>OV281360.1:21200000-21800000 GCA_923062675.1 Marasmarcha lunaedactyla | reverse complement strand
CACTGGAAATAGAGCTCCAGGCAAATAAGACCCTTGAATATGTTCGGGCGTGGGGTGTCACTAATAAACTTAGATTCGCACCACATAAGACCAACTCCATGTTAATAACGCGTAAAAATAAGTTTGACACCCCTCGCCTCAACATGGGTGGTACCGATATAGTGGTCGTCAATGAAATAAAATTGCTTGGGGTCACTATTGACCAAAAATTGACTTTTAACACCCACGTCCAAAACCTCTGCAAAAAGACGATAGCTGCATACAAACAGCTCACCAGAGCCGCCAAAATAAGCGGGGGCCTACAACCGGACATCGTCCGGATGATATACACAGCTACCATTGAGCCCATAATCTTGTATGCAGCTAGCGTCTGGGCACCAGCGACAAAAAAGGTATGCATAAGGGACAAATTGAACGCAATGCAACGTGGGTTCCTGCTGAAAATCAGCAAAGCGTATCGGACGGCGTCACTAAATTCAGTCCTGCTTCTTACTGGGATATTACCCTTAGATATTCGTGTCCGCGAAACTACTACGATGTTTGAGGCGAAGAAGGGGATAAGCCTACCTGAGCTTGCCGAACGGGAGGTCGAGAGAAAGGCCTACACCAGCGAGGACCTGCATCCCTCCAAACACGTGAGCCTTAAGTTCCAAAACCTGGTAGACCAGGAACAGCTGGACAGAAACAGCAACTATGACCTAAGAATTTTCACGGATGGCAGTTAGATTGACGGACGGGTCGGTGCTGCGCTATACTTGCGGAATAGCGAGGCCGAAATAAAGTCCGTCAAGCTTAGCCTGCCATCCTACTGCACCTTCTACAAGGCGGAGCTTCTGGCTCTTTGCGAAGCCAGTGAAGTGGCCATTAAGCGGAAAGAGGAAAACGTTGAGTCACATATACAGTGACTCAATGGCTGCTCTCCAATCCATCGTGTATCTGGACTACCGTCATTGCCTAGCATTTAAAACGCGAAAAAGCCTAAGAACCTTATCCGCAATGAAAAAATCTGTGGTTTTTTATTGGATCAAGGCGCACATAGGCTTAGCAGGCAATGAATGTGCAGACCAGCTGGCGAAGGAGGCGGCTAAAAAGAACAAAAGATGCCCTGATTACGATAAATGTCCGGTTTCATTCGTCAAGCGATGCATCCGTATGCAGTCGCTTGACGATGGAACGAACGTTACATAAGCGGCACAACCGCAGGCAACACCAAACTTTTCTTCCCCGACGCCATTACCGCTTACAGGACCACAAGAAAGATGCAGATTGATCGTTTGACTACACAGCTTATAACAGGGCATGGTGGGTTCTCGGAATACTTGCATCGCTTCAAGTGCAAAGAGAGCCCATCATATGCCTGCGAACCCGGAAAACATGAAACAGTCGCGCACATCTTGACTTAATGCCCTATCCACGCACTTTCAAGGCTGGAGATAGAAAATAAAACCGGCTCCAAAATGACTCTGGAAAATATTCCAAGCCTAATTCAGGGAAGAAACAGGGACACGTTCCTGAACTATTGCAAGGAAATAACAAATGTAGTAATAAAAAGAAATAGTTGAAGGAAAGCATGTTGGCAAAATATGATATGTATATCTTAGCTCAACGTGCGATAGTAAAGTATGTAAATGTATTAAAGTGTACAACAACAATAGTTTTGGGAAGGCAAATGAGAGCAAAAATTGTTAAAAAATGAAATTCGCTTACGGGAGGCTTATAGACCATTATAAATACAAGACATGAGCTAAGATGTAAAACGTTTGTAAATACTGTGTTGAGTGAGATTGTTCAATAAAAGAGTGCTATTTTTGATAATGTGTCATGCTAATTGTTCGGACTGGTGCCGAACTTTATTGACTGCTAGAAATAAAACGATAAAAACCGCTTTAAACGAGTGTATTCACCGAATGCTAATTTAACACTGAATTAATATTAAAAATTATATGCTAATTATCGATAAGTTAGGTACTAAAGTTAAATGCTGATTCGGTAGTGTTTGGTTGCAAACCGAACATACTCCCGACCCCGAGAAAAGATAACAACATATGAAAGCATTGTATAAAATCTGTGTTATATAATGGTAAAACATAAAATATCATACAATGAAAAATATAAAGCAAAATAAAAACTAAAGGCGAATAAAACTATAATATTTTTTTTTGTAATAGAAAAGTACTAGAGTCCTCTAAATGAAACGTTAAACAGAGTCCTCCACGATGCTGAATATTTTACGTTTTGCGTTACCCGCAGCGACGTTTCGCGCACTATCACTGCTTGTGTTTTGAATTACACTACTAAAGTCAGTCATTGTTCTGATCTCCGGAGACACGACGAGGCCGCGATGGCGGTGGCGGCGGCGGCAACGCAGATACGTCAGCGCCGCGCTGCCCACCGCCAGGCACGCTACTAGCACATAGCTGACCGTATACTGGTGTATGTCATGCTCCGACAACCCCTGCTCCTCTGTGTCTGCTACTTTCATCTCTCTCATTTCGTTTGCTAAGCTAATGATGGAGTTATTTAGTGACGGACTAAGCTCGATATCGCCCTGGTGTAAGGGTAATGTTACGTTAATGATGTGGTTCAGTTCAGAGAGAGTTGGTATATATAACTTAGTTTCCATATTTATTTTATGGAATTTGTGGTCGTGCGAGTATAATGTGACATCAGAACCCTTTATTTCACAGTCGGGTCCTACGTGAATTATGCCAACTCCGATCATCATATGTGTGTTAACTTCATGGTCACAAAGTATTCGGAGCGGGTATTCTTTACAGTAACTGAACATGTAGGATGAAGGATTGTTCAAAGCTAACCATTTATCTTGACAAATCGCCTTTTTTGTATTACAATTTCCACTACTATGTTCTTAATAAGCAGAAATGTTCATTAGCATTTAAATGATGAATAGGCGTTTGTAGCTGATACAAATAATGCTCATATTGTTCATAACATTGTTGTAACTCATAAGTAGTTATTAAAATGTAAGAATCTTTTCTTATGTTGATTGCGATGTAATCTGATGATGGAATAGCCTCAATTTCAAAATTGTTAACTTGTTGTGGAATGCTCATTATTTTATAAAGTTCAAAATAATCCCTGCTTATCAATGGAATTGTAATTTCAAATATTAAATAACTTTGCGTTAGCCTGCTTTTGACCTTTAAGAGTTTGTAAATATTATGTAAGTCGGTATTTATATTTTCTATTGGCAAAGCTAAATCTTTAGATAAATGACTCATGATATTAGTTAATTCTAGAGATAGTTGTTTCGGTGTCAACAAGTGCACGTTAAACTGTCCGTGATAAATGTCAGTCAGGGTGTCTAACAGAGCATCCTGTATTTGTTTCAAAGACTTTAATAAATTAGAGGCCATAAACGACGACATAAGGAAATCTGTAGCGTCTGACACCGATTGTATATTTTTGCTGACATCATTCGTTGCTCTTTCCAAAGAGTTTAATCTATTATTGATTATTTTATGCTGCTTTTCAAATATTTGCTCTGTGCGTTTTAGTAGATTAAATTCGGATTCGACGACGTTAGTTTGGTTGCGCCATAAACTTGCTAGGTGATGTTGATTATTACGAATGAGTTCAATGTCACGAGTATATTTTTCAGCGAATCGCTCATCCAGTACACCGAACAGGCTGTTTGCAATATAACCCACGCCGTTGATAAGTCCGCGTCTGAGGCGCCGGGGTTCCCCAGTGAACTGCTGAGTTAGTAAAAGTTGGTTGTAATATAGAAGTTCCTGGTACTCGTGCTTCAGTTGTAGTAAGATCATATCGCAACCATTGTTGTTGATATCACATGTTTTTTCTAGATGTTTAAATATTTTGTTGTATGCTGCGTCTCCTTGCCAATATGGTGACATGTCATGGTACACTACCAGGGTCCATTTATCTCTTACCAACTTCATCTTTGATAATGGGTCGAAATAAAGGGACTGATTTCTATTTATTGATGTAATATTATAAAGGGCTCGGCAAGGCGTAAGTGTGCAAAGTAAGGTTAACAACGTAAATATAATAGATAAGACTGAAGAGTTGTTTTTTACTTCTGTTTGTTTTGCTGATTGCTGTTTTTGTTTGTCAAAGCCAGGTGTTAATGGTTGTTGCTTGCTGCTGCTTGTTGATGAGGCACTAGGTGAATTCGGGGGTTCATTGCAATAGGCAAAACGGATATTTTCGTAATAGGCCGCTTGATGATGCCGTTTTTGGTTTTAAGGCTCACGACGCGAACCAAGCCGTCGCTGCCGGGATGTACTTCTAAAATTCTTCCCATAGGCCACTTCCCTGGTATGCTGACGTCATGAATAACTGCAACGTCACCGATTTTTATGTTATTTTCTGCTTTCATCCATTTATTTCTTGTTGTTAATTGTGTTAAATATTCTACTTTCCATCTTTTCCATAAATCTTCATTTAATTTTCTTATAATTTCCCATCTTGTTCTGGCGTCTTCGTCGGTGGCTATGACAGTTAATCCTGCGCGTCCAGTTAGGAAGTGAGCGGGAGTTAGCACGTCCAAGTCCTCGATGTCATCTGTTAACGCACATAAAGGTCTTGAGTTTAAACACGCTTCGATATGAGTTAGAAGCGTGGAGAACTCTTCGAATGTTAGTTTTTGCGATCCGAGAACTCTTTTAAGATGATGTTTCATGCTGCGAACGGCTCTCTCCCACAGCCCGCCCGCACTGGCCCAGGTTGGTGCATTAAAGTGCCATTGGATGTTCATTTCAGCTATTTCTGTCATTAAAAAGCTATCCTTAAAGATTTCATTCAATTGTTGCACTTCCTCATGTATTATTCTATTTGCTTTTATAAAATTAGTGCCATTATCACTATATAAATTGGCGGGCGCCCCACGCCGTGCTGACATTCTTCTTAGTGCTGCTAGAAATGCTGAACTGCTTAGGTCGGAGGCAAGCTCGAGATGTACGGCTTTAGTTACCATACAAATGAAAACAACTAAGTATCCTTTTGTCGTCCTTATTCCTCTCCCCTTGCTAGATTTTACTTCCACGAAGCCGGTGTAATCCACCCCTGTGTGGTAGAAGGGAGGGGCTTCCAGTATTCTATATTCAGGTAAGTCACCCATTAATTGCTTATGCTTAAGTGGTTCATGCCTTCTGCATATAACACACATTTTTATTTGCTTTTTGGTAACACTAATACCTTTTATAACCCAATATTTTTTTCTTAAATATGAAAGTGTAAGTCTGGCTCCGCTATGCATGCTTTGTAAATGTGCTTCCTGTATTAAAAGGTAAGTAAATCGTCCTTCGTGGGGGATGATAGCCGGGTGCTTCATATTAGGGTGTAAGTTTGCTTTTCTTAATCTACAACCCACGCGAAGGATTCCTGATTTATCCATAAAAGGGTTCAAATTGAAAATTTTACTCTTGTTATGAAAATGATGTTTTTATAGTATGCAACATCTTCATTAAATACGTGCCTTTGTTCATTCATAATAATTAAGTTATTTGCTGTATCTAATTCCTGAAGTGTCTAGTAACCGGGTCGTTGATTCATGCTATGCGCAGTAAACAATATATTTGTTGCTCGTAGTGTCCATGCTAAGATTCGTATTGCTTTTGTAATAGAGTTGCCTTTTGTTAAAATGCTTGTTATGGTGTTTTCTTGGCTATTAACAGATTGAACAAAGTTTATATTTACGTTACGTAACTCTTCGCAAGTTGTAAATGGTCTTGGTTTTTGGGGTGATACTTTATGCTCAGCCAGCCAGGCGGGCCCTTTCCACCACAAGGGTAATTGCAGGAGTTGTGATGCATACAAGCCTCTGCTAGCACAGTCTGCTGGATTTTCTGAAGTGTTTACGTACTGCCAACAATCTTCAGGCATAATTTCAATTATTCTCTTAACACGGTTAGACACGTACGTTTTCCATTTTTCTGGGTCTCCTTGTAGCCAGCTAAGTACAACCATTGAGTCAGTCCAGCCAAAAATGTTCACATCTATGTCTTCCAGGTTTGTCTTGATTTTTGTTACAAGTTGTGACAATAATTCTGCCGCGCTCAGCTCTAATCGAGGAAGTGATATTTTATTCGTTTTTGCTAACGGTACCAGCCTTGTTTTTGCGGCTATGAGAATGATTTTGTGATTAGATGTGTTTCGGGCATAAACTACGCAGGCAATTGCTTTGGTTGACGCGTCGCAGTACCCGTGAAGTTCAATGGTGTCGGTTTTTGTACTTCCAATCCACCTAGGTACCTCGAAATTGCTAATTTGCTTAAGGTCTTCTTTTATTTTGCTCCATTCTGTAATAAATGTTTCTGGTACTTCATCATCCCATGCCATATTTTCTTGCGTCCAAACTCGCTGGAACAGAAGTTTAAGTTTGACGACCACCGGCGCTAGCCAGCCAAGTGGATCAAATATCTTTGATATCTCAGATAGTAGTATGCGTTTTGTTAGCTTCTTTGTAGGTGCTGTTGTTTCATATCGAAATTTAAATGTATCTTCGGTTGGGTTCCATCCGATCCCTAATGTTTTTGTAATAAAATCCGACTTGAAGTTAAATAATTCTGCTGTTTGCTTGTAATCAAAGTTTTTAAGTATTGTTTTGCTGTTCGATGACCATTTTCGTAAGATAAAACCCCCTAATTTTAATAATTCGCACAGCTCATCAACCAGCATTATACCTTCCTGCTCTGAAAAACATCCACCGCATAAATCGTGCATATAGAATTGATTCTCTAGTATGCCAGATGCTCTTGGGAACCGGTGACGTTCATCTAGTGCTAATTTCTTTAACGTCATCATTGCAAGGAATGGTGCTGCTTTGGTGCCGTATGTCACTGTGGTTAGCTGGTAAGTTTGTAGAATTTTTCTTGGCGTATCTCTCCAAATGATGTTTTGAAATTTGTGATCTTCATCCGCAAGCCAAATACATCTAAACATCTTTCTATATCTGCTGTGAATGCGAATTGATATTTTCGCCAGTTTATTATTAATGCTTGGAGGTTTTTTTGGAGGTTCGGCCCTTTGTACATCAAACCGTTTAAGGAATAGCCTGTTGTAGTTTTAGCCGACGCGTTGAAAACTACCCTTAACTTTGTTGTTTTTGCTGATTTACGTTCAATGCCGTGATGAGGGAGGAAATAATTTTGTTGCGAGTTAAATTGCTGACAAAGTTTCATGTGTCCTAAGTCTTCATAGTCTTTCATGAAAGAAACATATTGTTGGGCTAGTTGATTCTGAGTATTAAGTCTTTTTTCAAGGCTTCTAAATTGTGCTAATGCTTTGTGCTGCGATTGTCCTAATTTCTCTTCGAAATTGGAAATCATCGGCATTCTAACTTTGTAGCTGCCATCCTTGCGGCGTTTGGTGGTATTGTTATAAAAATCAATACAATGAATATTATCAGCCGACATATCTGAGCTTTCTGTTATGCTTTCGATTTCCCAAAATGATTTTAAATCATCTAGATTGCTGATGACTACGTTACATTGGAAAGATTTTAAATTGGTCCACACAGAATCCAACCTAGATGAGTTTGCTGTGCTATTGGCTGCGACTGCTCTTGGCCTCGTATGATGCCACTTAACATAATGCTGGCGTATACATCTGCGCCTAACAGTAGGTCAATAGGTCTGCTTATATAAAACTTAGGATCTGCTAGCTGCAGACCTTCTAAGTATTCCCAGGTAGGTTTGCTTAGGGATTGATTAGGTAGTTGCTTGACTAAACTATTCATAATAAGAGCGTCTGTTTGGAAGTTAAAATTATTATATATAGATTGCCCTATTATTGTTATAAGACCCTTGCAATTATTTTGCTTTTCTCCGACTCCGAAAATAGAGCCTTTGCACCTACGCCGCTTCAATTTTAGCAATTGTGCAGCTTGTTCTGTAATTAATGAAATCTGAGAACCCTGATCTATTAGCGCACGCATGACATGTTGAGAACCGCATGTCATGCGTGCCGCAGTAACTTTGATATTCGCTGTTGCTAATAAGATTTCCGAAGCTTCATCAATCGACACGTGACTTGTACCTATCACTTTGTCTTGGCTGTTTGAGGTCGCTGTGGAAGTGCTAGGTACAATAGAATTATGCTAAGCATATGCATCGTGCAATAAACTATTGTGATATTCCAAACAGCTACGACAACGTTTTAGTGAAAAACATTTGCTTTTATGCTAAAACAAACAGTTTTTGCATAATTTCAATTTCGAAATTGTCTGCAATTTCATTTCCGGTGTCATTTGTAAAAACATGTCGCAATGACATATTCGGTGTTCTTTGAAACAAAGTGGACATTTCATATTAGTTGAAATATGCATTGATTTTGGTTTGAAATTATTGGAATTGAAATTAGGTTGTTTGCTATAATTATGCTTTCTTGCTTGAATATTATGTTGACCTGAATTAATTACATTGGCTTTAGGTATATTGGTTTCCTGTTTCCGGCGAGACGATTCTAGGTTGGTGAATTTTTGTTCTAGAAAACTCATGAATTCTCGCAGTACAGGTAGATCCTTAGGATTGCTGACGGACTCTATGTAATCTGATAATGATTCAGAATCTAATTTTTGCTGCAAAATATGAACTATGATGGGGTCCCAAGTACTAATGTCAATGTCCAGGTTCCTAATTCCATTGAGCGCTTCAGTTACAGTGTCGTGCATTTTCTTAATAGAATGATACGCTTGTTGTTGCATAACAGGCAAATTCATTATCAAATTCTTGTTGGTAGAAAATATTGCTTTTTTATTATTATACCTATTGTTCAAAATGTCCCAACATATGCTATAATTATCTGTGCTAATAGGTAGATGGCGAATCAGAGTTTCTGGTTCTCCTTTGACTTTGCTCTTAAGATATTGCATCTTTTGGGCTCCTGAGAGCGATGGATTCGTATGAATAGTCTCGACGAAGAGATCTTTAAAGGATACCCATTGCTGATAACTACCCGTGAATATAGGAATATCCATTTGCGGCGTAGTTTGACCATAGCTTGCTGTTAAGGGACTTGATAAGGGTGTTAAATGTGCTCTCATGCTTTGAAAAAATTCTTGATAAACTTCATCTTGCTCTTCCATAGTACCCTCTATTTCCCAATGAAGTGCATCGATTGTTGACCACCGAGAATAGAGAGTTTTTAAGGAATATTCTCAGAGATGCTATCCATGTCAATGTTGTTGACTGTTCTTGAAAATGCTTTAAAATTAATGGTTTGCTTTTTGAGAAGTTCTATAAGGTTGATCTTTACAGTTACTGACTTTTCTTTGTTCAAATATGGTTGATTGCTAGGGTCTTTACGCTGATTCTCCTGTATTGGTGTTAACAAAGTTGGTTCAACACTCTTGCTTTTTTCAACAGCTGGACTTTGAAGTTGTGATGAAGAACCTTTCGATATTATCGGCACATGTAGGTTGCTGGCCCCTGCTTCCAGAATTTGTTGTTCTAAATACCTTTTACTTTGTGATTTTGACTTTTACTTTACTGTATGATTTCGTGGACTCATATAAACGGTTAGCTAATTCGTATTCCGAGTTAATTATATATGGATGTTCTTTTATTTCGTCATACTGGCACAGTTGGATATGGTTATTTTGAAACTCAGACCACAAATTCTCGAGCGTAGATAACCTCTTTTTAAAGTAATCCGGAGATGACTTTCTCTCAAAACTATCCTTTTTTAAATTAATGAAAAGACGATTAATCGCGTCATAGGTTGTCTTTTGATTTTCAATAAGGTTATCTAACTCCATCATGCTTAGTAAAATGGAGAGCTCTTACTTGATAACTGCTACTACTGCTGCTAGGAGGGTGGGTTTCCTCTCGATTTGAGAGCTGCTAACGAAGGCAATAAGCCCTCAAGGTAGCCGCTCGTTGAAGGCAAGTAGCCTTCAAGGTTTCTGCTTAATGAAGACGAAGGTCCCCAAGGTATGCTGGTTGAAGGCAAGTAGCCCTCAAGGTTTCTGCTTAATGGAGACGAAGGTCCCCAAGGTATGCTGGTTGAAGGCAAGTAGCCCTCAAGGTTTCTGCTTAATGGAGACGAAGGTCCCCAAGGTAAGCTGGTTGAAGGCAAGAAAGCCTTCAAGGTTTCTGCTGGTCCAGGCTCCCCTTAGGTAACCCGGTGTGACTTCGAACGTCGAAAAAACGTCAGTGTGACTTTAACGGAAGTCAAATCGACTACACTATCATATGATTAGAGATTGCTAGTTCACAACCGCACTGCACAAACACTTTCACCACCAAGTGGAAACCACACGTGCGCGATGAAAGGTCCCGCTTGTACGGTAAGCTCGAAGGACCAATATGTTCGGACTGTTGCCGAACTCTATTGACTGCTAGAAATAAAACGATAAAAACCGCTTTAAACGAGTGTATTCACCGAATGCTAATTTAACACAGAATTAATATTAAAAGTTATATGCTAATTATCGATAAGTTAGGTACTAAAGTTAAATGCTGATTCGGTAGTGTTTGGTTGCAAACCGAACACTAATAAATTCGTAAATAAGACATATAAATAATAAAGGAAACAGGTCGACTTATTGACGGGTAAATCACCCGTGGAAATTAAATAATAGGTTGTAGCGTCCTTGTTTGACTCTGCACACTTTATTACTTGATTAGGTGATTACTTGATAAATAAATGAAATTAAACCCGAATTAAATTACTTAAATAAACGGATTTATTGATCTCTTGATTGATCAATGAGGATGATATTGATGATGAGTGTGAGCACGCGCGACCGCCTTGATAAGTCTTAACGCACTGAAATTTAGTTTAAATTAATAAACTGCGTGTTGCAGAATGCTGATGCATAGCCTACTTAAAATGTTCGATTTGCATCGTACATGCTCCCACACCGAAAAAGATGAGAAGTTAGTAATGATGAGATGATATAAGGTGATACCAATTTGTCCTTAACCTACACTTGTTAGTAAGTATGGAAAATAAAGATGATATTAGATATTAAATAGAATTAAACTTGACACTATCGTCACCGACCACGTAAACCGCGCGGAAAGTCGGTGACGTACGTTTGTTTTGTTTGTAATGCGATACATGATTTTTGTTTACGTTACACTGACCACTGTTAACACCAATGTTTTGATAGGTTTTATAGCGCGAGACCCTACTTTCACACTTAACACTTGCATTACACACACACTGATTGTCAATATTCCGCGTAGAGGAGGCCGGCAGCTGCCTTGTCGCCGCAGGTTCCCTCGCCACGCGCTCCGTCGCAGCAGCCTCCGCTGCTGGTCCTGGCCTCGCCGCTGCTGACAATGTCCGCCGGATCCGTCGTGTCGCCCAAACCGCTGTTGCCACGATAATAACGCTAACGCTAATGTACGTTACCGTGTAATGATGAATATCGTGGCTGCTTACGCTGTCATACAGAGGGACAGCCTTCTTCATCTCCTCAATCCTTTCCTGTAGCTGAATCAGCTGTTTTGAATTATCACCGACATCTTCTGAGCTGTTATTAACGAGATTTGGTACTGATAAGTTGAAAAGTTGGTTTATCGGAGATAACCTCGGAGCAATTAGATCGGCTTCGACATGCAGATTACTCATCTCTTGCTTATGAGTGTAAACAGTGAAGTCCTTGAACCTAAGTAAACAACCTTGATTTGTTGTTATTAGGCCAGCGTTTAATAACTGCAACGATGAAACTTGATCGTCACAAAGTACTTTCACGTTCTGTTGGTGACAATAAAAGTAAAAGTAGGTATTTACTTGAGTTAATTCATGGCATTGTGATAAGCATGATTCTTGATAAAGCTTGCACTTTCCGGTAGCCAGGTCCTGTTCACATAGGCTTTCATCGTCCTTTAGTGAGTAAACCGGCGACCTTGACGTACATAAAATCGTATCTGTATCTTGATGCAAACACGAATTTAAATCACTTTCTGTCATAGGCAACAGAGCGTCTTTTCTTAGGTTAATAGCTAGGTAACTAGATACGGGTTTGAAATAAATCATCATATTATTTTTTAAACGTGGTACGGCGATGATTTTATAAACTTCGTATATCTCTCGGTGAACTAGAGGTATTTTAGTTTCGAATAATAAATAATTTGCAGACATTCTTGCTTTAACTTTCAATAAGTGGTATATTTTTGGTAAATTAATATGATCAAATGGAACCGATAAATCCTTGGATATTTTACCGGAAATAAAGTTTAGCTCACGGCGTAATTGGTCAGGTGTTAGGAGATGTAAACTTAATTGGCCATTGTAGATGTTAGGCAGAGTATCTAACAAAGTGTTCTGCATGTCCTTGAGATGTGCTAATATGTTTTTTGCTATCATTGCAGAGAGAATAAAATCATTATTTTCTACGTTTTCAAATCTTACGACATTTACTTCCTTCTCTAATTGATGCATGCGTTGGTTGATGAGCTTATGCTGCTTCGTCATAATATTTTCCGTGCGTTTCAATAAATTAAATTCCGCTTCCACTACTGAGGTCTGGTTCTTCCAGAGTGCAGCGAGATGCTCTTGATTTTTGTTTATAAGATGGATGTCTTGCTCATATTTTTCAGCGAAATTACTATCCAAAATTCCGCTCCAAAATTCGCTCCCTGGGTGTAGCTCTACGACGCGGCCGAGTGGCCATCTCCCGGCCGGCAGGTTGGTATCTTGAATAAGCACTACGTCGTTGATTTTGATACTCTCTTGGGGTTGCCGCCACTTGCTGCGGGCTGATAGTTGCGTAAGATATTCAAGTCGCCATCTTTTCCAGATATCTTCGAACAATCTTTGTGTTTGGTACCACCGAGTACGTAAATCTGTCTCTGTATTAAAAATTGCCAATGATGGGCCGCTTGTTAGAAAATGAGACGGTGTTAGGCAATTAAGGTCGTCGGGGTCTTCAGTCATAGTACATAAAGGTCTTTGATTTATGCAGGCTTCGAGTTGGGAAAGTAAAGTAGTATATTCTTCAAAGGTGAGCCTTTGTTCGCCTATAACTCGTTTCATGTGATATTTAAGGCTTTTGACTGAAGCTTCCCACAGGCCACCTGCTGAAGGCCAGGAAGGAGCATTAAAGTGCCACTTAATACCTATCGCCGTGATTTCATGAAGAAAATCGCTATTTTCAAAAATGTTAAGTATTTGTTGGTATTCTTCTTGCAGAGCTTTGTTTGCTCCGATGAACGTGGTACCTTGGTCACTATACATATGTTTCGGCACACCTCGCCTGGCCGTCATTCGGCGCAAAGCTGCTAAAAATGCCGATGTCGTTAAGTCTGAGACTAATTCCAAATGAATAGCTTTAGTCATCATACAGACAAATACAGCCACGTAGCCCTTTGACGTGACGATACCTCGGCCCTTGTTGGCCTTCACGAACACGTGACCTGTATAAACTACCCCTGTGTGGCAGAATGGTCGAGATGGGTTTACCCTTGCTGTAGGTAAATCTCCCATTATTTGATGGTGTTGACTAGGACTATGTTTTCTGCATTTAACACATTGAAAGATACGCTTTTTCGTGGCCTTGAGCCCACCTACCAACCAATACTTTTGACGCATAAATCCGGATGTTAACTTTGCCCCACCGTGATATGTGAGTTCATGACATTGATCGATAACTAATTCTGATAATCGACTATTTTTGGGTATTATGATGGGGTGTTTCATATCTAGAATAATGTTGGCGTGCTTCAGACGCCCACCTACTCTTAGAACTTGTTCTTCGTCGAGTATAGGATTGAGCATGCAAATCTTGCTTTTCGATAAGATTTTATTTCCCTTTTGTAAGTCGTGTAACTCTTTATTAAAATATTCTTGCTGACACTGTTGAATGATTTTCGTTTTAGCTCGCTTTATTCGCCTAATGTTAGGTATTGTTTTCTTTCTTGCCTATAATTAATTATTCTATATACCCACGCTAAAACTCTTGTTATCTTACTTAACGAACTGTATTTATTAAGTAAATAATTGATAATATTCTCATCTTGATTATGAGTAACAATGGAGACTACTTGTTTAGCCCTTTTCACTTCTTGATCTGTGTAATAATTTGTTTGTTGGTTTATTAGCTTCGTTGAGTCAAATGTGTTTAGCCAAGTTGGCCCGTTCCACCATAGTTCATGATCTCGTAACTGTGCGGCGGTTAGACCGCGGCTAGCACAGCCCGCTGGGTTTTCCTCTGACTTGACGTAATTCCAGCTGTTTGATGGCACAACTTTAGTAATTTGCTTTACCCTATTCGCTACAAATGGCTTCCAGCGCTCTGGTAATCCATTAATCCATCCTAGTACAACCATGGAGTCGACCCAGCAGTAGGTTTTGATCTGGTAACTCTCGAGGCAACTATAAATTTTAGCCAACAGTTTTATAAGTAACAGTGCACCGCATAACTCTAATTTTGGTAAAGTTATTTCCTTCTTTACTGGCACCAACTTTGATTTTCCTGCGATCATAGAAATAGATGTATGTTCTTTTGAGGTCACCTTACAATAAACAACGCAGGCATAACATTTTGTTGATGCATCTGAAAACCTATGAAGTTCAATGACAGCATGTTCTATAATTCCTAAACATCTAGGTATATTAAAATTCTTGATACTTTTTAATTCACTCTTCATGCTTAACCACTCTCTCTTGATATTTTCAGGTAGCGGATCGTCCCATTTTATTTCTAATTGCCATACTTGTTGAAATAAGAGTTTTATTTTTGTTGAAACTGGAGACAACCAGCCTAGGGGGTCAAATAACTTTGAAATATCTGATAGCAAAGTGCGTTTGGTAGGTATTTTAGATGAATATTCAGTTTTTGATGTAAAAGTGAATCTATCTTGATGGGGATTCCAACTTAAACCTAAAGTTTTTGATGACTCAACGTTCTTAAAGTTATAATCTATTTGTTCTTGATTTAAATCGACAGAGTTAATTATTTCTTGATTATTACACTTCCATTTACGTAAATTAAAGCCACCTGATTTTAAAATGGAAACGATGTCTTGTATTAGATGTTTTGCAGACTCAACAGAATGACTTCCGTAGACTAAATCATCCATATAAAATGATGTTTCAATGACCTTCGGCGCTGAGCTGTCTTGATAGTTCTTGGTCTCATCTTCAGCCAACCTTCGAAGCGTCATCATAGCCAGGAATGGCGCGGCCTTGGTGCCGTATGTTACTGTGGCTAACTGGAACACGTTTAAAATATCTAACGGTGATTCTCTCCAGACAATCCTTTGATAGTTTTGGTCGTCTTGATGTAACCAAACCATCCTAAACATCTTTTCGATATCTGCAGTAAAACCATATCTATATTGTCTCCACTTGATAAGGAGACTCTGCAGATCTTGTTGTAAATTAGGACCTCTTTCCATTAAATCGTTTAGACTCAAACCGGAACTTGATGGAGCGGAAGCGTTAAAAACCACCCTTAGCTTGGTCGTGGTTGATTCATCACGAATAACACAATGATGAGGTAAGTAATAACATGATGATTCGGAAGTATTTGCTTTAACCATATGACCTAGTTCCGGCTCGAAGGACCACATATATTCATTTATAAACAATCTGTATTCCCGGGCTATATTTATATTTCTATCAAATTTTCTTTCTAACTGCTTGAACTGTGCTACCGCTTTAGAATTTGATTGACCTAATTTTTCTTTTATGTCTTTTTTCAGAGGGAGGCGTACTTGATACCTGCCATCCGCTCGACGTACAGTGGTTTCGTTGTAAAAATCTATAACCTGTTGATCGCTAAGTGACATATCAGATTGCTCTGAGATATCTTCTGTTTGCCAAAACCTACAAATGTCATCAATGTCATGTATAATATGGTTTTGTTTTAAGATCCCTCCTCGCACTCATGTCACCCCATATATCAACGCCGAAGGTATTTTGAAGATGGCGCTGCGTCGAGAACTCCACCTAGCCAATTTGTTGTTTGGCATCACAAAAACATGTTGCCGGAAATACCTGCTTCAAAAACTGGAGTGGCGCGCTAAATCCCGTGGCTGTAGAGCAATGAGCCGACCCCTTAACATGCCTTGGCATGGCACGACGGCCTTCCGTGGCAGTTTTAGGTACTCGGCGACCAAATGCTGGAACAACATACCGCCTCCAATTCGGAAACTAGACTCATTATGCTCCTTCAAAAAATCTTTTAAAAATTTTCTTATGAAGTATCAGTCTGGTTTGCCGAGTGGGGTGCGTGTTGTTCCGACATATGCGTCGAGTGTATAAATATACCTTTTATTTATTTATTTATTATGCTATATTATCCACCTCTACTCGTTTGTAAATCTATGATTATTGTATGTAAAAATGTAAAAATTTAATAGTTAAATATCAACTTTTAGTAGTTTAATTTGTTATATTTTTATAGTTAACTATGTGTGTATGTGTATATGTATGGGTGTATGTATGTTTATATATACGCTTGTATGTGTATGTGTGTGTGTATGTATATATATATATATATATATATATATATATATTATGTTGTGTTTATTCACTGATAATTGTTAGTAGCTGCGTTAGCGCGCAAACACACTGAGGGCACTTCGGAACATCAGCGCTGTAGCTATGGCTGCAGCATCATGCTGAGATGTGCCCTATTCGGCAAGCATGCTGCGGCGCAATGTTTTTATCTACGTAGTTGTCTGTTTTTGTTGATTAATAATTTTACTTTATTTCTTTTAATTCTTTTCTTTTGTTGCACTTGTTTGTTTAATGCTTTTGTTTTATTTTTGTCTACTATCTGTTGTATTTGTGTTTTGTTAACTGTTGTGTTGTACTGTGCTGTAGCTGTTTGGCGAATAAATGTTTTGAGTTTGAGAGTTTGAGTTTATAATGATATTACATTTCAAACTTTCGCTTACACATCCGCTTAAAATCCAACCTAGGCGTGTATTTTGTGCCATAGGTAGTGCCGGTCCGGCCTTATAAATTCCGTCTAAAAGCAAATTACAAAAAACATCCGCTCCGAGCAAGAGGTCTACCGGGCCTTTAATATTAAAATAAGGATCAGCCAGAGGTAAGTTCTCGACTAAAGGCCATACTGGTTTCGGGAAGCTGTGAGAAGGAAGATTCTTGATTAAATTTTTCATGATGTATGCCTTTGTTTCAAAGGAAAAGTCTTCTTGATTAGACTTACACTTGATTCTTATAGTCCCTTTGCAGTTACTTTCCTTTTCACCTATACCGGTTATAGTTCCTTGGCACCGTTTGCGTGGTAAGCCTAAAATGTGTGCTATTCTCTCTGATATAAGTGTAGTTTGAGACCCTTGATCCAAAAGTGCACGGATGTTATGGTAGGTACCATCTTGAGCCTGTACCATAACCATGGCTGTGGCCAGCAAGATTTCGGGGTCTTTGCCCTTCACTGAAACGTGTGTGTTACCTACGTCAGATTTTGTAATATTTGACTCGACGATATTCGATGTCAATGACTTATTATAAAACGCGTCGTGCAAAATAGAATTATGATTACCATTGCACTCTCGACAACGTGATTCCGAATAACAGTTTTTGCCCTGGTGATCAAAAAGACAATTTTTACACAAATTATTGTCGATAATTGTTTTTCGTTTTAGATGATTAGGTAGTTCAAGAAACTTTGTGCAATAATATAAGCCGTGTCCGCGATTTGCGCAAACGGGGCACGTTAATTCAACCGGATGTGCTGGTTTATTGACTTTGCTACCTGAAACCTTTGTTGATTGTGTAAAATATGTAGGCTTTTTATAATTCGTGTTATTCTTTGAATTTGTATTATTAAAATTATTTTTGAAACTAGGCTTTGGTCCCGGATGTTCTTGCTTTTTCCGCGAAGTTTCAAGCGCAGTGAATTTACTCTCCAGAAAGTCTAGGAAATCTTTTAGGGTAGGTAATTCCCTAGGCTGCTTTAATGATGAAACATACTCGTTGTAGGTGTCTGCATCTAGTTTTTGGCTTAAGATATGTACAAGTAGAGGGTCTCAAGTGATTATCTCTACACCCAGGTTCTTTATTGCATTAAGCGATTCCAGTGACGTATCGTGGAGCCTTTTGATCTGTCCAAACGATGGTTGTTGTGACACTGTAATGTTCATTAAAGTATTGATGTGCGACGTAAAAATCAACTTCCTATTATTATACCTATTGCTAAGGATCTCCCAGCAGGTGACGTAGTTGTCTGAGCTAATATGCAGGTGTTGAACTAATCGCTCAGCTTCCCCCCGGAGCTTGCTCTTCAGGAATTGCATCTTCTGCGCACTTGATAGCGATGCGTTGCTATGGATTGTCTCCGTAAAAAGATCTTTGAAAGACGTCCATTGTTGGAAGTTGCCACTAAATGTAGGCAACTCCATCTGTGGAGTAGATTTTTCCCTATGACACACAGACCATATTTCCTTGTTTATCACTCTTTTAATATTTTCATACATTTGCTCATAATGGTAAAAAGCCGTATCGTATTCTTGATTTTTACCCTCTAGTTCACTATCTATCTCTAAATGTAAAGAATCTATCGCCGACCAACGAGATTGTAAAGTTTTAAGTATATCATCAAACTCCCATTTCTCTAACACCGTATCTAAATTAACACTAGTTACCTTTCTCTGAAGAGCTCTGAAGTTGCTTGCTTGCTTCCTTAGCAACTCATCTGTCCTGCTATTGATGCCCTGCGCCCTGAAAGTAAACTGACGTGACGAGGCTGCTTCTTCTTGTGCGGTGTCCAGCCTTGTTGCCGGTGGGTCCACCTGCGTGGCTGGTTGCGGCGTCGAGGCAGCTCCCAGTGGCGTCGCCGCCCGATGCAAAGGAGTCGACGGCTTGGTATCTCGTACTCGATAGTTCACGATGACTGACCTGACGTGCTCGTAACGCTCCTTAGTTACCTCGAATTGCTCAGTCACAAAATAATCATGAGACCGGGTACCATAACCACACAACTTGAAGTGGTTGTTTTGAAACTCCTGCCAATATTGATCGAGAGTCTCGAGTCTTCTCTTAATATAATCACCGGTCTTGCGCTCCGGTCCATCTTTCTTAAAGTTGGAGTAAAGTTGCTCTATAGCTCCAATCAACTGCTGCTGCGTCGAAAGTAGATCTTCCATTCTTGATATATGGTAAGAGATTTAAGAAAGATACTTTGGCTGCTATTGTTTCTTGATAAGGTTGGTGGGCCTTGCTTGCTCACCAATGCAGATACTCCTGATAATGCACTGCAATCCAATTAACACTGAGTGTTCAAAGTTCACTTCACGAAATACTACAATATGAGCACTTGCGAAGCCCTTTTTCGAAGGACCAAAAAAGTATGTAACGTCCTTGTTTGACTCTGCACACTTTATTACTTGATTAGGTGATTACTTGATAAATAAATGAAATTAAGCCCGAATTAAATTACTTAAATAAACGGATTTATTGATCTCTTGATTGATCAATGAGGATGATATTGATGATGAGTGTAAGCACGCGCGACCGCCTTGATAAGTCTTAACGCACTGAAATTTAGTTTAAATTAATAAACTGCGTGTTGCAGAATGCTGATGCATAGCCTACTTAAAATGTTCGATTTGCATCGTACATAGGTCTTTACCTATGAAACTGCCGTTTTGCCGTACTGGCCATTTCAAATGCAAATATTTTTTTTTTGACTGATAATTCTAATTTCAAATTTATTTTATTTGACAAACATGGAATTCTTTTTCTAAAATCGTCATTTGTTTAATAGTTAGTGTTTTGTTTTCAACGCATTCGAACATTTTTCGTCATCATGGATAAGTTGAAAATTCGAGTAATTATGGAGTATGAGTACCGTCGTGGCAGCAAAGCGGCACAAGCGGCACGCAACATCAACGACGTTTACGGAGCGAACACTACAAACGAACGCACCACCCGTTATTGGTTTACCCGCTTCCGTTCTGGAAATTTTGACCTGAAAAATGAACCCCGTGGTCGTCCGAAAACTTTGGTCGACAATGACGAATTAAAGGCAATTGTGGAAGCTGATGAAACTCAATCCACGGCTGAATTAGCAGCAGCTTTCGACGTTAGCATCAAAACAATATTGGTCCATTTACGTCAAATTGGCAAGGTAAAAAAGCTTGACAAATGGGTACCCCACGAACTCAAT
This sequence comes from Marasmarcha lunaedactyla, assembly GCA_923062675.1. NCBI lineage: Eukaryota > Metazoa > Arthropoda > Insecta > Lepidoptera > Pterophoridae > Marasmarcha > Marasmarcha lunaedactyla. The sequence goes on along the minus strand of OV281360.1, from coordinate 21,779,923 downwards.
GACCGCCAGCGCGAAGTACGCGTGGAGACGTGCCTTGCACTGCTCAGCAGGCATACAAATGAAGGAATTCTGAATCGCATTGTTACTTGTGACGAGAAATGGATCCTGTTTGACAATCGTAAGCGCTCAGCAAGTTGGTTGGACCCTGGTTCAGCACCCAAACAATGCCCTAAACGAAAACTTACCCCTAGAAAAGCGATGGTCACTGTTTGGTGGTCTAACGCGGGTGTAATTCATCACAGCTTCTTGCCAAACGGGACAAGCATTACTGCAGATGTGTACTGTGAAGAACTGAACACAATGATGGAGAAGCTCGCACGTCTCCAACCAGCTTTGGTCAATCGTTCGGCTCCACTGCTCCTGCACGACAACGCGCGACCTCATACTGCACAGCAGACGGTCTCCAAGCTACAAGAGTTGGGGTTGGAAGTTCTCCGTCATCCGCCGTACTCACCAGACCTTGCGCCTACAGACTTCTACTTTTTCCAGAATTTGGATAACTTCTTGGCGGGAAAAAAATTCAATACCCGAGAGGCAGTACAAAATGCCTTTGAAGAATTTGTTGCCTCCCGTCCAGCTGATTTCTTCAAGAAAGGCATCAATAAGCTACCAATGCGTTGGCAAAGATGCATTGATTGCATGGGTGATTATTTTTATTAATAGAAATAAAAAATATATAAAAAAATTACGCTTCATTTATTTCGTGAAAAACGGCAATTTCATAGGTAAAGACCTAATATTACAATTCATGATGATATATCTGTTGAATAAAGGTAAATAAAAATTTTTTTAAACTGTTTATAAATGAAATCAAAAAAATTACGAAAAAGGCTTGCGGCCATATATGCCGGAGGTAAAAGAGAATTATTTTAAAAAAAAAACCTAACCTAACCTATACGCAGCTTGGTCGTTACCTTATCGTCCCTAAAAATCCCATGGTGCGCTGTACTAACTGCTGTCGCTGTGCCGAACTACAGCCTTTATCGATATAACTGCGAATCCTATTATCATACGCTGAACGAACTTTTGGAGAGGCTTCTAACTTGCATTCTAAACATAAAAAACGCCTGCGAGCTGCCGAGTAAGAATCCCCGAGGGAAGAGGCGTCATCGCGACTTTTGTTGCCAACCGAGTTGTGCAAATTACTGAAAATATTCCCGCTAATTTGTTCTATCATGTTGCCGGCTCAGAAAATCCCGCAGATTGTCTATCTCGTGGTCTTACTTCCGAGAAATGATTGACTCATCCGCTGTGGTTTGATGGCCCGCCGTGGGCCGCCAGCGACCCATCCGAGTGGAGCCTCAGCAGTGGCGATCAAGAAATTGTAGAGAAAGACTTACCTGAGCGAAAATCTAACACGCTTTCCTTAGTATCAAATACTCCGGTTACAATTATATATGATATTAGCACGCGATTTTCTTCATTTTCAAAATTTTTACGCACCACTATTTATATTTATAAGCTTGTTCGCGCCAATGTGGCGCTCAGTATGTAGTTTAGGCTATTTCTTTGACATTAGCTGTCAAACGCGCCGCATTATTCGCTACCAAATAGTACATAGCCGCTCTCGATACGCACCGCACGCTCCGAACCCTCACGCGCGTCGGACGCTGTGTACCACCTACTTGCAGAAGGGAAGTTTCATCTGAGCTCCCTGACCGCACCGCTCGTGGTTGCTCGCTTACTAGCGACCCACACCCGCTTACTGGACTGCAGTGATTTAACTACTGTAAGAAGACACTTGAAATAACCCGGGCCCGGAAGAAGAAAAGGTCGAAGTACCGCCACTCCAGGTCGTGTGTTTGGGTGAGAGCTAGGTGCCCCCTTCCAGGTTAGTTCGTGTAGTTCCATATATAATAGGTATTAGATCCTCCAAAACCGCCTATAACCTAACCCGCATACCACATGGGTGTGTATCCCAAGCGATTATAGGGTGGCCTTCGCTATCGAAGAAGTGGCCGCCACAAAGCTTATCAAACGCTTACCACGAAATTCATGTGTCACAAGCACCGATTTAGAATTTGCTGAAGTTCAAATCCTACGTGCTTTACAAGAGATTCATTTTATTAATGACATTTACAGTTTAAAAAATAATGAAACAAGTTCATCCGCTTTAAATAACCTCAGCCCGTTTTTAGACAACAACGGACTTATTCGCGTTGGTGGAAGATTATCCGATTCCGCTGAAAATTATATCACTAAACATCCCTTAATTTTGCCCCGTCGCCGCCACATAGTTGATTTAATAATCGATAATTATCATAAAAAATATTTACACGCCGGACCCGAATTACTTCATTCTTTGCTACGACAAAAATATTGGATTCTTTCCGCTCGCCGCATAATTCAACATCGAGTTCATAGCTGTAACACATGTTTCAGGTCAAAGCCGCGCGCGACATATCCACTCATGGCTGATCTACCTAGCTACCGCGTCAACGGGGTACAGAAAGCGTTCACGCATGTCGGCTGCGACTACGCGGGGCCGCTGTAGTACACACCGGTCCGCGGCCGCAGGGTCCATAGTCGCAAAGATTGGCTATGTATTTTCACATGTATGACAACGCGAGCCACTCACATTGAGGTGGCTACAGATTTAAATACGATTAGTTTTTTAGCCGCACTTAAGCGTTCTCTAAGGCCCGGTAAGTGTTTGTACACTGACAACGGTACTTTTTTTGTAGGCGCTCGTTCTTATCTTCGCGATTTCTATAAATTCTTCGACGAATATCGCCCGCATTTAGAAGAAGAGCTTAGTGAAAATCACATAGGTGGAAGTTAATACCGCCCGCCTCCCCCCACTTCGGTGGATATTGGGAAAGCGTAGTCAAAATTGTTAAGTCGCATTTATTTAAAGTCATAGGGCTACAAATTCTGTCGTATGAAGTATTGATTACTGTACTCACGCAGGTCGAGGCTTTACTTAACTCGCGTCCATTGACGGCCAGAAGTTGCGACCCCTCTGAACCATCCTCACTGACGCCAGCACACTTTCTCAACACGGTTCCTTTAGCTTCTATTCCCGCGCCGGAAGCTGGAACCTCTGATCTCAATCAACGCCATTCGCTTCTTGATAATATAGTACAGTCTTTTTGGCGTCGATGGAGAGTTGAATACCTGCATCAGTTGCAATCGCGAGCTAAGTGGAATGTTCCTACGGTTCCCATCAGGGAGGGTTCGGTCGTGGTTGTTGTCACAGACAATTCACCGCCTTTTTCTTGGCCTCTGGCAGTCGTAGAGAAGGTCCACCCTTCGAGGGACGGTATAACGCGAGTAGTTACTATTCGCACTTCGAAGGGCAGCTACCTTCGACCAGTCGTTCGTCTATGTCCTTTGCCAAACCAATAAACAATTTTATTTTACTATTTACTATTTAATTTATATATTTCTGTAAGTTTAAGTATATAATGCCGCATAAATTTAAGTACTTATTTGGTTGTACTGTATAACATTTCCGCATCAATTGTATTATTATTTAGTGTTATGTGAAGCATATGTAAATATTCGCTTTCAGTTGTTTTTCGTTAAAGGCAACCCTTTAAGGGCGGGGGGAACGTTCGCGCCATTTACATTTCTACGTTCTACCGGCGTTAAAATCTTGACTCTCGCGCCTCAGTTAGGAAACTACCCTGCATGCACCTAAAACGAGGAAGAACATACTGGAAGCAGTGAATCAACGCCCGCTACCGCGCTTGGACGTACGTTTGCCTTAACGTCGTTGAAGTCCGCTGCCGCTCTTGTGGATTCTTGGTGATTTGTGCTGGTGAACATTGTGATCGCGTGCGCACGCCTAGTGATTTATCAACCTGGATTTTCAACTCGCTGCTGGTGAAATCCAAGAAGGAAGCAAGGTGCGTGCTATTTCTTTTCGCCGTTCATACCGCTGTTTTATCTTATTACTTTATTTACTTTTCTTTATCCTGTGGAATACTGTCCATCGAAGATAGTTAACATTAATTTCAACTACCGCGTATATTTTATTCGAGTCAGAACCACCGCGTGGCGGAGTCGCCGTCCTTGGCTCCACCAAATAGAAACAATAAAAAGTCCAAAGCTCATACAAATATTACACAGATCAAACAATAAAATTTATTTAAAATGTCAAATTAAACTAATTAAATATAATAAGAAAACATGTCAAAGAGAAAAGCAAACAATACAATAGTCTAAATAGAACTGTCAAAAAATAAAAATAACTTAAACTAAAAATTTAAAAATTATAATAATAATAATAAAAAATACTGCTAAAATTAAATAATTACACGTCAAATGAATTAGAAATTTTTTTAATTATAAAATGTAAAATGTTAAGTGAACTTCTTATTGTTATTAATAAAAGCATCAATAATAAAATAAGCGACTTTGAATAAATGTCCGAAACTATCAGCAAATATATCAATTTCATGGTGTTGAGCCAAGATGTCACCGATTAGTCGCAGATCCCGGTTAGTTGGCGCGTTGGCCGCGTAGCGGGTGCGCGTAGTAAGGCGGCGTAGCAGGCGCGGGCGGCGGCGCGGCGCGAGCTGGCCAGCCTGGTCCTCGCGGTATACGCGTGGGGACTGGTATGTCGACTCGCTCAATAATTGAAGGGTTATATATCATGTTGTGCAATATTTTTAAATAATGCACAACAAGATACATCAGCCGTCTAAGCGCAAGGGTATCCAAGTCCACCATACCACTAACACAAGTGGATGGGTATAGGTAGGGGTAGTATCCGTACTTACGCTTATAGAGCCATCGGGCAAACTTGCGCTGAATCCTTTCAATTAAAAGACGATATTTGTCTTCACAAGGATCCCACACCATGGCTCCATATTCTAATTTATTACGGACGTAGGCATTATATAAAACATTAGCTACAACAGTATTGTCAAATTGTGAGGCAGTTCTCAGAACAAAACCTAAAAGTTGAAAAGATGCAATTTACAAATCGTAACTATGTGGTTATGAAAGTAAATTTTTGAGTCAAAATGTATACCTAAGTCTCGTATTTCATGAACTCTAGCTAATGGAACGTTTGTCAATTTATATGTCCAATTCAAAGGATTTCGTGTTCGTGTAAATGTCATTATTTTGCATTTAGACTCGTTAAACGGTAAGCAGTTTAACCGGCTCCATTCAACGACGTTATTGATGTCAGCCTGGAGTGCATCAGCGTCACCCACGTCATTCACACCTATACTGAGTTTCAAATCATCAGCGAAAAGTAGGCACTCGGCAGAGGTAATGTTTTTTGGCAAGTCATTAATGAAAATAAGGAATAGTGTTGGTCCAAGGGTACTTCCTTGACTTAAGCCTGATCTAGTAAAATATACTATTCACCTGACTGAAACCTATAGATCTGAACAAATTGACGGCGATCTCCGAGGTAACTTGAGAAAAACTCAAGCAGATGATGCGAAAAACCTAACCAAGCCATTTATCTACTACATTTTTCAAAATTCAAGATCCGTGATTATGCACGTGGGTGCTCTGCCGACATTGGATGCAGATTAAACGGCTGCGAACAAGATTTTGTTTGGGATGTCGCCTCTAGTAAATTTATCTCAATGATCCAAATAGACGAATAAATAGCGGTAAGTATACGGGCCCTACCTCACATCACACTGGACGAAGACGACACAAACTAGGTTTCTTAAATCAAACCTTTTAATAATGTTTAACAGTGTTGGCTTTAGCTAAAGAATTGAGCCACAAATCATTGAAATTCTCAAAATGCCAGCGAAGATCAATGAAACAAAATGATAATATTTATTTAAGTTATTTAGGAAAACTAACAGCTTATAGTAAATATTAAAAACATAAAAGAATAGCAATAGAAAGCCAATTACAAGTTTTCACCTAGAAGATAATTATAAATACCTACTACAACTAGACAATAAAACAACATTATTATGAGCATCTGTCAATTAATATTGCTTATTGCTAAATACTTAACTCTCTACAACATAATTTTAAGTGAGGGGGACTACGCGTCGCCTGACGCCACCCCTTGGCTGGGTGGGGCGACGTCCCTGCAGTGGGTTTGACCGACTCGCGGTAAGCGCGAGGGGACTACGCGTCACCTGATGCCACCCCTTGGCTGGGTGCGGCGAAGTCCCTGCAGTGGGTTTGACCGACTCGCGGTAAGCGCGAGGGGACTACGCGTCACCTGATGCCACCCCTTGGCTGGGTGCGGCGAAGTCCCTGCGGTGGGTTTGTCTGACCCGCGGTAGGCGCGCGGGGGGACTACGCGTCGCCTGACGCCACCCCTTGGCTGGGTGCGGCGACGTCCCTGCGGTGGGTTTGACTGACACGCGATAGGCGCGCGAGGGGACTACGCGTCGCCTGACGCCACCCCTTGGCTGGGTGCGGTGATCTCCCTGCGGTGGATTTGATAGTGATTGTGATTATTGAAGGTCACTTTCTGTTAAATCAAACAAGTCTAACAAGTATTGGTATAAGGTTACCTAGCTTACTAACTTAACTAATATTGAATGTCTTACAATCCCACCAAGCATAGGAATTTTGTTTATAATATATAAAGGGGCAAAGGAGTAACAGGTTGACTTGTTGGTATGTACAGACTGTCAGCGAACAGTTCCGCGCAATACATTTAAGAAAAACGCAATGTTACATCAGCAGTGTATCGCCGAATAGTGAAATAGCGGAAGTATGTGGTATGCTTTATGGCATACAGTATAATACATCTTTGTCACAATTGTACAATTTAAAATTTAGAAATAAAATTAACTTTCTTGGTATGTTTCCACGTGAAACTTATGTAGTATAACCAGGGCTGATATCTGGGGGAAATATTCCAAGATACTTGTGACATACGTACAATACAATATTCTATATGTTTTCATATTTCTAAAATCTCTCGACATTCGCCTAAAAATCCTTAAACTTGGTAAGCCTTCTTCAATACATAATCAATAATTGAGTTAAAGAACAGTTTCGAATCATGCGCATAGCCGAGACCTGTAACCTTCACATCTTTTGCAAGGATGTGACCTCTAAAATAATATGTAGTTTGTTGCAATCGTGGAGGGTTTTCACGCTTGTGTAAACTTAAATATTAAAACGGTTCAACTCATCCTGCAGGGATCACAATCATATTGGCATTTACTTATTAAGTTTTCCTTTCATTTTATTGAAAAAGGATTAGACGTTTGTCTTCTATCTCACCTGATGGAAAGTGACGATGAAGACGAAGTTGTTACACGTCTATCCACGAGATACCTATTCACTCGACGCTTGAAAGAACTAGGACTATAGTTTTCTGGAAAAACAAACGCATAAGGTTATTAAGGTTCAGCTGCTGTTCACCCACTGGCTAAAAATAAGCAAGATTACAAATATCTGTAACTTACGACCCCGAAAGAGCTTAGCGCTATCAGCCTCTTCACGCGAAGACCCTTGCTGCGTATGTATACAAGCTTTGATAGATATAAGAAAGTCAGTCCAGCCACAAAGATGAAATGATGTGAATTTTCTTAGTTAAAACAAATTATTTTTCTTCGAATAGCCATGGTTTTAGCTTCATTTCATATTGAACTAAACCCCATCAATACCTTAATAAAATATATATTATATTGAATTTAAACGCGATAAAAGTCAGTAAAAATTAATCGATTTAGCGAAAAGGTGATATCAATAAAAATACAAAGTAATTTTATCATTTTATTGCCGAGCATGACTCAGTAAACACAGTAGATCAGCTATCTCTACACCTACACTAGTACTACACTACGTCGATCCAGCCTGATGGATCTCAGAGTTAAACGGAACAACACATTAGCCTAGTGACCCTACTTGCACCATCTTGTTTTTATTTAGAAACTAAGTCAAGGAAACATACATGTAAGTTTACTAACAAATATATCTATCAGTCGTACTAATATTACAAATCATGAAGAAATAAACACCAAATCGCAAAATAGCGCAGTTTTCAAAATACATCATGCCATGCGAAACTACATTAAACTTGCTTTTTCTCCCACTGATTATTTCGGGTGCTTTTTTCAAAATTTTATGTTCTGGGGCACTTCACCTAGAACGTTTATCTGTACTGATCATAGCCAAAAACACAAAAACAAAAAAATTACCATCTCATACATTCCACATTAATTAATTCTTTACCACTATACCGAAGGTAGCGCAGCAAGGTCGGTGTTTTAATTAATAGAAATAGTACAAAGATCTATCTTCGGGAAATCCGGATAGAAAACACTTCGGCCAAGGCAGTTACAACTACCAACCAATCATTTATGTTGCAACAAAATCATTACTCAAGTCAAATTCAGTTAACAAGAACACTATTTCAGCCACCATACAGGAAATTTCCATTAAAGTGCACGTGAATTAATGGTATGATATATTATATTAAATCCAGTGAAAGCATAGCTCTTGTGTAATGCTTCACACCATGTGTCTGCCAATAGGTATTTAATTACGAAAATGAAGCGGATGCAACATTTCGGGCGATCATACAAGTCGGCACATTCCGCTACATGCCGCGCCGCGTGTCGGCGTCCATGCTTGGAACGCTGAAATTATATATTAGCTAACAGTTCATAAGGAATTAAATTAGCCTAAGATATCACGTATATAATAGAAAATCACGTTACACTTTTGGTAAATTAATATTTATTTAATCGTCATAGTATTGTGTCGAGTGTAATCAAAAGTAACTAAAGTGATGAGAGTTTGGGTGAAAAGAGCGGAAAATCACCTTTGGCAGTTTAAAATATATTATGACACTTGTTATGAATTTTCAAATATTTAAAGAGTGCAGACGTTTCCATATCAGTCATTGACTTTGTTATCTAATAATTAACACTTAAAGTCCACGCAGTACATTCACGAAGCTGTTGCAAGGCGGCACCAACATTTGAAAGGCCCTTGCATGCATGTGCACTTGTAGTTACAATTATAGCGAATACAACTCGCCAGAAGAGCGTTTCTAAATGTAAAAAGTCGCCTCATCTGAAGCAAGCTTGGCCGCGGACAGCCGCGCACGTCATCACCAGCCCGCTAACGTAGATTTGGGTGTCTGTCAGGGTCCAGTGATTGTCATTACAAATGCACAGCCTGCAATGTACCGATACGAGTCACACGCTTGCTTGCACTTCCAGCAACGACGACGCAGCATTGGTGTGGGCTACTTTGCAACTCTCAGTAATGTGACCCACTTTGGAAGGTTATCTTTAAGTGCGTCGGCTGTCTAGACGTTGTCGGATTTTCTATCTATATACATGAAAAACGTGAATGTACTGTACGAAGCTTCTAGGCGCGGCGTCGCTTGCGCAGTTCGTTGTCGCTGGCGGGTGGGGTAGCGGGGGTCGTCGTGGTAGTTGTTGTGGTGGTGGTGGGGGGGTCGAGGCCCTTGATCTCGAAGGGGCCGCGGAACAGCCCTCGGAATAGCCGTAGGAACGACTGGTAGCGCACTGCAGAGTTCTGCAACGAGAATTCATAAATGAAGTCATGGTTGCGGAGTGGTTTCTGTTAGAGCTCGGCTGGACCGGTCAAAAGCAGTTTTAATTAAGAAGGCACTTTCCGAAATGTTTCTCAATTTTCGTATTTAAACCAGTTTACTGTTTGCCATCACGTTTGGCAACTTGTTGAAATCATTAAGTACCCCTAAAGCGGGCTTAAACAATAGCAATTAGCACAATAATTCAAATGCACACAATATTGTTAAATCCCAAGTAAATAAAAAAGGTTTGCTTGATTCAGATTGTTAACTTTATTTTACAACCGATGTTTAAAAAAAGAACCAAATTATTAAAGTAAAAGTGAAAAGATCTTCCGAAATGATGAAAAAAGTGTTTGGTTTAGAATCTGGAAAGTTCATCCAAACCCCTTATTGTTTTTTGCAGAATTTAGTTATTCATACAAAGTTTCACATTTACTTCACAAATACAACTGTGAATCCAGAATTTTGAAAACTCATACAAATAAGGTAATTTTGCTTGAGATTGAATTGTTACAGCTTTTAGGACAGACAAAACAAAATTAAATATTATTTATATAAAAGTTATGAAAAGCTTTTATTTATTACCAGCATCAAGTTCTGCCCTATGATAGATGACTGCAAGGGTAAGGTATCTCACCTGTATGACGTCACCAACGATCTTAGTAGTTTTGATGAGGAGGGAAACGGAAGGCCCCAGCAGACTGCCCGGCACGTCCAGGCTCACCTTTCGAAATAAATATATGAATAACAAAGTCTACTACAACACAATGTTTAATGAATATGAAAAATGTACTGTATGTAAGATACTGACTTACAGATGAGCTCTAAATGGAAGAAATACAAAATTAATATAAGTACAAAAACGTGTAACTCTAATAACTTTGTACAGACATCCAGTTATTTCATTAATGTCCAAATCTCATAACAGTCTCGGCTATAGGAAGACTAGTAGAATATTTATATATATATTAATGACTTGCCTGATTATATTGGAAATGACTGTATTCTTTTTGCTGACGATACAACAATACTAATAAGTACATCAAATGCGTCTGACCTTAAAGATAAAGTTGACTTTAGAAAGTGAAGAACTAGCTAAATTGTAATAGTTTAAAAATAAATGTGTCTAAGACTAAACTAATACAATTTAATACAATAAATAGAAAATTTGCGACATTAAATATAAGTTATAATGGACTAACAATAGAAAATGTAGAATCGACAAAGTTTCTAGGTTTAGAAATCGACAAGTCAGAGAAGTTGCGGGAACAAATACAGCGCTTCTATCTTACCAAGGATTTGTTTCCTCAATCTTAAGATATGGCATAATATTATGGGGCGACTCTGTTGACTAAATTAACATTTTTCGTGCACAAAAAAAATGTATACGTGCAATTTGTGGTGCTCGATTTTTAGACAGCTGCAGGCCACTGTTTCAAAAACTACACCTTCTTACGGTTCCCTCTTTGTACATTTATGAAATTTGTGTATTTGTGCAAGGTCATACACAGTTATTCAAAACTAATTACCATATGTTAAATGATACAGGGAGACATAAACAGAAATTATATATACCAATGCAAAGATTAGGATTGTATTCGAAAAATGTTTTCTGTATGGCTATCCGTATTTGTAATAAATTACCTAGCAACTTAAAGACATTACCATTACACTTATTTAAAAAAAGATTGCGTAGTTTTCTTCTGGAAAAAAATTACTATTGCATAAAGGGATTTTTAAGAATCCCGTAATTATGCTATCGACATTTTATAATTTTATTTTTTACGGACATCTACATATATTAGTGAAATTGAATTGTTATTTTCTGTATCCTGAAATAAAATGTAATGACCAGTAATTAAAATAATTTAATGTATTTAATGGAATGAATTTAATCTTATAATTAGGCTTTTTTTATGTTGACATTTTTAATTTTATTATTTACTGATGATTTTATTGCTTATGACATTTATTTATATTAGGGACATTTTATATTTAATAATAAGGACAATCAATTTGTACTATTCTTGTATAATAAATTGTTTTGACATAACTTGTAACATTACTAGTACTACTTTAAATATTTGCACGCCTGTCAAGGTTGAATATGACTGTACTTTTAAACTATTTAAGACCATTATATATTTTTGACCATATTCAACGAATAAATGTTTCTTTCTTTCTTTCTTTCTTTCTAGTTTGGCGCAAAAACTGGTTTATCCAGTGTAAGTACACACACTAGAAGTAGTACGCTACGTCCACTTTACTCGGAGGATTGTTTCTATGATAAATAACTGTCCATTTCATCAATTAACTTTTTTTAAAATAAATTACAAACTTGGCGTCTGTAATTTTCTGTATTGTGCATGTCTCAAAGGTAACAGCTATTATGACCCAACAATTGTACAAATTAAATGATCTGGTAACTTGATACATTAATTGGCCTACCTTGTTGCGGTCGAACTCCGGGATGGCTGGGGTGGTGGAAGAGGGCGAGGGGGCCTGGCGGAGAGTGCGCGGGGGGCGGTACGCCGTGCCAGCCGCCGCCTGCGGAGCAAACTGTTACTACCGCTTACAAACCGGGGAAACAAGCAGTAGTGTGACTATGTGTCGGGTACTCGCGCGCCTGCATGTCTTCATGGGTCGAAGGTAAGTCTAATAAAAACAAGTGGGTTCTATTGAAGGAAGTGCTTATAGTTAAAATACTTACAATTTGTAAGTATTTAATCGGAATTGATTAAAGAAAGTACCTCCAAGTTTAGGGTGTAATTTCCAGGATTCTAAATGAACACAGTTACAATTTGATATCAACGACCTACGACAAGAACTTATTGAGCAGCGCGCGTATGTACCGAACGTAGCAGAGTCATTATACTGTTTGTTCTCTCTGGTGCGATGCAGAGCAGCCGCAAGACGTGCGTCGTGTGAATGTAAAGATCAGTGTGGAATGGAATTTTTTGACTGAAACTGTTCTATGATGTGGTAAGACCAAAGAGAAGCGATAGGAGATGTAAGACCCGCTTCTTTAGAGAATGCAGGTGTTTAACTTTTGGCCAACTTCTTGACCAATCACTTCCAGTACTGAGCAATTGATGTCAGCTTGCGAACAAGAACAGAAAATATGATTATCATTTTGGATCGGCTCTAATGACTGACGATCACTCCTGTCTGAAACTTGGTATCGCTGCTGTTTAGTTTTACTATTATAGGGTAAATTAAATGACATATGCGAAGGGTGACAATGTAAGACTCTTTCGAGGAAAGATCTAATGTTTATTAGGTGTGTGTGTGTGTGTGTGTTTTGTGTCACGAAATACATGTGAAACAAAAAAGATACATACTTTAGGATTTCACTGGGTATTTTGACGGTTCATGTCTTTTTCTTGCGTAGTTATCTGTGAATTAATTTCCTACGACTCCAGTAGCCTAGCAAAGAGAACGTACGATTAATAGCCCGTCTTAAAATTTAAAAAAATCAGACACTTTTCCGCTCACATTAAATATATTTAAGATTATCGGCCAATAGATTGATACACAAAAGCACAGTTTTTTCCAGAATACATCATAGTCAAAATTTTGGAGAAGAAAAAGGAGAAAAAGTGGATGTTTCACTTCTTTTCAAGATAAATTTCACGAATAAATTAGGAAGTTGAAAAATGAAAATACCGTTATAATCACAAAATTATTTAATAAAATGCAACTTGAGTAAAATAAATAGATTTTACATACATTACATAAAACAGAGTCATAAATACATTATAAAAGTAAGGTATGAATATGTGCATGTGGGCGTGTGGCTGGTGTGCTTGTGTGCGTGCGGATTGCGCGGACTCGCGTTCTACGTGGTCAAAGCAGAGCTCGACCCGATCGACTTCAGATACGCTAAGATTTAAAACAACAAAGCAACAATTCGAAAAGCTACTCAAATCTAGGTGCACTGCATGACTACACTAAATAAAAACATGACATTCAAAACCAGAACAGTTCGTTGGTAACAATTTAACAGTTTGTTAATGTATTCTTAAAATTAGTATCTTAACAAAGTATGGATAAGTTCCCGAAGGTCGCAGCGCGAGGTCGCCGTTCACCAGCTCGCCATGAAGGCACACAGTTTATGCGTATGTTATTGACAAGTTGCTCTACAACAATTGGTTAAAAGCAATAAAGTAAACAACGGCCACTTACCGCGGTGCACGCGACGCGCTGCGCTCGACTTGCCACTTTGTACAGCGACTAGTTACTGCGGGTCCGTGGATGTATTGTGCGACTACTTTATACATATGTACAAACAATAATTACTGAAAACAGACTATATTAAAAGTACTTACAGAATACACGCTAACTACAGAACTAGCAGGAAACATGTAACACCAGGAATACTTCGTATATGGCGAGAGTATAAAGCGTAAGAAGACTAGGTATATACAACAGGTGGTGGGGACACCCAGACTTAGCTCGGACTAGCCGTTGTTATAACGAAGTGCAGCCTCATTCCACGTCTTAATAACATCAATCAGATTCTACTAATTGTCTTTTTAACTAATTTGAATTGAATAGTTATTATTTAATATTTACAAATTTAATTGTTCCAAAAATATGTCGAGACCACTCGAATTGGCATCTATATTTTAGAATCTATATACACTGGCTCTAAATGTTCGGCATGCAGAGCCCACCAACTGTACATGGTGGCATTCAGTTCTCGAGGCACAAGCAGCCTCCGCGCCGCCCTCTGCCCTCGTCTTCAGGGTGTGCTTGTTCTGGGAACTTGTATTGAGGTTATATATCAAAAACAAATTGGAAATCAAAAATATGTTACCAATACGCATGAATTGCGCAAAAATACTTCTTTGCTCATTTTAAAAGTTATGCAAGTAGCAAAGTAGTGCAGAGTAACAGCTGATTCTATTCACGAAGGCTTTCACAAAGCCATATCGGGCGGGAGCGGCGCGGGGCGGGTGAGGGGTGCGGGTGCAGTCAAACGCCACGTTCGTCGGAAACATTTAATACAACACCGGCATCCTAAAACTATTTACAAAATATTATAAATACAAGCCGCGAGCGACGGGGGCGCGGCGCACAGGGCGAGGGGAGGGGGGTCACGATTCGTCTTCCTCGGAGGAGTCGATGGTGTCGACGGAGGTCGTACCACTGTTGCCGCCACCCGAGGACGAGCCGGAGAGGGAGGTGACCAGCGACAGGATGGAGCCAAGGCCACCCCCGCCGCCGCTACTGCTCCCGCCGTGGCCACTGCCGCCGCCCGACGCACCTGACGCGCCACCGAGCAGCCCCGACACCAGCTGCAGCTTGGGTGCCAGCGCCTGCCCCACGGCGCCGGCTATAGAGCCCAGCCCGCCCGGAGCCGGCGCCTCGATGCCGTATTGCTTGTTGATCTCGATGTTCTGTTTGTCCAAGTTCTCCACCAGGCGCGTCTTGGCGTCGATCAGTGAGTTGATTTTCTACAACAGGAAACAAACGTCAACACAGCGCATCCTGCCAGGAGCCAGATAAACACGGTTTAAATAAAAAAATGTGTCATCATCGTGCACGGTTTGGTGGTTCATTTGGACCAGAATTCTACTCGAATGCATCAAGTTGATAACCCATCTAGGGGTTCATTAAAAACTCTTATTTAATTGATAGAGCACCATAAATTTCACGTTCCACATCCATGACTCATGAACAAGTTTGTACGTTGACAGCAAGTAACACGTTACAGGTAAGTAAAGATTAATTATCACAGTGAACGGCAGGCCTGGAGGCGGCCGGTTCTGGAGCGGTACTCACCCCGAACACGAAGCCGAGGATGGCGTTCTTGATGCCGAACTTGGCCTGCGTCGCGCCCTCCAGCTTGCGCTTGTCCCGATCCAGCTCCGCGCCGCTCTCCTCCTGCGCACACACACACGCTCACTACCATCCGTAGATACAACACGCACACCAGTCACCAAGCAAGCGAAGCCCCCCGCCGCCCAGTCCGCCGAGGCTACGTTACCAGCGTCGAGATTGGCGACCAAAGGCATTAAATGAAGCTGGAAACTTAGTTCTGTTAAGTCAGCTACAAAGTCCGCTAACAGTTTTCAATTTTCAGAACCACAGGCAGCAACACTAACAGTTGATTAACTAGCAGCAAAATTACCTGAAATTTGATTTACTGCAGTCTTCAACTAATTTCTGGTTTGTGGTTAATTCAATGCTATCTAGTTTTCAAAATCAGAATCTGTTAATTGCTAAAGCCGCTGACCTTAATATCGATCAAATTGAATCATGACCTATTTGCCTAAAGCTTATTTTCTTAAAAGTAAACAAATAGCTTAATACTGACCTTTGAAACTTTCTAAAGGGACCAATTTTTGTCATTTACTATCATATGAACATCTTTAACGCTCACAGCATACTTTGTGTTGTAGAACACAACAGTTGCATCAATAGCAATGGATCTCGTAACGTGAACATTGAACCCGCGCCCGCGCAGGCGCTCCGGCAAACACGTGCATCCTGCATATTGCTCGTTGCAATCTTATTACCTTCTATTGATAAAGTTTCAAATGTCATTATGGATTCAATTTGATCAAAGGCACATCTCTTGAGGCAGTGGTAACGAACCGTGTAGTTCAGAATATTGAGTCAGAAGCAATATCACAATACAGTTACAATGTTTTGCCCAACAACATGTACAAGCGTATCTTTATCGAAACCATGATGTTTCTGGAAAATTATGGCTTTGTCTTTTATAACAAAATTATATTATTTAATAACGATCCTTAATAATGTTTAACAAATGTGTACCATTTTACCATTAAAACACTTAATTGAACGAGCGGTAATACATGAATATTTGTGAACCGATTGCATCTATTAGACTGTGGCCTTAGACAGTTTCAAAGTCGAAGTCTATGAGGGTTCCAGGTCTAGCAACAGTAACGCAAGCGCGGCGCGCACCTGGACGTGAATTACGAATATCAATTGATATCAAGCACTCAAGCGCAGGTACGTAAAAGTTTCAAAGTGCAGCGCCTTAGAAGTATCACGGTTTGTAATTTCTGCCTCTGTACGGCCCCGGCCGCGCTTATTGTGTTCTGTCCATGTCATTAATAACGCCTACGAGCGAAGCAAGCAGCCACTGAATCGTAATTTTCATAAAAACTTATTAAATAGGTATTTTAGTATGCAACACAATGTTTATAATGATACAGAAAAAATTATCACTACAATGAAATATTCAGTTTTCTCTGAGAAGTAATGTCCAAAATTGTAATGGCCTCTTATCACTGAGACGGTCCGGAGTACTCGCCCGAAGTACGGTGTGAATAACAAACAGCGGAGACGGTCATCAGAAGATATCTGGCTTTAGACTATCTAGTTATAAGATGTCATATGTGCAAAGCGAGTGTTGTGTGAAGTTTACCGGTAGAATGGCAAATTTATAACTACGTATGTTTAGTTCAAATGAAACATTCAACTCGAAGGAACCATGAGGGTGTCGCAAGTCGTCATTTTGTTCCCTTTGTTTGATAAAATACTTAGAAATTAGAAATAGGTTTTGATTGTGTACGTTTAATTTGATATCAGTAGACTGCTCAAAACATTTATTTGTTGTATATTTCGAACTACCTTAAATGAGATTTGTATGAAAAACAGAACTCTTTCTAATGCACAATCATCTCTAGTAATCATATAAAAAGACAATGAATTTAATGTCAAAAGCTCGAAGCTCCTAATCACTGGCTCACTAAGTATCACCGTTACCGCTACAGACAGTTTGAAGACTTTGAAAACGTATGAACTTGTGAATGCTTGGCATCGAAATGACTTCAACGCGCAGTCCGGCGTTAGCGGCGCTGTGTATGTGTAGTGCCGCGCCTGGCGAGTCAACCATGCCTTCTTTTTTTTTAAATCTTTTCTAAGTCGAATACCAATTTGGTTAAGTCGACTGTAAAAAAAAGAAGAAAAAAAACTCGGAATAACCAAACAGAATATAACTAAGCCAACAATTTACATAACTTCTTCTTGTAAAGAAACAATGCCGCCGGCTTAGCCGGAGTCTGCCACGCATTGATTGAGGGTCTACTTTACTGGTTGAGTTCGTCATTATTACCGAAAATGATTAAGTACATTAGTCAGTTGGAAACCAATGAATTAAATTATCTTTCTTAATGGATCAATTATTGACTGATAAAAATTATGATATAGTATAATATTGATAATTAATAATATTTTTTTTAAATTTATTATTAATTTAATTTAAATTGATTAATAATGTTATATATTTTATCCATTGCAATTTATATTTGATTTAGTTTGTAGATTTAAATATTCGAAGCTTCAGTTCAGAAACTTGTCCCGTCATGAAGGCGTTGATAAGTTTGTGAAGAATTTTCGCTTATATATACGAAGTTAAAGCTAATGATGCAATTGTCTTTGATCTAATGTCACTCAACGATCCTAATGCTGTTGATATTTTAAGGCACGATGTTGGTATTTCTGCCTTTGATAAGTGTACAAACCAAGGCTGTACGTATCAACAAATCAATATTGTAAGCTGTTTATGTTCGATACTGTTTAGTTGAAATTGTCAGGCGCGTTAATGTAAAATTGAGGTTGGTGATTTGCCGATGTAAGTATTATGCATTAGTGTAATGAATCCGTCAGGTGTAGTAGGAGCGGCGAGCGGCGGGTCGCGGCCGCGGGCAAATAGCGTTCACGCGCGGCCCGTCCGCCTTGAAACAGTTTCGTTGCCGGCGCGAGTGGTTCCAGCGGCGCATGCGTTGTTCAGGTGGGCTAGGCGGTAATTGGCAAAGGTCGTCCATATATTTCATATAATATTTTTGTCATTTGGTGGATATTTGAATCAGTTCATAGAAAGGATTTTTGCTGTCTTACTGGAACAATAGTTTTAAATGTTCATAAAACTTTTGTTTTATTTTTTTGTACAATATCCAAAATTGTAAGATCAATATATCCAGAATGTTTATGAATTGAGAATTGCAATAAGCTAAGTTCCCAGTGCATTATTTAATCGTGGGAAATGACTCTCGCGCCGCGCTTTCTTCATTTGCATGCGAAAAACTAAACGTTCCGAGCACATTGTCTCCGGGAAGTGGGTTAACTGATCGTTAGGAAATCTGGTCTATGCATTAGTTGCAATAATGCCTCGCTAATCATTCAATCGGAATGTTGGTTCTGTCAATATTGGGTTTGTAAGGTCCTAATGTCAGTGATTAGGTAAAGTTAGCGTCCAGGTTTTTGAGAAAGTGATAGCGGCGGCGCCAGTGAACGACAAGCAGGAAGTTACTGCGCCGGGCGCCGCGGCGGGAGCTGCGCATCTCGCAACACAGACGTATTAAATAATACTCGAATGAAGCAATACCGGAGTGTAGCGGCTTTGACGAAACTGCCTCCACATTATACCCATTCATGTAGATGTGTAACGACGCAGTCAGCATATTAAATAAGCCACTCGAGTTTCGTGACTATAAGGACCGCGATTCGTTGAAATCATCTCGAATTATGAAAGATTGCAACCTCGATTTATCTCGTTAAGTGAATCAAAGTAAGTGAATAATTGAGAGTGCGATGTGAGACGCATTGCACAATGCCGTGACGCGGAATGTGTGCCGACGAACGCGCGAACTATTGATACAGTTTACTGGATTCATTGCGCTTGCGCCTAGAAAATGAAAGTATTATTGATGTGGCCTAGATCGGATGTGTGGAGCTGTGGGGTGAGGGTGAGTATGAGAGCGGCTGGGCTGTGGGGGAGGAGGAGGTTGCAGCTCGCGCCGGACCGGACCGTCGCGCGACCGAGCTTACATACACATTAATTGCATTTGAACGTAAGCTTAAACACAGCGACTGCTAGGTTCGGGCGCCGTGGCCTCACGCTACCAGTTGCTGCACTTCGCTGCATTAATCGCAGCCCCGTGCTAGAGCACCGCGTGTCGGCGAGCTGGCTCGGGCGCGCGCGATTCGGCGTGTTGCGTCACATGCACTATGTACAGCCCGCGACTGCGCTCCTGGCTGCGTGCGTTCCACCTCAGTTAAGCAACTCGCTAGAATATTAGGTAACACTTAAGTTTGACTACTGCCGTCCGCAGTTCGGACACTCGTTTGTTTTAGCGCCCAATGTTTGCAGTATGTTGACACGCGCGTCTGTGTGACCCACATAATATAGTGGCCGTGACCCTCTACAAGTTCTTTCGTAAGCTTTTAAAGTTCAGGAGAGCTTTGAACTTTTATTAAACAGCAGCCAATTAAAAAAATATTGCAATTTGCTTGAACTGAGATGGAACTTTATATTTAAGTTAGTTTACGTAAATAAAATTTAAATATCACATCGCATCTATAACATTTCGAACGAGTAAGGAGCGCAATGTAAGGGGAAGGTACCTCTAGGGGCTGCAGTTTGTCTTCATCGGCGAGCTGTCGGCGTTGGCGTGGAGCGGCGGCGGCGGCGAGCGCCAGCAGGCAGAGGGCAAGACACACGCGTACAGTCAGCATGGCGGCGCGATCGGGACTGACGACTGCGGCCGCGCCGATCGCTGGCTGCCGGCGAACCCCCTCCCCCGGGCCGCACCCCGCGCTGCGCGAAGGCTGCCATACACACAACACAGCATTAGCAATGCAGAATATGCAGATGCGCAGTGAAAAGTCAATTAGCCATTGAACAATACGGCTTCAAAACTATGATCTAGCATCTATGACGAGTATCTCCACAGCTGCCTTCACGCTGCTACACGGCAGCTGCCAGACTCCAGCGCACTTCACTTTTAAAAGTTTTTCTATAGCATTTCTATGATCGTATATGAGTTAAATGTAGTTCAGTATGCAGCTTTGCTATTTGCTATGTCACCTCGAATGGTGTTCAGAAGTGCGATATTATTTAGCTGCATTACTCTACACGTAGACAAAATGTAATTAAGAATATTTATTAGCCTTATATCCTCTTCACCGGTAGAATGAGTAAAACCGCTGCACATATTTGACAAGTTAAAGCAATAACAACAATGAAGATTCAAACACACAGAATAAGCGGACCAACTAAAATCAATTACACGTTTATTGCGTTAATTTGACTATTTTTGACGATATAAATAAATAGTAATGCTTGGCGGATAATTAATAATTAAAGAATTACATAACTCAGGCAATACACCGTATGAATCAGTTGGTAGTGAGTGACCTTGCTGCTGAAGCAGAAGTCGCGGGTCTGACTCCCGCTCGGGACTAAAATGGATGTGCACGAGCAATGAATTAGCTCACACGAAGCGCCGAAGCTCGCGCGGCGTTGTGGCGGCGGCAGGACGTCGGATCGCAGACTCAGGCGATTTTTGTTTTGTGGTTTGTCATAGATTTTTCTCCGCTTTCTTAAAATAGATCAAATTTTGACTTTCTGTGTTGCTATATTATGAAAAATACACTGTTTAAACCTAATATTTCACTTGTACGATTATATTTTTCATAAGAACCTAAAATCTCGATTATTGCATGTGGTTTCCGTTGAAGCCTTTTGTAAAGCGAAATATTCTGAAGTTTCCTTTTTACTGGAACAGTTGTACACAGCATTGCGGGTGTCATCAGGGTAAGATTGTCTCTATCTTAAATATTCTGCAACTTTTTGCGGAGACTTTTAATTGGGAGTACACCTACCTCCAAAAACGAAGAGTAAAGATTTCCTAGAATGCTGATATTGTTTCAATCACCCTAAATTATTTGTGTAGTGGCAATTTTTATAACATTTATACGTTTATTTTTTACCTAATAATAAAAGTTTACAATTTTACGTAAATTAAGAGTGATAACCCGCATGCGTAATTTGATGACAAAAAGGTCTCTAACCATGTAACAAATTAAAACGATATTCCAAAATTTTTTTAAGGGACAAAAAACACGGTCTAGTTTCAGTACTGGTTGAGTGGTTTTGTATTTACTGCGCTGCGGCGGTTACATTTCTCATTAGGTTATCAACTTCAAAGTTCCAGGTGTTCGTCGTGAGGATACTTGCCAAGCTTACACATGCAGATAAAAATTAATTTTTTATAGACGTAAAGAGTCATTGTAAATTGATTTTGAAAAAATTATACCCGTGAAGTGTTTTGCAAGTTCTTCTTCCCGAAGGTTTTTCCGCATTAGAGGTAGAGTCACGCTGTATTTGACGTCAATAAGAACAAGTAATTGTCAATATTGAGAAATGAATATTTGAAAGTTGTGAAATTACGTTTTCTTGATTTAATATACAATCTATGTAAACATATTCGTACACCAAAATAGCTTTGATTTCCAGCTTCTGTAGAGGGCACCAGCCACGACACGCCGCTGCGCAGTCGGCTCAAGCTGTCATGGTATTCTTCCTACCTATCATTAAAAAAATAATAATGTAATATTTTTAATTTTTCTTCTTTTTAAATATTTTTGTGTGTTTAGATTTCGTTTCTTTGTTTAGAAATGCACAAGAACTGAACTTATTTCAATATGAATGCCGTGTTCGCTATTTTAAGACTTGCACTGTGCTATTTTGTTATTGAGTGCTATTTCTGTGGGTTGTCTGCTTTGTGAAGCAACAATATAAAGTACTATTTGAATAAATGAATCGCTTCGATAGATTGGTTGGAACAACTAGCGTCAAAAATACTTGAACATGTGCGGCAAGAGGTCGACCGGTCTCTTTTGGAATTTAAGGTTGTTCAAATTCCAACATGCAATAAGTTAAAAGTAAATAAGTACGCACTCATTGTTAGTTTCATGCATTAAATACACGGCTAGTGGCGTAGTGGGTAGGAGCCCTGCCGCATACGCCGGAGGTCCCAGGTTCGAGTCTTGGTCAGGGTATTTATTTGTGTAATGAATACAGAATTTGTTCTCGGGTCATGGTTGTTTATATTGATATATGTATGTTTATTCTGGGATCCATCCCAGTTTGTTGTATCGTCATCCAAAATCATCCCAGCTGCACCGCAAACTGAATGAACAAGAAAGAAGTCCGCGCTTGTGACAACTGTTCACCTGCACTGGGACGCTGCGTAAACCCTTCGGAATACGCGTCAGCGTGCTGAGGGTCTAATTCCCGTACACAAACATTTAGCAAACGCGCAGTTCTCGCGGGAAAT
Source organism: Marasmarcha lunaedactyla (assembly GCA_923062675.1). Lineage (NCBI taxonomy): Eukaryota > Metazoa > Arthropoda > Insecta > Lepidoptera > Pterophoridae > Marasmarcha > Marasmarcha lunaedactyla. Next base: position 21,757,357 of record OV281360.1, on the reverse strand, counting down.
ACGAAGCTGACGTGTTGCGCGTCAGTGGTGTCTCGCGTAAGTTTAAACGTCAGTTGGAATTTCCTTTACTCCCGTAAATTAATAAACTAATTTAAAAAAAATTATAAATAAATAAATGGGCTGGGTGCTCCTCGCCTGGAACCGGCGCCCAGGCACGCAGATGTGGTTGCAGGGAGGACTGTAGTGCCGCCGCACGCGCGACCCTAACAAAGAAACTCTGCTATCGTGGTGGTTGATGACGTATGTTTATTCTGGATTCCCCCCCGCCCCCAGTCCACTGTATGGTCTCCCATGTTACGAGTTACCTGGAATTCAGGGCTGCCAGACTCTGCACTTACGAAGAGTTGGTTGTGATTTTCTTTGTACCCTTAATAAAAATCGTTTATCTTTTTCACTTTAAGTTTGTGATCGGCTTGTGTTCCTTTGTGAACTCTAATTGTTCTTTTCCTTTTTTGTTTTCTCAGTTTAGATATCGGGGTTCGTTTAGATTTAGATTCAGGGTTGTATACTTTGTTTTTTAGCTACAAAATAAGTTCCTTTATTTAGTTAGATTTATTTATTGTAAGAAGCTACAATTTACTTTTGCTGTTTCCGATTTCATATCTGCTAAACACAGAGCTGGGGGGGAATATCATAAAAGCTACAATTCTTACCGGAGCAACTAATTGAGATAGAGTTTTGTTTCGCGAATCACAGACATTCCAAATAATTTGCCATTTCAATGTAAAAGACTACAATTTTCTCTTAAATTGGCATTTACCATGACCCTCCGAAAGGCCTAAGGCCAAACGCCAGCTGTAGGTCGGTGTCTCTAGGGCATCGAGTGCCCAGTTCTGAATGGCGGAAAATAATCCTACGACGTCGTTAACAGAAGTGAACGAACTGAAATTAGTCAACACAGTAATGTAATGTCATTTGTCTAAAGTCTCATCAACTCAGTACAAAAGGCGTTGAATAATAATTTTATCGGTGAAGATACCGCACTTTTATTGTGAATAATATTGCTTTTAATGATTTGTCAATGTATATATTTTTAAGATTTATTTCATAGGTATACATACATACTATCCTTCGCCCAGACAAAGTACTGTCCCCTCGGAATACGCGAGCCAAGCCGCTGGCAAAATCTAGTAATGCAGTTTTACGAAAACAAAACAACAAAGCAAAAACACTATGTAAACAGACCTTATTCAAAACTGTATGATGAAAAGAGTTTTTCTTGACAAATAAATAAATATCTAAATCATTTAAAAGAAGTTATTTAAGGAAAATGAGTTAACCATATTTCTTGTAATATCAATGAAACGAATACATTCACATCGCAAAGTAACCATAACTCCTCGTAAACCAAGCAAAAGACTGCGAGACTGAGAAGCGTGAACAATGGAACTGTAAGAAAACGAGCAGGACGACAACAACATCGGTACCAACAGAACTGTAAGCAAACGAGCAGGACGGCAACAACATCGGTACCAACAGAACTGTAAGGAAACGAGCAGGACGGCAACAACATCGGTACCAACAGAACTGTAAGCAAACGAGCAGGACGGCAACAACATCGGTACCAACAGAACTGTAAGCAAACGAGCAGGACGGCAACAACATCGGTACCAACAGAACTGTAAGCAAACGAGCAGGACGGCAACAACATCGGTACCAACAGAACTGTAAGCAAACGAGCAGGACGGCAACAACATCGGTACCAACAGAACTGTAAGGAAACGAGCAGGACGGCAACAACATCGGTACCAACAGAACTGTAAGCAAACGAGCAGGACGGCAACAACATCGGTACCAACAGAACTGTAAGCAAACGAGCAGGACGGCAACAACATCGGTACCAACAGAACTGTAAGGAAACGAGCAGGACGGCAACAACATCGGTACCAACAGAACTGTAAGGAAACGAGCAGGACGGCAACAACATCGGTACCAACAGAACTGTAAGCAAACGAGCAGGACGGCAACAACATCGGTACCAACAGAACTGTAAGCAAACGAGCAGGACGGCAACAACATCGGTACCAACAGAACTGTAAGCAAACGAGCAGGACGGCAACAACATCGGTACCAACAGAACTGTAAGGAAACGAGCAGGACGGCAACAACATCGGTACCAACAGAACTGTAAGCAAACGAGCAGGACGGCAACAACATCGGTACCAACAGAACTGTAAGCAAACGAGCAGGACGGCAACAACATCGGTACCAACAGAACTGTAAGCAAACGAGCAGGACGGCAACAACATCGGTACCAACAGAACTGTAAGCAAACGAGCAGGACGGCAACAACATCGGTACCAACAGAACTGTAAGGAAACGAGCAGGACGGCAACAACATCGGTACCAACAGAACTGTAAGCAAACGAGCAGGACGGCAACAACATCGGTACCAACAGAACTGTAAGCAAACGAGCAGGACGGCAACAACATCGGTACCAACAGAACTGTAAGCAAACGAGCAGGACGGCAACAACATCGGTACCAACAGAACTGTAAGCAAACGAGCAGGACGGCAACAACATCGGTACCAACAGAACTGTAAGGAAACGAGCAGGACGGCAACAACATCGGTACCAACAGAACTGTAAGCAAACGAGCAGGACGGCAACAACATCGGTACCAACAGAACTGTAAGCAAACGAGCAGGACGGCAACAACATCGGTACCAACAGAACTGTAAGCAAACGAGCAGGACGGCAACAACATCGGTACCAACAGAACTGTAAGCAAACGAGCAGGACGGCAACAACATCGGTACCAACAGAACTGTAAGGAAACGAGCAGGACGGCAACAACATCGGTACCAACAGAACTGTAAGCAAACGAGCAGGACGGCAACAACATCGGTACCAACAGAACTGTAAGAAAACGAGCAGGACGGCAACAACATCGGTACCCACAGAACTGTAAGCAAACGAGCAGGACGGCAACAACATCGGTACCAACAGAACTGTAAGCAAACGAGCAGGACGGCAACAACATCGGTACCAACAGAACTGTAAGCAAACGAGCAGGACGGCAACAACATCGGTACCAACAGAACTGTAAGCAAACGAGCAGGACGGCAACAACATCGGTACCAACAGAACTGTAAGCAAACGAGCAGGACGGCAACAACATCGGTACCAACAGAACTGTAAGCAAACGAGCAGGACGGCAACAACATCGGTACCAACAGAACTGTAAGCAAACGAGCAGGACGGCAACAACATCGGTACCCACAGAACTGTAAGAAAACGAGCAGGACGGCAACAACATCGGTACCCACAGAACTGTAAGCAAACGAGCAGGACGGCAACAACATCGGTACCAACAGAACTGTAAGCAAACGAGCAGGACGGCAACAACATCGGTACCAACAGAACTGTAAGCAAACGAGCAGGACGGCAACAACATCGGTACCAACAGAACTGTAAGCAAACGAGCAGGACGGCAACAACATCGGTACCAACAGAACTGTAAGCAAACGAGCAGGACGGCAACAACATCGGTACCAACAGAACTGTAAGCAAACGAGCAGGACGGCAACAACATCGGTACCCACAGAACTGTAAGCAAACGAGCAGGACGGCAACAACATCGGTACCAACAGAACTGTAAGCAAACGAGCAGGACGGCAACAACATCGGTACCAACAGAACTGTAAGCAAACGAGCAGGACGGCAACAACATCGGTACCAACAGAACTGTAAGCAAACGAGCAGGACGGCAACAACATCGGTACCCACAGAACTGTAAGCAAACGAGCAGGACGGCAACAACATCGGTACCCACAAAACAAAGTAAACCAACAAAGCAAAACTTTTCCTAGTTAGATAAAAATAATTAGTTTTGAACAATTAATATTTTATGCGCAATGAACAATAAAGAATATAAAAGTTAAATCAATCGCAAAATTCTATTTAAAAGTTCCATTGAACGGGATAAAATAAACCCTGTATTTTTTTATTGTTATTCCAGGTTACCTTCTACACATATGCCAAAAAGCCGTTTTTGCGTGATTAAGTAACCAAATTATAAACCTACAGTCATGCAAACAATCACACACACAAACTTTCATTTATAATTTTATAAATGTATACTATTAGTAGGATTAGTAGAATAAGATTAGTAGGATTATAATATAGATGAATTGAAAATCAATTAATTTTGAATGATCTTGAACCATTCATGGCGTTTATAAATACTAATACATTATTTGCAGTCCTCAAATCCATCGGTTACTTCTTAAATACTCTCATTTTATATAAAAGCTAAAATAAACAAGAGAACCTCCTTTTCTCCAACTTACTAGTTTCACTTCAAAAACTACGAAACATTGAGAACCCGCCTCGAAACACCGCAGGTGAGATGTCACCTGGAGGTGTGCAATCGTAGCGAAGATGTCAACGCGACCTGCGCGGGTCACCGCGTGTCAGCTTGCGCCACATCAGCTTTACACATATGGTAATAAGCTCTCTGAGCCTTGAAACCATGGAATTTTGTAAAAACTTCAAAGCAACAAGTAATGCAACCCGCGGAAGTATATGCTTGCGACACCCCGCCTCTACCTGACGGATATTTACATATTCTAAAAAGAAACTTAAAAATACGTATTTTTGGCGCAATGCTTACTTACTTATCTTGTATAAACTGATCTTGAACGGCAGGTTAACTAAGTATTTCTTCACAGTTCATAGATGTACACTCGACCTACAATTTGATCTCATGTTCTTTTTTTTTAAGTAAAAAAATTTCCTTCGTAAATAAATACATACATCATAACAAGCTCTAATTGTCTCAGTTATTTTGATTTTATTATTACAATTTCAAAACGCTCGTCTTAGGCTTATTTGCCGAATAATGAAGTGACTCTCGACTGAGCACGAACTGAATAATTTCTTCATTTTACAACTGTTACAGTTCGCTTCTCGCGGGTAGACAGTAAACAAATGAGGCAACGCTCACACGAGTGCGATAGTTTGCGAAATATCGTTGAGAATGTATCGCAAGTCATAATTCGCAAATTAGAATGTAGCTTGCTCTGATAACACATATCGAATCACTTATATGAGATTTACAAGAACAATCGTAATACATCGTTATAAGTATTAAAACATCATGTTTTGATGAAAATTTATCGTCACCTTTTTTATAAGTCCTGATTTAAAACAATACTGTTACAATTTATATTTATAAATAGACGCAATTTCTTATGAAATTGCAGAATGCTACTAATTGATTTAACTTTTATTAAAATCGTCTATTTTACTGCAATATTTTATAAAGAATACAAGTTACTCAGTAACCCTTCCGGTCATTTAAAATTCTTATTTTATTTCATTTGTTTTTAGAAAAACGTCAAGGTTTGGTATCTGTAAAATGTATGAGCGAAGTTTATAAATATACCAGTACATATTTCATATTTTATATCAATTTGTCAGACGTGTGGCGTCATATCATAGAATACCTACTAAAATAATTAGCAGACACTTTAGTAAATCAATTTTACATTGAGCATTATTAAAGTGTATAAAAATAAATTAATTAATCCATTCTATTAAATTTGTTATTACCTGAAGTATCTAACGCGGGCCAACCCACAGATAAAACCGACATATTCCAGTTTTAAATGACAACAAGGTGAGCCGCTCAGCGTTTTGGTCCTTTCAAATACTAAATTACTCTTACGTAGGTATCTAGTGGTTGCCAGCTAATATTGCAATAGTGTCCATATTTTTGAGTCAGTAGTCAAAGTTCTTGCTTATGCAGAATAAGTTCACACAGATACGTAACTGGTTCGGATGCTCCTCACGTTCTTCGGCGAGTCAGCTAGTCTAGTTACGCAACACAATGTTATGATAATGCGCAGTCAATCTTATAGATAAGGTGCTAGAGTAGAAAACGAAGTACGTTATTCGGGGACGAGATCTACAATTATAATCAACAGTAATTATTTTTACAACATCGGAAATACTGGAGGCGTTTATGAGTAACGGATGTTTGCTAAGTTTAATTCTTTATTTATATTCGAACGCGTTATATTCAATGAACTGTGATTGTATCCACGTGTAGTATCCACAGCTTCTACCTGTCACACCAAATTTTGTGGAAGTATTAATATCATAAAAATAGTTTTATAGCTACTCCTATTGTGCTTTTACATCCATTTTAAGAACGGTTGGCAATCGCGTCTTACGTTTCATTCCACATAACATTCGGCCAACTTGTTTTTTTTCCTGCCCCTAAATTGCCATGGTTAGTCATACATGCCCTGTAACCACCATCAGTGAGTCCTGCGGGAGAGGCGGATGTCCTTGCAGTACAATAGTAAAGGCTGTTTTAATTTGATGACAGCCGTTAAGTTTCGTTTTAAAAATAGAATTTCAAGTTGAAAAACCTTGCTTATCTTGTAAAACTACTTTAATAGATTTGAGAAAACAGCTTGCGCAAGTTGACACACCGTTCGTGTAACCGGACCTACGTACCTACGCGCGTAGTCTCCTCGGATTCAGGAGCTCATTACTGTCGAAAGAGAATAAACTTGTTAATATAATAATATGGTAATAGAGAAATAAGTTGTTTGTTTTTTTAATTTGTTTTTAAAATGCTTCACCATTAAATATTTTTATATATGTTTTTTCGAGGAATTCCCAGACGACCTGCAATGCGCGTGGATGATCTAGTCATGAATAAAGTTGACATACAATGTTTGCATAAATGTGAAATCAGTTTGAGTGAATTAGCAGTCAAATGATTCTTTGGCATGGCTTTGCCATTCCCGTCGTTTAGTGTACGTGTGGGTTGATTCACGCAATACGCTACGTTTCAAATTGTATCTGGATCTGTTCTGCTGAAAGGACCATCAGTTTGACCGCAAAAATCTAACATTTAACACTTTTTACGTTTACTAATACTTATTAATGTATGATTTATTTTGCAGATTTTACACTGGATCTAAAAGAAAAGATGACATCCTAGATATCAAACAAGTGTAGCATAATCGACTATTGTTCCACAGTACTCGAAGGATATGACTGTATTAATCACCTAATCACAGCATTTTCGGCGACCTAATTAATAATGTTTGCTCCTAAAATAGTAGATCTGTCACCTAACTAAACAAAGCATTCGGGCGCTGGCTCCGCGATTGAAGGTCCCGGGTACGATGCCGGCGACTGGGACATTATTTCGAAGCTATGTGTACAGTGTGCCAACCTGCAGTTGGCAAGCGCGGGGGTGACTGAAAGAAGCTTCCTTCCATTCGCTGAAACACTTCATGTGTATCTGTCTGGTTTGCTGGGACTCCATTGTATTTGTAAGGCTCGTCGGTGTGCGGGATATGAAATTTCCGTACTCGCACGCAAACTGCGAGCCGCCCGCTCTCCTCAAGAGCGTTTATTTGCGTTAGCCGAGCATCACTCGCTTTTAAGTTCGTTATAAATTATTTTTTTTGTATAAATTCGTAAATAAGTAAATTATAATGTCTAGACCCGCAAATCCCGCGTCCGGTCGTATCAAACCCAAGGGCTTATCCCTAGTATCTTTTAACGTTCGTAGCCTTAGCAACAACCTTCCCGAGCTCAAACTGTTCCTTCAGAACAATGACCCAGACCTATTACTTCTCCAGGAGACATGGCTAACTCCTAATCGCTCCAGGGTATTCGCTATTCCTAAGTACGCGTTTACACGTAACGATAGGCCTAACTGCGACGGTTTCGGCGGCACTGCTATCTACTACAAAAGAGGATTCCATTGCTGTCCTCTCCGTACCCCTCCTCTCCTCAACATGGAAGCCACTGTATGTAGATTGGGTATGACTGGTCATCCGACCATCATGATAGCTTCAGTCTACATACCTTGTGGCACCAAACCTATCCGCAGCGACTTTGAGACCATTCTCGCTCTCGGCCGTTCAGTCATTATGTTCGGAGACTTTAACTCCAAACATACTGATTGGACGTGCCTATCAACCAACCAAAGCGGTATCGCTCTCCTCGACATCACCAACTTACTCGACTTAGACGTCGTCTCCCCCATCACTCCCAATCAATATCCCGACAACCCGAACCACTCTCCTGACATCCTCGACTTTGCAATCATCAAACAATTCAACCTCGACCTCAGGTCTATCGAACCGCTCGATGACCTAGGTTCTGACCACCACCCCGTCTCCCTCGTGCTAGGACCGCCTAACGTTAACGTCACTTCTCCTAAGACCTTTACCAAATGGAAAGGTTTTAAAAATACGATAGTTTCTGCCTTAGAGGCCCCGAACTCTCCGCTCGCGATCTCGCCCGATCAATTAGATAGCCCGGATAAAATAGATTCGTTAGTAAATTCTCTCACTGATGCTATCAACTCAGCCATCAGTGTAAACGAAAAGGTTGCTAAGAAAGGCAAACCGACGCTTCCCTTAGCCATTAGCAATCTTATTAAAGCTAAGAACGCGGCTCTCCGGAGAGCCAAGAAATATCCCACGCCCACCTATAGAACAGCTGCGAATCAGCTACAACGCAAAGTTAGATCTCGCCTCGCGGAACTCCGAGACGCCCAGACGAACGATCTCATGGCGAATATCTCCCCGTCCCATCAAGCGTATTATAGTATGGCCCGAGCCTTACGCGTAGACGCCGCCTCTCACGTCCCTCCTCTCACTCGTCCCGATGGCTCTATCGCCTTCGAAGACGAAGAGAAAGCCGAATGCTTCACTGACAGCGTTGCGTCTCAATGCTCGCCCAGCACCAAACCCGCGAATCCCACTCACATCAAAGCGGTAGAGGACGAAGTTCTCCGTAGAGACTCTCTCCCCATCACCGCCGACCCCGTCTCTAATGATGAAATCTCGCTTCTCATCAAAAGTCAAAAGTCCAGAAAGGCTCCGGGTGTAGATGGTATTACCAACGACGCACTTAAGCACCTGCCTCAACAGGTGCTTACCTTGTTAGCTATCATTTTCAATGCCTGCTTCGACCTTAGCTACTTTCCAAAAGCTTGGCAAGAAGCCACAGTCATAGGCATACCCAAGCCGGGTAAACCTCTTAATATCCCGGCTAATCACAGACCCATCAGCCTCCTCAAGGCAATGTCTAAACTTCTCGAGAGAGTCATACTCTCTCGAATGCGGAACCATCTGTTTCCAACGGATTGCGATCCTCTCATAATTCCCCACCAGTTCCGCTTTCGCGCTAAGCACTCCTGCCCTCAGCAAGTCCATCGAATCGTCCAGTGCATACTCGAAGGTTTCTACCCGCGGCGTTTTAAAACGGTCGCAGTTTTCTTTGACGTAGCCAAGGCTTTCGATAAAGTCTGGCACAGTGGCCTCGTTTATAAACTCTACAAAATAGGCTTACCGGATCGACTAGTTAGAATAATCGCGTCGTTTCTTAAAGACCGTACGTTTCGATATAAACACGAAGGCACGATTTCCGCGCCCCGTCACATAAAGGCTGGAGTCCCTCAAGGCTCAGTCCTCGCCCCTCTATTGTACACCGTGTACACTAACGATATCCCCGTCCCGTCGAAACGCGTTGAACTCGCTCTCTTTGCCGACGACACTGCCCTTTACACCAAATGCCGCAGAGTCCCGGGTCTCATCACCAGACTCCAAAAGGCTGTAAACGCCCTCGGTGCTTGGTTTCAAAAATGGCGTATCGATCTGAACCCAGAGAAGAGCTCTGCGGTTTACTTCGACTACAGACGCAGTCTTATCGCCGATAATCTCCAAGTGAGAATGCAAGGCACTCCCATCCCCTGGAAGCGCAGTACCAAATATTTAGGCGTCATCTTAGACCAGACGCTTTCTTTCAACCCTCACGTCGATTGAGTAACGAAACTCGCACGTTTTTACCTAGGTCGGCTTTACAGTATGTTAGGTAGAAAAAGTAAAATGTCCTTCAGAAACAAACGTACGCTTTATAAGGTCTTCGTTAGACCAGTCATCTTATATGCCTCGCCAGTCTTTGCCCACGCCAAACCCTCCGTCCTGCACAAACTGCAGGTAGTTCAAAACCTCTTCTGCCGCAGGGCCACAAACGCACCTTGGTACGTGCGCAACGCGGACCTGCACAGAGATCTTGAACTACCTACAGTACAACAGCACCTAAAAACACTCTCAGAATCGTTCTTCAAACGCGCCGAATCCCATCCCAATCCACTTGTTCGAGATTCAGTCTCATATACTGCTCCTGTCTTAGATTCGGCATACAAAGTCGCTAGACCGAGAAACTCGTACACGAGCGAACGCACGCAATTAACTTTAGATCTCGAGGCCCTTCAGGCTGCAAATTCTAATTCTAACGTAAATTCTAATTCTAACGTAAATCAGAATTAATGCAATTTTATTTTTCAATTTTAATGTTTTTTTATTTACTTTTCATTTTTGAGCACCTTCAGTGCTATGTAAATCCCAGCGGGTGACCCCTTAAGGGCCCCGCTAGCGCGGCCTCTTTCTCCAATTGGCCGTCGCTCAGATGAAGGCTGAGTGGCAAAAATGCACGAGCCGACAGGGGGTTTTTAGTGGGTATGGTTCTGGTAGGCGTCGGGACGATTCCCACATAACTCTGGAATCGCGCCAGAGTATGCGTCAGGGCATTTTTATCCTCCTGCCCTTCCCGCGGAGGGGAACAAAAAAAAAAGTGCGCGATATGTCCTCTCTTAGGTGGCGTTGCACATTGGCAAGATTTAAAAAAACATAAACAAAACAATGCCATCTGCAAGGCGTGTGCTTGCGAGTCGCGCGAGCAAGCAAGTGGTCATACTTATTGGTCCGTTTCCAAAGTCCGCCAATTATACTCCACCCATATTGTTTCATAGAATTAAGGATCTGATCTATTTGTTAGGTTACTGATGTATTATTTTGGTGATCTATCGATTTAAAAGACATTAAAAGATTGTTGAAGAAATAAATTAAAGGTTTTTCAAACATTATTGGATAAAATAAGATTTTAAAGAGTTAGTATTGCAATTGTTGATACAAATAGACCTAATAACTATTTTCCGTGATTTACTTTTTCAAAAACAGACCCAACAGGCTTCAGGAAAAAGCTACAAGTTCAAGACACACAACAACATTAAATCAATGACACGTACGAAGCGATCGTTTTGATCATTACGATGACAAATATATGTCTTGTCCCGGCATTCCCAGATGTGATGATCACAGACGGTTGGGATCCCTCCAGTTTGCTACATGGCGATCCACGCCACATCCTCTGCTTACTTTGCGGCCCTACAGTTGGTGTGTTTGTCTAGGGGTTTATTTATGTTAATTAACTTAATATAAGGCTACCTCTGCATACCGTGTTGTATGAGTCACAGTGGTATGTTACTATTTTGCTGATGTCACTATCTTTCTGTCGAACAATAACGAAATAATCAATACTTAACATGTAATAGGCCAGATCGGTAACAGCACCAGTTGCACCCCAGTTAGTCAGCAACGTTGTTTCGGCGGGACCTTCCGACAGCCGAGCAGCTGGAGCGCGGCGCCGCGTTCTCACGTTACCGAACTGAGTTGCACACGTTTTTACGATACACGACGCGTAACACCCAAGACATTCCAGCCACCCATACCACCAACTAGATTATAAGCATTAAAAACAGTCAAGAGCGAGAAATGTATGAAAATAAAAAAAATTATGCAAACTAACTTATAGCTTTTTATAAATTAATAAATAAACAAATATTTTTAACAATCACGCCGCATTATCTCGCCCAAATTAAGTATCATTAAGAACTTGTGTTAAGGATACTAGATAACGCATAAATAAACTTAAGAAATATATAAACACGCATAGATATATTTTTTTCCTGTATAAATATTAGAAATAAACTTAAATAAACGTACAAAACATCCATGACTAGAAAGCAAATATATGAAAATATCTGCCTCTACCAGGATTCGAACCCGAGACCTCTGGCATGGAAGGCAAGGTTACTTAGCTCCACACCAAACAGGCCGTCAATTTAGTTTCTATGACCACCCATATTTGCTGTTGTTGATTGGAGATAGTTTAGTGACGCATGACTGACCGCGGGCCGTCGTGTGAGGTCCCGGTGAGGTCCCGGTGAGGTCCCGTCGTTCCTCTGAATGTTACTTCTCTTTAGCTGAAACAACACAAAGCAGTTTGGTTGTTATGATAGTTAAATAACTAGACCTGTAGTCCACCCCAGACAAGTTCTTAAGAAAGAAATCGGCCTCAGCTCTCACACACCACATACGCAACGCTATAGGCAGGCTGCACAAGGTTATAAGTTACAGCTCCTTTTGAGCCGTAGCTATTGCTTCAATGCAAAGAACGCACTAAACCTAATGGTCTTTAAACTTAGGGCGCCCTGTTAAGATGATGGTTGGGCAACATGGTGCACATGTCATATAGGTAGTAATCGTCTTGGGATTCAGACATTCGAGTAAATACATATATCAAATTGTAATCAGTCGGTGCTCTCCGCGTAATCCCTTCACCGTCGTTCATTCAGAAAGTAAGACATAACAAACAACTTTTATATAATGTGCATTTTGCTTCAATATGTAGAATGAGATCTACACGAATACGTCATAATATTTTACAATTATGTTGACATGACAGTGACTGAGGTTTGGCAGTGTTTTATCAGCACAAATGCGCCCACTAGATGAATGGTATACACAAAAATGAGTTCTTAAATCCTTATTTAAAGCCAGATTTACCAACTAGAATCCCACGCGGGTTCGTGAACTAATACTACTCTATACATACTTATATATAGTTTATGCATAAGCAGCAATTGCAGAAAATAAGGTGACAGCCTATTGGACCTTTCAATATTTTTGTTTAAATCGATTTTTTTAAACACTACCTCATGTGTAATTACGTTTATTATGCGAAGATATAATTGTACCTTTGACAACGCGGAACAAAATAATGGTTAAAAATCAACTTACGGCTTCTTTTCTTCACGAATTTTATATTAAAAGTTTAACAAATAAATATGTATTACTTAAGATAAATATCAAGCGCCTGTCTTTTAAATTTTATAATATTTTATTTATTTTAAATAATAAGATCAATATTTTTTAAACATTTTGTTGAGCAACTATGACCTTCTTTATGCCAACAGGGCCTTAAACAGCAATCATTATCAATTGCAAGATGTTTCTACCGCGTCTAAGAACGTGCCCAAGACAAGCAAACTTCACGGGTTTGAAGGCTCAACAATAATTGGTGCTTTTCACGAGCTCTGTGAAAAACCTCCTTGTTAGTGTTGTCTTTACAATATTGGCCATTGGAGAAATTAATATTCACATACTTTTCAATACATAGAAGTAGTACCAACACTTCTAGGTGATAGTTTGGAACACCATGCAAAATAGTGCTGCGCAGTGAGAGCAGCAATGCGGAGCCGAAGTAACACCTTCAGTCAGACACAACTTGTGTGACGCTGTTTGAGGCGTGGTTTCGATCTGCGGGCTATTCTATAGTAGGAAAAGAATACATACCGACGAAGTTCCCCCGGGATCACGAGTTACAGGAGTAAACCCACTCCGGGACTGTCGTTAATATAAGCAGAGTCACTGACAAATAGACGCTAGTCCTCTACTTAACAGTACCCTCGTGTATTTGATTAAGCATGTATATAATTTCGGGAACCACAACGTAACTGCAGACAGAGTGTTTGTTATAAAAGATAATCTTGTGAATCAAGGCCCCGGTATAAGTCCTCGCAGGCAACAAATGGCAACAAAAACATCAAGGCATTACTTAGTTCTTCCACTTTCAAACATACATGAAACGAGGTGAAGGCGCAACTTCATACAGCGATTTCGTTTTAAAACCATTTCTGTAGAATTGTGACAAACGTTTGGTTTTCCAAGTTTTGAAACCTGGGTAATGAAAAATATAAATAAGTCTCAAAATAATTTATACGAGGTCTTAAGCTACATTGCTACATCGGTAGAGACATCATCACCTTAACTTCTGTACAAGTACTCTAAATTAATAGAGAGGTAATATTTGTTTGTTTGTTTGCGTGTATACTAATGAGAAAATAAATTCGTAAACGATTCCTATTAAAACTTGCTCATACCGTGAAGTTGCACAATATACAACTAGTTTAAACTGTGGTTAATATGTTTTTATGCAGAATTAAGTTAACATACCTCACTTCCTACATTCCTAATATTATACAACTAACTGCTTAATTATTACGAGTAATTTCTAAATAATAATTATAACTATAAATTATTTAATTTCCAGAACATCCTACTCCGGCACGGCCCGGCGTCAGCAGAGCGTTCTCGTCTAGTAGAGTTTTTGTTGTTGCATGGGGCGGTGCTACAGTCCATAATGATCACGTTGAGTTTGTTGTTTTGGTTCAAGGGGAGGAACACCCAATGGAATTACAGGATCGAAGGTAAATCTGATTGAAGCATAAGGTCAGCAACACAATCAGTATTCCAGTTTAGTTTCAATTGTAATTTAAACACCTACAAAACCGTACTCTGCGTATTGTATAGTGGACCACGCGCTCGCTTGCAGGCTACGGCGTGTAAACAGAAGCTTGTCTTATAGATGGCTTGACGTTGAACTGGTTCGGGACCACTATCACAGTACATAACAAACCAATATTTGTTGATTGTCATATAAATTCATCCCACATATTCCTGCCCTTGCTTATATTCGAACCTGAAACATGTTCAACAACATTTATATGGCTAACTTTTTCTACCTAACGACTGTAGCACATGAGAGATCCCTCTGCGAACAATATGTCTGAACATAACGTCACAGCCTCGATCACCCACGAGGGGTCCTCCGCCTCACGCTACCAGGGATGTGGTTTTAGTCAATTATTGTAATTTGTGTCCTCAATTATGATAATTTTCTAAAAACTCTATTTAAAACATTATAATTATTTAATAACACACATTGTTGTGCGGTATGAAAAGCCTGACTGTTAGCGGTTAATGGTGAAGATCTATATTAGTCTAGATTTTCCCACGGCTTCGCTCATATAAAATGAGAGGGTAAACATCATTGTACGTAGTACAGCTCCTATACTTTTCCTGGCTACCATAATGCTATACCATGATTTATTAACAACAGTAAGAAGGAGTTTACAACTGCTAATGAAGATAGCGTTTTAAACCACTAATAATAACACCATGTATTTACTATACTTCGTTTTAGTCAAAAATATATTAATTATAAGCTACTTTATATCTTCAACTTACATATAATATAGTTTGCTAGATTTAAAATTATTAAGTATCCTAAAAGTCAATCACTCCAGCACCCTAACTACTGTAAATGCGGAAGTGAATTGGTGTCGCGAGCGATCCTCCTGGATTTATTTTTGTTTGTTGACAGCAGTATACGAGACTGTCTCGCGAATGAGAGGCTTTGGATGTTCTTCGGATCTCTTGAACAAAGCGGTCGAGAGCATCCTTAGGTATTGTTGTATTGTAGGTAAGTCGAAATCTCTGTGCAGGTTTGCGTTACGCACGTATCACGGCGCACCCGTGGCCCTGTGGCAGAAGAGATTCGTTTTTTTTTTTTTTTGCTGCCGAGGCACCCTCGCGGGAGGCAGGTGGAAGTTGCGTCATGCATACCGCCCGCAGGTAAAGTCCTCTGCGGGGGGTTATGTGGGACTCACCAGAATGGCACCTACCCACTAAAAACCACCTGTTGGCTGTAGTTATTACCGTTAGCCTTCATCGGAAGCGACACCCGTCGGGAAGTTGGGCGCCTGCGCGGCGGTTCTAGCGGGTCTTCCGCCTGTAGTGAAAGTTGCACTGAAGGTGCTCAAAGGGACATGAGTTGGTGGCCGTTCGGGGCAGCCTCCGGTGAAGCCGGGGCTGCGCAGAGGTCGGCCGAAGCATAATTTAGGGATCAATTCATTTAAATGAACCTATAATGAATTGAGAAGGGAACTATGCTCCTATGTACGTGAAGCCCTAAGTTTACGGGCTAAGACTGCAATTTCACTAACATCGATATTTTTCATAGCGTCGCGGGCCTGTCTCTTGGAATTGGAACGCATACAACGGGGTGCACGAGGGCAGCCCCTGTAATTTGCGGTGTGGCCGGACTGGCCACAAAGCATGCAATCGGGAGGAGAGAGTTTCAGGAGTGCGATTGCACTGACGCACTTGACGCACCTGGGCGGTGCGCGGCAGTTGGCTGCCGCGTGCCCGTACAACTGGCACCGATGGCACTGGCCGGGATGACCGCGGCGATGAGGCGCCTCGATCGAGATACCAGAGAGGCCGCATATAGTGCTAACCCCTTTGAGGATCTCCCTGGACTTGGGGACGTTGGCGAGAACCACCAAAGCGAGAGGGTGTTGCCTCCCGTACTTGCTGTGCATTTTATGCACCGCGAGTGCCGGGAAGCCTTGGGACTGCAGATCCTCCAGGATAGCCTCGTTCGATAATTCGAACGGGACTCCCCTGAGTACCACTCTGATCTTACGCTCTTCTGACAGAGCATAAGTGTGATAAGCATATTGCTTATCGGTGAGGAGCTTTGTTAAAGCACGAAAGTCGTCTATCGACGAGACTAAGATTTTAATAGATTCACCCGAGTTGACCGCTCGGGTGTAATGGATCTTGTGCTCATTGCACAATGTCGAGACCTCAGTCCATTTACCCTTTTCCCGAAGGAAAACGGGTGGTGGGACCTTGGCCTTGACAGAAGTTGGGGCCGGAGCGGGTGTTGAAGACACCGGGGCAGCTGGCGTTGAAGACGCTGCAGGGTGTGTAGGGACGGGCGTCGAGATACGAGCCGAGTAGTTTGACTAGTCGATCGGGTAAGCCTATGTTGTAAAGATTATAAATGAGACCCTTGTGCCAGACTATTGAAAGCTTTGGCCACATCAAAGAATACCGCGACTGTCTTAAGTCGCTTGGGGTAGAAGCCATCGAGTATGTACTCGACGATGCGGTGGATTTGCTGAGGGAAAAAGTGCTTTGCACGAAACCCGAATTGGTGGCTGATAATGAGGGGGTTACCGTCCGTTTGGAACAGGTGGTCCTTCATTCGAGCGAGTATGACGCTCTCGAGAAGTTTGCGCATTACCTTGAGGAGGCTGATGGGTCTGTGGTTAGCCGGGATGTTCTAGGGTTTTCCCAGCTGTGAAATGCCTATGACTGTAGATTCTTTCCAAGCTTTTGGAAAGTAGGTAAGGTCGAAGCAGGGCGTCTTTTGGGGTCTTTGGGTCGTTTAAGCGTCTAGTCGGAGGGCTTTCGCCATCCTATAGTACGCCACGTGGGACGGAGAGATGTTCATCATGAGATCGTCATATACGACACCTTTTATCTAGAAAGAAGTACTGTTTTTGAGCAAACCGCGTACTTTGCAACAATATAACATAATTTTTTAATTAGGCCGTCCATTCATGCTACAGCTCCAACTATGTCTTACGACGTCAAGACGTTATGGCTTAACGTAAATATAGCCAATACTTTAACGCTTAATAATGGCATAAGACGTTAAGCGATAGCTCGGGTGTTGTTTGGACGACACATAAAATAATTTTAGCGTGTAGTTTAGCGCACTAAACAAAGTACCTACATCTTCGTCTCATTTCTTCGTCGAATCAAAAATTATTGGAGATTTTAGGCCCACTAGCGCAGATACGAGCTTGGGTTAAAAAATTGTTATACAGTTTATACATTGATAACATCTCTATTTGAATACCCGGTTATCCGGCTAATTCTGGGTTACATTTTTAACTCAGAACCGCGCAACTTATAATAACCTTATAATAAACTGAACTGTGCCTTTGAAATCCAATCCAGCAGCAGTAAGCAGTGCATCTGCTTCAACCTTCATTCTTTTATAGATTTAAAGCGTTCATCACGACAGCCTCAACAAGCCACTGACACATACGTTACGTGTGTTTCATCACTACATTTTACTAAACCGTAAGGGCAGACCTAATGTACACTGGGATGCGCAACTGACATTTGCACTTGACGGCGTGTGTACCTTCAATGTAGCCAAAGTGCATAATGCCCTAAATGACGCGCAGTTGGACTTGAACATCGACTTGACATTAACGCTGGAGGAGCGGAACAGTGGCACAATACGAAATAGGAATCCCTACTTGTGAAACTTGCATGAAAGTGCAAAGTATATGCAAATAGTAATTAAATTTACACTTTTTAACCGAACTTTATCGTGTTTAATAACATTTTTATATTTAAACTTGACGTTTTGGTGTCTTTTCAGATACCGTGGTCACGAGGGATATTGTACTTGTAAAACTTGTAAGGTTTCTGTCATAGTTTCTTCCTTTTAAACTGTTTATTCAAAAAACATACTTACGCCCTGGATTTTTGCTGTAATTTTTATTTCAATCAGATAAAACGTCGAGCTGCAAATTATATACCAACATGCAAACGAAGTCCACAAATGACGAGCCATCAGTCACACACCCGACAGTGTCATTGTCACGGTTGTCTCGTGGTCACGCAGTGGGAACTAAGTGAAGTGAACAGATTTGCGTAAACAAGTGAAGTGTGAAACAGTTGTAACAACACGAGCCGGTGGAATGCGTGCACATGCTCCCAGGACATTACAATATGGTTTTAAAGTGCATCGACCTGTGTGGTGCAACAAGCAAGAAACTGAATTCGATCTCTGCCTGGTACATGCGCTTGATGAATTCATGGGTATTGTGCCGAGAAATTATTGTTTGTATGAGGGTTTAACTGTTATCTATTTATTTACTTTTAGGGCTTTTGGACAAGAATACAATTCACGCTCATAAGTGTTCAGTGCTAATTTTCCAGTGTTACAGATAAAGTCATACATAACTAAACAATACTTCTTGAAACGCACGCGAAACAGTACCCGCGGCCAAGAATTCTTGCAATTAAAGCAACGTGTCTATTTAAAAAGATTTAAAGAATGTAACAATTACTTTACATCGTCTTCCGTACTTGGTGACCCGAACTCAGATTGTACGAGATACCGTACAGGCAACACCATTGCTTCACAGCAGCGGTGTGAAAGTAAGATGGTTAGTTTCATAACATGCAAATGTATATGGCAGAATTCGCCGCCGCTGAAGTACTCCGTCACTGGTGGCCATTGAGTGATACCGTACCGAAGGTCTTTCTTCATGATCTACCTGTACATCCCTCAGGTAATACTAGCCACGTGGACAGTAGCGTTAATTTTTATTTACTTTCGTCAAAGCACAAATTAAAAATATCATAGACACGAATTTATTACACTTAAATGTCGTTAGTCAAGACTTAGAATTTGTTAAAGAAACTGTCACTGTGAGTAGAAGCATGATTGCAGTTATATATACAGAACTTCCATATACAGAACTGTTTATTCAGCAAATACGTTTGAGCGCGTCGCGTAGCGTCGCGTCGCGTCGCTGGCGCAGTGCTGACCGAGCGGACAGCGGGCGGTCTCGGATTCGACCTCCGTGACGGGAGATAGTCTTCCGAACTGCAGTAGCCAAGCGAAGTGCGCTATACATTTCCCTTGGTTAGGAGAGATAATCAAGGCTCATATGGACGTTGGTTCACAAACGTTTTTAAAATTGTTAGTAGATAACCAGTCTTCTACAACAGTAAATTTATAAATATTTGTAGCACCGTTTTTACAAGCTTCGCTTCTGTGCTGTCGCTGACTAATTTACCTTTGTATTTAAAACACAATACGGGGCCTTCGTTATAGTTGAATAAATTAAATATACCTACATTTAATCATTTTATTTAAAACATTTATTGTGTTGACAACACAGCTTTTCAGACATTTTATGTACCAAAACGTAATTGAAAATTATTATAATATTTTAAAAAATAAGCAATATATCAAAATATGCTAAGAACGTAAATGATGATGTGAAAAAACTTAGATCATTACAAGGGTATCTATTTAAGACCTTACCTTTCGTTAAGACCATCCGTCATTATAATGAATGTATTTTGAAACCTAAGGCAATCCCAGAATATGCGGTTGTTTTATTTATGAACAAACGTCAGAAACGCCGCCTTTAAAATCTCGGTTAGAAGGCGATTCGGATAGTTTTGATCTTAAAAAAATTATGAACGTCTGTGTGGATCGCTGAAATGTTTGTCTGCCGGACTCGGACCTGCAAACTGTGCGACCGACGCCACGGCGGCATCTTGCCGGCTGCTGTGGGACAAGACCCGTAGATACCATCGCTGGCAGTGTTGTCATTTAAGTCGGGTTTAAAGCTTATCGTCCGCAAATGCGACGTTCGCGAATAACAACGAGCGCCGTCGGAAGGCAACTTGTGCAATTATTGAAATAGAAAAATACGTATAGTGGAGAGCTGCTTATGTAATGTGATCATGATACATGCGTTTACTAGGCTGTGTTGCATGTTGCTTTTGATATTGCGTTGCGTGCGTTACATGGACAAATGGTACACGTATGTAGCTATTAAAATTATAACACACAGATGAACTGAAATAATGGTCACTGTGTTTTTTAATAAAATTTCATCAGTACGTTTTATATCTTTCATCAATAATAAGAAATATTTAGTAAAGACCACATCGTAAACGCAAACAAAAAAATTTTATTGCTTAATTATCAAGTGAACTGTGAATCGTAAACGTAGAAAAAGTAGATAGTAAAAAATGCACAACCACTATTGAATAAACCGTCCAATGGAACAATCAACAAACTCAGTTTGTTATAAAGTGCTGTTAATGCAGACAACCATCAGTAATCACCACAGACGTCACTACCTCAAGCAATTTCTAACAGAAAGAAAAGTAGACTGATTAATGTAGGCCGCGGACTTGCGAACTGGAGTCAGTATAACATCTCGTCCACACGACAGCCAGCGCCAATACATTTTATACTCTCATGTCCTTGGTTCTGTCATGACCGGTTTTTTCGTCTCAGGATGTATCTGTTAAAAACTGAAGTTTCTACAACAACATTCATAAGATGTTCGCAGTATTCAATAAAGGTATAAAAATGTATTGCATTTTGACCCCTCAATGACCTTATACGCCATGTCAAAGTGTTACCCATGCTAAGATAAGATCGAAAATCATGGCGAGAGTTTCTTTTGTAAGGAGGTTTTCGCGTGTAAGAAGCATCCGCGTGTCTGCGAACCGGGACTAGCGGCCACGTGGAAGCAAATGGAATAATCAGTGAAATATAAGGTACTATAGCGTTTTTTTTTTTTTTGTGCTGCCGAAGCACCCTCTCGGGAGGGAGGTGGAAGATTCGTCATGAATACCACCGCGGCCGTCTGCGGGGTAATGTGGGACTCACCAGAGTGGCACCTACCCACTAAAAACCACCTTAACGGCTGTAGCATGGGAATGCTGTCAGCCTTCATCGGAGCGACACCCGGGTAGGGAGGTGGGTGCGCAAGCAGATACCCGCTAGCGGGTCACCCGCTGAGAAAACTAATCACTTAAAGTGCAAATGACATTTAATATTGATGATTATTCGGCCTGGGCAGCCTTAAGCTGGTCCAGATTAGCCGAAAGTTGATCGGGGGGATCCGAGAGTGCATTTCTCGGTCTACGGACTTTGTACCTCGACGGCATGGACGGAGCAGTATAAGCTACTGACTCGCGTATAAGGGGGTTAGGGTGCTCTTCGGATCGCTTAAAAAAAGCGGTGGAGAGCGTCCTAAGGTGTTGTTGTATAGTAGGCAGTTCGAGATCTCTGTGCAGGTCTGCGTTTCGCACGTACCACGGAGCATCCGTGGCCCGGCGGCAGAAGAGATTCTGGACTACCTGTAGTTTATACATATCGGAGGGTTTAGCATGTGCAAAGATTGGGTCGGCGTACGTCATGACTGGTCTCACGCAAACCTTAAAAAGCATTCGCTTGTTTCTAAGAGACATTTTACTGTGCCGGCCTAACATGTAACAGGCGGCCCATGTACAGACGGGCGAGTTGGTAACTCGAAGTATGGGAGGTCGGAATGAAATCGTACGATCGAGCGTTACGCCTAGGTACTTGGTGGTTTGTGCCCACGGGATGGGCGTACCTAGCATTTGGATGTGGGGGTCGTAGGGACGACGGCGTTTGTGATCGAAGCGCATCGCATCGCAGAGCTTTTCTCTGGATTTACATCGATACGCCATTTTTTAAAACCAGGCTCCAGGTCATTTACGGCCTTCTGGAGTTTGGTGATGAGTGTGTCGACGTGCACGCCCTTGACGTATAGGGCAGTGTCGTCGGCAAAGAGGGAGAGTTGAACACCTTTAGACGGGATAGGAATGTCATTGGTGTATATAGAGTATAATAGCGGGGCGAGTACCGAGCCCTGAGGGACGCCCACCTTAAGGGGGCGGGGGGTGGAGAGCGTACCTTCGTGTTTAAAACGAAAGGTGCGATCTTTGAGGTAGGAGCCGACTAGTTTGACTAGTCGGTCGGGCAAGCCTGTGATGTGAAGCTTGTAAATGAGACCCGCGTGCCAGACTTTGTCAAAAGCCTTGGCTACGTCAAAGAAAACCGCGACTGTTTTCACTCGTCTAGGGTAGAAGCCGTAGAAGTATGTACTCGACGATTCGGTGGACTTGCTGAGGGCACGAGTGTTTGGCTCGAAAGCCGAATTGGTGGGGGATAATGCGGGGGTGAGGGGGCTTTGAGTAGGCTGATGGGTCTGTGATTAGCCGGGATATTCAAATGTTTACCCGGCTTGGGAATGTCTATGACTGTAGCTTCCTTCCAAGCTTTTGGAAAGTACCTTAGGTCGAAACAAGCATTGAAAATAATCGCAAGTAAGGTTATCACCTGCCGAGGCAGCTGCTTAAGTGCATGGTTGGAAATTCCATCCGCACCCGGGGCCTTCTTGGATTTCTGTCTCCTGATGAGGAAGAGAATCTCATCATTAGACACTGTTATGGGGTCAGCGGTGACTGAACGGGAGTCTTTGCGAACGACTTCGTCTTCCACCGCCTGGATGTGCGCTGGGTCTGTGGGTTGGGTACTCGGGGAGCATTGTGAAGCAACTCGGGACGAGATAACGGAGGGGTGTAAGTACGGGCGTCTAGTCGGAGGGCTTTCGCCATCCTATAGTACGCCGTGTGGGACGGGGAAATATTAATCATGAGATCGTTCCTTTGAACGTCTCTGTATTCCGCGACGGTACGTTTGACTTCACGTTGAAGCCGATTTGCGGCTAGCCTGTAGGCGGGTGTGGGGCAACGCCTGGCTCTGCGGAGAGCAGCGTTTTTAGCTTTAATTAGGTTGCTGATGTCCAAGGGAAGCTTGGACTTGCCATGCTTAGCAACCTTTACATTCTCACTAATAGCCGAGTTGATAGCAGTAGTGAGCGAATCGACTATCGAGTCGATTTTATCCGTGCTATCGAGATAGTCGAATGAAATCGCGAGTGAGCAGTCTGGGGCTTCCACGGCCGAAGACAGGGTGTGCTTGAAACCTTCCCAATTGGTATAGGTTTTCGGAGCAGGAGGGTCGTTTTGGGGTCCTAATATTAGAGACACCGGACGGTTGTCTGAGCCTAAGTCGTCTAGCGGCTGTATAGTCTTAAGGTCGAGATTGATACGATGGCAAAGTCAAGGATATCAGGGGAATGAAGCGGGTTATCCGGGTAATGTGACGGTGTGACCGGGGAAATGACGTCAAGATCGAGTGACTTCGTGATGTCTAGTAATTTAACACCACTGGTGTTGGTCGACAAGCACTCCAGTCAGTATGTTTGCAATTAAAATCACCGAACATAATGACTGATTGCCCTAGTTTGAGTAAGGCCTCGAAGTCACTACGAAGGGGCGGTGTACCACTAAGTATATAGACTGAGGCCAAGACTATGGTCCTGTGACCTGTCATAGCCAGCCTACATACTGTGGCCTCCATGTTGGTGAGTGGAGGCGTGGGAATCGGAGAACAGTGAATACTTCTCTTGTAGTATATGGCAGTGCCGCCTCGTTGAAACAAGGATTAACTCGGGCTGTATGATCTTAATGAACAGTTTGAGCTCCGGAAGTCGGTCGATTAGACCTCGGGTGTTAAATGAGATCAGGGATAAACCCCTGGGTTTCGTGCGACCAGTCGTGGCGCTAAGAGGTGTGTTCATTATGGATGTACCTATAATGATTTAATTAGAGATTCGTACTCTGCGATTACCAATAATCGTTCGTACGCGCCACCTGGGTCATATCTACACCATTAATGGTGTTAAAAATTAATTTAAGATCCTCAGCCATTGAAGGCTGAGGAGCAGCTTTTGGGCCTGCTGATGGAGCAGGGCGGGTTGGAGCAGCCAGACGCTGTCTCCAGGCAAGCATTGGAGTAGGCGTGGGCTGGGCGGGCTTTACTGCCGAAAGGGGAATTCCGGTGGCGCAGCGGCGGAAAATTCGAGTTACTAATAAGGGGAGGGGCCTGTCTGGGTGCCGCCCTCTTATTAGTATGTCGGATGGTTCTGGGTGCACGAGGGCAGCCCCTGTAATTAGCACAGCACACACGAAGGAGGAGATGTCCACTCTGGAGTGCGGTTGCACTCCTTCGTGAAGTGCGGCTCCAGGCACTTTACGCACCTGGGGCTGGCGGTACAGTTAAGCGCCACGTGCCCGTATAGTTGGCAGCGGTGGCACTGCCCGGGATAGCCACGTCGATGTGGCGTCTCAACGGAGATTCCGGAGAGGCCGCAGATAGTGCGGGCCTCGCGCAAGAACTCTCGCGACTTAGGCGAGTTGGTCAGTATGACCAAGGCCAAGGGAAAACGGCGGCCGTTTTTGCTGTGCATCTTGTGCACAGCCTCGGCGGGAAAGCCTTGGGCTTTGATATCCTCTAGGATGATCTCGTTCGAGAACTCGAACGGGACTCCCCGTAGGATGGCTTTTGTCTTACGCTCTTCTGGTAGAGCGTACGTATGATAGGCGAAATGCCTTTGGGTGAGTAGACGTACCAGCGCTCTGAAATCGTCTACTGTGGGAACAGTGATTTTGACGGCCTCTGTCATGTTAGTGGCCTGCACGTAGTAAATTTTTTGCTCGCGGCAAAGGTTTGAAACTTGAGGCCAGTTGGCCTTTTCCCGTAGGAACACGGGGGGAGGGGTCTTTGCCTTAGCAAGGACCGGTGAGCAGTGCGATGCTGGCTTGGTGGGGGCGGCGGTTGTGCCAGCGGGGAGAGTCACGTTGAGTGACATTAGGGGGACGGGGGTACAATAGCGACTTCAACCTCAGGACGTAGCAGCCGGCGCCCCTTGGCAACGGCAGATGGCGTGCGCGAGCTAATTACCTAGCATTATGAATGTTGAAGTTTAAGCGGTGTACTATTTTAAATTAACCAACCAATCCGGTCTAGCTCTGCATGTGTCCGAGTTCAACGCGCGTCTGTCCACGCCGTAGTACTGCTCTAACGCCTTAGCGCTGTACAGCTGGTTGGCTGCTTTAGTTTCGTTCAGATGGAATGTGCTGTTTCACGAACGCGCAGACTGTGAATGTCCTTTTAAATCATAAAAAAATAAAAAAGCTATAGAAAAAACATACAATTGTTGATCTTGTCTGGTGTGATGTTTCATTTCTCCCGCCATTACAACCCCCTCTTACTGCAGTTGTGTTTCATTTGTAGAGGAGGCTGAGCCAATCAAATAACTGTCGGTGACGCGGCTTGAATAGCGCTCTCTTCGTGGTGTGTTCCTGGGCTACAGCTACGACTAATGACGACCGATAGCGTGCTCGTTTGCCGGCTCTGAACTGTTAATTTTAATGCGATATTCTAAATAGAATAAAAAATGCGAAAGTGAGTTTTTATTTATTTGTGACTGTCACCCGCCGTGACACCTCGACCACTCACATTGCCTACACACATTAGCAGCGACACGTGAAACGACGCCTACGACGACCTCTCATCCCAGGGGCACGATGGAAAGTGTAACTCAGAACTGGTAGTATATATTTTTTTCAAAGATTTTTTTCACGTAGTAGCATGTAGTGTACCTAGTAAGTTTAAATTTTATTAGTTTAAAAACATGAATATTTTCAAATTTCCAATCGGGAAAAGAAATGCAAGCAACGAATAATAATTACAAATAGAACACAACGCATTAACTACTTTGTACCGTGTGGGGCCGCTGCGACAAACGTCAAACGAAATAAGTTCACTCTCTAGTTCGCTCACTCTCATTGTTACATTGTGTTTCATTGTTTACGATCTCTGATGCACGGGGAACTAGCCACCAGCCTGCACTTCACGTAGCCGATGGTTCCATGACACCGCGCCAGTCTACAGACTTTACACATACTTTCGAAATCATTTATTAGGTATGGAGGTTTGCTCGCGATGTTTTCCTTCAAAGTTAAAGCATTAGGCTCTTCATAGAGACCTCGCAAAAACACATTGGCACATAGAGCAGTGACCGGGATGTAACCCGGGACCGTAAGCTGTAGTTAATAGATTTAAGTTTCTTATCCCTAGCAGTGAAGGTCGGGCAGTCGCAACCTCTGTCACATACCGATACATTTCACATTACAATAATTCCCACATGGTCTGTCTGTTGCAACAACTTGCGGTGTGGATGTCGCGCCGCGTCGTGTCACCGCGGCTTCTCTGTGACATGTCATACGCGTTGCTACAGCACTTATCTAGTCATTTTGTGGTCAACTGATTTCACAACGCTTCCTGCGCTGGGGAAAACTTATTCTAAAGCTGTAATAGTGGAAGAGATTCTCTTGTTAAGATCTAATCGAGTACTATATAGTGTGTTCTATTTTAACCACCATGACATACGAAGAGTTTGGTTATGTTTTGACTGAAAGCAAGGGATTGCCAATATAATTGTTAGAAAAAACAAATGAAATTACATCCTAGGGTTGGTCGAGGATCGCAAATCCAGTATTAAAAAAACACCAACGATTGATGGATTCCATTAGTTGCTTGACAATAAGTAAACAAATGTCTACTTGCACTTATTGTACCTTCTTTTTTTTTGTTCCCCTCAGCGGGAAGGGCAGGAGGATAAAAATGCCCTGACGCATACTCTGGCGCGATTCCAGAGTTATGTGGGACTCGTTCCGACGCCTACCAGAACCATACCCACTAAAAACCCCCTGTCGGCTTGTGCATTTTTGCCACTCAGCCTTCATCTGAGCGACGGCCAATTGGAGAAAGAGGCCGCCCTAGCGGGGCCCAGAAGGGGTCACCCGCTGGGATTACATAGCACTGAAGGTGCTCAAAGCACTGAAGGTGAATACATAGCACTGAAGGTGCTCAAAATGAAAATCAAATAATTAAAAAAAGATTAAAAATTGCAAAATAAAATTGAATTAATTCGCATTTACGTTAGAATTAGGATTTACGTTAGAATTAGAATTTACGTTAGAATTAGAATTTGCGGCCCGAAGGGCTTCGAGATCGGCTGACAGTCTGGTGGATGAGTACGCTTGCGCATTCCTAGGCCTAGCGACTTTGAACTTCGAATCTAAGACAGGAGTAGTATATGAGACTGAATCAAGAACTAGAGGATTGGGATGGGTTTCGGAGCGTTTGAAGAACGCTTCAGAGAGTGTTTTGAGGTGTTGTTGTACTGTAGGCAGTTCAAGATCTCTATGCAAGTCCGCGTTACGCACGTACCACGGTGCGTTTGTGGCCCTGCGACAAAAGAGGTTTTGAACTACCTGCAGTTTATGCAGGAGGGAGGGTTTGGCGTGGGCAAAGATTGGCGAGGCATATGTCATGACGGGTCTAACGCAGACCTTGTAAAGTGTACGTTTGTTTCTGAAAGACATTTTACTTTTTCTACCTAACATGCTATTTAGACGGCCTAAGTAGTGACGAGCGAGTTTCGAAACTCTTTCGACGTGTGGCTTGAAAGAAAGCGTCGGATCTAATGTGACCCCTAAGTATTTAGTACTGCGCTTCCAGGGGATGGGAATGCCTAACATTCGAACGTGGGGATCGCCAGCGAGACGACGGCGTTTGTGGTCGAAGCGCATTGCAGAACTCTTTTCAGGGTTCACATCGATGCGCCATTTTTGAAACCATACACCAAGGGCGTTTACGGCCTTTTGGAGTCTGGTTACAAGGTGCGGAACACTGTGGCCTTTGGTATAGAGTGCGGTGTCGTCGGCAAAGAGGGCGAGTTCGACGCCTTTCGGCGGGATGGGAATGTCGTTGGTGTACACGGTGTACAGCAGAGTGGCGAGGACTGAGCCTTGAGGGACTCCAGCCTTTATGGGACGAGGCGCAGAAAGCGTGTCTTCGTGTTTAAATCGAAACGTACGGTCTTTGAGAAACGACGCTATTAACCTGACTAGGTATTGTACCTTCAGCAGAGCCTGAGCTGTAGTAGTCCCCCCACCCCCGCCCCATGATCTGTATACCAACATACTGCGATTTCCCGAAACTTCTTCTCTTTCAAACTTTTACTATTCAACCGGTTAGTAAAAGTTTGAATACAGTTTTTGCACATGCAGAAAATGATGCCTAGGAATGCCCCTTGACCCGCGATCCGCGTCAGATTGCGTCACGGTGCGGCTGACATGACTGGCAAGGATAAATCTTATAAAACAATTACCTAAAACGGCAATATAATTACCTAATGACACTTGATGCTAATTTCCTAGTTTTGCTTTAAGTGATGTTATGTTTACAACAGACATATAAACCACAATTATAGAAGAGATAAAAAAAATTGTTAGCGAAAAAATGTATATTTTAGCAATGGAAGCCCTATTGACCTGACTGCTGCGTAAACTGCCTCAGCCTCAGGCTCTTGGCGCTTCACGCTTCACTTAGATCACGTGGCTATCATGAACGCGAGCAGGCTCGGCGGTGCGGGCTGCGGGGTGCGGGAAGTTAGTTAGGTTTGTCATGGCTCTCGGGCAGCTTGGGTGGACGCAAAGCCGTGGTGTTGCAATGTCACAATGTAGATTTATTACTATGTTCACTGAATAATTAGGGAAGGTGCATCATCCCTCTCTGCAAGACCAGCTCCGATGAAGTCACGTTGTTTAATACACTATTATCTGAGATGGTTTACAAGATAACTTTGAGTACACATAGTTTCAATACAAATGTTCAAATTACTTGTGGTTGTCAGCAATTTTAATAACGACGTTAACAATTAACTCAAACATTTTAATTACGAACGGAGCCATGGTGGTGTTACATCACTTCACCAAGTACCCATAAACAATAAAAGTAGGCGATTAGTCATCATGTCGCGTCACATTTGTGGAAAGATAATAAAATGTGAGTTCGGTAGGTTTGTACGCAATGAACAGTAAATAATATTACCTATGTAATAAATTCGGACACGTAATTATATTTTATCGCTATGATTATAAATCTAAAGCAATGATAATAATAAGCGTAAATGTAGATCAAATCTGCACATTCTCCTTTTAAAAATTAATGTAGAGAAGCAGCGAGAGGCGAGCGGAAACTGCGCCCCGCGTGATGTAATCATTGCCAATTACGTTGCGCAGGCGCAAGGACATCGGAGTTATGCAACCTCTAGTCAACAACCCCTGGTTGTTATACCCCCGGATAAAAAATACATCGCAAATGAAACATCGGGAAGTATACAATTTTGTACTAAAACAAAATATTCACTTGTTTATTATTATTGTGTGTATAATAACTATAAGGTTCACTATAGAGAAAACACTTAAGCTACTGATAATTCGCAAAATTATTATTTAAAAGCTGCATTATTCAGAATAGTATGTTCTTATTTCTGTACTTATGCAACAGAAAAGTTCTTCAGGATTAGAATAGTGATCCGGGTATCGCAAAATAATTGCACTTATCTTAGTTGCATGCTGAGACCTCAAGGGCTGCTCAGTCGAATGCACGAACAATCGTTTAAAGTCTGATATTAAAAGGATTACGAAAATTACATAATCGGAACGGCATTGCCACCGCTTGATTCGTTTTATTGTAGCAGCTTGCATACCGCGTGCTATCGAGCTTAGTTCGAACTATAATGAATACTAAATAATCCGCATTTGTATTTACTTACTTATATTTAAACGCTAATTTATCCTTAATTTCATAACAAACCGTGTAAATAAACCAAATACGCATATTTTACAGGGTCTACAAAAAATCTGTAAATACCTTCGTATTATAAACGCCGCAGTAAAACGTAGCTTTAGTTTTCTTCTACTACTTTTCTTATACTTTAAATCAAAAGAAAAAGCCAGTCACATTAAAATAAAAGGTTTGGAACGCTTCTCTAAGTTCCGAATACATTCATAAGCAGGGGACCCTTTACTCTAACTAATTTATCTTTTGTTTTAATTCTCTCAAAAAGGCGTCTGTGTAACAAAATGACAGTTGATACCCGAGAGCCTTATCTTAGTTATAATAGGTTCTGTTATATTTATTGTTTTTATTCTAGATCCTTCAAAAGATCCATCCGATGTGAAAGTCCAATAAAAGCGCTTCAGAAACCGTCATTCAAATATTAATATATTACGTCAATATTAAGCGTTCTACATCTACGTCTGTTTTTCCAGACAAATGTAACCCTGGAGCTTTCAAGTGTAGAGTGAATAGGTACCTCTTGGACAGGCGTGTATGATCCTTGTCTTCATCGTCACTTTCCATCAGGTGAGATGGAAGACAAACGCCTGCTAATTATAAATAAAAAAAAATTAAAAAAATATATCGCAAAAAGTAAGTGTGGGCATAAGTGTGTCAGCATGAGCGAGATGGAAAGGTACAGAGATCACAGCCCAAACTGGTTCACTTTTAATTCGGCAGCTTTAAGGCAGCCTTGTCGCCACGGTGCGTAGTAATTCGATATGTCCTGCTTTGAGGTACTGAGGAAAGTTCCAAGGTTGCACCTTGTAGGTGATATTCTAAAACAATTCATTCGGTTTTGGCCCACTTGAAAAATCAATACGATTTGTATTACAGTTTTTAAAGACAAGACCAATCATCTCTATACCTCACATTTTAAAACCATTTCAATAAGCCCAAGTAATCCACCTGACTCAATTTGAACACACCGAACCATAAGCACGTTGTTAACAAGTAATTAAATATAGTTTAAATGGATCAATACAAGCATGATTCACACAAAATCATTTAAGCAATCAACTAAACGCAGCAGTTCCGTGTCCGACAAGAGACATGAACGCAGGGGGGTGTCGCAACGTGGCGGCTCGCTGCGGCGACGTCGACAGGATTCAAGTTGCCCGATTGCGTCACACTGCCAGATAGATCCGACCTGAGGTTAGTGTGGGCTTTCCCGAGCACCGAAGTAAACGTGGTTCACTTTAGGTAAATAAGGAAATGTCACGGTGATTGTGCAAAAATTATATTCGACGATATGCAGTTGACCATGTTGTAGGCGCTCCGCAGTTATTTTCTGTACACATAATTTTCTCATCATTCTCGCTAGTTCAATTCAATTCAGGCTCAATTCAAACCCCAGAAATGAATAGTTGGCGCACTCAGGTAGGTACTCCCTTTGCCACGAAACTTAGTTTGTTTTTATTTAACTTATGTTCTCTAATACTGAATTTTGAAATCGATACATTTTTTTATGCGATTATTTGTTAAGATCTCATCGGGGCGGTCCTTCCTATTTTTACCGCTTTAAGGTCATGTCTTCGTGGTTGCGTTCCGTTCAAATGGAAGAACCAGCCAGTGCCGCTGCTGGAACAAAGCTAATTCTGACTGACGCCTGCGGTCGGCAAAGCATTTATCGATATAACAATCTTATTGAATATTGATACAACGTCTCCGACTACCGAGGGCCGTGGGCGCGCATGCGCTTACCGCCGGCGGTACGGTACGCACGTACTTCCTAAATAAGTATTGTTTTCCTTGTTGTAACAAACAATGTCAACTTTAATATCAAAAGTATATTTCCTACAGGCCATTGAACCCCTCTACTGCCACCTGTTGCATCGTCACTAGAAGCTCGACATCAAGTGTCCAATGTTTGACTTATCAGCACAAGTAATTTGATCCCAAATAACCAATTGAATCCGTTGCTGCACGGATTCAGTAAGGTATGGAACTAAACTCATCCATAAGCAATTTTTATAGCAACTCGTTTTGCTATAAAAATGATTTTCTTGTGTCGTTTTCACAACACTTGAATTTCATCCAAAAATGTTTATTGTTGAGATAAATTTTAAGCTATTAATGGCCCACAAGCCATTGGCCAACCTATCGAAGCACTAATTCATTATTGTCGTAAAATCATTGCACAACTATACAGAGTAAACAAATTTCACACTTTTAATAAATACTACGACGACTGGTTTAGAAACTACTTGTACAATTTTCAAACATTTTGTTATTTTTTAAACCTTGACCTCGATCGCTACATGCTTCATGGTGCTATGTTGTGCGGATCTATAATGGTATATAACACATGTAACATACTGGATCGATCCGATCGCACAAGCAAAGCGCAATTAAGAGTTGTCTCATTTATAATATGAGTTATAAGTGAGGGGTCTTTATCTAAAATGAGATGATTAAAAGGTATGCAATTGCATCGTAGCCCCATGGGTTATCGATGCTAACATGACAAAAATCTTTTGTTTGGTTTGGAAGCTCTGGACGGACTGGTAAAACTTGATTATCGCTTTATAGTTTGATAGAATAATAATAATAATAATCCCCAGAGAAACACACCAACTGTGTGGCCCCAAAGTAAGCAGAGCTCGTTTTATGGATGACCGTACAGCGAATGGGCGGGAACACAGAATAAACATACATACATAAATATAAACAACCATGACATAAAAAACAAACGTCTGTATTCATCGGACAAATTTATGCCCCAACCAGGACTCGAACCTAGGATCTCCAGCGTATGAGGCAGGGCTACTAACCACTACGCTACGCGGCCATCTAACAATAGTTATTCAGGAAGGTTGAAAGCTGTATAAGTTCCGGGAACACAATACAACCAACGACCCAAGCGTTAAGAAGTGACCTAGTTGTATAGCCCTATATATTTCTATATATTCCGTTGACTGCAGTAAAAGTTCCACAACTTTTCCGAACCGCTTTTGATTTGATAGGTGAAATAGGAAACGCTTGCTAGCCGCTCCATGCCTAGATATACGAAATAATAAAGATTTATGAACGACAAAAAACTTTATGAATACTTACAAATTTGAATCGAACGCTTTCCAGTTCCTCGGGTTTCTGGTTATCTTTTTTATTATTCATTCAAAGTTTTTTATCGCTTGTTTTTATAAATTAATATAATGGTTTAATTTGTCATTATACAAAAAAAAATCAAAAAACCTGTTCAACTACCATTTATCTTTTCGAAAAATGCGAACCGTAACGTTCTTAGAGTAATATATATTATGTTTCAAAGACTTTTATTATTATAGTACTATATTAACTAAAAAGGGTTTATTCGCTTGGCCACGCCTAAGATAACAATAAGAAATTATTTTATTAAGGACAACAGAGATTCTCTACTTCCTTGTCCGTCCATCATAATAATTAAATCACTTCTTCATCTGAACAAACTTTACATCAAACGGTTTAAGCATCTTCCTTACACGTGAATGACCGGTTACATCATGACAAGGGTATGATGGCAACTGAAGACGTCGTTGAGATAGAATTTATAAGAAATCACAGTGTACATTCTGACTGTCGTTACATAACGTCAAACTACAATTTAGCAAGCAAAAATCATGTAACCTGGTGTTTTAGACTTCATACCTGCCCAGCTCAGTCACAGACTTAAGTTTACATCTGAAACCTTCTTATCAAACGTAAACCAAGTAGAGCAATTTCAAGGTCTTGTCTAAAGTCGATGTTTTAGTGCGGCTTCTGTAATACAATCAATCGAATCTGCTTTGTTTGACAATCAACCCTCGTGTAAAGGGGAAAGGCTATGTGAGTATGAGATGACTGTATGATACATTTAGGGCTAGTTTTACAAACAATCCACCTAAACCCTTGTTACTTCATGAAGCACGACTTAAAGTGATTATTGTATAGTGACTGTTGGAGAGTTAGATTCGCTTATTGCAGCCATTCAGCCACAGGATTTAGGATCTTCTACGGACTTCCTTTCGTGGCTTTTCATACAAGGTTATGATCCAGGACTGTATCCTACATACAAAGAAATCCTGAGGGCACCGACATGTGTGAGACATCATATTTACGTCTCTTGTAATACAGATTACAATAATGTTTCAGTAGCCTGACTGGGGCGCAGAGGGTGGGGCGCGGGCGGCGCGGGCGCAAGCTGAGGTTGGCGCGGCGCTGCCAGCCTGCCAGTGCTTTGCGCGCCCTCGGACTTCACGCACGCGACGCGCAGCTGTCTCAGGTGAGCATTACGTCACGACTCGCGGCTTACTTCGATTCGGGAACAGTACCGGAAAGGAAACAGTGCGAATGTTATAATAAAACCACAATTTAATAAATTTGAGGCCGTTTTAATCGCGAAATGAAAAATAAGTAGATTTAAAACAGTTTTATAACTAAACATGTGTGAATTTTGAATTTTCTTCCGACTATTTGCGAGTAGACGTAAGCTGCTTTTCCGTGAAAATGTAAACTAGTTCTGTTATGTTTATCAACAAAGCTAAACATTGTCAAAAGCCAACAAGGGAACTTTGGCCAAGTTGTTCTCATTTTACCGTGAAGTTTTGATGTATGAACTTGATGAGACACACTGTTACTCTGTTATTTTTAGTGCTTATTAAACTAGTCTTTGTCCGCGTTCTATATCGCCCGCCGCGTCCGCACTGCCGGCGTTCAGTGTCGAGTTGCGCAGCAGGTTGCAACACCCGGCCCAGTAGCACGCAACAGCGTTCACTCTCACATTTAGTTTTTACTTCACAATGTTCTAACCATACCTACCGACCTGGCTTCCTTCCTTCCGAGCGCCGCGGTACAGCGCGTAGAGAGAGTCAAGGGAGGCTTCGAACCTATTATATTTCGTTTACGAGTGGCCAGTGTCTGCCTCAATAACACGTTACTGAGGACCTCGGCTGCCTTCCTGCACGCGACGTAACCACCTTGCCGCATGCAAAGCAGGTACAATGGCACGATTACGCCAATTCATTTACATATTC
The DNA here is from genome assembly GCA_923062675.1 of Marasmarcha lunaedactyla. Lineage (NCBI taxonomy): Eukaryota > Metazoa > Arthropoda > Insecta > Lepidoptera > Pterophoridae > Marasmarcha > Marasmarcha lunaedactyla. Next base: position 21,722,382 of record OV281360.1, on the reverse strand, counting down.
GAATCTCGGATTCGTAAAAATGTATTTTTAATTCTTTCTCACAATTATTTATGTTGTCATCTCAGATAGAATACTTATATAGAATACGTCGTTAGACTTTGAACCGTGCGTTAACTCATAGTTTATGTTTCCAACGTGCAAGAAGATACTTCTTATAGTTACAGCTTGTATTTGGAACGCAATATTCGATCTACTACCAACTGTGTTCAAAATAATTGTCTTCGACCCATCGCTTATTCACGTTTCCTAGCGCTAGCACAGTCTCTTCTCTACAGTGTACTTGCACGTGGTCTAGTTATTATTGCGACGACACGAAGACACGCGGACGCGGCCGCGCCCATCGCGCGGGGTACTGAGCGGAGGTCCCGCCTACCAGACCGCTAGGGTCATGACTGCTCTCTGAGACTCGGTGGTACCTGGGTGCAACGGAACAGTAGTACACAACGCAAGTAAACAAGTGACATCCTACATAGTCAATCTTGCTGCTTAACTTTATTTTTTTACTGCTGAACTACGATGTTATTTTGAAACGAGTTGTCAACGTTTATTTATCTTGCAATTTTTCCGGTCTCTTGGGATGGATCTTAAATAGACGAGTAGGTACTATGTATCTTGACTTCTTGTTCGATGTCAATTATCTCTCCATCGTCTCGGTGTTTATATAAACAGTCATAGTAATAAACGTAATGAACACTTATCGTAGTAATTAGTTGGTACACATCTCATGAACATGAGCAAAAAGCATCGATCGATGGCACGCTGGTGCTATTGTGTCGTTCAATGTACTCCAGGGCTAGTCTACACAGATTAGTGTCCCTGTTGATGAAGATTTAACCGACTATTTTTAAGTATTACTTACGTGTGCCTGAAATCCCCTTTTTAGATCTTTTCAACTCTTTTCGTGCAGCAACTTGAAATATCGTACTGCATTTCTATTCTTATCTCACCTTAAACTTTAGCTCTATTTGGTTCTATGAAAACTTGTTTTATTGGCTCGTACAAATCGTTTTACACTTCAATTTGTTTTGATGTTTAATGCTTAGTTACTCTCTATTGTTTATAATATGAATAGGTACGTATTGTAATTTGTTAAAACGTGGTATTGATCAAACAATACCACGTAGGTCATTTAAGGGTTATAGCTCACAACTTACAAATTTAAGCTACAAAAACTCTTTATTAATTAGCATACATATTAGGGCCAAGCCAGATTCAAACAAAAACTATTCCAGTTTTTCACTTTTTAATTACTCATTAAGATCATTTGACAACTGTGTGAACAACGGCGCGGTGACCCGTGGAGGCGGCCGCGGGTCGAATGTCAAGGCCGGGGGGAGGGGTGTCGGCTGTGGAGGCCGGCGGCTGTGGAAAGCATCTCGAATCGCCCTCGAAGGCAGCTCCCGAGAGTAGCAGGTGCGAGACAATTGTTAGTGCAGTTAGTGCCAGGTTAGTGCGCGGACATTAGTGCTCGCCATCTAGGGTGCACGATCTCTTTGGTAAGATGTTTTATTTAGCCCTTTATTTTATGATAATTAACCTTATTAAATAAAAAATGTTAATGTTATTTGAGGATTCGTCTAGGCTATTTCTGATTTTAGGAACTTGCATTTACAATAGTTTTTTGGCAGAAACTTGATTGACTTTGAGAAACGTGACGCCCCAAAACTAAATCGGGGTGTCTTACTATACTGATGACCATACAGTGGGTTGAACTAGGACACGGGCCTCCCAAAATACGTGAGAGTATTAACCTGTATTCCAATACAATGCACATAATTGTTTCTATATTGTTACAACATAGATAAGTTAATCAATTTAATACATATAAATTACAGTATGTAGTTAATAAGTTTCACAAGTACAGTATTTGTCCATTACTACTGAATTATAAATCGAAATTAACACAGAAACCTGAAGCCGAGACCTGCACTTTATAATTTAATTTTAATGACATGAAAACGCGAAATAAATCGAGAATCAATTATCTCGGGCCGCGCTTGCAGTAACGCGGCGGCGGATCCATTCTCATTAATTTGGCAACAAATTCAATTGCAATCGATTCATTTACCAACCGCAATAATACGAGATCTATGCGAAACTAAACATTGGTATATAGAAAATCACAATTTTCAAGCCCTATTCTGAACATAATACAGTTGTTACAAACAAACCTAAAGATTGTAATCGCTTAATAAGTTTGAACGTTCTAATAAACAATAACAGAATAAATTAAAAGTATTTTGCATTCGGTGCCTCGAGTTAGCCGCGGTTCGGTTATGCAGTCGACACACATTCGCGGCTCACTTTCGACGACGCTCACCCACTGCGGGCACGGCGGACAACGCGCGCCGCGCCGCAGCTTGCACCCGCGCCGGCGCGCGCTAGCCGCCGTACGCGCCTCGCTTAGACCGGTCAGCATTACACAACGCAACGAAAGGAAAAGTGAATCGGAACCGAATGAGACTGAAAGTAATCAGTTTGCCCCGCGAGTGAACACCACTTATACGAACTGATTACATTACTTAGCGGTTCTGTAACGCGCTGCGATACCTAATGGAGTTAACAGAAACTGTAACGTGCTAGAACTTTGTACGGTGGATGCGCGGAACACTTAAAGTCATTTTCTAAATCAAATTGTTCCGATTACGCAAATCCACAATTAAATTAAAATATCGAGTTGCAAAACTGACATAAAATCAATTTTATAAATATGAATGGGATACAACTAAGCCTTTTCTGGGTGTAATGCACAATGGATCATCGGTATCATACAACTGGCATAGTGTATGCAGGTTTCCTGGCACTCGGTCACAACATGCTCACGTGTAGAGATGTACTCAAAAGACCTTCAAAAAGTTTCAACTAACTTAAAACAATAAATTTTCCAATAGTAATAATTAATTAATTGTCACTCAACATGGTTATTTAAATAATTTTTACAGCTTGATAAATTTATAAAAAGTCACAAATCATTTCGTCAAGGTCAAGAGTTTAAGTTGTTTTTGCACGGATTTTTATTTTTTATAAGAACTGGAATAATTATAAATAAGCAGTGACCCTGAGCCACAAACAACCAATATGTAGGTCAACTTGTCCCAAAAAATATTGAAAACCTACTTACCGTCATGAATTCAATTCAATATAAATATATGAATTCGTGACGTCATCTCCGATTGGGTGCCATTCAACTATGTCAAACCAGCGTTGCTCTCGAGCATCACTGGTGGGTTAGAATCCTGGCAGGTACAAACACAACGCATTATATATTTGAAATCGTTGATTATATCGTTAAATATGTTTTTGTTTAGTTGTGAATCCTCCAGTTCACTTTATGATCATACGTGATACAAGCATTATTTATTTATTTACATTTTTGGCTGCATTGCGCCCCCGCCTAGGTTCTCACCCATTGCATTAATTATTTTTGTTTTACAAAACAGTCGAATTTTCCGTCTGCGGGGGACATAATTTGTCACAAATTTAACCAGTCAGACCTGTCAAACAATCGATATCCTTGAATCATATTGCTTTTTCGTTTCTTCATTATTTTATTTTTTATCTATTTAAACGTTTCAGCGAACAAATATTCATGATGTAGCTCAGTCGTTCAGTCGTCACACTAATAGCATCACCTACTCAGAACAATGTATTGCCCGTTTGTGAACTTGTTTTGTGTTTTTGAAATTGCAATGACGGAGCAAACTGCGCGCTCGTCTTCAAATAAAGTTTTGGCTGTAAAATCTGACTTGAAGAATCCCCTCGACATTTACATTTTGACTCTCGAAACATAACTGCGTTCATGTACTAAAGTATACAGGCTAATGTAAGAGCCAACGTTACATTCAGAATGACATAGTGAGTTGTCATCGACGACACATTCCAATATGTTTTTGTGAAGCAAGTTTATCGGCTACGCTGTGATTGACGTTGATTTCTTGATCTTAATAGATCAATATATTTTGTTTGCTTTATTAATTAATAAAGTTCTTTTTTATAATATTTTAAGTTTAATGATATAGGGTTGGTACATGAGATAATCTCTTCAAAATATCACTTAATAAAAAATTTTATTAACAGATCAACTTAACATACGTTAAAGTTCCTCATACGGAAATCTTTACTTCAGAATTTTATTGAACTTATAACTGTTTTGGTATCTTACGAGCGAGCTCTGTATACAACCTGTAGGTGCACTCATACGCAGCGGTCACAGTAACGGCAAGGGCGCAGCGGCTCGCATTGAACTTCACAACCAACAACGACGGCCATCTTGAACTGTTTTTAAATGTCAGCGGCTGTCGCTGAGTAGTTGACAATTGTTTAATGATTTTTTATTTCTGTGTTATAATTTACAACATTATTTTTCATACGAATGTTTATTTTAGAATACTATTTTTATTACTCCAGTATGTGCAGGTTCGATTATTTCTCTTGTCTTCTGGCCGTTTCCTAACCGGTTAAAACTATTAGAACGCTCTTTAGTTGTTTTTATCGAGTATTGACTTTATCTTCATACATTAAAGAGGATTAACGTTTTTTCCAGCGTTAAATTAGCTTATGTACTCCTCTTAAACAAGAACTAACTTGAGGCCAAATCATTTATAAATGATACTGTATGGATCCACAATAATGTTTTTAAACCGTAGGAAAGGTCAAAGACAATTCAATTAAAAATTAAAAATGTCGATCCGTTATCATAGTCTTACAGAGCCTTTGATTTTTGTTACTACAAGTATTCAACCACGGTCAAGTATATCGTCTAAGCTTACACGGCAGCCCCCCCACTGCGGCGCATCTCGTCATCGCGCATACCTCGATCACAGCGATCATAGAACAGGCTGACTTGTTAGGACGCGTGTTTACAAATAATGTTAATTTTATTGTTAAGATGAAGCTTTTCGTAATCAACTAGTGAACATCCAATGATTTATAAATAATAATATACATGCTGATTTGTCAAAAAAAGTTGTGAAATGAGCTAAGCTAAGGTACCCCGTCCACTACAAGGCTGGTCGTTGGTATGAGTATTACGTCCGCGTGTAGAATCATGTTTGTGTGTTACTTAACGCTTACGTGAACTCGTGTTTGGCTTCCACCTAGCCGAGAGAAGGCGCAGGCGCACGCGGGCACCGACACTCCGCACTCAAATAGTATTCATTTTGCATTTAAAATTGTTAGACAAGTCGATTCGAACACATTTTCTTATTCTTTAATTTGAAGACGCATATTCATTTCTGGTCGTCGTAAACTAAAACTTTTAGTTACTCCATCTTATATGCTTCGCCACGCGTGACACCAATAACAGAATCTTAAATTCAACACCTCTCAACTCAGAGTCCGTGGTCCTCGTCGCTCTCCCGCCAACCGCCGCGAGTTACGCAACGTCCGTCGACAGCTGTCAACAATGCGCTGGTTCCCAGGGTGTCAATGTCAGAGTGACATCCAGTGTGATTGTCGAGGGGGTATCAATCGCATCTATTCAGAGCCAAGTTCACTGAACTGGGTTATATTATTACGTAGGTTTATATCAGAGAACAGTGTTTGTATTGCGCAAACGAGGCTGAATAGCTCACTGAATGAATGCTGGGATTAATGATGTTCAATGAATTCAGTAGAACGAGCCATAAAGCAGCCCACGGCTCACGAAGTGACCTAACTGCACACAGTCAACTATCTTACAATTTCGCTACAACAAGTTATTTAATTTTATATTTACTATGTTATGTAGTCACACGAGTGTCTTTAAAATATGTTTAAAATTGTTCGGAGGCGCTACGACGCTTCTTTACTGATAAAATGCAGAAAACATAAAAATCTTGGAATAGTTAGGCATCCGAATCTTGTTCTCAACATCTCAGATTGAAAACAAATCTTTATGATAATATATAAATATGGAAATAATTAAAATAATTATAAAAATATAATGATGTTATCTCGATTAAAATAAAGGAATGCAATCAGCTCAATGTACAAGAATGTTAATGAACAGGACAAATCAGTTTCCTGAGCCGCAACAACATCACTATTCTTTTAAAGACATGACATAAACTACAAACTATGACGATGTCGCGGCGATAACCTCTCGTAACACAGGTGGTAATTTATTTAATTACTCATATAATACGCGTAATTACGCTGCACAGTTCCGTAGAGTTCTGTGGAAGTTAAGGGGCACGGGGGCACCAAGGGGCATTGGGGGCAAAAAAGGGCAGGCTTATTCCGCGGAGTCAACATTACGCGGGTGACCGCAGTTACGTCGTTAAATCGATGGCTTCCTTAATTAAGCTTCGCGAAAATCTCATTCTTGAACTTTGTAACTAATTACACTAACTGAGGTTAACTGTCATTTAAATTGTAATTACAAGCGTATTTAAGGCTCTTAATTTTTTAATTCAGGAAAATAATTTCTTTAATACGTGATTAAACCATTCGTACTTTTGAATTTCCCCAAGTCACCTACAATTAGTTACATAACTGACTATAATAATATGCAAATGATAAATAAGTTCGATACTCGCACGGACGTCAATAGTGAACGCATGTACGTGTGTGCGTGACTGAGCAGTGTGGAGATTTTTTTTTTTTTGCTGCTGAGGCACCCTCGCGGGAGGGAGGTGGAAGATGCGTCATGCATACCGCCCGCAGGTAAATTCCTCTGCGGGGGGTTATGTGGGACTCACCAGAATGGCACCTACCCACTAAAAACCACCTGTTGGCTGTAGTTATTACCGTTAGCCTTCATCGGAAGCGACACCCGTCGGGAAGTTGGGCGCGCTGGCGGAGACCCGCTAGCGGATCTTCCACCTGTAGTGAAAGTTGCACTGAAGGTGCTCAAAGGGACATGAGTTGGTGGCCGTTCTGGGCAGCCTCCGGTGAAGCCGGGGCTGGGCAGAGGTCGGCCGAAGCATGATTTAGAGATCAATTCATTTAAATGAACCTATAATGAATTGAGAAGGGAACTATGCTCCGCCAGAGCTAGCAAACGCTCTGTCGGAGTACGTGAAGCCCTAAGTTTACGGGCTAAGACTGCGATTTCACTAACATCGATATTTTTCATAGCGTCGCAGACGATACGCATATCGTCTGCTACGGAGGATTGAGGAGTGGGTTTGTATGGGCGAGGAGCCGGGATGGGATTCGATGCGGGGCGCTGCCTCCAGTTTTCTGGGGCAGGCCTAGACTGTGTAGGCTTTGCAGCCGGAGGAACCCGGCTACGCAGCGGCGGAAAGTTTTCTTGAGAAAGGCGCGGGGCCTGTTTGGGTGCCGCCCTTTTGAAATTGGAGCGCATACAACGGGGTGCACGAGGGCAGCCCCTGTAATTTGCGGTGTGGCCGGACTGGCCACAAAGCACGCAATCGGGAGGAGAGGGAGTTTCAGGAGTGCGATTGCACTCCTTAGTGAAGTGCGGGACCAGGCACTTGACGCACCTGGGCGGTGCGCGGCAGTTGGCCGCCGCGTGCCCGTACAACTGGCACCGATGGCACTGGCCGGGATGACCGCGGCGATGAGGCGCCTCGATCGAGATCCCAGAGAGGCCGCATATAGTGCTAACCCCTTTGAGGATCTCCCTGGACTTGGGGACGTTGGCGAGAACCACCAAAGCGAGAGGGTGTTGTCTCCCGTACTTGCTGTGCATTTTATGCACCGCGAGTGCCGGGAAGCCTTGGGACTGTAGATCCTCTAGGATAGCCTCGTTCGATAATTCGAACGGGACTCCCCTGAGTACCGCTCTGATCTTACGCTCTTCTGACAGAGCATAAGTGTGATAAGCATATTGCTTATCGGTGAGGAGCTTTGTTAAAGCACGAAAGTCGTCTATCGACGAGACTAAGATTTTAATAGATTCACCCGAGTTGGCTGCTCGGGTGTAATGGATTTTGTGCTCATTGCACAATGTCGAGACCTCAGTCCATTTACCCTTTTCCCGAAAGAAAACGGGTGGTGGGACCTTGGCCTTGACAGAAGTTGGGGCCGGAGCGGGTGTTGAAGACACCGGGGCAGCTGGCGTTGAAGACGCCGCAGGGGGTGTAGGGACGGGCGCCGAGGGCGCCGGGTCTTGTTTCGAGCGCTTCTTAGAGCGCTTCTTATCAAGGGTGAAAGAGGGAGGCTCATCAGGGCCAGTTGGGGTGGCATCCGAGGATGACTCGGTCGTTCTCAACCACCCTACACGCAGTAGGGTGGTTGAGAACGACGCGGATAACTTACTCGAACACGAAGACTCGAGGCACCTGGAACGACGAAATTCCGTCGACGAAGCTCACGTTCCACGAAGTACGGTTAACAGCCCACTGTCCGCCGTGAAAACGGCGTTAGAAATTTATTAGATGTACGGTTAAAACCCACTTTCCGCCGTGAAAACGGCGTTAGAAACTTATTAGAAGTACGGTTAACGAGCCACTGTCCGCCGTGAAAACGGCGTTAGAAACTTAATACGGTATACAACTATGAAATTATATATTACGACAACAACCAGTGAAATTTGGGTGCTCAATTAGCGCGGGGGCTAATAGAGAGGGAAGGCGTCTGCGATCGACGTGCGCTCGAGAACGCACGCAGACCGAGACTGTGTTTTGTGTGGAGATGGGAGGAGTCTTGAACTTGAACATCTTGCGATTGTTCGCAGAGTATGTACGTTACTTAATATAATGAATTAGTAACGAGTTCCACGGTATCTCCAGTTGGCTACAGTAATATTTATAATAACAATTTATTAAAGAATAGTCCTTTACAAATGACTATTCTAAGATACGTTATAAGAGTTTCCCGAATATTCATAACTCAATTTCAGAGGGGGAAAAATATTTTTTAAATGTTTAATAATAATAACTTGATCAATACCAAACCAAACTTTTTTTATTATGAACTAATATAGCCATAACCGCAAAATTTCTGAAGATAAAAAGTAACTTTCCAAAAATTTTATAAAACGCATTTTTATTCACCTATAACTATTACTCCAAAATACACAATCAATTAATTAATCCTCACACAAACGTTTCAAAATGAAATTTCCTTTGTGAAAGAAACGCAGCCAACAGCCTCGCGTTGACCCAACAGTCCATTAACGAGTTGAAATGTATTCATCGCTTTAACGACGTATTGATGCAACAGGTCCATACGCGAGTGCCAATTGGCTTGGAGAGCCATGAAGAATTAAGTTATTTCGTATAATACATGCACGCATGCGCGTAACAGAGCCGCCGGCTGCCAGCCGCGACCTCGACGCGTGCAACACACAGTGCACTTCGATGAATCGGATATGTTCATACATTTTATGCTCCAATAAATGATGGGCGGCTGTTGCTCGCGGCTATGCGCAAGATTGTACATTAGCTTCGTATGATTCAATTAGTTAAGTCTGTTTTATTTGGCTTGGTCCCTCTCACTTTACCTCAACTAATAGTTTTTATATTGACTGGAATTTACAAGAGATAAAATCTAATCCTGATTTATTATCAACAAAATAAAATTTGTTCACTGTCAAAAGTATATTTTTTCTAACATTTTATTAACAAGTGTGATTTCTCAACACGTACACCAACCTCTTTCTAGCTTTAGCGTCTCTATATATAATAAACAGCTATCCAAAGCTATTCTTACTCATTATACAAACAAACAGACAAACGCTCTGCTAGTCGCGGTTACACATCGCTGTCACGTGTACGATAAAAATATTCAAGTTATGATACAGCACGCGACCCAGTTGTGTTGTGTTGTGTGCAATCGTGTCGCCATCGCGCGGGGCAGCGGTGGAGTGACGCGGAGGGTACATATTTGAATAGAAATCTTAATCGTGAAAATGTCTTCTATTTTATGCTGGAAACATATTCTGTAAAACCACCTATAAAAAGTTTGAAGTCATCAGCATTGTTATTTACGTCGCTGCAAAAGAAAGATCAGCTATTGCGCTATTTATAAACATTGTAATCGGCTATTTAAAACGTAGTAATGGGATGTGACTAGATCTCGAGGAAATAACATTTCAAAACTGATTTGAGAGATTTATACTCTGAGAATAGAGTTAAAAAGATTATCAACCTCATATCATAAACAGTGTACCGACATCACATCACATCACTCTCTCTCGGCAGACAACAACTGCACCACATCGAAGTCAATCAGCTCTGTGCGCGCGTGGTCATCCGGCTACAGCTGCGACAGCTCATTAACTGTAACATTTCTAACTAATTGAAAAGTCGGTTAATATCCGTTCCAGTGCACCCCTCCCCGCTCGACCGTGGCGGGGGCGGCGCGGGGGTGCGGCCGGAGTGGCGGGGAGCCGCGACAAGGCCGCGGCCGCGACGCCGCTCGAAGGCGAAAGAAACTTGTCCTATATTGTGATTGCCGTATCGATAATTATCGTAAAATTTGGATTAAAACCGTGAAGTTATCGATTTGATGGCTGTGTTTACTTTAGTTAGTGTTATTTTGTAGGTTTTGAGTGAAGTTTAGTTTTATGTAAGCATTTTGTAAGTGCTGGCTTCACCAGTTTCACATTTTAAAATAAAAAGTTAGCACATCATCTTTATGGCCAAACCTTTAGAGAAGTAACTAAAGATGTTAAAAAGATTCTGCGACCCAAGTAGGTCCCAGATGTACCTTAAATTATACTGCGTACATATTCGCAATTCCTTTTTATCGATTGCGGTCGATGATTTATAGGTCGTTGAGGGTTACGTCGTGGGTTTTCCTTGCAGGTGGATGAACGAATAACCTTACAACATAAATAGTAAGGCCAAAGTAATGTCAACTCTTTTTTATTTGAAAGCAGCTGAATAATCTAATAAACAGGAAGCTGCCAAACAACAGTCTCTAACAGCATCGCTTCCAATTGATTTCAAGTCCATGTCAAAAAATTGAATTCAAATTCAACATTGATTTAAATGTTAATTATATATTTATAATAATTTTAAACATTTTAAAATATATTTCATTTATCTCTAGCCTAATTATTTTGCTCATAAAATTAGTAGTACATTTCATTAGCATAAGGCGACCGCGGGGGCGGCGGCGGCGTGTCGCAACGCGCACCTTCAGCGGTGTTCTAACTCGATTGCCACTCTAGTTATAATCGTTCATCAAATTAATTGAAAAGGTCATCGAAAATTACCTAAACGAATGTTCTTTTTTAAGTTTTAATTAGAATAGTTGTTATCATTAAAACCATTATGAAGGTTTATTGACAAAACTCAATTCATTTCTTATTCGGTGACTCTTTCACATAACGCTTATCTTGCACGTTTATTCTTCTACGCCATATGAACGCTAATTTAATTGTTACGTGCTCCATTTAACTTCCTGTAAGTGTTTAAACTACATAAATCAATCCATCTAAAATATATTTATCGGTCAAAAAAAGCAAACCATTTTAGTATACGTCGTCAAAACCTACGAAAAGCAACCTCCAAAATAACTTAATCTCAGGGATCCAGGAAGTGTCATGAGTATAGTATACTCCTCGTCGAGGCACTAAACCCGATGCGTGCGCCGGCAGCGCCGAGGGCACTCCACGTTGGCATCACGCCATAAAGCAATAACTGGCACCTGTCGGCCGTCTGAAGGATGCTCTACAGATCGCATCACATTTAAGTTTATTACAAAAGAGGTTAGGTTTAGAAAAAAAGTTTATTTGAAATTCTAGATTATAAATGTGCATAATCTAGAATTTCAAATAAACTTTTTTTCTACATATTAATATTTTGATCCTTATTTATATTGAGGACAAACCCCTCAGTTTTTAGACATCACTTGTCTTATCAAATGCAATCCACACTTCAAACTTTCACTGGAATATCATCTTGCATAAACTTAAGAACTGCCGAGCTAACTGTCTGTACGCTAAATGTCAGACAGTGTGACCTAAAGCCGTAATAAGTTATGGTTCTTCACATAAAAAGCAATCGACAAATTAGCCTACAATAATAATTCACCGTTTGAAATGCTCATGATTACAGTTTACGTCATTGTCATGCGTGGATTTGATAACTACCAACGCTCGAATCCTGCGCCGAGAATCGCATATCATCGCGAGTTAGTTACATTTCTAATGTAGTGGTATCGTCTCATAAAATGTTCTTGTGTGCTTTACTACATGATGGCGCGTCTCCCGGCGCGGCGCGCCCCCCACCCGGAACACGCTTCCTTGTTCGCGGCGCTCCGCTGTTACGTCAGGCCATTTGTAAACTCTGTGCGGAGTTATTTCAATGTTGAGCGTTAGCTAGAAGAACTTGGCTGAATAGAGATTTACTAAACGCTGGCATTTGTCTCTTAATATTGTCCAATAATAAAATGTCATATCTGTAAACACCAAGTATTTAGATTTGTTATAGAAGGGACAAGTTGAAACATGTTTTCTTTAAAAAAATTTGAAGCCCTTGTTTTTAAAAGCTTTTGTTGAGTACGAGTTGTGAATGGTTCCAATTAGACAATACTTAGACATAATTGTAGGCCATTAGAGTAATGGGCGCAAAATGTACGTGCCGCCGCAGCCGCCTCGCGGAGTCCGCGGCGTTGCGCAAGAGATCGAGTGTCGATTGTTTCAACTTCAGGAAATATAATTTAATCCTTTAGCATTTGTACTATTTTAGGGTCAAATTCAAATTCAAATTCAAATATTTATTTCTCAACATTGACAATTACTTGTTCTTATTGACGTCAAATAAAACATGATTCTACCACCAGTTCGAAAAAAAAACCTTCGTGAAGAAGAACTGGCAAGAAACTTCACGGGTATATTTTTTTTTTTCAAAATAAATTTACAGAGTCTCTTTATGTCTATACAAAATTATTCTTTTCTGCATCTGTTAGCTCGGCAAGTCTCCCTCCCCCCAAGTATCCAAACGACGAACACCCTCAAACGGCACCCGTTCACGAGCTAACGCGGGATCCAGCCATCGCCTTCCTCAACCATATTAGAGGGAAGTGAGCGACCCGTCACCCGACGCTACCATAAGAAGACGTACTTTAGTGACAATGACGCTTTAGATATTCATCGGGACGAAGAACTCATCGCACAAACAGACACATTACACATGCTTTGTTACAAATACTAGTACAATCCTGTTAATGAGGGGATTATACCCAAGGGCTTTTATCATCCAAATAATCGAATAGTTTAAAATATGCTCTTGCACACAACTTCTCCTTTATAGTTTCTTTGAATTTGTCAATAGGAAGACCTTGGATATCCTCAGGAACCTTATTATAAAAGCGTATACCAAGCGTATACCATGAATGAGTTAGTGACTTTATGAAGCCTGCTATTATGAGCTGCCAGCATATTTCTTCCTCTTGTGTTAACATTGTGCAGATCTTTTTTTCTTTTGAACAAGGTTATGTTCTTTTTAACATACATTAAATTTTCTAAAATATATTGTGAATGGAAGGTAAGAATATTTATTTCCTTAAATTTACTTCTAAGTGACACCCTTGGACCGAGCTGATAGATTGCGCGAACAGCCCTTTTCTGCAGAATAAATATAGCATCGATGTCGGCAGCACTCCCCCACAGCAGAATACCATATGTCATGAGGCTGTGGAAGTAACCAAAATAGACTAATCGAGCAGTTGTTTCATTTGAAATTTGTCTAATTTTTTTAACAGCATATGCGGCAGAGCCAAGCCTTTTCGCTAAACCATCAACATGCGGTCCCCACTGCAGTTTGGCGTCTAAGGTTATGCCCAGAAATACAGTTGAGTTTACAGGAGTCAGTTCCTGGCTCTTAACTACAATGTTTGTGTTTACCTGTTTAACATTTGGCAATGTAAATTTAACACATTTCGTTTTTTTTTCATTGAGGAGCAAATTATTAGCTGAGAACCACTGCTCTGTGTTAGAGATGCATTTGTTCACCGCTCGATAGTCAATTTCTTGTCTTTTGATTTTAAACAAGAAGGAAGTATCGTCAGCAAACAATGTGACCTCGCATTGATTCTTAACGACCGCTGGCAGATCATTGATATAAACTAAAAATAGGAAAGGACCAAGAACTGAGCCCTGGGGCACACCCATTGTCACTGCCGATCCTGATGATTTTTCTCCATTTATTGCAACTTTCTGTTTTCTATTAGAAATATATGATTTAATCAAGGCAAGCGCTCGGTTTTTAATGCCGTAATGGTGCAGATTCATGAGTAGAGTAGTATGATCCACACAGTCGAACGCCTTGGACAAGTCACAAAAGACACCAATAGCATCACACGACTCCTCCCAGGCGCTGAATACGTGTTTTATGAGCTCAACACCGGCATCGGTTGTTGAGCGACCCTGCGTGAAACCAAACTGCTTAAAATTCATTAAACTATTACCGTAAAAATGAGAAAGTAATTGATTTAAAATTAATTTTTCAAAAATCTTACTGAGCGTTGGTAGTATAGATATAGGTCTAAAATTATTAGGGTCAGACATACTACCTGCTTTGAATATTGGAATGACCTTACTCAATTTCATTAAATCAGGAAAAACACCATTATCAACACAGTCATTAAATATACTGGCTAAGTACGGGGCTATACCATCAATGACAGATTCAATAATTTTAACAGAAATCCCATCTAAATCGGCAGTATTTTTTACTTTAATGCTTTTAAATGCATTTAAAACTTGTGGAACAGTAACAGACAGTAACGGGTAATCTAAAGAAGTAATGTTGATCTAACCATCGCACATAAAACTCTATGATATCAGACAAAAAACAAAACAGCGAAATAAAACTATTGTCTAATATGAACGTTAATAATAAAACTGGAATAATGGCTGTTTACTTGTTCATTTACATTAACTTTAGAATTATTTCCCCAGAATAGAGTGTCAAAATCTTAATGTGAACCATAAGTAGACTAGTCGATTGTAGCTAAGTAAACAATCTGAGTCATTTCCACTAGTTTTTACCACTCGATCTTGGGTTTTTCCCCACTTTGTCGCACCGTGTCCAAATAAACCCGGCTTCCGGCCCGGACGCTCGACACGGAGCTGCACTACAAGTCGTTGGACATGCAGCGAAGACGCGTCACCGTATAATGTTACCACTTTATTAATCGAGTTAATAAAGCTCGTTCCTGAACCAGGTTAGAGCTCGTTGCTGAGCCAGGTTAGAGCTCGTTGCTGAGCCAGGTTAGAGCTCGTTGCTGAAGCAGGTTAGAGCTCGTTGCTGAACCAGGTTGGAGCTCGTTGCTGAACCAGGTTGGAGCTTGTTGCTGAACCAGGTTGGAGCTCGTTGCTGAACCAGGTTGGAGCTCGTTGCTGAGCCAGGTTAGAGCTCGTTGCTGAGCCAGGTTAGAGCTCGTTGCTGAGCCAGGTTAGAGCTCGTTGCTGAGCCAGGTTAGAGCTCGTTGCTGAGCCAGGTTAGAGCTCGTTGCTGAACCAGGTTGGAGCTCGTTGCTGAACCAGATTGGATCTCGTTGCTGAACCAGGTTGGAGCTCGTTCCTGAACCAGGTTGGAGCTCGTTCCTGAACCAGGTTGGAGCTCGTTGCTGAACCAGGTTGGAGCTTGTTGCTGCTGGACCTCAGGAAATGCAACTGAGATAAATGGTTAATGGTCTTATTAACATGAGCCACATCAAGTATCGCGAATTACTTCATATACCTAGATAAAGGATATATATATATATATATATATATACCAACTCTAATGGTAGTGTGAATTAAAATCGTTTCAAAATGTTCAAAATTTATCTTTTACACGAAAACCACACAAAGTGCCTCCTCGTCTGTGGCAGTGAGATAGTAGCGGCGGATGTTGTTTCGTGTTGTAAATTTTTTCTTGGTGTAAGAACCTCTGATACTCACAAAATTAAACCGATACTTAATTGCATTGCAAGCAAATCAAGTCATAGCTATACCCACCACAGTTATCAAAGACTTTACTAGGTAAAAGCTGGAGATAGGACGGTGCTATTCACGTGGGGTGTGCGACAAGGACGGCTGATAGGAAGTGTGCGAGTTACAACATCGGCACAGTGACCGACATCTCGCCACGGACTGATCGCACGTCACACGACACTCTGTTTTATTGTAACTTTAATACTAGCGGAGTTTAAGTATATTAATTGAAACAGATCAGGCTAGCCGGTAAGCTAAACAGTTTTTAACTTCTTCATTTTTCTTACGCTTCCTCAAGGGCTTACGTTGAATCAACAAATGTAGACTATCATTTGATCAATAATTCCGATCGCTAGCTTTATAATTAACTTTTCTTTATTCTTATATAATCTTATATCATTACATAATCTTATATTATTATATAATCTTATGTTATATAGTGATCTGTTTTATAATATAATCTTACGGCCGAGTGGTGTAAAAGGTAGCCCTGTCTCAAACGCCGGAGTTGTCAGGTTCGTGTCTTGGTCGGTCATGGTTGTTGATATTTATTAATGTTCGTTTATTCTGGGTTCCCCGAAGTTCGCTGTTTGGTCAGCGCAAGCTCTTCTTTTTAGTTGGTGTGTTTGTCCGGGGATGAGAAATATAACCATATTAGTTACTATGTTCCTTTTTGTTCTACGATTTTCAATGTAAACGCAACCAAGAAAAGTTTACAATCCTAACTCGTCGGCTAGCCGCGGCCCGAGACGAGAACATCGAATTACCTGCCAGCTCTTACATAAATTGATCACGAACTAAGCGAACACACACACATATACACACACAACTTGCAATAATGTACAAAGTTTATAACTTGACTCCACGTACAATCTACTCGACGGCACGATTTCATCATTATCGTTGTTCACGATCGCGGGTAACTTGCCTGAATAAGCTTTATCATTCATTAAGGTTTGCTGCGCTACTTACGTCCGCAGTCATCGGACTATGTTAAATGTTTGCCGTTTATTATAGTTTTGCTATGTACAGACAATGTCTCGGTGCCTGAAACGATCGCAGTACTCGAGCGCTAGTGTCACTGAGTTCAGATACCGGAGCGGAGCGTGTCGGAATACGTTGTTACAAACAAATTACTAATTTTAAACCTTATTTTCCTGAAGGTCTCTAGAATTAAATAAATATTTTGACTTTGACTTTATCTTTTGTAAGTATTTCAACAGATTTCATATTTTTAAACAAAACTTGTATAAGTTCTAATATAATCTTTTATTTGATTTCATCTGAGTGACGGTACACCAAGCAGTGTGTACTGCGGGCGGCGCCGGCGCATGGCTCGTGGCGTGTTCTAGAACAACAACGTGATAATTAATGATAGCTAGCTAGTTACGCCATCGATGACAGCGGTCACTGTCAGCCTGACAGCTGCCACATGCCACTTTCACTGACAGGTCGTATTGTTTCCGTTTTTGGTACATCCGATAGTACTTATTTAGTTGTCTTACTTTGGCTACAGAAAGTAATGCTAACAGAAAATAAATATGAAGTAAAAAATAAAATGTTTCTGTTAAGCAATATTTAAGTTGGTGGTATTTTCCGGTGTGTTAAATTTATTCAAAACATTCTGAGAAACTTATTAAATTTGAAATCTAAATTCAAGGTAAAGCTGTAAAATAAATACGTAACATTTTTAATGATAATTGTTTAAATAGTTGCTAAAAATATTTGAAAGACTTTGACACAGTCTTAGAGACGTGTCAATGTCACCTTATTGTGTGGCTTCACGTCACGTCCGATGGCAGGCGACAATCATGTCGACTGAGATAATACACACAGAACAGTTGATTTGGAGTTAAAAGTTTAAAAATAGTTTCATAAATTCTGTCGTCGTCACTGACGTCGTTTATAAATAAAACCATGCAATAAAGTAATTGTTTTTGTTTCATAATGACACGTTTCCCACTAGTGGCGTAGCGCCGTAGCTCGTCGCTGCTACGACGCTAAAGAAAAGACATCAACGCGCGCTCTCTGTACGTTGAGCTAAAGAAAAATTGATTTAGTTTCATTGAAATCAACTTGTATAATGTAAAGTAGTTAATAATAAACTAAACCGCTTTATTACCCGTTAAAATACGCCTGCAAAACTACTGTAATCTTATAGAAAATAATAAAATGAATGATTGCTCGTTATCGTATATGGGGTTCTCTCATCTGTGTTACAGATAACTTGTAGTGTACAGTTTACACACACTCTTTTAATTTATGTGATTCTTGTACGATACATTTGCAAATTAACGTCAAATCAAAAAATATAAATTACCGCGGCGACCAGCATGCTTGCGAAATGTTCTATTTTTTAATACCAAGAATTTGGCAGTTTGAGAATAGCATTTCAAAGGCAGCAAGATTAGATCGTGACATGTGGTTGACTTCAAATTACTATTATATAGTGTATAATTAACTAACCGCCTTGACGTTTGAAACACGATCATTTGATGTTTGATAAATTCAGTTTTGTAAATCAGTCTACGGAGTATACTTCACCTGAACTGAAACCCGCCCGCCGCGCGAGGACTGACACCTGGTTGTCACATACAAACAAATGCTTTTGCAAATGCCACCAAACTTTCCTTGCAATGATAACACATTGATATCTGACATGTGATATAAAACCAAATTATTGTTTACAAATATTATAAAAAGTCCAATCCGCAAAGGTAAAATGTTGACTTTGAAGTTGAACGCATTATAATAAGTCTACGATCTGATTGTGCATCTGGTTGGGATAATATCTCCCCAACCATTATCAAAGCCTCCAAAGATGCTCTCGTGCACCCAATTACGCATATTTGCAACCTCTCAATTTCATCTGGTGTATTCCCAAAAGCACTTAAAACGGCTCTGGTCCATCCCATTTTTAAGGAAGGGAATAAATCTGAGGTCACAAATTACAGACCAATCTCTGTTCTGCCTGTACTGTCGAAGGTCTTGGAGAGAATCTTGAACAGTGCACTCACTAGTTTCTTGGAAAAATACAACTTGATTGCCAGCAATAAATTCGGCTTTCGCTCAAAACTTTCCACAGAAGATGCAGTCGCTAAACTTACTAGTTTCATAGTTTCCAAACTGGACAGTCAACAAAAATGTTTTGGCATTTTTCTTGATCTCTCCAGGGCCTTTGACACGGTTTCGATTCCAATACTGATTAATAAGCTGGAATTGTATGGGGTTCGTGGCCACTCTTTGAATATTTTCAGGAGCTATCTCCAAGATCGTATGCAGAGGGTGAAAATTTACTCATATATTAGTGACGTTGAACCAATCGATTTTGGCGTTCCGCAGGGAAGTATTTTGGGCCCCACGCTTTTCCTTGTGTACATAAATGATTTATGTAAACTTCTCATTCCGAACTGCGAAACCTTCGCTTATGCAGATGACACTGCGCTAATTGTGCACGGAAAAGATTGGGATAGTGCTAAAGCGTCCGCTACCAAGGCCGTTGAATGTGTCGGCGAATGGCTTTCAAAAAATTTTTTGACTTTAAATTGTAAAAAAACTCAGATTATACCTTTCTTTTTAACTTTAACAAGTGCTCCCCCATTTGATGACCATAACTTGACAATTCACACATGTAATTCTGTCTCTAGTGCCTGTGACTGTATCTCTGTTAGTTTTGTAAGCAGTGTCAAATATCTTGGCATTATTATGGATTCTAACCTAAAGTGGCACCTGCACATTAAATCCCTAAAAACACGAACTCGAAAACTAATCTACGTTTTTAAAATCCTAAGACACATTGCAGATTACAGAACGGGTAAGAATGTTTACCTGGCACTGTCTCAGGCAATCATTTCTTATTGCATCCCCGTATGGGGTGGCGCTGGTAAAGTCATTATGCTGGAATTGGAAAGAGCACAACGTGCAATACTCAAGGTCATGACGTTCAAACCCATTCGCTACTCTACTTCATCCTTATATAATGAGTGTCAAGTATTAACTGTGCGTCAATTATTTATTCTCAGATCCATTGTCAGAAAGCACAGAGATTTGCCACTTGAGCCTTGTCTCTTGACTAAACGTTCGAGAGTAAAAGTCTGTCACATAAATAGTCACAGAACTTCTGCTGCCGCTAACCATTTTGACATCCTATCCTCAAAAATATATAATAATATTCATAAAAGCACCTCAATTTATGCATTAAATATTTTTGAAATTAAGAAAAAATTGACTAACTACCTCTTAAACTTAGATTATGAAGTAACCGAAAATATTCTTATTTAGGTCCTTTAACAAATTTCACTAAATTATATACTCATAACTCAAAAAATACACTCATACACTTGTCATCCAACAAATACACTCCTCACTCACACACACACACACCCACACCCTTTCACACACTCCTCCTCATATTTACAAAAATGTTTTATGTTTATTTTTAAATTGATTTTTTCTACTTTTGTATCAGTTTATTTGTAGCTTTTGAATTCTGGTCTGTGACACAACTCCCAATAAATTTTTTCAGTTGCCTTTCATTAGGAATCACTGGCTCTGATAGCACACCTACAGTAGTTTCGGAGTCAGGGGTATTCTCTCATTGTGACCTCTATATGTAATCTTTAGATTTAAGTTTAAATTGTCATAAGCCTTAAACTATGTACTGTATTTTGTAAATTGTTTGGTTACAAATAAATTATTATTATTATTATTATTACCATATTTGAACCTCGATCAAATAATTCCACTCAGTAATATATAATTTCTTCGTTAGAATC
Source organism: Marasmarcha lunaedactyla (assembly GCA_923062675.1). Classification (NCBI taxonomy): domain Eukaryota; kingdom Metazoa; phylum Arthropoda; class Insecta; order Lepidoptera; family Pterophoridae; genus Marasmarcha; species Marasmarcha lunaedactyla. Next base: position 21,701,787 of record OV281360.1, on the reverse strand, counting down.
AGTTCTTTCGAAGGATATCCAGCAGTGCTGGGCGTCGAATAATACGACACCGTCTTTAATTACTAGAATAATTGTGGGATTATAAAAACTCAAGAAATAATAACTGGCATCCACGTTGCGTATAATTAATTAACATAAATAATGGTGTTGTAACTATGTGTCCGCATGCACACCACGACCTCCACGCACACCAACAACACTAACACAAACGCAGACAACAGTTCTCTAACATAAAGCAAATATTTCAGAAATATTAGGAATATAATTAACCTTATTTTTTTGTTTGGAAATTACAACACCAACGATTTCTGAATCTCAAAGAATTGACGTAAATACTTAGAAATTGATATTGCTGATGTTTCTATACATACTTGCGACAGCATATTATAATGAGAAATCGTAAGTCCTTTTAGAATTGTCACCTTAGTGTTTCGAACAATGTAATCTATATTTCAGTTCTCTACATGCGGTAATCCCCTTAACCTGGCCGAATCTGTTACAGAAAGGTATAAATTATCTTAATAAATACAAGCCTAAATAATTTGCCCTAATATATCATTACACCGCGTCTTCCGCGTAAATTTAAACGTTCTTTTCCGACAACTAAGACATTACAACAGGTCACGGAGCGAACCTATCCCGCCATCTGCACGACGTGCTAAGTGACAGCCGCTGACAGATTGCATCTGTCACTCTGATATCAATCAGGAACAAAAGAATAACGACTATTGACAATACCACAGTGCACAGCATTTAAGTAAAACACTGTTATTGTATTAAATCCTTTATTGCGATGTGATAAGGATCACAGCCTGCGTTCCGCAAGGTGTTTGTTAATGCTGTATCCGTGACGGTATAAAGGCAGTTTAGTTTGTTTCCTCCATTGTTGCTCTAGATGTTTAAAGTACCTTAAAGGTAAAAAGAACGGGTTCTCTGATGTCTGTAAAACAAATGTAATTAGGGCAAGAAAATGTAAGCAATTTTCAAATCTATCATTGTATATAGAAGGATAAAGGTTGGATTGGGAATTAGAAACTAACGTTATGATACAAATCATATTACAAACTCTACGCAGAATAACATTGCCACCTCCAGCGAACAGTATTCGCTACGACGCATTGTTTCAACACAAGGAAATATAAGAACATAATTTCTATCGCCTTGATCTCTGGCATCAGCAAACAGACGACACTTGTTCAGGTAGTTAGATAACTCGCATAACGCGCAGTTTAAGAAGCGCCGCCGCGTGTCGCAAGTGACACACGCGACGTGGCCCAATGCGTACCGTGTGGCTCTCTGTGATTATATTGCAGGAAATTGTTGGGTTGTCTTTTTATTTCTGTTTTATGTTATTTGTAACGAATAAAGTGTGAGTTTAGTGAACATAAAAAGAAAAGCGGAATCAAGACAAATAGGTATGATGATAAATTTAAAATAATTAATTTTATATTTAATTCATTTACAACACAACTTAATTCATTTAGTTTATACAATTCTTATTTATGTAGATTCCCTCATATTAACTTAAACAATACAAAAATTTTACCAACACTTGTTATTTAGTTAGAAAGAACTTCATCCACATTCAAATTAATATATCACTGGAATCTGATTTCCAAAGGTCGTCCACCAAGTTACAACATGTGACTTGTCACCTGATCATACGCACAGGCCCTCGCGCTCCGCAGACACGCGCAGCTGTGAGTGACGACCGCCGACTACCTCACTGCTGGACGCATTGAATTTTATTATCTAGTTATTATAACTTTATTGACCGATTGCTCCAAAAAAGGTGGTGCTTTTTAGTGCTCCGGTCCCAAAGGGTAACAGGATGAAAACTGACAGTTGACTGCACCCCTTGAATCGTAATAGGTATATAGGTGGTATTTTCACAAAGAGGGTGTTTTTATTACCATCTGAACAAAAAATAATCAAGAGTAAATTAAAGAGGACCATCACTTGGCTGGGTCTAAAGTACTTGCCTATTGACGCTTGATTCATTCCCAGCTTAACGTTGTAGTCCACTTTGAATTATTAGATTAGGTTAAATACCACTCTACGGTTAATATTCATTTCTGAACGAAATAACATTATAATACAAATATCATATGATTAAATTGGTGTATCATCTGCTAGCCCTTCCGTAGCTTGAACAGCCTACCCTATGCCATGCTAAGTACCGTGACTCCGCAAGGATACCGCCAGGAGTGACTTCACGGACTCCGCTGGAAGGCAACCAGTGCAACATTACGCAACCGCGATCGAAGAAGTTGCACAGATAACGATTCATTGAAAATCGTTCAACATTATAACTTATAGAGATTTTTCTTTGCATTTCGCTTGCAGTGTATCTCGGTTTAACAAATATTTTAGTGGGAAAGGTTAAACAAAATGAAACATTATACAATTTTATTTATTTAAAAATATTTATTTTATTCAGTCGAATAATGAAAACTAAATAATTAATTGTTTCCAATTGTAACTAGGTGATACCAGATAATCTCGCGTTCAGACAAAACACCTGTTAAAGTTTTTTTATTTATAAAGATAACATAATAAATTATTTTTATAGTGCAATAGCATATTTAACTGCGAATAAATTCAAAATTATTTTCTTAATATCTTAATAACTATGTAAAGGCCAGATAAGTGGAGGTTCATCGCCGCGACTCATTCGACGAATATGACACGTTACGAATACTAATTCGCCGTCAATGTCACGCCGCCATTACCGATGCCACAGCTGCTGTGAATAGAAACATATTTAACTGGACCTTAGACGAAAATTTGAAAAAGTCCATTCTTGTGTCCATCTCAACGAAACCCTACAGAAGTTCAGCTCTCCAGGTGCATGTGCGAGACGGCGGCGATGCGCGAAAGGTTTCATGTAGTTATGATAGATATGATATAAATAGAATGCGCCGTTCTCGCCAGTCATCGAGTGCTCCATTGTTTGCTATCTATCATTCATTTAACCATCGTGATTTATATGGAGCAGTCTCTGAGGATAACAAAAGATAATTTTTTTGATAAAGTTTTTAAAAGCCGGACAAGTAAACGGTCTTTGGAACTGTTGTACTGGAATCTCCAAAACAACTTATTTCACAAACGTAACATTGGAAACTACTACTAAAATAATGTGACAGCATTTTAGTTACCACTGAATTTTCACCTTGTGTAAGATTTACGGAACGTTACCTTTTACGAACTCGTTTTAATATTAAAGTTATGTTTGACCTCCGCAACATATCCGTTTACTTATTATGACGTACCGCCGGCGAGCGGCCAACATTCGCTAGCGACTAGGTTGCAGTGTTAGTTGCACAACGTTTACTTTCACACCCCCGCACCGCGCCGGCTCACAAACTCCGCCAAGGCCCATTCGTAACCATATTCTTTAGTATTCACAATGACTGGTAGCAAGCTAGCCAATGTAGCATGGGGTGGAGGCTTGTTGATCATGGCGACAGCCTCAATGACCGCACGGGAGTTCACTGTCCGCCAACCTACTGCCTACTACGGAGTGCCAGACATGCACCTATCTTCTACAGTTTTCCTTCACCGTTGGACTGTAGTGAGTTTTGAAACTCATTGGCACATTTGGCTGTCACCGTGGTTGAACCCGGGACCTTAAGATCGACGAGCCAGTGCCTTCACCACTGCGCCATCGATCTATTGATATATGAACAGCTGATATCTGAAGTCCCTGAGAATGCTGCTGCTGATCTGCTAGCGGACGAACACTAAACCACGCGCCGTGTCCTCTTAATACACAGACATGGACTTGGTATAAACAACACAGAAATTATCAATCGCCTTATATATAATAATTATTGAGTATCGTGACACGCGTCCACTGCTTGTCCAATCAGCAGCAACACGGTATCACCACACCACTGTCCACCGACGGCTCGTTCAGAGTTGCGACATCTAATGAACAGCAGTATCTCGATATACGACCGGCCGCTGGCAGCGACCTTCGAATAATCAATTTGCATAGTTGCCCAATTTATTGTATATTAATTGTGTTATTGGGTGGCTTTCTGGCGCGAATACGTTTAAGTTATTTACCTTTATATGTGTGCTAAAGCAGTCATGTTACTCATAGCTTAATATAATTTTTCAATTCGTTCTTACAATAAAACAACTTATTCTTGTATTGATATCTGATAGTAAACAATGCCAGGGATGCGCCAGGGTTGGTGCTCCTCTTAAAGGACATCATATTTATTATAACTTCGATTAATAAGATTATAAAGTTGTACAATTCTAAGATCGACAACGATGATTGTATCAAACTAAGAGCGCTTTTGTTTGCGCCATCGGAGATCCCATGAATGAACGAATTTGTTTCTAAAAGAATACGTAAGCAATAGCACCTACGCTTATCATTAATTCAGGTAAAATATTTAGCCGTTTTTTGTTAACGTGGATTTAAATAAATGTTTTAAAGTTCAAAAGCAAACTAACGACTTTTCAATAAACTCGTGTCATCCGACGGCCGCTACGCAACAAGTCATAGCCTTGAACCTCGGCTGGTGTCATCTGCCAGCTTTGATCAATTCATCATTGCTAGATAAGGACTAACTTATCTGTAATAAATGTAATATATCTAAGAGATCTATTTATTTTTTAAAGTTTTATAAATTAAGAATCATTTTAATATTTTAATTTTTGGAAATTTGTGAGCTTTTTGACTCGGTTGTAGTCAACATAAACTCATATCAACCATAAGTCTATTAAATGAATTGCTGTCCACAACTTGAATTTGTTCTATAACATCAGTAATATCGTTGTATATACATAACAAGACTCCCATTCCCAAGCATTCCCAAAATACTCCCACTGAGGAGTCCCACCCAATCAAATGAGGTTATTTTACCGTTTTATTTTCAACTAAGCTATTAACGCACAAATATAACGCGCGCACACGGCGCCGGCGCCGGCGCCGGCCACTGCTGTCGAAACTATGGATCTATTGATTACTGACGCAAGCATCGACCAGGTTGTTGTGTTTGTATCGATCTAGTCGCGATCGATTGGTTTATTACACTTGTTTAACGTCACAGAGAGATAACAAGGCAAAACGTGAATCAATTTGAAGCATGCATTAAGAAAGATTATATTTCTGGTCTTAGTTTGGATTTTTAGAATCTTAGCAAAGAACATTATAAGCTATGTTATCATAACTAGCATACCAAAAAAACCAGTCGAACCGTTTAAACAAATTCAGGCAAGTATACCGCTATTGCAGGTTTTTAAAGGCTGTTACGTCTAATTAAACTGCTATATTTGTTAGGAATCCTTGTGTTTGAATATATCGTTTAGTAATGAACAATTGCCCCAACTCCATATTCTCGTAAGTCGAACATCTAAATAGAAGCGGACCTTAGGTCATACAGATAACTTTATAACGCTATGCAGGTGGATCATTCGGTTGCTGAAACGATATCAGACCAGAGATGTGATCTCCGTGTGACAAGCGGACACCTTGCGTTGTCTTCAGAATGGCAGTCTCTTGAATATTGAAAGAACTAACTTTCACATACAGCCCTTCGATAATTTAACACAAAATGTATCGACTGACGTGCGTCTTTTATGAGTCTCAATCAACTCGTATTTCATTACAACAACTGCCAATTCGTTCGTTCCAGGTGTTGCTAAAATATTCCCAGCTGACCTTGTAAAGAAAACCGTCAGCAGTTAGCAGGCCGAGGCGGTCAGCTGCAAGGCCGGTTTCTAAAGTTGCGCAAATATAACAAAAACTTGCCGAAATTATAAGAACATTGGTTATTTATAGTTCCAGCATACAATGTTTGATTGTATAAGGCTCATAGACCAGGTGAACGCTTATTATTTATAACACGCAAATAAAAAATTTGCTAAAATAGCAATGCTATATAAATTCTAATACAGGTTTTACTAAAACTTACGCGATATGGAAGTTTAATAATACAATTCATGACCTAGATTTAAGCGCGACTAGCCATGGACTGGTTTTAAAAGTTTTGTTGCGGATATACTCATACATACAAGTCACGAAAAACTAATGTTTAAAATCGCCAGTGACCACTGTATTCTTTCAATAAAATTTGTCTGCCGTTTAACAAACTATTTGCATAATAAAATCAAACTCAATGGTTCGGTTTATTTGTCTGAAACAAAAACAAAACGCGCTCGGCGCACCTCACTGAGCACTTTCCCTCCAAATATTTTAGCAAATCTATTTGGTTTTAAAATAATTCGTTTGTTTTCATTTTCCTTTTAAAACCAACAAAAATAATGAATGTAGTCCATGAGTTGGGATGACATGGATATTGTTCGTTTTGGCGCTATATTCTCTGTTTTATTCGATTATTTTGAGGCTTTAAAACCAAAATAATTATCTTTTTTTCATGTCTAAATTCGGATATGGTAACAAGGCTAAATTACTGCTGTTTTCGTTAATTCAAAAACTTATTTTAATTTTATACAGACTCATACATTACAACACTGACATTGCAAACCGTGGGTACACATCAGATGCATCTTATAATGAATACTTAAGCTCACTCTCAACGCAGTAACAGGACCTGCGCTCACTTCACGGTAATTACTTTATTATTTATCATGCACTGCAGAATGACACGATTACCGGCCGCCAACAATGGCGCATCAACCACTGTCAGTCACTGTGTGAAGGCCGAGGTGTCAACCAATTACACTCCGCCTTTATAACACTGCAATAGATTTATTGAAGATAATTCGTGACGCTTTTATACAAAAGTTTACTTAATTGTCCATTCGAAAGATATAACGCTTTTTGTAAACATTTTTGGACTCAACTTCACATAACTTTGGGTCAGGTCGGGGTTAAACGTCACAAATAAAAGGTTGAAAGAATCATCATTCAAAGATAACAAGAGATTAGATAAGTCATACGCTTAGCTTGGAGAGGAGGTTTGCATTCAACTACAGTACAGTTGTAACGAAGCTGTGGAAAATAAAGTAGTATTGTAATAAAACAAAACACAATCAGCGATCGAATCTCTGTGCTTGTGCAATGTTAGGTGTTGTGTTTTGCAACTCCATGTGCTTGTTTGACGCCATCAGTTCAAGTCATCAGTTACAGTTTTTGCATTGCGTATAAAATTTTGTTTACAACTTTTTGGCCACGCTCATTTACTAAGCTAACAACATATTTTAATTGATTATTAATCTGAAGTCTTTGAATATTTGGGTTTATTTTGATACTAAAAAAGGCAAAGTAAGCCAAACAAAACCCCTTTATTTATAAACCATGCATGCATACAAAACTACTTTGAATAATCAGAATTTTTTTTATACAAACATATTAATTGTATGTCCTAAAAGTAAGCAGAGCTTGTGTTATGGATGACCATACAGTGAACCGGAGGGAACCCAGAATAAACATACATATATAAATACAACTAGCATGACCCGAGAACAAAAATCTCAATCTTTTCATCATTTCACATTTAAATAACTCTCAAAAAAGAAATCAGGTTTTATTTTAGCAGGATTATTCAAGCGATTCATTAATTTATATCTCCTACCACAACAATAATTCTATCAGATACAATCATTATTGACCGCCTGCCCACTACAGTCCAGAACCATGGGCCGGTGTAGCAACACCGCGTGCCTCGCCTGCCAACCGCGCGTTGGCCTCCAGCGAGCACGCCACCCCAGCATCGGCAGTGCGGTCACGCTCCACTGATGAGGCTATATCCATACAAGCTGCATCTGTGTGGCGGAGGTTGCGAAACCGTCCCTGATAACTGTCCACTGATGTCCTTGAGATGATAGCGTTGCGATAGTGGGATACTGTAAACTACATTTAATAAAGTCTTAATTAGAAACATAAATATCTTGCCAGTTATTTGCCAATTATACACAGTATCCTAGTATATCGCGTCCTCAGCGTGAATCTAACGAATGCTCGGATATGTGTTCCTGCGGGAATCCAGAGGAAAGATTTTCAATTTTGTATCGAGCGTTTCAAAATATTTGATTGCCTATATGTGGCTTTTGGATCATGTTTTAAGTTCTAAAGCAATGTATAATGTCGATTCATATAATTTGCGGTTTGCACATTGGACCTCATGACAAACATTTATGGTGATAAGACAGAGAGCTATTATCTGGATCGGATATTTAATCTTGATAGTATAAAGAACTATTAACAATTCCTACTGACAGATATTATACATGTGAAATTGCTTTCGAAGGTTTACAGATAAAATATGTCTCTTGATATTAATTATCTAAACCTTTCTTTTTTTCTAAATTAAAAAAAATGAAACACAATTAATTTTAAGAAAGACTCAAGCAAACCCTAGTATACATCAAAGTCATAAAAATAATATCCTTCTTAAATTGTCTACAGAAGTACCAGGCGGTAAAAAATCACAAGAGTCACAATGAGGTGGAGCTCCCTACTGCTTCTAGCGACGGCGCTAGCGTTGGCGGCGGCGGCCCCCGCGCCCCAACCGGACCCCCAACCCGACCCGCAGCCCGATCCCCAACCCGACCCACAGCCCGACCCACAGCCCGACCCCAAGGGCGACAACACCCCTGAAATCATCGAGATCATCGCGCCGGCTGCAAGCGCGCAGGTTTGTCTATTTTTTTTATGGCCAAAGCAAAAGACTATTTTTTAAATATTAGCCAAGTCTTTCAAAGACTGCTCACCTGATAGAAAACGATGACATTATTATATTTACACGAACACTTATGTTATTTTAATAAAAAAACGTCCGTCAATCGTGAACAACGTGAAGACTGGCACCTGATGTATAAGGCGGGCCTGCTTCTGCGAACACCAAAACGCAATGTGATGAGCCTCTTCTCTAACAACAAAGGTTTCATTATCGGTACGATAAAATTCATTGCAATTAACGATACTACATTAAAACATGCCATCTTAAATACCTTAGTGTTAGTTACATAAGGGATTTTAGGTAAGGTTATAGTTAGCGATACAAGAAATGTCACAATCCAGACTAGGTCTTTGTGCACCATCTAAAAAAATTTACAAATAAATGGTAATTGATTTAATTAGTAGTTAGAAGGTAGAAAATAAAAAAGTCAACATTATTTGTGTACGTTTTAGCGGGCAACATTGATAATAAGTTTTTTCTATGGCAGAAGTTGTTAAGTGCAGTTAGTTCACCAAGCAGAGGGGACAGCCACCTCACTCACAGCACACTTCACTCACATCACATTGATAGTTGTCTGTCTGTGTGTTTGATTGTTCGTTGCGCTCGAGTTCTTTCTTTCGGTTTCTTTTTAAATTTACAACTGTTAAATAAGTTAAAAATACACAAAACAATTCAATTCAATTCTTTGGACTTAATGGCGACCAGCCATCGATACTACTCGATACACAAAACAAAAAGATTTAAGTTAACTTTAGCTGTCAAAATGAATTTTTTTTCCACCATGATGTTTTTTGTTTGTGTTGCACAATAATAATGCACAATTTCAATCCCTACCAATAAACAGTGTTTTAATAACAATTTTACACTCAAAAATTGTTCTAAGCATCTTAACCTATTTTTTGATAAAGTGTACAAAGACCTGGCCCAGACTCCTTCCACACGAAACGCGACCTCACGCGTGTTGCAACTCCTCGCACGGCACAGCTGAAAACTGGGCGATTTTCGAAAGATGTTGACCTCTCAGCAACCGAGCCTTTGCCACGCCCGGCGACCTCTGCTGCCGTTGGGCAACTAACTAGACCAGCCCGTGGGTGAAGCCTAAATGTCAACTCCATTTATGATGATCGGGTTAATTTGAAAATATAAGCGACGTATGAGTAGTTGCATTAAGTAGACGTATAAGGTTTGCGCAGACTGTAGTTTTACGGAATTCAAATTACTCGTTCAATGTAACTCCGTTCAAGATGCTCTTTTTATTGAGTTTCAAAAGAATAATAATACTTTATTGTAAGTAAGCCAACTCTAATAAGCAAAACAAGAAGTATACCGAAGATCAAAAATCAAAACAGCTTTTTTATTATTCCGGCTCATCTAATTATACGTGACCGTACATAAACGAATCTGTATCCTCTTAGTATATATAACAATGTCGCGGTCGCCTGACTAACTTTCGATCGTGATGCAACTGTGGACTGGTGCAGTTCGCCAACAGCATGCAGACATCGCGTCGTGTGTCAGATTACCTCTATTACCTCCGAGCTATTTCCCTCTTCTCAGCATCTATATGTTGTGTTATTCTCATATTTATTGATCAAGACTTATATCCTGAACCATACGTAACATTCACCTTTAATTTTCATTTATTAACCTAAAATTTAAATGCGTAATTAAAAATGCATAATCAAATTGTGTAAAATAAGATTCCATATCAAATTTCTGTAAAATTTCTCTACTCTTTTAATAGAATCTTTGAATCAGTGCATTAACCGCATTTTTATCCTACATTCACGTATCTAACACACAGTACTAGCAAAATAACAAAAAACATAACTGAAATTTTTTCAAAGCTAGACAAATGTTCAACAATAACAGTTAGCAGAATCAGATCAGAATCAGAGAATTTGTTTTAATCCGGTGAGTGAGAGGCTGTGGCCGAGCCACGCGGTCAGCGGGCGCGGCGGCGCACTCGTGCTCCTGCTGCGTTAGACTTGAGGACATAGAGGTCTGATACTCTGTTATTCTGAGAATCAGATTTGTTGCTCCAAATCCAAATGATTTAATTGATTTAGCAATTATCGCTTCTTACTCTTTCATTCTAAATATAAAGTAAATGACAATTTATTTCTAAACCCAAATTATAAGTAGCCGCGATTGACAGTTAACAGAGTTTCTTCAAATATGGCTAAGAACTCTCTTAATTCAGTCAGCTTTCAAACAATAAAAACCACCACGAAATCTGTCTCTTACAATGGGAGATATGAGGCCACAGACACACACACAGATTACACTTAGACACTTGCATAGATAAACAGGTTGAACTTATAACAACCCTCTTTTTGCTTTGGGGGCTATAAACGTAAAATACACATGTATGCGACCTAAAGAGGAACAGAAACATAACAAGTCAACTGATTTATCACATTGAATAAACCTCAGTGGATTGATCAGTGACACTTTAAAAGAAAAAAATAGTTACAAACTTGTATGTCATTAGACTTTATTTCCATTTCAAAAAAATAAACCTTGTGATCAGAGTAACAACATCAAGTTGAAATAAGTAATGTTACATTTAATGTGACGTTTAAAAATGGATAGATAGGAAAATAAATTAATCCTTCCTTCAAAACAAAAAGTAACCTTGTGTTATATTCCGCTAGCAAGGCACTGCCAAGTAGGTAAAGCAAATTATAACTTTTATTTATAATCTGATAAATTTATAAATCAGTCAAGTTTAGAGATAAATTAAATTATAGATTGAAATAAAATAAATCTTAGATATAAAATCCTTGATCTATGTCTGGTTCCATTAAATAAACTCTGACCACCAACTCCCATCCTCAGCCAAATTCAAATCGAAGTCAGGAAATTTCACAACCAAATTAGGCATAGAACGTAATTTGTGATAGAGATCGGCGCGTGCGGCTGGTTGCGCGGCGCGCGTGTGGCAAGCGTTGCCCAACCGACCCACCGACCCACCGACCCCAGCGCTGCCCCAGCGCTGCCCTGAGGCACCTGAGGGCTAAACACCTCGCTAGACAATGTTCTGACTAATGTGCTTGTGCAACCGACTCCTACGACGTGCACAAGAACTGATGGGTCACGACCCCCTTTAACAACACGCCGAGACCCGCATAGTCGCCTAATTGCGTCGGTGACATTAACTTAATTGTACGAAGTGAAGGTGCGAACGGAAAGGACAGCTTTAAAGGACATTGTTGTAAGAACAAGACACTTATATAGCTTACTTAAAACCTTCAATGCCATTTTATTCAATAGGTGACATCAGAAATCTGTATATTTCAAAATATGTATATGAAAGGCTGGCGTATCTTTTTACACCGTACAACGGAACAGAAAACGTCATTAAACTTTACGACGGTGTTAATGAGCTGTTCGAGGCGTTTATAGTTTTTGACACTCTCATTCACTTGAGCAATGTTTGCTTTGAGTTATTCGGCGATAATATTTTCATTAGAACTTTGAGATAAGACTCGCGATATCTTGCAATTTCGGCACATAATTATAATATATTGCCTATTCAGCTTCACATTAGATGTTAATTGTTAACTTAAAACTCTGACAACATTTCACTGAGTGTACAACACTGTTGAGCATTACATATGGCAATATTTATAACACATACGAGGTTTTGAATAAATAAAAACAATATATTACTTACGGCAAATTGAAGTTGGTTTCGGATGTAACGCTAACACTAATAAACGCGACAGTTCCAGCAAGCAGCGACAAAGATTCATTTTAAACGATTAAAATATAAACTGATGAATAGCTGGATTCGATGAACATTCTCCAGCAATGTTGTAATAACAATAATTAAAATAACATAAAAGTAAAACGATCGGTCGGTTTACGTAACACGTTTTGACGGCAGATTATTGCATCACTGCCTCATTAAAAAGTTGTAATGTAGAACCAAATGTGATTAATTTAAAATAACGATATAGTTGAATATTAATATCAGTGTTCGAATAAAGCCTGCATTACAATTCCTTTAAAAATATGCAGTCGCAGTATTGCAGAAGAAGACAACAAAATGGCTGCTATTTCTGGATATTGTTATTTTTAATATTTTTGTATATCGTGTACAGGTGCAAAAATAGTATTAAGATAATATTGTAATCATGATTAACACAGATATGTATGGGATAGACACGGACGTTTCATGACAAGTAGTAGTCATGTTTTATTATTTATATATTTCTCCGAATTCATTGTATGGTCATCTAGAGCGCAAACTTTCAAGCGATTGGGCTTCGACTTCGTGTGTATTTCATAGGTTTGTACCTTATAATTATTCATTTCAATTTAACTGTAAACCCACATTAGAAATAGATTTGTCCAGAGCCTTCGCTAAAACCACATTTAAAAAACCGGTGCGTGTCGTTCCAGGAGACGCTGTCGACGTTGAACCTCGGCGCGCCGGGCGCGGAGCTCAGCGAGCGCAACAAGCGCACCATCGGCATCCTCCGACAGCTGTTCCCCACGCTCACACAGGTACACACACGCTCCGTGCAACGCGTGCGCCTAAACGTGATACCTTGCGAAACGCCAACTATTTGTTCACAGTGAGATATCGTTCACATTACTCTAGAGAATGGTTTTTTGATGTAAAATTTGACAATTACTTTGAATACAGAGACATTAAAAATTATTTCACTGTTCTCGAGATTGATGTCGCCACTGTGATATCTGCTATTTTAAGCCATGATTTCGTTTACAAATTCTTTCATACTGATGAGGAAATTTACATAGGGAACTCCATAAGCAGGGTGACCAGAGAAGTGACGACCAAAAAATTTTGTAGGTGCCTCGTGTTGAGCGGTGTCTTAACCACCCCTATGTCTGTTATACGATTTTTTGGACGTCACTTTTCTGGCCTCTTTAATTAGTGATATAATCAATGTTTCAGTTATCTGTGCATATTACAAAAGCTTGTTGATTGCCGGGGTCGAGGGTCCGGGGTCGGGATGTTTGTATTTGTGTTATTTGCCTGGGTATTCTTGCTGCAGCTACTATCATCGCAATTTATTTCTTGGATTTAACGCAGTGTTGTAAATAGTTCAAGGCGTTTTGTGTCTTGCTTGATTTTTTATTAATTAACATGCGTAATCAATAGCAAAATTTGAGAAAACTATTTAAAATGTGGTCAGAGTATTCAGGTGTGTTTACTTATTGCTTATTACTTCCCCAATTTCAAACTCCTAGCAGTTTAAACTAACCAAAAAAGATAGTCATTTCCCTGAAATAATCCCAATAGAACTCCTTGCTTATTTCCGGGCTGTAGATAGTATGTAAATTAACCGGAGAAAGCTAAACCAAATTTCGATTTACAGCTCGAATCGTCTCCAGAATTTCAAAAGTGATAATGCAGGTACGGAGGCGAGCGCGAGTGTAAGTGTAGCGTATGTTCTAGATAATCGAACAGAAAGTCCAGCAAATCACGAGCTCCGTGCTGCAAACGTTCGGGCCAGTGGTACTGCGCGCCTTCCTCGGCAACCGCGGGGGTGGCGGCAACAATGGCGGTGGAGGTGGCACCGTGGAGCTGGACGACGATGACGACGATGATGAGGAGGCGACGACGGTGAAGGCCATCGCAGCGCCAACCTCAGCGGCTCCGACGACGGCGGAGGCTCCAACAACCACGGAGTCCGCTCGTCGTCGACGTCGCTTCGTCCTCCTGCCGGTACGCCGCTCGACCCAGCCTGCCAACGAGACGGCAGTGCCCCCATTTCATCGCATCGCTCACCGCATCCGCCATCCACCATCACTTCTCCCATTTCCACTACTGCGTCTAACCTGACGTCACTGTTTTAGGGCGGAGCTGTCGACGAGAACCTCCTGTCAGGCGCAGAGTCTCAACAAGCGGAGGTGCGAGTAGCGTTCGGCGGTGACAACGCGGCGGCTGAACAGCCGGCTGACCAGCAACCTGCCGCCAGCGAAGACCAGGCCGCTGCTGCCGCCTCCGCCTCCATTGACGAGATCTCGCTTGACGATGCCGACGACACCGAAGAAAACAGAAATAAAAGGTAATTTAACCAAGATTCTGAGACTTCGGAGCTTTTTAATTTCTTATCCAAACCTCATTACTCAGTTTGGATGTAACACGGCACTTATGTCTCTATGAATTTTTTTTTGCTTCCTGCTGTGATAACAATGTTTAACGGTACAGCTCGAAAATGTTTATCTAGTCCATGTACCAGCAACGAATTCATATCAAAGGCGGTTTTTAACGCACATTCACATGCCTTTGTTATGTAATGTGAGCTAACTTACTGAGTAGCTTGTTTCAATAAGAAAGAGTATCGACATCAAAGTTGTCAAATACGGTTGCGTTGGTCAGTGTTGGCTTGTTCCGATTCCTGTCCACACACTTATTACGGTTAGTATTCATCTGATGGGTTGAGCGTTCCAACGTTAAACAACTCCAGTTACTCCTGCAATCAAGACGAGTCCGATCGAACCTCATTTGTTTCAATCACTCCAATAAACAACTAACCCTTCTTCTCACTACGCTGTATCATTATTTAAAATAAATAATATCCGTGCATTATATGATTCCAGATTCCTGAGTTTCGGCGGGTCGTCGGGCGGCTCGTCTGGCGGCGGCTCCAGCGGCGGCTCCGGGAACTTCCTCTTCGACATCGTCAGGGTATGTCGCCGGCTTTCTACGCCTCGTTAGAATGTTTTATTCAACTATTTTCCTTTCTCAATCTTTCATTTCTTACTTTATATTTCCACTTCTCAAATTCTCAATATTCTCACTTTCACACACAAATCCCTGAATAAGATCGTCATGCTAATCATCAATTTAATCATAGGTTACAACAAGTTTGCAAAACTTACTTCTACAAAGAAACAAATTAACATATTCTGAAATTAACATCAAAGAGACGTGTGAGTTTCACGATTAGTGGTGTCCTATAGGACACAACCACCTTTTGGGAAATCAAACTTAAAGCAAAATAAATGGAATAAAATTATACGATATGAGCAATCGTATTCGATTGCTCATATCGTATAATTCTCAACTCGTAAATTCACAACTCAACATTAGAATTGTAAAATAGGATTCAAACTGAAATTCTCTATTCAGTCAAAATTGGTCTCACGCGTTTTGTAATATGTATAACAGATGCACCTGACGTACCTATTAATTTTTTATTTAGTTCGTTAGATTTGCTGCAATACTGAATAATTTGTTTAATATCTTTAATTATTTTACTTTTTGAGGCCTACTTATGAATAATATACATTATCTCAATCACACTCTCGGATCAACAAAAGCATTTGGTGTCAAGGCGTTAGTGAAAGCCACTGGTAAGGGCTTCTATGTGACCCTTTTATCAGAAGTAGCAGCATTCTAAACTTGTAACGGAGGCCCGGTACAATGTAAGGTAGCTGTAAGATACATGTGCGTGTGTAACAGCGGCCGGCGGAGGCGATGGCTCGCGCGGCCGGCGGCGCACTGCGGCTGCTGGCCGGCACCGACTCGCTGCGGCTCGGCCTCACCGCCACGCACACCGCCTCCATCGACGACCAACAAGTACAGACATGCTGCCACTGCACCGCGAGTTGCTAGGCGAGAGTGTGGATGCTAAGCAAAGGTTGTTTGTCTGCAGTCGTATTCATGTTGTAGTGACGCTATCGTACCTCCTGTCATGCTTGTGGTCGATCATGTAGCTCCCGCATACATGTTTTAAATCACCTGCAATAGACGCATACATCACAAATCTAAATAGGCCTAAGAACATTTTATTGATGCCCTTTAAGGCTTTTTTAACTTGTGTCTTAGAGCTGACGGCGTACAGTAAATGGACGTCAGCAACAGGCTAATAGAAAAAAAACGCAACCTTAAAAGTATAAAAAACACTCGTTTCTCCCGTACCGTGTTTAAGATATATCGGAGTAAAATTATTATAAGAATGCCAACCTGCAAACGCCGGCACATAACCTTTGCTCAACAACCCTGCTCTCTTTCACGCCTAGCGACTCGACGATTATAGGCCAATCGTAGAAGTTGTATGCCGAAAGCGAAGTAAAAAGTAGCAACAATTTGTTTGTTGTAGATTAGAAATTCACAATGGGATCCAAGTAGCTGCTCGCGTACACCGTATTTAGTGTTGTAGAACTAGAATCTTGGTGGTCAGCGAATTGCAAGAGTTGTTGTTAGAATTGAAAACTTTTGCTGGATTTTCAAATGCGCACATTAATCCTTTGTTTTTGTTTGTAGTTTAAACAACTAAACTGTTTCAACGCAATAAGAACATCTGGTAAAAGTAATTTAACTAGAGCTGCAGGAGTCATGTTGAAGTAGGTATGCAGATCATCGTTTTAGTTTGAAACTAGTGGCTTATAGATCTCGCAGCCTGTCCAGACTAAATCCCTTTGTCTTCGGATTGGCTGAGGCTGGAGCAAGATGATGAGAATAGGTACATGAACCCATACCCTATGAAATCCTGAGCATCATGTAATATTCTATGTACACTTTCGTATCCACAGAATGTTATCTCCAATATTCCATTATTTTTGTGCTGTTGTTAACTCACATTTTGTGTAGGGTCTTGTTTCGTATAAACATTAGCTACTGCCGTCTTTAAAAACCTAAATAATCTACATCTGTACCTACCTCTATCTATCTTTAGCATGCTCTTGTGTTCAGCTACTAACCCGCCTAAAAGTGCACTTGTCTTATCTTTTGTGCACTCAACTAATACGTTAAGTGGATAAGAAGCTGGCGTTAAGCAAGGCTTGTATCGTCGAGTAAGTCGCACAGTGTAACAAGGTAACCACAGATTCCCACGACCTCGGCGGCAACTAGAAAATAATCAATTGATTTGTAATCATTCTGAGAAAATACAGAAGAATGTGAAACTGTTAATTTAATGTCGAAACTACTGATTGCACTAATTAAGAAGAGAACTAAAGCCACTAGACAATAACTATAGACCCAAATTAACAATTTCTGATTAAGGAAACATTGAGTAAATTTATTTTTTTCTTCAAAATATAACAAATAGTTATTTGTTTTTTAACGGCCATGAGCCCGAAATCTAATAAATTTCAGCTTCTTCTGAGCTATGCTTTTGCACAACTTATGTTTCTTATATATATTTGGATTTTAATAAATTTGTTGTTATGGTTGTTACAGGTTTTTGTGACGCCTGTCAAGACAACGACGATTTATTGTCCTAATTTTGAATTCTAAAATTACTGAAATATATTTTACTAATAATTGACTTTTCTAGTTCTTTATTAATCGGAAATTTGCCAAGTACTTTAAAAAATGTCGTGGGAAATTCTGTTTTTTATTGTATACGCAAAATGCTTAAAATAACAAAACCTCGTCTCCTCGGCAGCTGGTCGCGGGCTCGTCGTCGGCGGGCGGGGCGGAAGGGGGCGCGGAGGGCGGGGAGGGCGCGGAGGGCGAAGCGGGCAAGGCTGACGGACTGACGGAGGGCGTGCCCGGCCCCATCACGCGTCTCTTCATCATCGCCAACCGCGGCATCGCCAACCTTATCCAAGACCTCATCCTTCGCATCGCTCAGACCTCGGAGCGGATAGTCAACTTCAAGGCGCGACTCATCACCTCCATCATCTAAATTAAATGAAACAAATTCAACCACCGCTGCCTTCGCTTCCATTTGTCAGCGTCTGTCATTTCTTAAGTTTCATCATCGCTTGCCACATCATTTATATCACGTTCATCTTCGAGCGACTCTATTCTACCACAATCCAGTGATCAGCAGGTGTATTTATTAGTAAAACTAACGAGGGCGGCGGCGGCTTGTGTGCGTGCATGTGTGCGTGTCTGTGTGTGTGTAGGGTATATGGTGAGACTGTGGAATAGGTTGCTCAAAGCCTTTTATCTCGTGACAATATTTCAAGGTTTTTTACGTTTGTAAATATGTATGATAGCGGAATTTGTATAAAATAAACAAATAATTAAATTATATTTTGGTTTTCAATAATCTCCCAACATTCCTTGACCTCGTGATTTTATGAAGGAACATTCTTAATTCCCAAAACACATCAACGATACTGCCGAGTATTTGGTTGTGGTAGAGTTTCAGGCGTCCTCCATTGTGGCCTCCATGGTAATCGCGTTTTCTTGTTTATGTTCCGGTTGAAGGGAAGGAACAGTGACACAAGCAATTCCAGTTGAAACCTTCGGTCGGCAACATATTCAATATAATAATCACAATCAATGTTGATACTGAGAACACCTACGACTAAGGATGCCAACGGATGCGGACGCCACTTCCCATCAGCCGGGTCACGGGCTGCTTGGCCGGCTGACACTATACGGGTCACGGTCTGCTTGGCTGACACTATACGGGTCACGGTCTGCTTGGCCGGCTGACACTATACGGGTCACGGGCTGCTTGGCCGGCTGACACTATACGGGTCACGGTCTGCTTGGCTGACACTATACGGGTCACGGTCTGCTTGGCCGGCTGACACTATACGGGTCACGGGCTGCTTGGCCGGCTGACACTATACGGGTCACGGTCTGCTTGGCCGGCTGACACTATACGGGTCACGGGCTGCTTGGCCGGCTGACACTATACGGGTCACGGTCTGCTTGGCCGGCTGACACTATACGGGTCACGGGCTGCTTGGCCGGCTGACACTATACGGGTCACGGGCTGCTTGGCCGGCTGACACTATACGGGTCACGGTCTGCTTGGCCGGCTGACACTATACGGGTCACGGTCTGCTTGGCCGGCTGACACTATACGGGTCACGGGCTGCTTGGCCGGCTGACACTATACGGGTCACGGGCTGCTTGGCCGGCTGACACTATACGGGTCACGGGCTGCTTGGCCGGCTGACACTATACGGGTCACGGGCTGCTTGGCCGGCTGACACTATACGGGTCACGGGCTGCTTGGCTGACACTAGTTTAACAAAATGTACTTATACATTAACTCACACAATTTGAATATTAATGACAACAAACAGAAACCCAGTTGCGTCTTGAAACCGATTTTACTTATATAAAATATGGTATTACCTAAACGTATATTTTGCTCTCGAGAAGCGAAGTGCGTCCATTGTAACAAAGCCTTTAATTAAAAAAGACTTAAAATGTAGATAGCATTTGTACTTTATGTAATTTTATAAATAATGTTGTTAATATGGCCACGATTGCAACAATGAGGACAGCATAGTCATTTTGTGTCCTCTGTAAATAAATAAAGTTAAACAGAAATTACAAAGGTCTTATAAATAAATAAATATCCATTTCCATTGATTTTCGATTGGTGTAAAAGGCTTTTATTGAGTTTTTTCCTGTATAGTAAAAAGTAAATGCTGTTAGCCTGGCTGTCTATAAGATAGTTACAAATGAATAGATATTTCATCTAGTAAATATCTATTCCTGACAGGGTTCAAAAAGACTCGAGGCCACAATCATCAATCCGGGCTGCCGCGGCAATTGGCTAACAAAAAGTTGCTTACCAGGAGAACTTCAATATGACCATATTGCGTCTCGAAATAATTATATAAAAAAAATAAACTGACTTCAATTTATAAGATTGATAACTAAAAAGAGAAAAATAATAACTTTATATACGAAAGGTATACCTACATGACAAGTACGTACGCCGAAGTCGATGCCTGCCTTTATACCGGTTCGCGCACTATACCGGGTGTACAATCCAAATGGGTCAGTATGGAGAAGTCAGAAACTACGAGAGATAGCGAAATCTGTTCTTAGGAAACATGGCGTTGATTTTAGATTTAATAATATCATTCAAACTTTTTTCTTAACTCTCATACATAACCGGGAATCGAACCTGGTCGAACTCGGGAATCGGTCGGGAATCGAACTCTTGTAATCGCGTCTAGTATTGGTCCGTTAGTATAAGGACCAAATTTGGCTATGAAATCTTGTGTAAACAAGACTGACAGTAAATTAGACTGAAATGGCCACAATTTAATAAATTTGCAAAATGTCGTGAATAATATGAATCGATCATCAATTATCTGAAGAGACCACTTATGCATATCTTATCTGTATCGATATTATGCATTACAAATAGCATTTATTTAAAATTAGAACGCATTTTAACACGTATGCACCGAATGAAAATACGAAACGCAATTTTACTTTCGTAATCCAAAAGAATTAAATTTTTGCATTCAGCAGAATCATTTTGAACATTTACTGAAATAAAATAGTTATGTTATTCTTGGGTTTGTCTTTCAATTATTTAAATGAATTATTTTAATGAAAATTTATTATTGTTCTCTTATAGGACAACTTAAATTTAAACTTACAAGTTATGAAATAAAAATACATTTGAAATACATACATTGATAGATAATAAAAAAAAAAATTTTTGTATAAAAAATTGTATAATTTTTTTTTTTATTATTATGGACATTTTATTATGTCACAGAATTCCTATAAATGCTGTTCGTACCTAATCGGATATATCAGGTCCTTACATATGAAATTGGCGTTTTGCCGTACTGGCCACTTTGATCTGTATTATCTCCTCTTTGGTTAAGAATTCCAATTTCAATTTTATACAGCTATTTACTCACGCCTTTGTGTTTCGAAAACCGTAATTAATTTGTTTTGTCCTCTTTTGGTTTTTTCTTTGCGTCACTTAGTTTACAAAATGGTACAACTTGAAATATCGCGTTATTTCCGAGTACGAGTTCCACCGTGGCACCAATGCTGCAGAAACGGCTCAAAGTATTAATGCTGTATATGGCGGCGGTGTCACAAAAGAAAACACAGTGCATTTTTGGTTCCAACGTTTTCGTTTTTGGAAATTTTGACCTGCAGAACAAGCCCCGTGGAAGGCCGGAGACCATGGCCGTAGCTAGGGGGGGGCATTGTGGGGCAATGCCCTACCTTGAAATCACAAATGCCCTACCTTAAAAATGCCAAAAACTAACATAAATTATTATAATTAAATTGTTTATTCATAGTTTGAGTCTATTTCATTATAATCATAGCAATTAGTCTTAATACAAAAAAAAAACTAGGAATTATGTCTATGGTTAGAACTTTTTGATGCTGACAGCTCCGTTGCTACTTTTCGAGCGAACAATTGTCATATGTCACTTCAATGATGAATGATGATAACACTATGTTCAATCAATGATGTAAGGTTTTAGGTTATCTTTCAACGTTTTAGTTATGTTAAAACTACTTTTATTATATTAATACTTGAAATTGGCCGAAATAGTTATTGTGTAGTAACTACGGCTGATTGCCATAAAACGCAAAATTTTATTTAATTTTCAATCAATCAGCTCGATCTGCCATTACGGTTTCAATGCTTGACGAGTGAAGAGTTTGCGTTGATCAATTTCCGTAACATAACCTCTCAATTCCTAAATATAGTAATTAATTTGCGTTTATGGTGAATAGAAAGTAGGCGAAAGAACGTAATTATCCAAGAACTGAGATCGGCCTTAACATTGGTTACCGTGTCTTTGTGCTAATAGTGTTAACTTACAAGAACTGGTAAACTGGTAGATCTTCGTAAATTGTTTGTAAGCCACAAACATTTTGAAAAGAAATGTTTTCTGGGTTACTCAATAAGAATAACGGTGTTTAATTGGTGTAACATAATGAACAGAATATTAAAAGGTTCTAATGTCTCGCGTCTAGAAAATAAAAATTTGCCTCCCATGCACTGCAAACAAAGAATACCTATAAAAATATAAAACAAAGTTTAGAAATAAAAAAATTCATAAACATACAAGTCTTTTATTTATTTTACCTTCTTTATCTTTAGATTGTTAAAATATGTTGTAGAATAGAAGAAGGTCTTTTGCGCTGCCCCAATGGCATTACGCCAAAATCCAATGCAGCCATTTTAAAATTAAGAAACAAAGGGCAATCTAATTTAAAAAAAGTTGTAGTTGTAGTTAGTTTGACGTTCGTCTGATGCGTAGCATCACTAGTTGGTTTGTGATTATAATATCTGTGGTGCAGAGGGGATTCCCCGTACCATAGATTGCAATATGGGCGTGTACGGGGAATCCCCCTTTACTACAGATTGATTATTATTCTTTGTAGTTTGGTTTAGTGAAGTGGACGGTAAAGAGTGTTTTAGTCAAAAATCGATACAATTGTTATTTTTATTGCAGTAAATTGAAAGTTAATTGATTACGCGAAGGATATACGGGCTTTCTTTGGAAAAAAACGAAGAGTTGAACACCAAATTGACCACGAAGAACCTCACTGCTCAAAACAGGTGGAAGCACAAGATACAATCGCTACTCCTAGTTCCATGGCAACAGGTTGGTCAACATATGTTGGTAATGTTAGCTATGGTATTCCTTCTGATATTGCTCAAATTGGAGAACCAATAAAACAAGTTGTTTTAGGCACATATCCAAAACAACATAACAGGGCCTTTGTTTCCGATTGGTTCAAGCGTTTATTTATTTATTTATTTATAAAGACACACCAACAGTGTACACATATAAATTTCACTATACTAGATAATAATTAAGGTATAACAACCTATGTGCACACCAATTATGGGCATGTACAAATTGCACCATAAAAATAACACAATAAACATCATTAATTAAGCGTTATAAATGGTTGCAGTATTCTGTCGAGAGAGATGCTGCTTTTTGCTATCCTTGCCAGCAATACTTACCTCATGGAAGCAAACAGGCTTCGTACACTTCTACAGGATTTAGAAACTGGAAAAATGCCACTGATTCTAAAACTGGTTTTTCAAAACATGAAAAAACAATTTCTCATATTCAAGCTATGTCAATGTGGCAGGAAAAAGTACAAAGAATATCTACATCTAGCAGTGTTCAAACGTTAATTAATCAAAAAGTATTAGAAAAATATAGGTACTACGTGAAGTCTATCCATTGAAGTAATACAATTTTTAATTGTCAACGAATAAGCTTTGCGTGAAAATTATATTTTGGAAGAAGAAAAAGAACAAGGATTATTTCATAATTTATTTGAATACACATGTTTGAAAGATCCAAATTTGAACGAGGTTCTCACTCATATACCACAAAACGCAACATATCGTTCACCTGATGTGAAATGGTTTACTCTAATGGAAGATGGGACGAGAGATAAAAATAACCGCGAAAATATTGCATTAGCAATACGTTACGTCAAGTATGGTGTCGTCAATGAGTCGTTGCTGATGGTTAAGACTAGTGAAAACCTTGATGCAGCCACTTTCACGGAATTAACGTTAAATATCCTTATGGAAAATAACATTGACCCATCTTGTATGCTTAGCCAATGCTATGATGGCGCAAGTGTAATGAGTGGAAAAGTTTCAGGAGTTGCTACTAGAATAGAAAATAAATTGGGCCGAAAAATTCCTTACGTCCATTGCAATAACCATCGCTTGCACTTAATAATCATCAGGACTATCTCAGAAATGATTTTCATTCGTTTATTTTTCGACCAATGCATCATGTTACATGAATTCTTTCATCATGGTAAAATAGCTGCCTTATATGGTGGAAAAAGGATTGGCCGACTCCTCGAACAACGCTGGTCTGGACATTTGGCAATTACAAAAGTTCTATATGATAATTATTTAACAATTTTGCAGACTTTGAATGAAATTAAAAATGGCAGATTCAACGGTGATGACGTCGCCAAGAGTATCGGTATTAAAAAAGTCATGCTTGATCTGGAATTCCGAATGGCCATGGTTGTGGCCAAAAAATCTTATCCACGCTACAACCTGCAGACGCAGCTTTGCAAGCCCGAAGCGCAGGATTGAAAGACGCCGTAACAATCATAAAGTGTGTCGAAGATGAAATTATTAAATTAAGATCAAATCAAATGTATTGTCAACTTCTGCAAGAAGCTAAGTCTTTAACAAGCAACGGCTGCGGCGAATATGAAGATAGGACACAGACCTCGAAGAGGCAAGTAAAAAAACCAAATCGCATGGATGACTATTTGACGTATGGCCCCTCCTGTTCCTCCGCCAGACAAAATATAGAAGAGAACTACGAGCCATTTAAGTCTGAGTATTTCGAAACGTTGGACATACTAATTGCTGAATTACAAAGATGGTTTTCGGACAACGATGATCTAATCAATTCGATTGCGAGTCTCGATGAGTTGGATGTAGATAAAATGGTTCCACTGAAAAATTTAGGTAAGTTTGGAAAAAGATTATAATTAAAATATTTGTCATATTTAATTTACAATTTAACAAATTTTTCAGGTCTGAAAATTCCATGAAGAGAAGAGGTTAGTGTGGTTAAAGCTTACTTGAGTCGTAACGAAGATAACATGAATAGATATGAAGATAACATTTTGTACAGGCAACGAGAGGCGTTCAAAGATACATATGAAATGTTTGCATCGGTGGCGATCATAGGATGTAGCACTACAGTGTATGAATCTACGTTTACAACTTTAACTAATATTAATAGGCCTCAAAGGCTGTCAATGGGTCACGAGAGAATGGCTGGTATGGTGTTCCTGGCCTTTGAAAAAAAGAGAACAAAAACAGTTGATCTGAACGAAGTTCTTCGAATTTTTAATAACATGGCGAATCGTAGAATACAGCTGTTTAAAATATTTTTTATTATTATGTTAATTATTGTGATAAGATTGCAGAAACAATATAATCTAAATGGTATTTTTGGTTGTATCTATTTACTCGTATCACCCCACCCAACAATTAATTATTACCTCACTCTAACTCAGACGTGGATCTCTACATCCAAATCTGGAAGTTCAACCGTTCTTTTTCGCTTATTCTTCATCATTCAGGATTTAATAGTTATTAGATCCATGCTCATGCTCTCTCACAGAAATTATTTGTCTACAAAAAGCTGTTGATTATTCGTATACAACTATACATACATGGTGATGGATTTAGTAAGAGCCCGTGCTTCGAGGGCAGATCAATTATGATATTTTTTTTATTTCCGCCCTACCTGTAGTGAATGCTGCCCTACCTCAAATTCGACTCTAGCTACAGCCCTGCTGGAGACCAAAGTTGATAATGAAGAATAGAAGGCTATTGTGGGAGCGGATCCATCGCAAACCACGTCCGAGTCAGCCATAGACTGCGGTGTTAGTGACAAAACTGTTTTAATCCACTTGAAGCAAATTGGGAAGATGAAAAAGCTTGAGAGGTGGGTACCTCATGAATTGAGTGCAGCAAACCGACAAACGCGCGTCGACTGCTGCGTTACATTACTTAACTGGCACAATAATGAAAGGATTTTAAATCGAATCATTACCTGTGATGAAAACTGGATCCTGTACGACAATCGGAAACGCTCATCGCAATGGTTGAGCCCTGGCGAACCAGCCAAATCCTGCAAGTTACTTGTGAGCGTTTGGTGGACTAGTGCCGGTGTCGTTTTTTTTTTTTTTGGTTCCACTCCACGGGAAGGGCAGGAGGACATAAAAAATGCTCTGACGCATACTCCGCGCGCGCGATCGAAGTTATGTGGAACTCGTCCCGACGCCTACCAGGACCATACCCACTAAAAAACCCCCTGTCGGCTCGTGCATTTTTGCCACTCAGCCTTCATCTGAGCGACGGCCAATTGGAGAAAGAGGCCGCGCTAGCGAGGCCCTTAAGGAGTCACCCGCTGGGATTTACATAGCACTGAAGGTGCTCAAATATGAAAAGTAAAATTAAAATTAAAAATGAAAAATAAAATTGCATTAATTCGGATTTACGTTAGAATTAGAATTTACGTTAGAATTAGGATTTGCGGCCTGAAGGGCCTCGAGATCTAAAGTTAACTGCGTTGGTTCGCCAGTGTGCGCGTTTCTCGGCCTAGCGACTTTGAATTTCGAATCTAACACAGGAGCAGTATATGAGACTGAATCTCGAACAAGATGATTGGGATGGGATTCGGCGCGTTTGAAGAACAATTCTGAGAGTGTTTTGAGGTGCTGTTGCACTGTAGGTAGTTCAAGATCTCTGTGCAGGTCCGCGTTGCGCACGTACCAAGGTGCGTTTGTGGCCCTGCGGCAGAAGAGATTTTGAACTACCTGCAGCTTATACAGGACGGAGGGATTGGCGTGGGCAAAGACTGGCGAAGCATATGACATGACGGGTCTAACGCAGACCTTATAAAGCGTACGTTTATTTCTAAAAGACATTTTACTTTTTCTACCTATCATACTATTTAAGCGGCTTAAGTAGAAACGCGCGAGTTTCGTTACTCTATCGACGTGTGGCTTGAAAGAAAGCGTCTGATCTAAGTTGACGCCTAAGTATTTAATACTGCGCTTCCAGGGGATGGGAATACCTAACATTCGAATATGGGGATCGTTGCGGCGATTACGACGTTTGTGGTCGAATTGAATGGCAGAACTCTTTTCTGGGTTGACATCGATACGCCATTTTTGAAACCAAACACCGAGGGCGTTTACGGCCTTTTGGAGTCTGGTGATGTTATACGGGATCGATTGACCTTTAGTGTAGAGGGCGGTATCATCTGCAAAGAGGGCGAGTTCGACGCCTTTCCGCGGGATGGGGATGTCGTTAGTATACACGGTGTACAGCAGAGGGGCGAGGACTGAGCCTTGCGGGACTCCAGCCTTTATGGGACGAGGCGCGGAGAGCGTGCCTTCATGTTTGAATCGAAACGTACGGTCTTTAAGAAACGACGCGATTAATCTGACTAGGCGAACCGGTAGTCCTATTTTATAGAGTTTAAAAACGAGACCGCTGTGCCAGACTTTATCGAAAGCCTTGGCTACGTCAAAGAGAACCGCGATTGTTTTTTTACGACGCGGATAGAATCCTTCGAGTATGTACTCGACGATTCGATGGACTTGCTGAGGGCAGGAGTGCTTAGCGCGAAAGCCGAACTGGTGGGGAATAATGAGAGGGTCGCCATCCGTTGGAAACAGATGGTTCCGCATTCGAGAGATTATGACTCTTTCGAGAAGTTTAGACATTGCCTTGAGGAGGCTGATGGGTCTGTGATTAGCCGGGACGTTCAGAAGTTTACCCGGCTTGGGAATGCCTATGACTGTCGCTTCTTTCCAGGCTTTTGGAAAGTAGCTATGGTCGAAGCAGGCATTGAAGATGATAGCAAACAAGGTAAGCACCTGCTGTGGCAGGTGCTTAAGTGCGTGGTTGGAAATTCCATCCGCACCCGGAGCCTTTTTGGATTTTTGCTTCCTAATGAGAAGCAAGATTTCATCATTAGAGACTGTGACGGGGTCGTCGGTGATAGGGAGAGATTCTCTGCGGAGAACTTCGTCCTCCACCGCCTGGATGTGGGAGGGATCCGCGGTTTGCGTGCTGGGTGAACATTCTGCCGCTATGCTGTCGGCGAAGCATTCGGCTTTCTCTTCGACTTCGAAGGCAATGGTGCCGTCGGGACGAGTGAGAGAAGGAACGTGAGAGGCGGTGTCTACGCGTAAGGCTCGGGCCATTCGATAATACGCTTGGTGGGACGGGGAGATATTCTCCATGAGATCGTTAAACTGAGTGTCACGGAGTTCCGCGAGGTGAGACCTAACTTTACGTTGAAGCTGATTCGCAGCTGTTCTATATGCGGGCGTGGGATATTTCTTGGCTCTCCGGAGAGTCGCGTTCTTAGCTTTAATGAGATTGCTAACGGCTAAGGGAAGCGCGGGTTTGCCTTGCTTAGCAATAATTACGTTGTCGCTGATGGCTGAGTTGATAGCATCAGTGAGAGTATTGACTACTGAATCTATTTTAATCGGGCTATCTGATTGGTCGGGCGAAATCGCGAGCGGAGAGTTCGGGGCCTCTAAGGCTGAAACTAACGTATTTTTAAAGCCTTTCCAGTTGGTAAAGGTCTTAGGAGATGTGACGTTATCGTTAGGCGCACCTAGCACGAGGGAGACGGGGCGGTGGTCGGAGCCTAGGTCATCGAGCGGTTCGATGGACCTGAGATCAAGACTGATTCGCTTGATAATTGCAAAGTCGAGGATGTCAGGAGAATAGGTCGGGTTGTTGGGATAGTGAGTGGGAGTGATGGGGGATATGACGTCTAAGTCAAGGGAGTTAGTGATGTCGAGGAGAGCGATACCGCTGGTGTTGGTCGATAGGCACGTCCAGTCAGTATGTTTGGAGTTAAAGTCTCCGAACATAATGACTGAATGGCCGAGGGCGAGAATGGCCTCAAAGTCGCTGCGGATTGGTCTGGTACCACTAGGTATGTAGATTGAAGCTATGATGATGGTCGGATGACCAGTCATAGCCAATCTACACACAGTGGCTTCCATGTTGAGGAGAGGAGGGGTAGGGAGAGGACAGCAATGGAAGCCTCTTTTGTAATATATAGCGGTGCCGCCGAAACCGTCGGCGTTGGGCCTATCGTTACGTGTAAACGCGTACTTAGGAATAGCGTATCCCCTGGAGCGGTTTGGAGTAAGCCATGTCTCCTGGAGAAGGAATAAGTCAGGTTCTTTGTTCTGAAGGAACAGTTTAATCTCGGAAAGGTTGGTGCTAAGGCTACGAGCGTTAAAAGATACTAGGGATAAGCCCTTGGGTTTAATACGACTGGATGCGGGATTCGCGGGTCTAGACATTATAATTTACTTATTTACGAATTTATACAAAAATAAGAATTTACAACGAACTTAGAAGCGAGTGATTCTCGGCTAACGCAAATAAACGCTCTTGAGGAGAGCGGGTGGCTCGCAGTTTGCGTGCGAGTACGGAAATTTCGTTAATATCGACGTTTTGAATGACGTCGAACACGGTCTTCATGTCCTCAGCCAACGACGACTGAGGTGAAGATGACAAAGCGGGACGCGGCCCTACGGAAGCTACGGGAGCTGGGGTGGGTCGGGAAAGTGCAGGCGGGTCGGCCGGACGCTGCCTCCAAGACAGAGCCAGAGTAGGCGTCGGCTGAACGGGCTTTGCTTCCGGGGGACCCCGGTTGCGCAGCGGCGGGAAGTTAGCGGGAGTGAGCGGCGGCGCCGGTTTAGGCGCGACCCTCTTGGCGGTGAAGCGCGGAGCGCGCGGGCAGCCCCTGTAGTTAGCTGTATGGCCTGACTGGCCGCACAGCACACAGGCAGGGGGGGAAGTGGATTTGGGAGTGCGAGTGCACTCCTTCGTTATATGTGGATCCAGGCACTTAACGTTTTATTAACTGTATAGTTTGAACGTTATCCCTGACATTTCTATTAAAGACCTATCTCTGTAGGCCACTTCAGATTGCTTAAGTTCAAACCTCATGGTTGTATTAACTGTATAGTTTGAACGTTATCCCTGACATTTCTATTAAAGACCTATCTCTGTAGGTCACTTCAGATTGCTTAAGTTCAAACCTCATGGTTGTATTAACTGTATAGTTTGAACGTTATCCCTGACATTTCTATTAAAGACCTATCTCTGTAGGTCACTTCAGATTTCTTAAGTTCAAACCTCATGGTTTTATTAACTGTAAAGTTTGAACGTTATCCCTGACATTTCTATTAAAGACCAATCTCTGTAGGCCACTTCAGATTGCTTAAGTTCAAACCTCATGGTTGTATTAACTGTATAGTTTGAACGTTATCCCTGACATTTCTATTAAAGACCTATCTCTGTAGGTCACTTCAGATTTCTTAAGTTCAAACCTCATGGTTTTATTAACTGTAAAGTTTGAACGTTATCCCTGACATTTCTATTAAAGACCTATCTCTGTAGGTCACTTCAGATTGCTTAAGTTCAAACCTCATGGTTGTATTAACTGTATAGTTTGAACGTTATCCCTGACATTTCTATTAAAGACCTATCTCTGTAGGTCACTCCAGATTTCTTAAGTTCAAACCTCATGGTTGTATTAACTGTATAGTTTGAACGTTATCCCTGACATTTCTATTAAAGACCTATCTCTGTAGGCCACTTCAGATTGCTTAAGTTCAAACCTCATGGTTTCATTAACTGTAAAGTTTGAACGTTATCCCTGACATTTCTATTAAAGACCTATCTCTGCAGGCCACTTCAGATTGCTTAAGTTCAAACCTCATGGTTGTATTAACTGTATAGTTTGAACGTTATCCCTGACATTTCTATTAAAGACCTATCTCTGTAGGTCACTTCAGATTTCTTAAGTTCAAACCCCATGGTTGTATTAACTGTATAGTTTGAACGTCATCCCTGACATTTCTATTAAAGACCTATCTCTGTAGGCCACTTCAGATTTCTTAAGTTCAAACCCCATGGTTTTATTAACTGTGAAGTTTGAACGTTATCCCTGACATTTCTATTAAAGACCTATCTCTGTAGGCCACTTCAGACATCTTAAGTTCAAACTCCATGGTTTTATTAACTGTAAAGTTTGAACGTTATCCCTGACATTTCTATTTAAGACCTATCTCTGTAGGCCACTTCAGACATCTTAAGTTCAAACCCCATGGTTTTATTAACTGTGAAGTTTGAACGTTATCCCTGACATTTCTATTAAAGACCTATCTGTGTAGGCCACTTCAGACATCTTAAGTTCAAACCCCATGGTTTTATTAACTGTGAAGTTTGAACGTTATCCCTGACATTTCTATTAAAGACCTATCTCTGTAGGCCACTTCAGATTTCTTAAGTTCAAACCTCATGGTTTTATTAACTGTATAGTTTGAACGTCATCCCTGACATTTTTATTAAAGACCTATCTCTGTAGGCCACTTCAGATTTCTTAAGTTCAAACCCCATGGTTTTATTAACTGTAAAGTTTGAACGTTATCCCTGACATTTCTATTAAAGACCTATTTCTGCAGGCCACTTCAGATTGCTTAAGTTCAAACCCCATGGTTTTATTAACTGTATAGTTTGAACGTCATCCCTGACATTTCTATTAAAGACCTATCTCTGTAGGCCACTTCAGATTTCTTAAGTTCAAACCCCATGGTTTTATTAACTGTATAGTTTGAACGTCATCCCTGACATTTCTATTAAAGACCTATCTCTGTAGGCCACTTCAGATTTCTTAAGTTCAAACCTCATGGTTGTATTAACTGTATAGTTTGAACGTTATCCCTGACATTTCTATTAAAGACCTATCTCTGTAGGCCACTTCAGATTGCTTAAGTTCAAACCTCATGGTTTTATTAACTGTATAGTTTGAACGTTATCCCTGACATTTCTATTAAAGACCTATCTCTGTAGGCCACTTCAGATTTTTTAAGTTCAAACTCCATGGTTTTATTAACTGTATAGTTTGAACATCATTCCTGACATTTCTATTAAAGACCTCTCTGTAGGCCACTTCAGACATCTTAAGTTCAAACCTCATGGTTTTATTAACTGTATAGTTTGAACATTATCCCTGACATTTCAATTAAAGACCTATCTCTGTAGGCCACTTCAGATTTCTTAAGTTTAAACCTCATGGTTTTATTAACTGTATAATTTGAACGTTATCCCTGACATTTCTATTAAAGACCTATCTCTGTAGGCCACTTCAGATTTCTTAAGTTCAAACCCCATGGTTTTATTAACTGTAAAGTTTGAACGTTATCCCTGACATTTCTATTAAAGACCTATCTCTGCAGGCCACTTCAGATTGCTTAAGTTCAAACCTCATGGTTTTATTAACTGTATAGTTTGAACGTCATCCCTTACATTTTTATTAAAGACCTATCTCTGTAGGCCACTTCAGATTTCTTAAGTTCAAACCCCATGGTTTTATTGACTGTATAGTTTGAACGTCATCCCTGACATTTCTATTAAAGACCTATCTCTGTAGGCCACTTCAGATTTCTTAAATTCAAACCCCATTGTTTTATTAACTGTAAAGTTTGAACGTTATCCCTGACATTTCTATTTAAGACCTATCTCTGTAGGCCACTTCAGATTTCTTAAGTTCAAACCCCATGGTTTTATTAACTGTATAGTTTGAACGTCATCCCTGACATTTCTATTAAAGACCTATCTCTGTAGGCCACTTCAGATTTCTTAAGTTCAAACCCCATGGTTTTATTAACTGTATAGTTTGAACGTCATCCCTGACATTTCTATTAAAGACCTATCTCTGTAGGCCACTTCAGATTTCTTAAGTTCAAACCCCATGGTTTTATTAACTGTGAAGTTTGAACGTTATCCCTGACATTTCTATTAAAGACCTATCTCTGTAGGCCACTTCAGACATCTTAAGTTCAAACCCCATGGTTTTATTTACTGTGAAGTTTGAACGTTATCCCTGACATTTCTATTAAAGACCTATCTGTGTAGGCCACTTCAGACATCTTAAGTTCAAACCCCATGGTTTTATTAACTGTGAAGTTTGAACGTTATCCCTGACATTTCTATTAAAGACCTATCTCTGCAGGCCACTTCAGATTGCTTAAGTTCAAACCTCATGGTTTTATTAACTGTATAGTTTGAACGTCATCCCTGACATTTTTATTAAAGACCTATCTCTGTAGGCCACTTCAGATTTCTTAAGTTCAAACCCCATGGTTTTATTGACTGTATAGTTTGAACGTCATCCCTGACATTTCTATTTAAGACCTATCTCTGTAGGCCACTTCAGATTTCTTAAATTCAAACCCCATTGTTTTATTAACTGTAAAGTTTGAACGTTATCCCTGACATTTCTATTTAAGACCTATCTCTGTAGGCCACTTCAGATTTCTTAAGTTCAAACCCCATGGTTTTATTAACTGTATAGTTTGAACGTCATCCCTGACATTTCTATTAAAGACCTATCTCTGTAGGCCACTTCAGATTTCTTAAGTTCAAACCCCATGGTTTTATTAACTGTATAGTTTGAACGTCATCCCTGACATTTCTATTAAAGACCTATCTCTGTAGGCCACTTCAGATTTTTTAAGTTCAAACCCCATGGTTTTATTAACTGTATAGTTTGAACGTCATTCCTGACATTTCTAATAAAGACCTCTCTGTAGGCCACTTCAGATTTCTTAAGTTCAAACCCCATGGTTTTATTAACTGTAAAGTTTGAACGTTATCCCTGACATTTCTATTAAAGACCTATCTCTGTAGGCCACTTCAGACATCTTAAGTTCAAACCCCATGGTTTTATTAACTGTGAAGTTTGAACGTTATCCCTGACATTTCTATTAAAGACCTATCTCTGTAGGCCACTTCAGATTTCTTAAGTTCAAACCCCATGGTTTTATTAACTGTGAAGTTTGAACGTTATCCCTGACATTTCTATTAAAGACCTATCTCTGTAGGCCACTTCAGACATCTTAAGTTCAAACCCGATGGTTTTATTAACTGTGAAGTTTGAACGTTATCCCTGACATTTCTATTAAAGACCTATCTGTGTAGGCCACTTCAGACATCTTAAGTTCAAACCCCATGGTTTTATTAACTGTGAAGTTTGAACGTTATCCCTGACATTTCTATTAAAGACCTATCTCTGTAAGCCACTTCAGATTTCTTAAGTTCAAACCTCATGGTTTTATTAACTGTATAGTTTGAACGTCATCCCTGACATTTTTATTAAAGACCTATCTCTGTAGGCCACTTCAGATTTCTTAAGTTCAAACCCCATGGTTTTATTAACTGTAAAGTTTGAACGTTATCCCTGACATTTCTATTAAAGACCTATTTCTGCAGGCCACTTCAGATTGCTTAAGTTCAAACCTCATGGTTTTATTAACTGTATAGTTTGAACGTCATCCCTGACATTTTTATTAAAGACCTATCTCTGTAGGCCACTTCAGATATCTTAAGTTCAAACCCCATGGTTTTATTAACTGTATAGTTTGAACTTCATCCCTGACATTTCTATTAAAGACCTATCTCTGTAGGCCACTTCAGATTTCTTAAGTTCAAACCCCATGGTTTTATTAACTGTATAGTTTGAACGTCATCCCTGACATTTCTATTAAAGACCTATCTCTGTAGGCCACTTCAGATTTCTTAAGTTCAAACCTCATGGTTGTATTAACTGTATAGTTTGAACGTTATCCCTGACATTTCTATTAAAGACCTATCTCTGTAGGCCACTTCAGATTTCTTAAGTTCAAACCTCATGGTTGTATTAACTGTATAGTTTGAACGTTATCCCTGACATTTCTATTAAAGACCTATCTCTGTAGGCCACTTCAGATTGCTTAAGTTCAAACCTCATGGTTTCATTAACTGTATAGTTTGAACGTTATCTCTGACATTACTATTAAAGACCTATCTCTGTAGGTCACTTCAGATTTCTTAAGTTCAAACCTCATGGTTGTATTAACTGTATAGTTTGAACGTTATCCCTGACATTTCTATTAAAGACCTATCTCTGTAGGCCACTTCAGATTGCTTAAGTTCAAACCTCATGGTTTTATTAACTGTAAAGTTTGAACGTTATCCCTGACATTTCTATTAAAGACCTATCTCTGTAGGCCACTTCAGATTTCTTAAGTTCAAACCTCATGGTTGTATTAACTGTATAGTTTGAACGTTATCCCTGACATTTCTATTAAAGACCTATCTCTGTAGGCCACTTCAGATTGCTTAAGTTCAAACCTCATGGTTTCATTAACTGTATAGTTTGAACGTTATCTCTGACATTACTATTAAAGACCTCTCTGTAGGTCACTTCAGATTTCTTAAGTTCAAACCCCATGGTTTTATTAACTGTAAAGTTTGAACGTTATCCCTCACATTTCTATTAAAGACCTATCTCTGTAGGCCACTTCAGATTTCTTAAGTTCAAACCCCATGGTTTTATTAACTGTATAGTTTGAACGTCATCCCTGACATTTCTATTTAAGACCTATCTCTGTAGGCCACTTCAGATTTCTTAAGTTCAAACCTCATGGTTGTATTAACTGTATAGTTTGAACGTTATCCCTGACATTTCTATTAAAGACCTATCTCTGTAGGCCACTTCAGATTTCTTAAGTTCAAACTCCATGGTTTTATTAACTGTAAAGTTTGAACGTTATCCCTGACATTTCTATTTAAGACCTATCTCTGTAGGCCACTTCAGATTGCTTAAGTTCAAACCTCATGGTTTCATTAACTGTATAGTTTGAACGTTATCTCTGACATTACTATTAAAGACCTATCTCTGTAGGTCACTTCAGATTTCTTAAGTTCAAACCTCATGGTTTTATTAACTGTATAGTTTGAACGTCATCCCTGACATATCTATTAAAGACCTATATCTGTAGGCCACTTCAGATTTCTTAAGTTCAAACCCCATGGTTTTATTAACTGTGAAGTTTGAACGTTATCCCTGACATTTCTATTAAAGACCTATCTCTGTAGGCCACTTCAGACATCTTTAGTTCAAACCTCAGGGTTTTATTAACTGTATAGTTTGAACATTATCCCTGACATTTCAATTAAAGACCTATCTCTGTAGGCCACTTCAGATTTCTTAAGTTCAAACCCCATGGTTTTATTAACTGTAAAGTTTGAACGTTATCCCTGACATTTCTATTAAAGACCTATCTCTGCAGGCCACTTCAGATTGCTTAAGTTCAAACCTCATGGTTTTATTAACTGTATAGTTTGAACGTCATCCCTGACATTTTTATTAAAGACCTATCTCTGTAGGCCACTTCAGATTTCTTAAGTTCAAACCCCATGGTTTTATTGACTGTATAGTTTGAACGTCATCCCTGACATTTCTATTAAAGACCTATCTCTGTAGGCCACTTCAGATTTCTTAAATTCAAACCCCATTGTTTTATTAACTGTTAAGTTTGAACGTTATCCCTGACATTTCTATTTAAGACCTATCTCTGTAGGCCACTTCAGATTTCTTAAGTTCAAACCCCATGGTTTTATTAACTGTATAGTTTGAACGTCATCCCTGACATTTCTATTAAAGACCTATCTCTGTAGGCCACTTCAGATTTCTTAAGTTCAAACCCCATGGTTTTATTAACTGTATAGTTTGAACGTCATCCCTGACATTTCTATTAAAGACCTATCTCTGTAGGCCACTTCAGATTTCTTAAGTTCAAACCCCATGGTTTTATTAACTGTGAAGTTTGAACGTTATCCCTGACATTTCTATTAAAGACCTATCTCTGTAGGCCACTTCAGACATCTTAAGTTCAAACCCCATGGTTTTATTAACTGTGAAGTTTGAACGTTATCCCTGACATTTCTATTAAAGACCTATCTCTGTAGGCCACTTCAGACATCTTTAGTTCAAACCCCATGGTTTTATTAACTGTGAAGTTTGAACGTTATCCCTGACATTTCTATTAAAGACCTATCTCTGTAGGCCACTTCAGACATCTTTAGTTCAAACCCCATGGTTTTATTAACTGTGAAGTTTGAACGTTATCCCTGACATTTCTATTAAAGACCTATCTCTGTAGGCCACTTCAGATTTCTTAAGTTCAAACCTCATGGTTGTATTAACTGTATAGTTTGAACGTCATCCCTGACATTTTTATTAAAGACCTATCTCTGTAGGCCACTTCAGACATCTTAAGTTCAAACCCCATGGTTTTATTAACTGTGAAGTTTGAACGTTATCCCTGACATTTCTATTAAAGACCTATCTGTGTAGGCCACTTCAGACATCTTAAGTTCAAACCCCATGGTTTTATTAACTGTGAAGTTTGAACGTTATCCCTGACATTTCTATTAAAGACCTATCTCTGTAGGCCACTTCAGATTTCTTAAGTTCAAACCTCATGGTTTTATTAACTGTATAGTTTGAACGTCATCCCTGACATTTTTATTAAAGACCTATCTCTGTAGGCCACTTCAGATTTCTTAAGTTCAAACCCCATGGTTTTATTAACTGTAAAGTTTGAACGTTATCCCTGACATTTCTATTAAAGACCTATTTCTGCAGGCCACTTCAGATTGCTTAAGTTCAAACCTCATGGTTTTATTAACTGTATAGTTTGAACGTCATCCCTGACATTTTTATTAAAGACCTATCTCTGTAGGCCACTTCAGATTTCTTAAGTTCAAACCCCATGGTTTTATTAACTGTATAGTTTGAACGTTATCCCTGACATTTCTATTAAAGACCTATCTCTGTAGGCCACTTCAGATTTCTTAAGTTCAAACCCCATGGTTTTATTAACTGTAAAGTTTGAACGTTATCCCTGACATTTCTATTAAAGACCTATTTCTGCAGGCCACTTCAGATTGCTTAAGTTCAAACCTCATGGTTTTATTAACTGTATAGTTTGAACGTCATCCCTGACATTTCTATTAAAGACCTATCTATGTAGGCCACTTCAGATTTCTTAAGTTCAAACCCCATGGTTTTATTAACTGTATAGTTTGAACGTCATCCCTGACATTTCTATTAAAGACCTATCTCTGTAGGCCACTTCAGATTTCTTAAGTTCAAACCTCATGGTTGTATTAACTGTATAGTTTGAACGTCATCCCTGACATTTCTATTAAAGACCTATCTCTGTAGGCCACTTCAGATTTCTTAAGTTCAAACCTCATGGTTTATTAACTGTATAGTTTGAACGTTATCCCTGACATTTCTATTATAGACCTATCCCTGTAGGCCACTTCAGATTTCTTAAGTTCAAACCCCATGGTTTTATTAACTGTAAAGTTTGAACGTTATCCCTGACATTTCTATTAAAGACCTATCTCTGTAGGCCACTTCAGATTGCTTAAGTTCAAACCTCATGGTTTACTAACTGTATAGTTTGAACGTTATCCCTGACATTACTATTAAAGACCTATCTCTGTAGGCCACTTCAGATTTCTTAAGTTCAAACCCCATGGTTTTATTAACTGTATAGTTTGAACGTCATTCCTGACATTTCTATTAAAGACCTCTCTGTAGGCCACTTCAGATTTCTTAAGTTCAAACCCCATGGTTTTATTAACTGTAAAGTTTGAACGTTATCCCTCACATTTCTATTAAAGACCTATCTCTGTAGGCCACTTCAGATTTCTTAAGTTCAAACCCCATGGTTTTATTAACTGTATAGTTTGAACGTCATCCCTGACATTTCTATTTAAGACCTATCTCTGTAGGCCACTTCAGATTTCTTAAGTTCAAACCTCATGGTTGTATTAACTGTATAGTTTGAACGTTATCCCTGACATTTCTATTAAAGACCTATCTCTGTAGGCCACTTCAGATTTCTTAAGTTCAAACTCCATGGTTTTATTAACTGTAAAGTTTGAACGTTATCCCTGACATTTCTATTTAAGACCTATCTCTGTAGGCCACTTCAGATTGCTTAAGTTCAAACCTCATGGTTTTATTAACTGTATAGTTTGAACGTCATCCCTGACATATCTATTAAAGACCTATCTCTGTAGGCCACTTCAGATTTCTTAAGTTCAAACCCCATGGTTTTATTAACTGTAAAGTTTGAACGTTATCCCTGACATTTCTATTAAAGACCTATCTCTGCAGGCCACTTCAGATTGCTTAAGTTCAAACCTCATGGTTTTATTAACTGTATAGTTTGAACGTCATCCCTGACATTTTTATTAAAGACCTATCTCTGTAGGCCACTTCAGATTTCTTAAGTTCAAACCTCATGGTTGTATTAACTGTATAGTTTGAACGTTATCCCTGACATTTCTATTAAAGACCTATCTCTGTAGGCCACTTCAGATTTCTTAAGTTCAAACTCCATGGTTTTATTAACTGTAAAGTTTGAACGTTATCCCTGACATTTCTATTTAAGACCTATCTCTGTAGGCCACTTCAGATTTCTTAAGTTCAAACCCCATGGTTTTATTAACTGTATAGTTTGAACGTTATCCCTGACATTTCTATTAAAGACCTATCTCTGTAGGCCACTTCAGATTTCTTAAGTTCAAACCCCATGGTTTTATTAACTGTATAGTTTGAACGTCATCCCTGACATTTCTATTAAAGACCTATCTCTGTAGGCCACTTCAGATTTCTTAAGTTCAAACCCCATGGTTTTATTAACTGTGAAGTTTGAACGTTATCCCTGACATTTCTATTAAAGACCTATCTCTGTAGGCCACTTCAGATTTCTTAAGTTCAAACCCCATGGTTTTATTAACTGTAAAGTTTGAACGTTATCCCTGACATTTCTATTAAAGACCTATCTCTGCAGGCCACTTCAGATTGCTTAAGTTCAAACCTCATGGTTTTATTAACTGTATAGTTTGAACGTCATCCCTGACATTTTTATTAAAGACCTATCTCTGTAGGCCACTTCAGATTTCTTAAGTTCAAACCTCATGGTTGTATTAACTGTATAGTTTGAGCGTTATCCCTGACATTTCTATTAAAGACCTATCTCTGTAGGCCACTTCAGATTTCTTAAGTTCAAACTCCATGGTTTTATTAACTGTAAAGTTTGAACGTTATCCCTGACATTTCTATTTAAGACCTATCTCTGTAGGCCACTTCAGATTTCTTAAGTTCAAACCCCATGGTTTTATTAACTGTATAGTTTGAACGTCATCCCTGACATTTCTATTAAAGACCTATCTCTGTAGGCCACTTCAGATTTCTTAAGTTCAAACCCCATGGTTTTATTAACTGTATAGTTTGAACGTCATCCCTGACATTTCTATTAAAGACCTATCTCTGTAGGCCACTTCAGACATCTTAAGTTCAAACCCCATGGTTTTATTTACTGTGAAGTTTGAACGTTATCCCTGACATTTCTATTAAAGACCTATCTGTGTAGGCCACTTCAGACATCTTAAGTTCAAACCCCATGGTTTTATTAACTGTGAAGTTTGAACGTTATCCCTGACATTTCTATTAAAGACCTATCTCTGCAGGCCACTTCAGATTGCTTAAGTTCAAACCTCATGGTTTTATTAACTGTATAGTTTGAACGTCATCCCTGACATTTTTATTAAAGACCTATCTCTGTAGGCCACTTCAGATTTCTTAAGTTCAAACCCCATGGTTTTATTGACTGTATAGTTTGAACGTCATCCCTGACATTTCTATTTAAGACCTATCTCTGTAGGCCACTTCAGATTTCTTAAATTCAAACCCCATTGTTTTATTAACTGTAAAGTTTGAACGTTATCCCTGACATTTCTATTTAAGACCTATCTCTGTAGGCCACTTCAGATTTCTTAAGTTCAAACCCCATGGTTTTATTAACTGTATAGTTTGAACGTCATCCCTGACATTTCTATTAAAGACCTATCTCTGTAGGCCACTTCAGATTTCTTAAGTTCAAACCCCATGGTTTTATTAACTGTATAGTTTGAACGTCATCCCTGACATTTCTATTAAAGACCTATCTCTGTAGGCCACTTCAGATTTTTTAAGTTCAAACCCCATGGTTTTATTAACTGTATAGTTTGAACGTCATTCCTGACATTTCTAATAAAGACCTCTCTGTAGGCCACTTCAGATTTCTTAAGTTCAAACCCCATGGTTTTATTAACTGTAAAGTTTGAACGTTATCCCTGACATTTCTATTAAAGACCTATCTCTGTAGGCCACTTCAGATTGCTTAAGTTCAAACCTCATGGTTTTATTAACTGTATAGTTTGAACGTCATCCCTGACATTTCTATTAAAGACCTATCTCTGTAGGCCACTTCAGATTTCTTAAGTTCAAACCCCATGGTTTTATTAACTGTGAAGTTTGAACGTTATCCCTGACATTTCTATTAAAGACCTATCTCTGTAGGCCACTTCAGACATCTTAAGTTCAAACCTCATGGTTTTATTAACTGTATAGTTTGAACGTTATCCCTGACATTTCTATTAAAGACCTATCTCTGTAGGCCACTTCAGATTTCTTAAGTTCAAACCCCATGGTTTTATTAACTGTAAAGTTTGAACGTTATCCCTGACATTTCTATTAAAGACCTATTTCTGCAGGCCACTTCAGATTGCTTAAGTTCAAACCTCATGGTTTTATTAACTGTATAGTTTGAACGTCATCCCTGACATTTTTATTAAATACCTATCTCTGTAGGCCACTTCAGATTGCTTAAGTTCAAACCTCATGGTTTTATTAACTGTATAGTTTGAACGTCATCCCTGACATTTTTATTAAAGACCTATCTCTGTAGGCCACTTCAGATTTCTTAAGTTCAAACCCCATGGTTTTATTGACTGTATAGGTTGAACGTCATCCCTGACATTTCTATTAAAGACCTATCTCTGTAGGCCACTTCAGATTTCTTAAGTTCAAACTCCATGGTTTTATTAACTGTAAAGTTTGAACGTTATCCCTGACATTTCTATTTAAGACCTATCTCTGTAGGCCACTTCAGATTTCTTAAGTTCAAACCCCATGGTTTTATTAACTGTATAGTTTGAACGTCATCCCTGACATTTCTATTAAAGACCTATCTTTGTAGGCCACTTCAGATTTCTTAAGTTCAAACCCCATGGTTTTATTAACTGTATAGTTTGAACGTCATCCCTGACATTTCTATTAAAGACCTATCTCTGTAGGCCACTTCAGATTTCTTAAGTTCAAACCCCATGGTTTTATTAACTGTGAAGTTTGAACGTTATCCCTGACATTTCTATTAAAGACCTATCTCTGTAGGCCACTTCAGACATCTTAAGTTCAAACCCCATGGTTTTATTAACTGTGAAGTTTGAACGTTATCCCTGACATTTCTATTAAAGACCTATCTGTGTAGGCCACTTCAGACATCTTAAGTTCAAACCCCATGGTTTTATTAACTGTGAAGTTTGAACGTTATCCCTGACATTTCTATTAAAGACCTATCTCTGTAGGCCACTTCAGATTTCTTAAGTTCAAACCTCATGGTTTTATTAACTGTATAGTTTGAACGTCATCCCTGACATATCTATTAAAGACCTATCTCTGTAGGCCACTTCAGATTTCTTAAGTTCAAACCCCATGGTTTTATTAACTGTAAAGTTTGAACGATATCCCTGACATTTCTATTAAAGACCTATCTCTGTAGGCCACTTCAGATTTCTTAAGTTCAAACCCCATGGTTTTATTAACTGTATAGTTTGAACGTCATCCCTGACATTTCTATTTAAGACCTATCTCTGTAGGCCACTTCAGATTTCTTAAGTTCAAACCTCATGGTTGTATTAACTGTATAGTTTGAACGTTATCCCTGACATTTCTATTAAAGACCAATCTCTGTAGGCCACTTCAGATTTCTTAAGTTCAAACCTCATGGTTGTATTAACTGTATAGTTTGAACGTTATCCCTGACATTTCTATTAAAGACCAATCTCTGTAGGCCACTTCAGATTTCTTAAGTTCAAACCCCATGGTTTTATTAACTGTGAAGTTTGAACGTTATCCCTGACATTTCTATTAAAGACCTATCTCTGTAGGCCACTTCAGACATCTTAAGTTCAAACCCCATGGTTTTATTAACTGTGAAGTTTGAACGTTATCCCTGACATTTCTATTAAAGACCTATCTGTGTAGGCCACTTCAGACATCTTTAGTTCAAACCCCATGGTTTTATTAACTATGAAGTTTGAACGTTATCCCTGACATTTCTATTAAAGACCTATCTCTGTAGGCCACTTCAGATTTCTTAAGTTCAAACCTCATGGTTTTATTAACTGTATAGTTTGAACGTCATTCCTGACATTTCTATTAAAGACCTCTCTGTAGGCCACTTCAGATTTCTTAAGTTCAAACCCCATGGTTTTATTAACTGTAAAGTTTGAACGTTATCCCTGACATTTCTATTAAAGACCTATCTCTGTAGGCCACTTCAGATTTCTTAAGTTCAAACCCCATGGTTTTATTAACTGTATAGTTTGAACGTCATCCCTGACATTTCTATTTAAGACCTATCTCTGTAGGCCACTTCAGATTTCTTAAGTTCAAACCCCATGGTTTTATTAACTGTATAGTTTGAACGTCATCCCTGACATTTCTATTTAAGACCTATCTCTGTAGGCCACTTCAGATTTCTTAAGTTCAAACCTCATGGTTGTATTAACTGTATAGTTTGAACGTTATCCCTGACATTTCTATTAAAGACCAATCTCTGTAGGCCACTTCAGATTTCTTAAGTTCAAACTCCATGGTTTTATTAACTGTAAAGTTTGAACGTTATCCCTGACATTTCTATTTAAGACCTATCTCTGTAGGCCACTTCAGATTGCTTAAGTTCAAACCTCATGGTTTTATTAACTGTATAGTTTGAACGTCATCCCTGACATATCTATTAAAGACCTATCTCTGTAGGCCACTTCAGATTTCTTAAGTTCAAACCCCATGGTTTTATTAACTGTATAGTTTGAACGTCATTCCTGACATTTCTATTAAAGACCTCTCTGTAGGCCACTTCAGATTTCTTAAGTTCAAACCTCATGGTTTTATTAACTGTATAGTTTGAACATTATCCCTGACATTTCAATTAAAGACCTATCTCTGTAGGCCACTTCAGATTTCTTAAGTTCAAACCCCATGGTTTTATTAACTGTAAAGTTTGAACGTTATTCCTGACATTTCTATTAAAGACCTATCTCTGCAGGCCACTTCAGATTGCTTAAGTTTAAACCTCATGGTTTTATTAACTGTATAGTTTGAACGTCATCCCTGACATTTTTATTAAAGACCTATCTCTGTAGGCCACTTCAGATTTCTTAAGTTCAAACCCCATGGTTTTATTGACTGTATAGTTTGAACGTCATCCCTGACATTTCTATTAAAGACCTATCTCTGTAGGCCACTTCAGATTTCTTAAATTCAAACCCCATTGTTTTATTAACTGTAAAGTTTGAACGTTATCCCTCACATTTCTATTAAAAACCTTTCTCTGTAGGCCACTTCAGATTTCTTAAGTTCAAACCCCATGGTTTTATTAACTGTATAGTTTGAACGTCATCCCTGACATTTCTATTAAAGACCTATCTCTGTAGGTCACTTCAGATTTCTTAAGTTCAAACCTCATGGTTGTATTAACTGTATAGTTTGAACGTTATACCTGACATTTCTATTAAAGACCTATCTCTGTAGGTCACTTCAGATTTCTTAAGTTCAAACCTCATGGTTGTATTAACTGTATAGTTTGAACGTTATACCTGACATTTCTATTAAAGACCTCTCTGTAGGCCACTTCAGATTTC
Organism: Marasmarcha lunaedactyla; assembly: GCA_923062675.1. Classification (NCBI taxonomy): domain Eukaryota; kingdom Metazoa; phylum Arthropoda; class Insecta; order Lepidoptera; family Pterophoridae; genus Marasmarcha; species Marasmarcha lunaedactyla. The sequence goes on along the minus strand of OV281360.1, from coordinate 21,657,224 downwards.
TTAAGTTCAAACCTCATGGTTGTATTAACTGTATAGTTTGAACGTTATCCCTGACATTTCTATTAAAGACCTATCTCTGTAGGCCACTTCAGATTTCTTAAGTTCAAACTCCATGGTTTTATTAACTGTAAAGTTTGAACGTTATCCCTGACATTTCTATTTAAGACCTATCTCTGTAGGCCACTTCAGATTGCTTAAGTTCAAACCTCATGGTTTTATTAACTGTATAGTTTGAACGTCATCCCTGACATATCTATTAAAGACCTATCTCTGTAGGCCACTTCAGATTTCTTAAGTTCAAACCCCATGGTTTTATTAACTGTGAAGTTTGAACGTTATCCCTGACATTTCTATTTAAGACCTATCTCTGTAGGCCACTTCAGATTGCTTAAGTTCAAACCTCATGGTTTTATTAACTGTATAGTTTGAACGTCATCCCTGACATATCTATTAAAGACCTATCTCTGTAGGCCACTTCAGATTTCTTAAGTTCAAACCCCATGGTTTTATTAACTGTATAGTTTGAACGTCATTCCTGACATTTCTATTAAAGACCTCTCTGTAGGCCACTTCAGATTTCTTAAGTTCAAACCCCATGGTTTTATTAACTGTGAAGTTTGAACGTTATCCCTGACATTTCTATTAAAGACCTATCTGTGTAGGCCACTTCAGACATCTTAAGTTCAAACCCCAATGGTTTTATTAACTGTGAAGTTTGAACGTTATCCCTGACATTTCTATTAAAGACCTATCTCTGTAGGCCACTTCAGATTTCTTCAGTTCAAACCCCATGGTTTTATTGACTGTATAGTTTGAACGTCATCCCTGACATTTCTATTAAAGACCTATCTCTGTAGGCCACTTCAGATTTCTTAAGTTCAAACCCCATGGTTTTATTAACTGTGAAGTTTGAACGTTATCCCTGACATTTCTATTAAAGACCTATCTCTGTAGGCCACTTCAGACATCTTAAGTTCAAACCTCATGGTTTTATTAACTGTATAGTTTGAACGTTATCCCTGACATTTCTATTAAAGACCTATCTCTGTAGGCCACTTCAGATTTCTTAAGTTCAAACCCCATGGTTTTATTAACTGTAAAGTTTGAACGTTATCCCTGACATTTCTATTAAAGACCTATTTCTGCAGGCCACTTCAGATTGCTTAAGTTCAAACCTCATGGTTTTATTAACTGTATAGTTTGAACATTATCCCTGACATTTTTATTAAAGACCTATCTCTGTAGGCCACTTCAGATTTCTTAAGTTCAAACCCCATGGTTTTATTAACTGTATAGTTTGAACGTCATCCCTGACATTTCTATTAAAGACCTATCTCTGTAGGCCACTTCAGATTTCTTAAGTTCAAACCCCATGGTTTTATTAACTGTATAGTTTGAACGTCATCCCTGACATTTCTATTAAAGACCTATCTCTGTAGGCCACTTCAGATTTCTTAAGTTCAAACCTCATGGTTGTATTAACTGTATAGTTTGAACGTTATCCCTGACATTTCTATTAAAGACCTATCTCTGTAGGCCACTTCAGATTGCTTAAGTTCAAACCTCATGGTTTTATTAACTGTATAGTTTGAACGTTATCCCTGACATTTCTATTAAAGACCTATCTCTGTAGGCCACTTCAGATTTCTTAAGTTCAAACCCCATGGTTTTATTAACTGTAAAGTTTGAACGTTATCCCTGACATTTCTATTAAAGACCTATCTCTGTAGGCCACTTCAGATTGCTTAAGTTCAAACCTCATGGTTTATTAACTGTATAGTTTGAACGTTATCCCTGACATTACTATTAAAGACCTATCTCTGTAGGTCACTTCAGATTTCTTAAGTTCAAACCCCATGGTTTTAATAACTGTATAGTTTGAACGTCATTCCTGACATTTCTATTAAAGACCTCTCTGTAGGCCACTTCAGATTTCTTAAGTTCAAACCCCATGGTTTTATTAACTGTAAAGTTTGAACGTTATCCCTGACATTTCTATTAAAGACCTATCTCTGTAGGCCACTTCAGATTTCTTAAGTTCAAACCCCATGGTTTTATTAACTGTATAGTTTGAACGTCATTCCTGACATTTCTATTAAAGACCTCTCTGTAGGCCACTTCAGATTTCTTAAGTTCAAACCCCATGGTTTTATTAACTGTAAAGTTTGAACGTTATCCCTGACATTTCTATTAAAGACCTATCTCTGTAGGCCACTTCAGATTTCTTAAGTTCAAACCCCATGGTTTTATTAACTGTATAGTTTGAACGTCATCCCTGACATTTCTATTTAAGACCTATCTCTGTAGGCCACTTCAGATTTCTTAAGTTCAAACCTCATGGTTGTATTAACTGTATAGTTTGAACGTCATCCCTGACATTTCTATTAAAGACCAATCTCTGTAGGCCACTTCAGATTTCTTAAGTTCAAACTCCATGGTTTTATTAACTGTAAAGTTTGAACGTTATCCCTGACATTTCTATTTAAGACCTATCTCTGTAGGCCACTTCAGATTGCTTAAGTTCAAACCTCATGGTTTTATTAACTGTATAGTTTCAACTTCATCCCTGACATATCTATGAAAGACCTATCTCTGTAGGCCACTTCAGATTTCTTAAGTTCAAACCCCATGGTTTTCTTAACTGTATAGTTTGAACGTCATTCCTGACATTTCTATTAAAGACCTCTCTGTAGGCCACTTCAGATTTCTTAAGTTCAAACCTCATGGTTTTATTAACTGTATAGTTTGAACATTATCCCTGACATTTCAATTAAAGACCTATCTCTGTAGGCCACTTCAGATTTCTTAAGTTCAAACCCCATGGTTTTATTAACTGTAAAGTTTGAACGTTATCCCTGACATTTCTATTAAAGACCTATCTCTGCAGGCCACTTCAGATTGCTTAAGTTCAAACCTCATGGTTTTATTAACTGTATAATTTGAACGTCATCCCTGACATTTTTATTAAAGACCTATCTCTGTAGGCCACTTCAGATTTCTTAAGTTCAAACCCCATGGTTTTATTGACTGTATAGTTTGAACGTCATCCCTGACATTTCTATTAAAGACCTATCTCTGTAGGCCACTTCAGATTTCTTAAATTCAAACCCCATGGTTTTATTAACTGTATAGTTTGAACGTCATCCCTGACATTTCTATTTAAGACCTATCTCTGTAGGCCACTTCAGATTTCTTAAATTCAAACCCCATGGTTTTATTAACTGTATAGTTTGAACGTCATCCCTGACATTTCTATTTAAGACCTATCTCTGTAGGCCACTTCAGATTTCTTAAATTCAAACCCCATGGTTTTATTAACTGTATAGTTTGAACGTCATCCCTGACATTTCTATTAAAGACCTATCTCTGTAGGCCACTTCAGATTTCTTAAATTCAAACCCCATGGTTTTATTAACTGTATAGTTTGAACGTCATCCCTGACATTTCTATTTAAGACCTATCTCTGTAGGCCACTTCAGATTTCTTAAGTTCAAACCCCATGGTTTTATTAACTGTATAGTTTGAACGTCATCCCTGACATTTCTATTGAAGACCTATTTCTGCAGGCCACTTCAGATTGCTTAAGTTCAAACCTCATGGTTTTATTAACTGTATAGTTTGAACGTCATCCCTGACATTTTTATTAAAGACCTATCTCTGTAGGCCACTTCAGATTTCTTAAGTTCAAACCCCATGGTTTTATTAACTGTATAGTTTGAACGTTATCCCTGACATTACTATTAAAGACCTATCTCTGTAGGCCACTTCAGATTTTTTAAGTTCAAACCCCATGGTTTTATTAACTGTATAGTTTGAACGTCATTCCTGACATTTCTATTAAAGACCTCTCTGTAGGCCACTTCAGATTTCTTAAGTTCAAACCCCATGGTTTTATTAACTGTAAAGTTTGAACGTTATCCCTGACATTTCTATTAAAGACCTATCTCTGTAGGCCACTTCAGATTTCTTAAGTTCAAACCCCATGGTTTTATTAACTGTATAGTTTGAACGTCATTCCTGACATTTCTATTAAAGACCTCTCTGTAGGCCACTTCAGATTTCTTAAGTTCAAACCCCATGGTTTTATTAACTGTAAAGTTTGAACGTTATCCCTCACATTTCTATTAAAGACCTATCTCTGTAGGCCACTTCAGATTTCTTAAGTTCAAACCCCATGGTTTTATTAACTGTATAGTTTGAACGTCATCCCTGACATTTCTATTAAAGACCTATCTCTGTAGGTCACTTCAGATTTCTTAAACTCAAACCTCATGGTTGTATTAACTGTATAGTTTGAACGTTATCCCTGACATTTCTATTAAAGACCTATCTCTGTAGGCCACTTCAGATTTCTTAAGTTCAAACTCCATGGTTTTATTAACTGTAAAGTTTGAACGTTATCCCTGACATTTCTATTTAAGACCTATCTCTGAAGGCCACTTCAGATTGCTTAAGTTCAAACCTCATGGTTTTATTAACTGTATAGTTTGAACGTCATCCCTGACATTTCTATTAAAGACCTATCTCTGTAGGCCACTTCAGATTTCTTAAGTTCAAACCCCATGGTTTTATTAACTGTATAGTTTGAACGTCATCCCTGACATTTCTATTAAAGACCTATCTCTGTAGGCCACTTCAGATTTCTTAAATTCAAACCCCATGGTTTTATTAACTGTGAAGTTTGAACGTTATCCCTGACATTTCTATTAAAGACCTATCTCTGTAGGCCACTTCAGACATCTTAAGTTCAAACCTCATGGTTTTATTAACTGTATAGTTTGAACGTCATCCCTGACATTTTTATTAAAGACCTATCTCTGTAGGCCACTTCAGATTTCTTAAGTTCAAACCCCATGGTTTTATTAACTGTATAGTTTCAACTTCATCCCTGACATATCTATGAAAGACCTATCTCTGTAGGCCACTTCAGATTTCTTAAGTTCAAACCTCATGGTTTTATTAACTGTATAGTTTCAACTTCATCCCTGACATATCTATGAAAGACCTATCTCTGTAGGCCACTTCAGATTTCTTAAGTTCAAACCCCATGGTTTTCTTAACTGTATAGTTTGAACGTCATTCCTGACATTTCTATTAAAGACCTCTCTGTAGGCCACTTCAGATTTCTTAAGTTCAAACCTCATGGTTTTATTAACTGTATAGTTTGAACATTATCCCTGACATTTCAATTAAAGACCTATCTCTGTAGGCCACTTCAGATTTCTTAAGTTCAAACCCCATGGTTTTATTAACTGTATAGTTTGAACGTCATTCCCTGACATTTCTATTTAAGACCTTTCTCTGAAGGCCACTTCAGATTGCTTAAGTTCAAACCTCATGGTTTTATTAACTGTATAATTTGAACGTCATCCCTGACATTTTTATTAAAGACCTATCTCTGTAGGCCACTTCAGATTTCTTAAGTTCAAACCCCATGGTTTTATTGACTGTATAGTTTGAACGTCATCCCTGACATTTCTATTAAAGACCTATCTCTGTAGGCCACTTCAGATTTCTTAAATTCAAACCCCATGGTTTTATTAACTGTATAGTTTGAACGTCATCCCTGACATTTCTATTTAAGACCTATCTCTGTAGGCCACTTCAGATTTCTTAAATTCAAACCCCATGGTTTTATTAACTGTATAGTTTGAACGTCATCCCTGACATTTCTATTTAAGACCTATCTCTGTAGGCCACTTCAGATTTCTTAAATTCAAACCCCATGGTTTTATTAACTGTATAGTTTGAACGTCATCCCTGACATTTCTATTAAAGACCTATCTCTGTAGGCCACTTCAGATTTCTTAAATTCAAACCCCATGGTTTTATTAACTGTATAGTTTGAACGTCATCCCTGACATTTCTATTTAAGACCTATCTCTGTAGGCCACTTCAGATTTCTTAAGTTCAAACCCCATGGTTTTATTAACTGTATAGTTTGAACGTCATCCCTGACATTTCTATTAAAGACCTATTTCTGCAGGCCACTTCAGATTGCTTAAGTTCAAACCTCATGGTTTTATTAACTGTATAGTTTGAACGTCATCCCTGACATTTTTATTAAAGACCTATCTCTGTAGGCCACTTCAGATTTCTTAAGTTCAAACCCCATGGTTTTATTAACTGTATAGTTTGAACGTTATCCCTGACATTACTATTAAAGACCTATCTCTGTAGGCCACTTCAGATTTTTTAAGTTCAAACCCCATGGTTTTATTAACTGTATAGTTTGAAAGTCATTCCTGACATTTCTATTAAAGACCTCTCTGTAGGCCACTTCAGATTTCTTAAGTTCAAACCCCATGGTTTTATTAACTGTAAAGTTTGAACGTTATCCCTGACATTTCTATTAAAGACCTATCTCTGTAGGCCACTTCAGATTTCTTAAGTTCAAACCCCATGGTTTTATTAACTGTATAGTTTGAACGTCATTCCTGACATTTCTATTAAAGACCTCTCTGTAGGCCACTTCAGATTTCTTAAGTTCAAACCCCATGGTTTTATTAACTGTAAAGTTTGAACGTTATCCCTCAAATTTCTATTAAAGACCTATCTCTGTAGGCCACTTCAGATTTCTTAAGTTCAAACCCCATGGTTTTATTAACTGTATAGTTTGAACGTCATCCCTGACATTTCTATTAAAGACCTATCTCTGTAGGTCACTTCAGATTTCTTAAACTCAAACCTCATGGTTGTATTAACTGTATAGTTTGAACGTTATCCCTGACATTTCTATTAAAGACCTATCTCTGTAGGCCACTTCAGATTTCTTAAGTTCAAACTCCATGGTTTTATTAACTGTAAAGTTTGAACGTTATCCCTGACATTTCTATTTAAGACCTATCTCTGAAGGCCACTTCAGATTGCTTAAGTTCAAACCTCATGGTTTTATTAACTGTATAGTTTGAACGTCATCCCTGACATTTCTATTAAAGACCTATCTCTGTAGGCCACTTCAGATTTCTTAAGTTCAAACCCCATGGTTTTATTAACTGTATAGTTTGAACGTCATCCCTGACATTTCTATTAAAGACCTATCTCTGTAGGCCACTTCAGATTTCTTAAATTCAAACCCCATGGTTTTATTAACTGTGAAGTTTGAACGTTATCCCTGACATTTCTATTAAAGACCTATCTCTGTAGGCCACTTCAGACATCTTAAGTTCAAACCTCATGGTTTTATTAACTGTATAGTTTGAACGTCATCCCTGACATTTTTATTAAAGACCTATCTCTGTAGGCCACTTCAGATTTCTTAAGTTCAAACCCCATGGTTTTATTAACTGTAAAGTTTGAACGTTATCCCTGACATTTCTATTAAAGACCTATCTCTGTAGGCCACTTCAGATTTCTTAAGTTCAAACCCCATGGTTTTATTAACTGTATAGTTTGAACGTTATCCCTGACATTTCTATTAAAGACCTATCTCTGTAGGCCACTTCAGATTGCTTAAGTTCAAACCTCATGGTTTATTAACTGTATAGTTTGAACGTTATCCCTGACATTTCTATTAAAGACCTATCTCTGTAGGCCACTTCAGATTTCTTAAGTTCAAACCCCATGGTTTTATTAACTGTATAGTTTGAACGTTATCCCTGACATTTCTATTAAAGACCTATCTCTGTAGGCCACTTCAGATTGCTTAAGTTCAAACCTCATGGTTTATTAACTGTATAGTTTGAACGTTATCCCTGACATTACTATTAAAGACCTATCTCTGTAGGCCACTTTAGATTTTTTAAGTTCAAACCCCATGGTTTTATTAACTGTATAGTTTGAACGTCATTCCTGACATTTCTATTAAAGACCTCTCTGTAGGCCACTTCAGATTTCTTAAGTTCAAACCCCATGGTTTTATTAACTGTAAAGTTTGAACGTTATCCCTAACATTTCTATTAAAGACCTATCTCTGTAGGCCACTTCAGATTTCTTAAGTTCAAACCCCATGGTTTTATTAACTGTATAGTTTGAACGTCATTCCTGACATTTCTATTAAAGACCTATCTCTGTAGGTCACTTCAGATTTCTTAAGTTCAAACCTCATGGTTGTATTAACTGTATAGTTTGAACGTTATCCCTGACATTTCTATTAAAGACCTATCTCTGTAGGCCACTTCAGATTTCTTAAGTTCAAACCTCATGGTTTTATTAACTGTAAAGTTTGAACGTTATCCCTGACATTTCTATTTAAGACCTATCTCTGAAGGCCACTTCAGATTGCTTAAGTTCAAACCTCATGGTTTTATTAACTGTATAGTTTGAACGTCATCCCTGACATTTCTATTAAAGACCTATCTCTGTAGGCCACTTCAGATTTCTTAAGTTCAAACCCCATGGTTTTATTAACTGTATAGTTTGAACGTCATCCCTGACATTTCTATTAAAGACCTATCTCTGTAGGCCACTTCAGATTTCTTAAATTCAAACCCCATGGTTTTATTAACTGTGAAGTTTGAACGTTATCCCTGACATTTCTATTAAAGACCTATCTCTGTAGGCCACTTCAGACATCTTAAGTTCAAACCTCATGGTTTTATTAACTGTATAGTTTGAACGTCATCCCTGACATTTTTATTAAAGACCTATCTCTGTAGGCCACTTCAGATTTCTTAAGTTCAAACCCCATGGTTTTATTAACTGTATAGTTTCAACTTCATCCCTGACATATCTATGAAAGACCTATCTCTGTAGGCCACTTCAGATTTCTTAAGTTCAAACCTCATGGTTTTATTAACTGTATAGTTTCAACTTCATCCCTGACATATCTATGAAAGACCTATCTCTGTAGGCCACTTCAGATTTCTTAAGTTCAAACCCCATGGTTTTCTTAACTGTATAGTTTGAACGTCATTCCTGACATTTCTATTAAAGACCTCTCTGTAGGCCACTTCAGATTTCTTAAGTTCAAACCTCATGGTTTTATTAACTGTATAGTTTGAACATTATCCCTGACATTTCAATTAAAGACCTATCTCTGTAGGCCACTTCAGATTTCTTAAGTTCAAACCCCATGGTTTTATTAACTGTAAAGTTTGAACGTTATCCCTGACATTTCTATTAAAGACCTATCTCTGCAGGCCACTTCAGATTGCTTAAGTTCAAACCTCATGGTTTTATTAACTGTATAATTTGAACGTCATCCCTGACATTTTTATTAAAGACCTATCTCTGTAGGCCACTTCAGATTTCTTAAGTTCAAACCCCATGGTTTTATTGACTGTATAGTTTGAACGTCATCCCTGACATTTCTATTAAAGACCTATCTCTGTAGGCCACTTCAGATTTCTTAAATTCAAACCCCATGGTTTTATTAACTGTATAGTTTGAACGTCATCCCTGACATTTCTATTTAAGACCTATCTCTGTAGGCCACTTCAGATTTCTTAAATTCAAACCCCATGGTTTTATTAACTGTATAGTTTGAACGTCATCCCTGACATTTCTATTTAAGACCTATCTCTGTAGGCCACTTCAGATTTCTTAAATTCAAACCCCATGGTTTTATTAACTGTATAGTTTGAACGTCATCCCTGACATTTCTATTAAAGACCTATCTCTGTAGGCCACTTCAGATTTCTTAAATTCAAACCCCATGGTTTTATTAACTGTATAGTTTGAACGTCATCCCTGACATTTCTATTAAAGACCTATCTCTGTAGGCCACTTCAGATTTCTTAAGTTCAAACCCCATGGTTTTATTAACTGTATAGTTTGAACGTCATCCCTGACATTTCTATTAAAGACCTATTTCTGCAGGCCACTTCAGATTGCTTAAGTTCAAACCTCATGGTTTTATTAACTGTATAGTTTGAACGTCATCCCTGACATTTTTATTAAAGACCTATCTCTGTAGGCCACTTCAGATTTCTTAAGTTCAAACCCCATGGTTTTATTAACTGTATAGTTTGAACGTTATCCCTGACATTACTATTAAAGACCTATCTCTGTAGGCCACTTCAGATTTTTTAAGTTCAAACCCCATGGTTTTATTAACTGTATAGTTTGAAAGTCATTCCTGACATTTCTATTAAAGACCTCTCTGTAGGCCACTTCAGATTTCTTAAGTTCAAACCCCATGGTTTTATTAACTGTAAAGTTTGAACGTTATCCCTGACATTTCTATTAAAGACCTATCTCTGTAGGCCACTTCAGATTTCTTAAGTTCAAACCCCATGGTTTTATTAACTGTATAGTTTGAACGTCATTCCTGACATTTCTATTAAAGACCTCTCTGTAGGCCACTTCAGATTTCTTAAGTTCAAACCCCATGGTTTTATTAACTGTAAAGTTTGAACGTTATCCCTCAAATTTCTATTAAAGACCTATCTCTGTAGGCCACTTCAGATTTCTTAAGTTCAAACCCCATGGTTTTATTAACTGTATAGTTTGAACGTCATCCCTGACATTTCTATTAAAGACCTATCTCTGTAGGTCACTTCAGATTTCTTAAACTCAAACCTCATGGTTGTATTAACTGTATAGTTTGAACGTTATCCCTGACATTTCTATTAAAGACCTATCTCTGTAGGCCACTTCAGATTTCTTAAGTTCAAACTCCATGGTTTTATTAACTGTAAAGTTTGAACGTTATCCCTGACATTTCTATTTAAGACCTATCTCTGAAGGCCACTTCAGATTGCTTAAGTTCAAACCTCATGGTTTTATTAACTGTATAGTTTGAACGTCATCCCTGACATTTCTATTAAAGACCTATCTCTGTAGGCCACTTCAGATTTCTTAAGTTCAAACCCCATGGTTTTATTAACTGTATAGTTTGAACGTCATCCCTGACATTTCTATTAAAGACCTATCTCTGTAGGCCACTTCAGATTTCTTAAATTCAAACCCCATGGTTTTATTAACTGTGAAGTTTGAACGTTATCCCTGACATTTCTATTAAAGACCTATCTCTGTAGGCCACTTCAGACATCTTAAGTTCAAACCTCATGGTTTTATTAACTGTATAGTTTGAACGTCATCCCTGACATTTTTATTAAAGACCTATCTCTGTAGGCCACTTCAGATTTCTTAAGTTCAAACCCCATGGTTTTATTAACTGTAAAGTTTGAACGTTATCCCTGACATTTCTATTAAAGACCTATCTCTGTAGGCCACTTCAGATTTCTTAAGTTCAAACCCCATGGTTTTATTAACTGTATAGTTTGAACGTTATCCCTGACATTTCTATTAAAGACCTATCTCTGTAGGCCACTTCAGATTGCTTAAGTTCAAACCTCATGGTTTATTAACTGTATAGTTTGAACGTTATCCCTGACATTTCTATTAAAGACCTATCTCTGTAGGCCACTTCAGATTTCTTAAGTTCAAACCCCATGGTTTTATTAACTGTATAGTTTGAACGTTATCCCTGACATTTCTATTAAAGACCTATCTCTGTAGGCCACTTCAGATTGCTTAAGTTCAAACCTCATGGTTTATTAACTGTATAGTTTGAACGTTATCCCTGACATTACTATTAAAGACCTATCTCTGTAGGCCACTTTAGATTTTTTAAGTTCAAACCCCATGGTTTTATTAACTGTATAGTTTGAACGTCATTCCTGACATTTCTATTAAAGACCTCTCTGTAGGCCACTTCAGATTTCTTAAGTTCAAACCCCATGGTTTTATTAACTGTAAAGTTTGAACGTTATCCCTAACATTTCTATTAAAGACCTATCTCTGTAGGCCACTTCAGATTTCTTAAGTTCAAACCCCATGGTTTTATTAACTGTATAGTTTGAACGTCATTCCTGACATTTCTATTAAAGACCTATCTCTGTAGGTCACTTCAGATTTCTTAAGTTCAAACCTCATGGTTGTATTAACTGTATAGTTTGAACGTTATCCCTGACATTTCTATTAAAGACCTATCTCTGTAGGCCACTTCAGATTTCTTAAGTTCAAACCTCATGGTTTTATTAACTGTAAAGTTTGAACGTTATCCCTGACATTTCTATTTAAGACCTATCTCTGAAGGCCACTTCAGATTGCTTAAGTTCAAACCTCATGGTTTTATTAACTGTATAGTTTGAACGTCATCCCTGACATTTCTATTAAAGACCTATCTCTGTAGGCCACTTCAGATTTCTTAAGTTCAAACCCCATGGTTTTATTAACTGTGAAGTTTGAACGTTATCCCTGACATTTCTATTAAAGACCTATCTCTGTAGGCCACTTCAGACATCTTAAGTTCAAACCTCATGGTTTTATTAACTGTATAGTTTGAACATTATCCCTGACATTTCAATTAAAGACCTATCTCTGTAGGCCACTTCAGATTTCTTAAGTTCAAACCCCATGGTTTTATTAACTGTAAAGTTTGAACGTTATCCCTGACATTTCTATTAAAGACCTATCTCTGCAGGCCACTTCAGATTGCTTAAGTTCAAACCTCATGGTTTTATTAACTGTATAGTTTGAACGTCATCCCTGACATTTTTATTAAAGACCTATCTCTGTAGGCCACTTCAGATTTCTTAAGTTCAAACCCCATGGTTTTATTGACTGTATAGTTTGAACGTCATTCCTGACATTTCTATTAAAGACCTATCTCTGTAGGCCACTTCAGATTTCTTAAGTTCAAACCTCATGGTTTTATTAACTGTATAGTTTGAACATTATCCCTGACATTTCAATTAAAGACCTATCTCTGTAGGCCACTTCAGATTTCTTAAGTTCAAACCCCATGGTTTTATTAACTGTAAAGTTTGAACGTTATCCCTGACATTTCTATTAAAGACCTATCTCTGCAGGCCACTTCAGATTGCTTAAGTTCAAACCTCATGGTTTTATTAACTGTATAATTTGAACGTCATCCCTGACATTTTTATTAAAGACCTATCTCTGTAGGCCACTTCAGATTTCTTAAGTTCAAACCCCATGGTTTTATTGACTGTATAGTTTGAACGTCATCCCTGACATTTCTATTAAAGACCTATCTCTGTAGGCCACTTCAGATTTCTTAAATTCAAACCCCATGGTTTTATTAACTGTATAGTTTGAACGTCATCCCTGACATTTCTATTTAAGACCTATCTCTGTAGGCCACTTCAGATTTCTTAAATTCAAACCCCATGGTTTTATTAACTGTATAGTTTGAACGTCATCCCTGACATTTCTATTTAAGACCTATCTCTGTAGGCCACTTCAGATTTCTTAAATTCAAACCCCATGGTTTTATTAACTGTATAGTTTGAACGTCATCCCTGACATTTCTATTAAAGACCTATCTCTGTAGGCCACTTCAGATTTCTTAAATTCAAACCCCATGGTTTTATTAACTGTATAGTTTGAACGTCATCCCTGACATTTCTATTAAAGACCTATCTCTGTAGGCCACTTCAGATTTCTTAAGTTCAAACCCCATGGTTTTATTAACTGTATAGTTTGAACGTCATCCCTGACATTTCTATTAAAGACCTATTTCTGCAGGCCACTTCAGATTGCTTAAGTTCAAACCTCATGGTTTTATTAACTGTATAGTTTGAACGTCATCCCTGACATTTTTATTAAAGACCTATCTCTGTAGGCCACTTCAGATTTCTTAAGTTCAAACCCCATGGTTTTATTAACTGTATAGTTTGAACGTTATCCCTGACATTACTATTAAAGACCTATCTCTGTAGGCCACTTCAGATTTTTTAAGTTCAAACCCCATGGTTTTATTAACTGTATAGTTTGAAAGTCATTCCTGACATTTCTATTAAAGACCTCTCTGTAGGCCACTTCAGATTTCTTAAGTTCAAACCCCATGGTTTTATTAACTGTAAAGTTTGAACGTTATCCCTGACATTTCTATTAAAGACCTATCTCTGTAGGCCACTTCAGATTTCTTAAGTTCAAACCCCATGGTTTTATTAACTGTATAGTTTGAACGTCATTCCTGACATTTCTATTAAAGACCTCTCTGTAGGCCACTTCAGATTTCTTAAGTTCAAACCCCATGGTTTTATTAACTGTAAAGTTTGAACGTTATCCCTCACATTTCTATTAAAGACCTATCTCTGTAGGCCACTTCAGATTTCTTAAGTTCAAACCCATTGGTTTTATTAACTGTATAGTTTGAACGTCATCCCTGACATTTCTATTCAAGACCTATCTCTGTAAGTCACTTCAGATTTCTTAAGTTCAAACCTCATGGTTGTATTAACTGTATAGTTTGAACGTTATCCCTGACATTTCTATTAAAGACCTATCTCTGTAGGCCACTTCAGATTTCTTAAGTTCAAACTCCATGGTTTTTATTAACTGTATAGTTTGAACGTCATCCCTGACATTTCTATTAAAGACCTATCTCTGTAGGCCACTTCAGATTTCTTAAGTTCAAACCCCATGGTTTTATTAACTGTATAGTTTGAACGTCATTCCTGACATTTCTATTAAAGACCTATCTCTGTAGGTCACTTCAGATTTCTTAAGTTCAAACCTCATGGTTGTATTAACTGTATAGTTTGAACGTTATCCCTGACATTTCTATTAAAGACCTATCTCTGTAGGCCACTTCAGATTTCTTAAGTTCAAACTCCATGGTTTTATTAACTGTACAGTTTGAACGTTATCCCTGACATTTCTATTTAAGACCTATCTCTGAAGGCCACTTCAGATTGCTTAAGTTCAAACCTCATGGTTTTATTAACTGTATAGTTTGAACGTCATCCCTGACATTTCTATTAAAGACCTATCTCTGTAGGCCACTTCAGACATCTTAAGTTCAAACCCCATGGTTTTATTAACTGTGAAGTTTGAACGTTATCCCTGACATTTCTATTAAAGACCTATCTCTGTAGGCCACTTCAGACATCTTAAGTTCAAACCTCATGGTTATATTAACTGTATAGTTTGAACGTTATCCCTGACATTTCTATTAAAAACCTATCTCTGTAGGCCACTTCAGACATCTTAAGTTCAAACCCCATGGTTTTATTAACTGTGAAGTTTGAACGTTATCCCTGACATTTCTATTAAAGACCTATTTCTGCAGGCCACTTCAGATTGCTTAAGTTCAAACCTCATGGTTTTATTAACTGTATAGTTTGAACGTCATCCCTGACATTTTTATTAAAGACCTATCTCTGTAGGCCACTTCAGATTTCTTAAGTTCAAACCCCATGGTTTTATTAACTGTAAAGTTTGAACGTTATCCCTGACATTTCTATTAAAGACCTATCTCTGTAGGCCACTTCAGATTGCTTAAGTTCAAACCTCATGGTTTATTAACTGTATAGTTTGAACGTTATCCCTGACATTACTATTAAAGACCTATCTCTGTAGGCCACTTCAGATTTTTTAAGTTCAAACCCCATGGTTTTATTAACTGTATAGTTTGAACGTCATTCCTGACATTTCTATTAAAGACCTATCTCTGTAGGCCACTTCAGATTGCTTAAGTTCAAACCTCATTTTTATTAACTGTATAGTTTGAACGTTATCCCTGACATAACTATTAAAGACCTATCTCTGTAGGCCACTTCAGATTTTTTAAGTTCAAACCCCATGGTTTTATTAACTGTATAGTTTGAACGTCATTTCTGACATTTCTATTAAAGACCTCTCTGTAGGCCACTTCAGATTTCTTAAGTTCAAACCCCATGGTTTTATTAACTGTAAAGTTTGAACGTTATCCCTCACATTTCTATTAAAGACCTATCTCTGTAGGCCACTTCAGATTTCTTAAGTTCTAACCCCATGGTTTTATTAACTGTATAGTTTGAACGTCATCCCTGACATTTCTATTAAAGACCTATCTCTGTAGGTCACTTCAGATTTCTTAAGTTCAAACCTCATGGTTGTATTAACTGTATAGTTTGAACGTTATCCCTGACATTTCTATTAAAGACCTATCTCTGTAGGCCACTTCAGATTTCTTAAGTTCAAACTCCATGGTTTTATTAACTGTAAAGTTTGAACGTCATCCCTGACATTTCTATTAAAGACCTATCTCTGTAGGCCACTTCAGATTTCTTAAGTTCAAACCCCATGGTTTTATTAACTGTATAGTTTGAACGTCATTCCTGACATTTCTATTAAAGACCTCTCTGTAGGCCACTTCAGATTTCTTAAGTTCAAACCCCATGGTTTTATTAACTGTAAAGTTTGAACGTTATCCCTGACATTTCTATTAAAGACCTATCTCTGTAGGCCACTTCAGATTTCTTAAGTTCAAACCCCATAGTTTTATTAACTGTATAGTTTGAACGTCATTCCTGACATTTCTATTAAAGACCTATCTCTGTAGGTCACTTCAGATTTCTTAAGTTCAAACCTCATGGTTGTATTAACTGTATAGTTTGAACGTTATCCCTGACATTTCTATTAAAGACCTATCTCTGTAGGCCACTTCAGATTTCTTAAGTTCAAACCCCATAGTTTTATTAACTGTATAGTTTGAACGTCATTCCTGACATTTCTATTAAAGACCTATCTCTGTAGGTCACTTCAGATTTCTTAAGTTCAAACCTCATGGTTGTATTAACTGTATAGTTTGAACGTTATCCCTGACATTTCTATTAAAGACCTATCTCTGTAGGCCACTTCAGATTTCTTAAGTTCAAACTCCATGGTTTTATTAACTGTAAAGTTTGAACGTTATCCCTGACATTTCTATTTAAGACCTATCTCTGAAGGCCACTTCAGATTGCTTAAGTTCAAACCTCATGGTTTTATTAACTGTATAGTTTGAACGTCATCCCTGACATTTCTATTAAAGACCTATCTCTGTAGGCCACTTCAGATTTCTTAAGTTCAAACCCCATGGTTTTATTAACTGTGAAGTTTGAACGTTATCCCTGACATTTCTATTAAAGACCTATCTCTGTAGGCCACTTCAGACATCTTAAGTTCAAACCTCATGGTTTTATTAACTGTATAGTTTGAACATTATCCCTGACATTTCTATTAAAGACCTATCTCTGTAGGCCACTTCAGACATCTTAAGTTCAAACCTCATGGTTTTATTAACTGTATAGTTTGAACATTATCCCTGACATTTCAATTAAAGACCTATCTCTGTAGGCCACTTCAGATTTCTTAAGTTCAAACCCCATGGTTTTATTAACTGTAAAGTTTGAACGTTATCCCTGACATTTCTATTAAAGACCTATCTCTGCAGGCCACTTCAGATTGCTTAAGTTCAAACCTCATGGTTTTATTAACTGTATAGTTTGAACGTCATCCCTGACATTTTTATTAAAGACCTATCTCTGTAGGCCACTTCAGATTTCTTAAGTTCAAACCCCATGGTTTTATTGACTGTATAGTTTGAACGTCATTCCTGACATTTCTATTAAAGACCTATCTCTGTAGGCCACTTCAGATTTCTTAAGTTCAAACCTCATGGTTTTATTAACTGTAAAGTTTGAACGTTATCCCTGACATTTCTATTTAAGACCTATCTCTGTAGGCCACTTCAGATTTCTTAAGTTCAAACCCCATGGTTTTATTAACTGTATAGTTTGAACGTCATCCCTGACATTTCTATTAAAGACCTATCTCTGTAGGCCACTTCAGATTTCTTAAGTTCAAACCTCATGGTTTTATTAACTGTATAGTTTGAACGTCATCCCTGACATTTCTATTAAAGACCTATCTCTGTAGGCCACTTCAGATTGCTTAAGTTCAAACCTCATGGTTTTATTAACTGTATAGTTTGAACGTCATCCCTGACATTTCTATTAAAGACCTATCTCTGTAGGCCACTTCAGATTTCTTAAGTTCAAACCCCATGGTTTTATTAACTGTGAAGTTTGAACGTTATCCCTGACATTTCTATTAAAGACCTATCTCTGTAGGCCACTTCAGACATCTTAAGTTCAAACCCCATGGTTTTATTAACTGTGAAGTTTGAACGTTATCCCTGACATTTCTATTAAAAACCTATCTCTGTAGGCCACTTCAGACATCTTAAGTTCAAACCCCATGGTTTTATTAACTGTGAAGTTTGAACGTTATCCCTGACATTTCTATTAAAGACCTATTTCTGCAGGCCACTTCAGATTGCTTAAGTTCAAACCTCATGGTTTTATTAACTGTATAGTTTGAACGTCATCCCTGACATTTTTATTAAAGACCTATCTCTGTAGGCCACTTCAGATTTCTTAAGTTCAAACCTCATGGTTTCATTAACTGTAAAGTTTGAACGTCATCCCTGACATTTTTATTAAAGACCTATCTCTGTAGGCCACTTCAGATTTCTTAAGTTCAAACCTCATGGTTTTATTAACTGTAAAGTTTGAACGTTATCCCTGACATTTCTATTAAAGACCTATCTCTGTAGGCCACTTCAGATTGCTTAAGTTCAAACCTCATGGTTTATTAACTGTATAGTTTGAACGTTATCCCTGACATTACTATTAAAGACCTATCTCTGTAGGCCACTTCAGATTTTTTAAGTTCAAACCCCATGGTTTTATTAACTGTATAGTTTGAACGTCATTCCTGACATTTCTATTAAAGACCTCTCTGTAGGCCACTTCAGATTTCTTAAGTTCAAACCCCATGGTTTTATTAACTGTAAAGTTTGAACGTTATCCCTGACATTTCTATTAAAGACCTATCTCTGTAGGCCACTTCAGATTTCTTAAGTTCAAACCCCATGGTTTTATTAACTGTATAGTTTGAACGTCATTCCTGACATTTCTATTAAAGACCTCTCTGTAGGCCACTTCAGATTTCTAAAGTTCAAACCCCATGGTTTTATTAACTGTAAAGTTTGAACGTTATCCCTCACATTTCTATTAAAGACCTATCTCTGTAGGCCACTTCAGATTTCTTAAGTTCAAACCCATTGGTTTTATTAACTGTATAGTTTGAACGTCATCCCTGACATTTCTATTCAAGACCTATCTCTGTAAGTCACTTCAGATTTCTTAAGTTCAAACCTCATGGTTGTATTAACTGTATAGTTTGAACGTTATCCCTGACATTTCTATTAAAGACCTATCTCTGTAGGCCACTTCAGATTTCTTAAGTTCAAACTCCATGGTTTTTATTAACTGTATAGTTTGAACGTCATCCCTGACATTTCTATTAAAGACCTATCTCTGTAGGCCACTTCAGATTTCTTAAGTTCAAACCCCATGGTTTTATTAACTGTATAGTTTGAACGTCATTCCTGACATTTCTATTAAAGACCTATCTCTGTAGGTCACTTCAGATTTCTTAAGTTCAAACCTCATGGTTGTATTAACTGTATAGTTTGAACGTTATCCCTGACATTTCTATTAAAGACCTATCTCTGTAGGCCACTTCAGATTTCTTAAGTTCAAACTCCATGGTTTTATTAACTGTACAGTTTGAACGTTATCCCTGACATTTCTATTTAAGACCTATCTCTGAAGGCCACTTCAGATTGCTTAAGTTCAAACCTCATGGTTTTATTAACTGTATAGTTTGAACGTCATCCCTGACATTTCTATTAAAGACCTATCTCTGTAGGCCACTTCAGACATCTTAAGTTCAAACCCCATGGTTTTATTAACTGTGAAGTTTGAACGTTATCCCTGACATTTCTATTAAAGACCTATCTCTGTAGGCCACTTCAGACATCTTAAGTTCAAACCTCATGGTTATATTAACTGTATAGTTTGAACGTTATCCCTGACATTTCTATTAAAAACCTATCTCTGTAGGCCACTTCAGACATCTTAAGTTCAAACCCCATGGTTTTATTAACTGTGAAGTTTGAACGTTATCCCTGACATTTCTATTAAAGACCTATTTCTGCAGGCCACTTCAGATTGCTTAAGTTCAAACCTCATGGTTTTATTAACTGTATAGTTTGAACGTCATCCCTGACATTTTTATTAAAGACCTATCTCTGTAGGCCACTTCAGATTTCTTAAGTTCAAACCCCATGGTTTTATTAACTGTAAAGTTTGAACGTTATCCCTGACATTTCTATTAAAGACCTATCTCTGTAGGCCACTTCAGATTGCTTAAGTTCAAACCTCATGGTTTATTAACTGTATAGTTTGAACGTTATCCCTGACATTACTATTAAAGACCTATCTCTGTAGGCCACTTCAGATTTTTTAAGTTCAAACCCCATGGTTTTATTAACTGTATAGTTTGAACGTCATTCCTGAAATTTCTATTAAAGACCTATCTCTGTAGGCCACTTCAGATTGCTTAAGTTCAAACCTCATTTTTATTAACTGTATAGTTTGAACGTTATCCCTGACATAACTATTAAAGACCTATCTCTGTAGGCCACTTCAGATTTTTTAAGTTCAAACCCCATGGTTTTATTAACTGTATAGTTTGAACGTCATTTCTGACATTTCTATTAAAGACCTCTCTGTAGGCCACTTCAGATTTCTTAAGTTCAAACCCCATGGTTTTATTAACTGTAAAGTTTGAACGTTATCCCTCACATTTCTATTAAAGACCTATCTCTGTAGGCCACTTCAGATTTCTTAAGTTCTAACCCCATGGTTTTATTAACTGTATAGTTTGAACGTCATCCCTGACATTTCTATTAAAGACCTATCTCTGTAGGTCACTTCAGATTTCTTAAGTTCAAACCTCATGGTTGTATTAACTGTATAGTTTGAACGTTATCCCTGACATTTCTATTAAAGACCTATCTCTGTAGGCCACTTCAGATTTCTTAAGTTCAAACTCCATGGTTTTATTAACTGTAAAGTTTGAACGTCATCCCTGACATTTCTATTAAAGACCTATCTCTGTAGGCCACTTCAGATTTCTTAAGTTCAAACCCCATGGTTTTATTAACTGTATAGTTTGAACGTCATTCCTGACATTTCTATTAAAGACCTCTCTGTAGGCCACTTCAGATTTCTTAAGTTCAAACCCCATGGTTTTATTAACTGTAAAGTTTGAACGTTATCCCTGACATTTCTATTAAAGACCTATCTCTGTAGGCCACTTCAGATTTCTTAAGTTCAAACCCCATAGTTTTATTAACTGTATAGTTTGAACGTCATTCCTGACATTTCTATTAAAGACCTATCTCTGTAGGTCACTTCAGATTTCTTAAGTTCAAACCTCATGGTTGTATTAACTGTATAGTTTGAACGTTATCCCTGACATTTCTATTAAAGACCTATCTCTGTAGGCCACTTCAGATTTCTTAAGTTCAAACCCCATAGTTTTATTAACTGTATAGTTTGAACGTCATTCCTGACATTTCTATTAAAGACCTATCTCTGTAGGTCACTTCAGATTTCTTAAGTTCAAACCTCATGGTTGTATTAACTGTATAGTTTGAACGTTATCCCTGACATTTCTATTAAAGACCTATCTCTGTAGGCCACTTCAGATTTCTTAAGTTCAAACTCCATGGTTTTATTAACTGTAAAGTTTGAACGTTATCCCTGACATTTCTATTTAAGACCTTTCTCTGAAGGCCACTTCAGATTGCTTAAGTTCAAACCTCATGGTTTTATTAACTGTATAGTTTGAACGTCATCCCTGACATTTCTATTAAAGACCTATCTCTGTAGGCCACTTCAGATTTCTTAAGTTCAAACCCCATGGTTTTATTAACTGTGAAGTTTGAACGTTATCCCTGACATTTCTATTAAAGACCTATCTCTGTAGGCCACTTCAGACATCTTAAGTTCAAACCTCATGGTTTTATTAACTGTATAGTTTGAACATTATCCCTGACATTTCTATTAAAGACCTATCTCTGTAGGCCACTTCAGACATCTTAAGTTCAAACCTCATGGTTTTATTAACTGTATAGTTTGAACATTATCCCTGACATTTCAATTAAAGACCTATCTCTGTAGGCCACTTCAGATTTCTTAAGTTCAAACCCCATGGTTTTATTAACTGTAAAGTTTGAACGTTATCCCTGACATTTCTATTAAAGACCTATCTCTGCAGGCCACTTCAGATTGCTTAAGTTCAAACCTCATGGTTTTATTAACTGTATAGTTTGAACGTCATCCCTGACATTTTTATTAAAGACCTATCTCCAAAGGCCACTTCAGATTTCTTAAGTTCAAACCCCATGGTTTTATTGACTGTATAGTTTGAACGTCATCCCTGACATTTCTATTAAAGACCTATCTCTGTAGGCCACTTCAGATTTCTTAAGTTCAAACCTCATAGTTTTATTAACTGTAAAGTTTGAACGTTATCCCTGACATTTCTATTTAAGACCTATCTCTGTAGGCCACTTCAGATTTCTTAAGTTCAAACCCCATGGTTTTATTAACTGTATAGTTTGAACGTCATCCCTGACATTTCTATTAAAGACCTATCTCTGTAGGCCACTTCAGATTTCTTAAGTTCAAACCTCATGGTTTTATTAACTGTATAGTTTGAACGTCATCCCTGACATTTCTATTAAAGACCTATCTCTGTAGGCCACTTCAGATTGCTTAAGTTCAAACCTCATGGTTTTATTAACTGTATAGTTTGAACGTCATCCCTGACATTTCTATTAAAGACCTATCTCTGTAGGCCACTTCAGATTTCTTAAGTTCAAACCCCATGGTTTTATTAACTGTGAAGTTTGAACGTTATCCCTGACATTTCTATTAAAGACCTATCTCTGTAGGCCACTTCAGACATCTTAAGTTCAAACCCCATGGTTTTATTAACTGTGAAGTTTGAACGTTATCCCTGACATTTCTATTAAAAACCTATCTCTGTAGGCCACTTCAGACATCTTAAGTTCAAACCCCATGGTTTTATTAACTGTGAAGTTTGAACGTTATCCCTGACATTTCTATTAAAGACCTATTTCTGCAGGCCACTTCAGATTGCTTAAGTTCAAACCTCATGGTTTTATTAACTGTATAGTTTGAACGTCATCCCTGACATTTTTATTAAAGACCTATCTCTGTAGGCCACTTCAGATTTCTTAAGTTCAAACCCCATGGTTTTATTAACTGTAAAGTTTGAACGTTATCCCTGACATTTCTATTAAAGACCTATCTCTGTAGGCCACTTCAGATTGCTTAAGTTCAAACCTCATGGTTTATTAACTGTATAGTTTGAACGTTATCCCTGACATTACTATTAAAGACCTATCTCTGTAGGCCACTTCAGATTTTTTAAGTTCAAACCCCATGGTTTTATTAACTGTATAGTTTGAACGTCATTCCTGACATTTCTATTAAAGACCTCTCTGTAGGCCACTTCAGATTTCTTAAGTTCAAACCCCATGGTTTTATTAACTGTAAAGTTTGAACGTTATCCCTGACATTTCTATTAAAGACCTATCTCTGTAGGCCACTTCAGATTTCTTAAGTTCAAACCCCATGGTTTTATTAACTGTATAGTTTGAACGTCATTCCTGACATTTCTATTAAAGACCTCTCTGTAGGCCACTTCAGATTTCTTAAGTTCAAACCCCATGGTTTTATTAACTGTAAAGTTTGAACGTTATCCCTCACATTTCTATTAAAGACCTATCTCTGTAGGCCACTTCAGATTTCTTAAGTTCAAACCCCATGGTTTTATTAACTGTATAGTTTGAACGTCATCCCTGACATTTCTATTAAAGACCTATCTCTGTAGGTCACTTCAGATTTCTTAAGTTCAAACCTCATGGTTGTATTAACTGTATAGTTTGAACGTTATCCCTGACATTTCTATTAAAGACCTATCTCTGTAGGCCACTTCAGATTTCTTAAGTTCAAACTCCATGGTTTTTATTAACTGTATAGTTTGAACGTCATCCCTGACATTTCTATTAAAGACCTATCTCTGTAGGCCACTTCAGATTTCTTAAGTTCAAACCCCATGGTTTTATTAACTGTATAGTTTGAACGTCATTCCTGACATTTCTATTAAAGACCTCTCTGTAGGCCACTTCAGATTTCTTAAGTTCAAACCTCATGGTTTTATTAACTGTATAGTTTGAACGTCATCCCTGACATTTTTATTAAAGACCTATCTCTGTAGGCCACTTCAGATTTCTTAAGTTCAAACCTCATGGTTGTATTAACTGTATAGTTTGAACGTTATCCCTGACATTTCTATTAAGACCTATCTCTGTAGGCCACTTCAGACATCTTAAGTTCAAACCTCATGGTTTTATTAACTGTATAGTTTGAACATTATCTCTGACATTTCTATTAAAGACCTATCTCTGTAGGCCACTTCAGATTTCTTAAGTTCAAACCCCATGGTTTTATTAACTGTAAAGTTTGAACGTTATCCCTGACATTTCTATTAAAGACCTATATCTGCAGGCCACTTCATATTGCTTAAGTTCAAACCTCATGGTTTTATTAACTGTATAGTTTGAACGTCATCCCTGACATTTTTATTAAAGACCTATCTCTGTAGGCCACTTCAGATTTCTTAAGTTCAAACCCCATGGTTTTATTGACTGTATAGTTTGAACGTCATCCCTGACATTTCTATTAAAGACCTATCTCTGTAGGCCACTTCAGATTTCTTAAATTCAAACCCCATTGTATTATTAACTGTAAAGTTTGAACGTTATCCCTGACATTTCTATTTAAGACCTATCTCTGTAGGCCACTTCAGATTTCTTAAGTTCAAACCTCATGGTTGTATTAACTGTATAGTTTGAACGTTATCCCTGACATTTCTATTAAAGACCTATCTCTGTAGGCCACTTCAGATTTCTTAAGTTCAAACTCCATGGTTTTATTAACTGTAAAGTTTGAACGTTATCCCTGACATTTCTATTTAAGACCTATCTCTGAAGGCCACTTCAGATTGCTTAAGTTCAAACCTCATGGTTTTATTAACTGTATAGTTTGAACGTCATCCCTGACATTTCTATTAAAGACCTATCTCTGTAGGCCACTTCAGATTTCTTAAGTTCAAACCCCATGGTTTTGTTAACTGTGAAGTTTGAACGTTATCCCTGACATTTCTATTAAAGACCTATCTCTGTAGGCCACTTCAGATTTCTTAAGTTCAAACCCCATGGTTTTATTAACTGTATAGTTTGAACGTTATCCCTGACATTTCTATTTAAGACCTATCTCTGTAGGTCACTTCAGATTTCTTAAGTTCAAACCTCATGGTTGTATTAACTGTATAGTTTGAACGTTATCCCTGACATTTCTATTAAAGACCTATCTCTGTAGGCCACTTCAGACATCTTAAGTTCAAACCTCATGGTTTTATTAACTGTATAGTTTGAACATTATCCCTGACATTTCAATTAAAGACCTATCTCTGTAGGCCACTTCAGATTTCTTAAGTTCAAACCCCATGGTTTTATTAACTGTAAAGTTTGAACGTTATCCCTGACATTTCTATTAAAGACCTATCTCTGCAGGCCACTTCAGATTGCTTAAGTTCAAACCTCATGGTTTTATTAACTGTATAGTTTGAACGTCATCCCTGACATTTTTATTAAAGACCTATCTCTGTAGGCCACTTCAGATTTCTTAAGTTCAAACCCCATGGTTTTATTGACTGTATAGTTTGAACGTCATCCCTGACATTTCTATTAAAGACCTATCTCTGTAGGCCACTTCAGATTTCTTAAGTTCAAACCTCATGGTTTTATTAACTGTAAAGTTTGAACGTTATCCCTGACATTTCTATTTAAGACCTATCTCTGTAGGCCACTTCAGATTTCTTAAGTTCAAACCCCATGGTTTTATTAACTGTATAGTTTGAACGTCATCCCTGACATTTCTATTAAAGACCTATCTCTGTAGGCCACTTCAGATTTCTTAAGTTCAAACCTCATGGTTTTATTAACTGTATAGTTTGAACGTCATCCCTGACATTTCTATTAAAGACCTATCTCTGTAGGCCACTTCAGATTGCTTAAGTTCAAACCTCATGGTTTTATTAACTGTATAGTTTGAACGTCATCCCTGACATTTCTATTAAAGACCTATCTCTGTAGGCCACTTCAGATTTCTTAAGTTCAAACCCCATGGTTTTATTAACTGTGAAGTTTGAACGTTATCCCTGACATTTCTATTAAAGACCTATCTCTGTAGGCCACTTCAGACATCTTAAGTTCAAACCCCATGGTTTTATTAACTGTGAAGTTTGAACGTTATCCCTGACATTTCTATTAAAAACCTATCTCTGTAGGCCACTTCAGACATCTTAAGTTCAAACCCCATGGTTTTATTAACTGTGAAGTTTGAACGTTATCCCTGACATTTCTATTAAAGACCTATTTCTGCAGGCCACTTCAGATTGCTTAAGTTCAAACCTCATGGTTTTATTAACTGTATAGTTTGAACGTCATCCCTGACATTTTTATTAAAGACCTATCTCTGTAGGCCACTTCAGATTTCTTAAGTTCAAACCCCATGGTTTTATTAACTGTAAAGTTTGAACGTTATCCCTGACATTTCTATTAAAGACCTATCTCTGTAGGCCACTTCAGATTGCTTAAGTTCAAACCTCATGGTTTATTAACTGTATAGTTTGAACGTTATCCCTGACATTACTATTAAAGACCTATCTCTGTAGGCCACTTCAGATTGCTTAAGTTCAAACCTCATGGTTTATTAACTGTATAGTTTGAACGTTATCCCTGACATTTCTATTAAAGACCTATCTCTGTAGGCCACTTCAGATTGCTTAAGTTCAAACCTCATGGTTTATTAACTGTATAGTTTGAACGTTATCCCTGACATTACTATTAAAGACCTATCTCTGTAGGCCACTTCAGATTGCTTAAGTTCAAACCTCATGGTTTATTAACTGTATAGTTTGAACGTTATCCCTGACATTACTATTAAAGACCTATCTCTGTAGGCCACTTCAGATTTTTTAAGTTCAAACCCCATGGTTTTATTAACTGTATAGTTTGAACGTCATTCCTGACATTTCTATTAAAGACCTCTCTGTAGGCCACTTCAGATTTCTTAAGTTCAAACCCCATGGTTTTATTAACTGTAAAGTTTGAACGTTATCCCTGACATTTCTATTAAAGACCTATCTCTGTAGGCCACTTCAGATTTCTTAAGTTCAAACCCCATGGTTTTATTAACTGTATAGTTTGAACGTCATTCCTGACATTTCTATTAAAGACCTCTCTGTAGGCCACTTCAGATTTCTTAAGTTCAAACCCCATGGTTTTATTAACTGTAAAGTTTGAACGTTATCCCTCACATTTCTATTAAAGACCTATCTCTGTAGGCCACTTCAGATTTCTTAAGTTCAAACCCCATGGTTTTATTAACTGTATAGTTTGAACGTCATCCCTGACATTTCTATTAAAGACCTATCTCTGTAGGTCACTTCAGATTTCTTAAGTTCAAACCTCATGGTTGTATTAACTGTATAGTTTGAACGTTATCCCTGACATTTCTATTAAAGACCTATCTCTGTAGGCCACTTCAGATTTCTTAAGTTCAAACTCCATGGTTTTTATTAACTGTATAGTTTGAACGTCATCCCTGACATTTCTATTAAAGACCTATCTCTGTAGGCCACTTCAGATTTCTTAAGTTCAAACCCCATGGTTTTATTAACTGTATAGTTTGAACGTCATTCCTGACATTTCTATTAAAGACCTCTCTGTAGGCCACTTCAGATTTCTTAAGTTCAAACCTCATGGTTTTATTAACTGTATAGTTTGAACGTCATCCCTGACATTTTTATTAAAGACCTATCTCTGTAGGCCACTTCAGATTGCTTAAGTTCAAACCTCATGGTTGTATTAACTGTATAGTTTGAACGTTATCCCTGACATTTCTATTAAGACCTATCTCTGTAGGCCACTTCAGACATCTTAAGTTCAAACCTCATGGTTTTATTAACTGTATAGTTTGAACATTATCTCTGACATTTCTATTAAAGACCTATCTCTGTAGGCCACTTCAGATTTCTTAAGTTCAAACCCCATGGTTTTATTAACTGTAAAGTTTGAACGTTATCCCTGACATTTCTATTAAAGACCTATATCTGCAGGCCACTTCATATTGCTTAAGTTCAAACCTCATGGTTTTATTAACTGTATAGTTTGAACGTCATCCCTGACATTTTTATTAAAGACCTATCTCTGTAGGCCACTTCAGATTTCTTAAGTTCAAACCCCATGGTTTTATTGACTGTATAGTTTGAACGTCATCCCTGACATTTCTATTAAAGACCTATCTCTGTAGGCCACTTCAGATTTCTTAAATTCAAACCCCATTGTATTATTAACTGTAAAGTTTGAACGTTATCCCTGACATTTCTATTTAAGACCTATCTCTGTAGGCCACTTCAGATTTCTTAAGTTCAAACCCCATGGTTTTATTAACTGTGAAGTTTGAACGTTATCCCTGACATTTCTATTAAAGACCTATCTCTGTAGGCCACTTCAGATTTCTTAAGTTCAAACCCCATGGTTTTATTAACTGTATAGTTTGAACGTTATCCCTGACATTTCTATTTAAGACCTATCTCTGTAGGCCACTTCAGATTTCTTAAGTTCAAACCCCATGGTTTTATTAACTGTATAGTTTGAACGTCATCCCTGACATTTCTATTTAAGACCTATCTCTGTAGGCCACTTCAGATTTCTTAAGTTCAAACCCCATGGTTTTATTAACTGTATAGTTTGAACGTCATCCCTGACATTTCTATTAAAGACCTATCTCTGTAGGCCACTTCAGATTTCTTAAGTTCAAACTCCATGGTTTTATTAACTGTAAAGTTTGAACGTTATCCCTGACATTTCTATTTAAGACCTATCTCTGAAGGCCACTTCAGATTGCTTAAGTTCAAACCTCATGGTTTTATTAACTGTATAGTTTGAACGTCATCCCTGACATTTCTATTAAAGACCTATCTCTGTAGGCCACTTCAGATTTCTTAAGTTCAAACCCCATGGTTTTATTACCTGTGAAGTTTGAACGTTATCCCTGACATTTCTATTAAAGACCTATCTCTGTAGGCCACTTCAGACATCTTAAGTTCAAACCTCATGGTTTTATTAACTGTATAGTTTGAACATTATCCCTGACATTTCAATTAAAGACCTATCTCTGTAGGCCACTTCAGATTTCTTAAGTTCAAACCCCATGGTTTTATTAACTGTAAAGTTTGAACGTTATCCCTGACATTTCTATTAAAGACCTATCTCTGCAGGCCACTTCAGATTGCTTAAGTTCAAACCTCATGGTTTTATTAACTGTATAGTTTGAACGTCATCCCTGACATTTTTATTAAAGACCTATCTCTGTAGGCCACTTCAGATTTCTTAAGTTCAAACCCCATGGTTTTATTGACTGTATAGTTTGAACGTCATCCCTGACATTTCTATTAAAGACCTATCTCTGTAGGCCACTTCAGATTTCTTAAGTTCAAACCTCATGGTTTTATTAACTGTAAAGTTTGAACGTTATCCCTGACATTTCTATTTAAGACCTATCTCTGTAGGCCACTTCAGATTTCTTAAGTTCAAACCCCATGGTTTTATTAACTGTATAGTTTGAACGTCATCCCTGACATTTCTATTAAAGACCTATCTCTGTAGGCCACTTCAGATTTCTTAAGTTCAAACCTCATGGTTTTATTAACTGTATAGTTTGAACGTCATCCCTGACATTTCTATTAAAGACCTATCTCTGTAGGCCACTTCAGATTGCTTAAGTTCAAACCTCATGGTTTTATTAACTGTATAGTTTGAACGTCATCCCTGACATTTCTTTTAAAGACCTATCTCTGTAGGCCACTTCAGATTTCTTAAGTTCAAACCCCATGGTTTTATTAACTGTGAAGTTTGAACGTTATCCCTGACATTTCTATTAAAGACCTATCTCTGTAGGCCACTTCAGACATCTTAAGTTCAAACCCCATGGTTTTATTAACTGTGAAGTTTGAACGTTATCCCTGACATTTCTATTAAAAACCTATCTCTGTAGGCCACTTCAGACATCTTAAGTTCAAACCCCATGGTTTTATTAACTGTGAAGTTTGAACGTTATCCCTGACATTTCTATTAAAGACCTATTTCTGCAGGCCACTTCAGATTGCTTAAGTTCAAACCTCATGGTTTTATTAACTGTATAGTTTGAACGTCATCCCTGACATTTTTATTAAAGACCTATCTCTGTAGGCCACTTCAAATTTCTTAAGTTCAAACCCCATGGTTTTATTAACTGTAAAGTTTGAACGTTATCCCTGACATTTCTATTAAAGACCTATCTCTGTAGGCCACTTCAGATTGCTTAAGTTCAAACCTCATGGTTTATTAACTGTATAGTTTGAACGTTATCCCTGACATTACTATTAAAGACCTATCTCTGTAGGCCACTTCAGATTTTTTAAGTTCAAACCCCATGGTTTTATTAACTGTATAGTTTGAACGTCATTCCTGACATTTCTATTAAAGACCTCTCTGTAGGCCACTTCAGATTTCTTAAGTTCAAACCCCATGGTTTTATTAACTGTATAGTTTGAACGTCATCCCTGACATTTCTATTAAAGACCTATCTCTGTAGGCCACTTCAGATTTCTTAAGTTCAAACCCCATGGTTTTATTAACTGTATAGTTTGAACGTCATTCCTGACATTTCTATTAAAGACCTCTCTGTAGGCCACTTCAGATTTCTTAAGTTCAAACCCCATGGTTTTATTAACTGTAAAGTTTGAACGTTATCCCTCACATTTCTATTAAAGACCTATCTCTGTAGGCCACTTCAGATTTCTTAAGTTCAAACCCCATGGTTTTATTAACTGTATAGTTTGAACGTCATCCCTGACATTTCTATTAAAGACCTATCTCTGTAGGTCACTTCAGATTTCTTAAGTTCAAACCTCATGGTTGTATTAACTGTATAGTTTGAACGTTATCCCTGACATTTCTATTAAAGACCTATCTCTGTAGGCCACTTTAGATTTCTTAAGTTCAAACTCCATGGTTTTTATTAACTGTATAGTTTGAACGTCATCCCTGACATTTCTATTAAAGACCTATCTCTGTAGGCCACTTCAGATTTCTTAAGTTCAAACCCCATGGTTTTATTAACTGTATAGTTTGAACGTCATTCCTGACATTTCTATTAAAGACCTCTCTGTAGGCCACTTCAGATTTCTTAAGTTCAAACCTCATGGTTTTATTAACTGTATAGTTTGAACGTCATCCCTGACATTTTTATTAAAGACCTATCTCTGTAGGCCACTTCAGATTTCTTAAGTTCAAACCTCATGGTTGTATTAACTGTATAGTTTGAACGTTATCCCTGACATTTCTATTAAAGACCTATCTCTGTAGGCCACTTCAGACATCTTAAGTTCAAACCTCATGGTTTTATTAACTGTATAGTTTGAACATTATCCCTGACATTTCTATTAAAGACCTATCTCTGTAGGCCACTTCAGATTCATTAAGTTCAAACCCCATGGTTTTATTAACTGTAAAGTTTGAACGTTATCCCTGACATTTCT
Source organism: Marasmarcha lunaedactyla (assembly GCA_923062675.1). Taxonomy (NCBI): domain Eukaryota; kingdom Metazoa; phylum Arthropoda; class Insecta; order Lepidoptera; family Pterophoridae; genus Marasmarcha; species Marasmarcha lunaedactyla. The sequence goes on along the minus strand of OV281360.1, from coordinate 21,625,907 downwards.
ATTAAAGACCTATCTCTGCAGGCCACTTCATATTGCTTAAGTTCAAACCTCATGGTTTTATTAACTGTATAGTTTGAACGTCATTCCTGACATTTCTATTAAAGACCTCTCTGTAGGCCACTTCAGATTTCTTAAGTTCAAACCCCATGGTTTTATTAACTGTAAAGTTTGAACGTTATCCCTCACATTTCTATTAAAGACCTATCTCTGTAGGCCACTTCAGATTTCTTAAGTTCAAACCCCATGGTTTTATTAACTGTATAGTTTGAACGTCATCCCTGACATTTCTATTAAAGACCTATCTCTGTAGGTCACTTCAGATTTCTTAAGTTCAAACCTCATGGTTGTATTAACTGTATAGTTTGAACGTTATCCCTGACATTTCTATTAAAGACCTATCTCTGTAGGCCACTTCAGATTTCTTAAGTTCAAACTCCATGGTTTTTATTAACTGTATAGTTTGAACGTCATCCCTGACATTTCTATTAAAGACCTATCTCTGTAGGCCACTTCAGATTTCTTAAGTTCAAACCCCATGGTTTTATTAACTGTATAGTTTGAACGTCATTCCTGACATTTCTATTAAAGACCTCTCTGTAGGCCACTTCAGATTACTTAAGTTCAAACCTCATGGTTTTATTAACTGTATAGTTTGAACGTCATCCCTGACATTTTTATTAAAGACCTATCTCTGTAGGCCACTTCAGATTTCTTAAGTTCAAACCTCATGGTTGTATTAACTGTATAGTTTGAACGTTATCCCTGACATTTCTATTAAAGACCTATCTCTGTAGGCCACTTCAGACATCTTAAGTTCAAACCTCATGGTTTTATTAACTGTATAGTTTGAACATTATCCCTGACATTTCTATTAAAGACCTATCTCTGTAGGCCACTTCAGATTTCTTAAGTTCAAACCCCATGGTTTTATTAACTGTAAAGTTTGAACGTTATCCCTGACATTTCTATTAAAGACCTATCTCTGCAGGCCACTTCATATTGCTTAAGTTCAAACCTCATGGTTTTATTAACTGTATAGTTTGAACGTCATCCCTGACATTTTTATTAAAGACCTATCTCTGTAGGCCACTTCAGATTTCTTAAGTTCAAACCCCATGGTTTTATTAACTGTATAGTTTGAACGTCATCCCTGACATTTTTATTAAAGACCTATCTCTGTAGGCCACTTCAGACATCTTAAGTTCAAACCTCATGGTTTTATTAACTGTATAGTTTGAACATTATCCCTGACATTTCTATTAAAGACCTATCTCTGTAGGCCACTTCAGATTTCTGAAGTTCAAACCCCATGGTTTTATTAACTGTAAAGTTTGAACGTTATCCCTGACATTTCTATTAAAGACCTATCTCTGCAGGCCACTTCATATTGCTTAAGTTCAAACCTCATGGTTTTATTAACTGTATAGTTTGAACGTCATCCCTGACATTTTTATTAAAGACCTATCTCTGTAGGCCACTTCAGATTTCTTAAGTTCAAACCCCATGGTTTTATTGACTGTATAGTTTGAACGTCATCCCTGACATTTCTATTAAAGACCTATCTCTGTAGGCCACTTCAGATTTCTTAAATTCAAACCCCATTGTATTATTAACTGTATAGTTTGAACGTCATCCCTGACATTTCTATTAAAGACCTATCTCTGTAGGCCACTTCAGATTTCTTAAGTTCAAACCCCATGGTTTTATTAACTGTATAGTTTGAACGTTATCCCTGACATTTCTATTTAAGACCTATCTCTGTAGGCCACTTCAGATTTCTTAAGTTCAAACCCCATGGTTTTATTAACTGTATAGTTTGAACGTCATCCCTGACATTTCTATTAAAGACCTATCTCTGTAGGCCACTTCAGATTTCTTAAGTTCAAACTCCATGGTTTTATTAACTGTAAAGTTTGAACGTTATCCCTGACATTTCTATTTAAGACCTATCTCTGAAGGCCACTTCAGATTGCTTAAGTTCAAACCTCATGGTTTTATTAACTGTATAGTTTGAACGTCATCCCTGACATTTCTATTAAAGACCTATCTCTGCAGGCCACTTCAGATTGCTTAAGTTCAAACCTCATGGTTTTATTAACTGTATAGTTTGAACGTCATCCCTGACATTTTTATTAAAGACCTATCTCTGTAGGCCACTTCAGATTTCTTAAGTTCAAACCCCATGGTTTTATTGACTGTATAGTTTGAACGTCATCCCTGACATTTCTATTAAAGACCTATCTCTGTAGGCCACTTCAGATTTCTTAAGTTCAAACCTCATGGTTTTATTAACTGTAAAGTTTGAACGTTATCCCTGACATTTCTATTTAAGACCTATCTCTGTAGGCCACTTCAGATTTCTTAAGTTCAAACCCCATGGTTTTATTAACTGTATAGTTTGAACGTCATCCCTGACATTTCTATTAAAGACCTATCTCTGTAGGCCACTTCAGATTTCTTAAGTTCAAACCTCATGGTTTTATTAACTGTATAGTTTGAACGTCATCCCTGACATTTCTATTAAAGACCTATCTCTGTAGGCCACTTCAGATGGCTTAAGTTCAAACCTCATGGTTTTATTAACTGTATAGTTTGAACGTCATCCCTGACATTTCTATTAAAGACCTATCTCTGTAGGCCACTTCAGATTTCTTAAGTTCAAACCCCATGGTTTTATTAACTGTGAAGTTTGAACGTTATCCCTGACATTTCTATTAAAGACCTATCTCTGTAGGCCACTTCAGACATCTTAAGTTCAAACCCCATGGTTTTATTAACTGTGAAGTTTGAACGTTATCCCTGACATTTCTATTAAAAACCTATCTCTGTAGGCCACTTCAGACATCTTAAGTTCAAACCCCATGGTTTTATTAACTGTGAAGTTTGAACGTTATCCCTGACATTTCTATTAAAGACCTATTTCTGCAGGCCACTTCAGATTGCTTAAGTTCAAACCTCATGGTTTTATTAACTGTATAGTTTGAACGTCATCCCTGACATTTTTATTAAAGACCTATCTCTGTAGGCCACTTCAGATTTCTTAAGTTCAAACCCCATGGTTGTATTAACTGTATAGTTTGAACGTTATCCCTGACATTTCTATTAAAGACCTATCTCTGTAGGCCACTTCAGATTGCTTAAGTTCAAACCTCATGGTTTTATTAACTGTATAGTTTGAACGTTATCCCTGACATTTCTATTAAAGAACTTTCTCTGTAGGCCACTTCAGATTTCTTAAGTTCAAACCCCATGGTTGTATTAACTGTATAGTTTGAACGTTATCCCTGACATTTCTATTAAAGACCTATCTCTGTAGGCCACTTCAGATTTCTTAAGTTCAAACCCCATGGTTTTATTAACTGTAAAGTTTGAACGTTATCCCTGACATTTCTATTAAAGACCTATCTCTGTAGGCCACTTCAGATTTCTTAAGTTCAAACCCCATGGTTTTATTAACTGTATAGTTTGAACGTTATCCCTGACATTTCTATTAAAGACCTATCTCTGTAGGCCACTTCAGATTTCTTAAGTTCAAACCCCATGGTTTTATTAACTGTATAGTTTGAACGTTATCCCTGACATTTCTATTAAAGACCTATCTCTGTAGGCCACTTCAGATTTCTTAAGTTCAAACCCCATGGTTTTATTAACTGTATAGTTTGAACGTTATCCCTGACATTTCTATTAAAGACCTATCTCTGTAGGCCACTTCAGATTTCTTAAGTTCAAACCCCATGGTTTTATTAACTGTATAGTTTGAACGTTATCCCTGACATTTCTATTAAAGACCTATCTCTGTAGGCCACTTCAGATTTCTTAAGTTCAAACCCCATGGTTTTATTAACTGTATAGTTTGAACGTTATCCCTGACATTTCTATTAAAGACCTATCTCTGTAGGCCACTTCAGATTTCTTAAGTTCAAACCCCATGGTTTTATTAACTGTATAGTTTGAACGTTATCCCTGACATTTCTATTAAAGACCTATCTCTGTAGGCCACTTCAGATTTCTTAAGTTCAAACCCCATGGTTTTATTAACTGTATAGTTTGAACGTTATCCCTGACATTTCTATTAAAGACCTATCTCTGTAGGCCACTTCAGATTTCTTAAGTTCAAACCCCATGGTTTTATTAACTGTATAGTTTGAACGTTATCCCTGACATTTCTATTAAAGACCTATCTCTGTAGGCCACTTCAGATTTCTTAAGTTCAAACCTCATGGTTTTATTAACTGTATAATTTGAACGTTATCCCTGACATTTCTATTAAAGACCTATCTCTGTAGGCCACTTCAGATTTCTTAAGTTCAAACCTCATGGTTTTATTAACTGTATAATTTGAACGTTATCCCTGACATTTCTATTAAAGACCTATCTTTGTAGGCCACTTCAGATTTCTTAAGTTCAAACCTCATGGTTTTATTAACTGTATAATTTGAACGTTATCCCTGACATTTCTATTAAAGACCTATCTCTGTAGGCCACTTCAGATTTCTTAAGTTCAAACCCCATGGTTGTATTAACTGTATAGTTTGAACGTTATCCCTGACATTTCTATTAAAGACCTATCTCTGTAGGCCACTTCAGATTGCTTAAGTTCAAACCTCATGGTTTTATTAACTGTATAGTTTGAACGTTATCCCTGACATTTCTATTAAAGAACTTTCTCTGTAGGCCACTTCAGATTTCTTAAGTTCAAACCCCATGGTTGTATTAACTGTATAGTTTGAACGTTATCCCTGACATTTCTATTAAAGACCTATCTCTGTAGGTCACTTCAGATTTCTTAAGTTCAAATGCCATGGTTTTATTAACTTTATAGTTTGAACGGTTTTTAGGATCTGAAGTTTTATTTTGAAGACTTAGACCTTAAAGTCTTATAGTACCTCGGATACAGATGAGCGAGTGAAAACAAACTTCAAGATGTTAGTATTTGAAGTTGACTGGGATCCCCGTCCATCTCGTACAAGGTCACAAGAATAAGTTTGGAATCAATTTCCACGTAAACTGAACGGCTCATGCATTTTTCAATTGAATAACGTGGTTTAGTATCTACAAATTGTTTCAATAGTTAACTAACATTATTGCCATCTACTAACAAAGTTATTAAAACATATAAATAATACAAGTAATTGAAGCAAATATAAAAGTCCTTTTTATCCTTCTCATTTACTTATCAACGCCCATTTCCACAAATGATTCACAAAACTTGTATTTAATATTTGTATTTATTAGGCAAACGCTTTAATTTTCTACACCAATGCTCTACACGATATTCAAGTACATGAAACATTCCAACACGAGCTTGCATAATAACTTAAAGTGTTGAATTGTACAATACCACTTAAGTAAACAAGAGACCAATACATCAAAAATTAGTATTATCACAACTTCAGGAAGGCTTCACATCTGGTTTAAAAAAGAGTCGAGCATTTTGAGCAGTGCCCCGGCGACGCAGTGCTTGCGAGCGACGTTTGTGCCGCATGGAAACCGCGTCCTGCCGCTGTGCGCTGTCGCCTCGGCGCCGGTGACGCCAGCCGTTCGCCGGCGCTCGTGTATGTGAGCGCCGCAGAATCTGTAGTCGCTGCAAAACATCACACCGGTATTATAATCAAGTTGTACCCGGGACGACGCGACGTCATAAACGTAAGATACCCGGTACTTATAAAACCTCGGATTCAGACATCATAGTGCGAAAAGCACACTATTGTAAGTATATGTATGGTTTTTGTGCCAGAATCTAACTCTATGATTTTTTATGTAACATTAGTTAAAACATTTTTTTGAGAACTTTCTTTCCTCTAGTTTATAAGAGCGAAGATAAATTTTGCTGAGCGATGCTCGCTTAAAAACTCCCGCTGAAGTACGCAACAGCCTAGCGTTCTTGTACTCTATGAACGAGTCATCGTCCCTACAGTAGTTTTTAGTCCGGCGTCAAATCTTTCGGCACTCGCTTGTCGCTACTGATCCGCGTTGGGACAAATGCCTTATGGATATTTGGTTCGTATATAAAATGTAAATGTGTGTTTTGTTAAATGTCTTCATATAATATTGTCGGAACAAACATCGTGACACCAAATCTTTGCGTAATAATCATGATAATTTTGTAGCCGGATATATTTATAGATAGGTATTTTTTTGTTCGGTAACCGGAGAAGTTTTCTTTAATCCAACAGGTATCATGGCTATCGATTCTTTTGCAAAATGCGATAATCCCAGTAATCCCGCGGATCGTTATCTATTCCTGCCTTTTGATTTCATTTTTAATTTTTTTACCTGAATACAGCTACCAATAAAATATTGTAGTCATCAGATCAAACCGTGTTGATTTAAGCTTTTCATCTAAAACATACAAACTATCATGTTCATAGAATAGTATGTTCATAGAAAAAAGCAGAAAAGTTCTGCAATTACCACTACGATCCAAAATACTGGCCAGTGTAGGCTGCAGCTTCCGACCAGGTTGTCAGAAGCATCCAGTACGCTGCACAAAATCTTGTGATGAACTAACTTTTAACTACTACTAAGGCGTTTTAACTAAAGGAAGGAAAAGGATGGGAACTTTATGTGTCTTCCATCTCACGGAAAGTAACAATAAAGACGAAGACGTCATACGCCTATCCAAGAAGCAAGCAAGAAAATGGTCCAGTTACTAGCCGGGGCGACCACAGTAGTACTCAAGTACCCCTTGCATTACCGAAGTTGACAATTCCTTATTTATTGAATGACGTTTGCGCATGGTTTCCAGTAATAACCACAAATTTTTCTTATTTGGTAAGTTTACATCTTTAAGAGGTCTATAGTGCCATTTCTCGTAGGGAAAAGACACATCTAAAGGTATCGTACACTAGGAAGTATCTCATGACTTTACACTAAATATAAATTATAATAGCGGTAAATAAAACATGTACCTATAGTCCTCGAGATAAACACTCAGCTTGCCATTTTTTATTCCAAAAGTCCAAACTACGATTTTTATTTCAAACTTAGGTACTAACAAACCTCAAAACTATTTTCTCGCAGGTAATATTCAGACCATTTTTTTTTTAAATCATATCAAACAAAGCTGCATATCGACCAATGTTAAAAAATGTCCATCAAGTTCATTCACTGATCCGTCGCTGTTCCCTCGCAACCGCGACGACAACTTCCCACGCGGGATCTCTGCCAGCGTAAGCGGTATTTTAGAGATCCGCTTTGTCCAAGATCTCGCAGTTATTGTGTATTAACAATCCGGCTTACTTGACTTTATAGCAACAATATAACGAACTAAGAATACAGAATCTTACCGGACAGCTTTAGATATTTTGAAGACTCGTACAGGATACATGAACCTACTCTTAGGAATGCAGTAATTTAAAATAAATAAAAATACGCAATGATAAACAAATATTCTACTTAAAATATTTCATGTTCTGACCATTGTGGCACTGACACGGATTGACATTTACAATCGAACAATCAACAACAAATATGTCGCTTTTGTAATTTTCTATTGCAGTTCGTAAAGGCCACAATGAGGTACGTTCTACACATTATGAGACTTAGCCAATAAAAAGTAATATAATATAGTTTCAACAGCCTCTTTTATTTATTTATAGTTTTTTCTTCTAACTAATTGGATAGGCGCGTGTCTTCCGTCTCACCTTCGGAAAGCGAAAATAAAGACTAGGATGTGACACGCCCATCCAACCTTTGGTTAGTTTCATTATTATTTTAATATTCTTCGATTGGTACAATTTTATTGTTAGACTAAAAATTATATGGTATAGTTTGCCGCATTTAAAATTGTATCTGAATAACTTGCAGCCCTGTAAAACCAAACTAGTAAACTGGTCTTATATACGACCATATCTACTTTACGATACGAATGAGACCTACAGCCAACTCAGTGAAATAGTAAAGAATAATACGATAGGCGGCGCTACCAAAGTCGGTCCATTAAAATAAATTAACATGCGAGGGTCAAACTGAAAGTTCTTAGAAAATCAAAAACTGATTAAACTAGCTATACTATTTCCATTTCTTTATTTTCTCGATGACAGTTCTAATTTAATATAATGTAGTGTTGTGACCAAATAAGTAATGATATCGATCGCATATATTTTTTATATTTTGAGCAAAGACAAATACAACAAAAACATTCAAATATATTTTTTCAAGGTGGGAACACTCAATGGCCCACGGCCGTTTTGTGTTTGTTTTAATCTGTCACTCGCAACAAGACGGTCGTGCTAGTCACTACATTTCTGTTCGCTGAGTTTTTTCACATTATATGGATAATGTGGTCGCTCACTTCCCTCTAATATGGTTGAGGAGGGCGATGGCTGGATCCCGCGTTAACTCGTGAACGGGTGCCGTTTGAGGGTGTTCGTCGTTTGGATACTTGGGGGGAGGGAGACTTGCCGGGCTAACAGATGCAGAAAAGAATAATTTTGTATAGACATAAAGAGACTCTGTAAATTTATTTTGAAAAAAATATACCCGTGAAGTTTCTTGCCAGTTCTTCTTCACGAAGGTTTTTTTCGAACTGGTGGTAGAATCATGTTTTATTTGACGTCAATAAGAACAAGTAATTGTCAATGTTGAGAAATAAATAAATATTTCATTTCATTTCATTTCATTTCATTTCATAAATATTTCATTTCATTTCATTTCATTTCATTTCATTTCATTTCATTTCATTTCATTTCATTTCATTTCATTTCATTTCATTTCATTTCATTTCATCATGGCGAAAATGTGGATAGTACTTTATTAAAAGTACAATTAGTGAATATTTTGAAATCGAAAAAAAGCCTCCCTAAGAGATATGTTATCGACAAAATAGCTGCCGAATGTGGTCATTGGGTTCTTCGACTTCCAACCTATCATTGCCAGTACAATGCTGTAGAACTAATATGGGCACAAATCAAAGGACACGCCGCTCGAAACAACACCCACCCCCTTTTACGGCAAACAAGATGTTAGATTTATTAAAAAATGCAAGTGCGGAAGTAACTGCCGAAAACTGGGAAAAAATTGTGAGAAGAACCCAAAACATTATAGCGTCGGATTGGGAAATTCATGTGGCATTCGATAATATACAAGTACAGGAACTTATAATAAATGTTGGGGAGAGCTCATCGAGTGACAGTGACGATTCATCATATTTTGATTAAAATAAATAAATGAAGATTACGTTTTCCCTAAAACGTTTTCCTCGAAGTATTTCTTTTATTTTCAGGAATAAATAAAATACGCAAGGTACGAGGTCGGGACTATATAGCGGAAGACCTAGTAACTCCCCGTTTGACCCCACCAAATAGTCGATATTTGCCTGGCGGTGTGCGACGAGGCGCTGTCGTGGTGAAGGAGGATCCTACTGCGAGGTCGTTTCTCCCGAACTTTTTCCAAGACAAGTGGCAAACACTTGTTAGTCACTACACAGAAACTGTTTTTCGATCCTCTAAAACATTTGTCGCAAAATGACCAGCCCTTCCGAAGAACGAGGCCAGCATCTTTTTTCCCACGCTTCGACCTCTCTTCACTTTAGTTGGCAACTCCTTGGAAGGAAACACCCACTGAGCAGACTGTCTTTTAGTTTCGGGATCATAACAGTAAATCCAGTTTTCATCACCCGTAAGTATGTCGAACACAGCATTTGAGTCACCTCCGTTAAATCTTTCAACCATTTCAAGGCACCAATCAAAACGATGGAGTTTTTGGCCCTCGGTCAAATTATGAGGTATCCACCCGGCACAAAGCTTCCTGACCGCTAAATGTTCATGGAGGATTTTGTGCACTTGACTCATACCGATGCCTAAGCTTGCCCCGCACAACACAGACGTTATCTTCAGTCGTCGCCGTAGAAGGCCGTCTCTTCGCAGATCATCGTTGAGATTAGTGCGACCTCGTTTAAACTCATTAAACCAACAGTTGTAAACAGTGGCACGAGATGAGGCTTTATCGTGAAATGCCAATCATAGTCTATCATAACTTTCTTGTTGACTTAAATACCATCGAAAGTCATAAAAAATCATTGTATGAAAATTTTCTCGCATTAAATTCATGCTGTGTGACACAGACAAAAAATTTTTTATTTTCTGCCAAATCGTAAAATAAATGACAAATGAATGAAATACATACTCATTAATATTGGCAAAGAGTTCTATTTTCAAAATTTAAATTTTTTTTTATTGTATTGTTTACAAGTGGCCAGTTCTAAGAACTTTCAATTTAACCCTCGTATTTATGGTAACCCATATTGTACAACACGATAAAACGAAGCACCGAATTGCACGGCCTGATAATTGGTGACACCAAATATTTGGTGACATCAATTATCGTGGTGTGCAATACGTGTTGTGTTTTATTATGCCGTGCAATATCGGTACGTTCCGATAATGTACACCACCGTATTGCACGCCCAGATAATTGATGTCACACCATAGACAAGAATAGAGTTTATTTTTCAATCAGTAGCATCTACTGCCTTCTTTTTTTTTTGGAAAGGCTTGTACGGCTAGAATGAGCTTTATATGTATATTGTATTTAAATATATAAATCTTAGCGTTACTATGTTAAGAAACCAAACCTAAACTCTTATTTATCACAAAATAATACAAAAAATAATTAGTATGAAACCAAAAACTAAGGGTATGAATAAAGGCGATGAGCTTCTTGTCCCCATGGGCTTAGCGCTGAAAGCTTCAAACATATACTTTTACCTCAATTCAATATTTTATATGTTTAAGAATATCAGTGTTGTTGGCTGCTGAACCAGATGGAACACCGGTTCAATTAAAGTGGGTGACTGAAATTGGTGATTAAATGCGAATCTAAGTTCTCTAAGTCTCATCTAAGTCCAAAAAAAATGAAAGTGTGCCCTCAAGCTTGCCACATGGTTTATTTGAAAGAACATCTCAAATTCAATATTTTCTCCTATGGAATCAAAAAAATATATCCTGCAGAAATTTAGATATAAGCTAATAATTAGTCCTAAGAAAAAGCTTTTATTTCCTTTTTTATCGCAGGTAGTTAAAGATGCACTTTTGTGTAAATGTGTGCACATTTCATCGCACGTAAGTAGCTAGCAAGCGAGTTTGCCAGAGTTACACAGGCTGGCCAGCGATCCTTATTCCTTTGTTAGCACTTGTGTGACCGAGAAAGCAACATAATGCATAGTGGTGCACTTTTGTGTGAAATGTGTCATCGCACGTAAGTAGCTAGCAAGCTAGTTTTCCACGGTTACTTATGTTGGCCAGCGATCCTTATCCCTTTGTTAAAACCTGTGTGAGCGAGAGAACATTAATATGTTTATTTATTCGTTTCTTTATAAATAGAATATGAGTGCAAAAGAAAAATGATTTCTTGTAATCGAATGCTCTACAGTTACTGGATCTAGGATATTTTTTGCAAACTGCTTGCACCCTGTATAATTGTGTATAAAAATACTTATAATAATGTTATTTTAGTAGTGATTGAACTAATCTGAACATAAACTTAATAAAGACTAGGGTTTAGGTTATTGAAGATATATGTGTGAGACCCTGAATACTTTTGTTTTAGATACTATTTAATAACGCCGAGTTTGTGTCGTTCCTCTAGTGAGAGAGAGAACGTGAATGAACCACTGGTAAATCCTGTAGAACCGAGAGATCAACCCATGGCGCTACCAGTTCGCTTGCTGCATGATTTTAATCACTGCGTACCTCCAGCTGCACGTATTCGTGAAGAACATTTAATACTGAATGATTTGGATATTATGTTATCACCAATGCACCAAATGTCAGTCATGATTTTGACAAAGCTCAGATCATGGATATGATAAAGATTTTAAAATCTGTACCTGAAGGCGGGAGAGTAGATTTTGAAAATATTTTTATAACATAACATTTATTTATTAATCAAACTTACATCTATCATTACAGGCAATGCCTAATGCGATATTGTAGAAAATATTTGAGAACAACAAACAGATAACACCTTACATCAGTTTAATTATTATAACAAATATAACAATAAACAGCCCTTGTGAACTCCCTCAGTGTGCACGACAACAGATCTATGTGGTCTGACACGGCTTAAGTAGTCGCAGCGCGCGTGTACAAGGCGCGTGGTGCAGCAAGTTGGTGCGCGCGCGCCCCACCAACAGCAGCGGCGGCCGGCGGCCGGCGGCGGCGTGTCGTGCTCTCGTTAGGAACGTAAAGCTGAATCAGTTGTAAAACTCGCGGATTATGTATCCTACCCCGAACTACTTTGAAGACGTAGGTAGCAAGTGCCATTTCCCTTCGCACCTCTAATTTGTAGTAGCCCACCATACCTAGCAAAAAATCAGTTGGATAAAGCAGTGGATAGCCTGGGCAAACACCGTACTGTTTTTTATATAAAAATCTCACGAATTATTTCTGCATGCGCTCAACCATCAATTTGTATTTAGTCTCATACGGAGACCAAATTGCAGCGTTACATTCCAAATGGCTCCTAACCAATGCGTCAAACAACGCTCTCAAAGCTCCGAAATTTGTAAAGTTATACGTGAAACGTAACATAAAGCCTAGGTTACGGTATGCTTTTTTGCACACGTTATTAATATGCTTTCTAAAACATACATTGGATGTAAAAGTTACCCCAAGGTCTTAAGTTTCCGAGACTCTATGCAGAGGCAGTCCTTCAATGTGATAATGGTGAAGATGTGGTGTGCGAGATCGACTAAATGATAAGACGGAGCATTTCGCGGCATTAAAATATAATTTATTTTCATTACTCCACTTTACAACAGCGTCAATGCTTTGTTGAAAGAGTTCACAATCCGTTTCATGTTTTATTTTACTAACTAATTTTAGGTCATCGGCAAAGAGTATCGGTGAAGAAATATCTATAACTTTTGGTAAGTCATTTACCATTATAATAAACATTAATGGCCCTAAGTTACTACCTTGGCTCACACCAGATCTCGTGTAGTATGGTTCTGAAAGGCATCCACCACAGTCTACATATTGACGTCTATCCCGCAGGTAGCTAGAAAAAAATGTTAAAGTGCGCGGAGTGCAACCTACGTTAGCCAGCTTTAAGAGAAGGTGGTCATTATCCACGGTATCAAATGCTTGATATATGATACTAAATGTGTCATCAGCTCTAAAAGGTTACCCGTTGTCCCCCTTCCAGGACGGAAGCCATGTTGTGCATCCGACAGCTGAGCACTTATTTGTGGGTAAATACTACTGTGAATTGCCGCTTCAAACACCTTCGCAGGAGTACAAAGTACTGCTACAGGTCTGTAATCACTGGTAGTAGTACCCCCGGTGCCTTTAGGTACGGGAACCACTCGCGTCAGCTTCCAAAGATCCGGAAATGTTGCGCTCTCGATACAATAATTAAATATATATAGTAATGGTTTAACTAAAATTTCCTTACAATCTTTGAAAATAAAAGTTGGAATGCCATCTGGGCCAGCTGATCGTTTGGCTGGTAATCGGGCGAGCGCGCGCGTTACATCGACAAGCCCTAACCGTGTGAGATGCGTCCTGGCGCTCATATGCTCGACCGCGGAGGCGCTCACCATATCTAAATTCAGCAACGCCGGTTCTTGATTGTACACAGACTGGAAGAACAGAGTGAACTCCGCGGCACATTCTTGTTCGGATAAAACACGCCCGTCCTTTAATATAGTTTTATTATTGACGCTAGTTCTCCTAGATCTTACGTAATCCCGTAAGATCTAGGAGTCGGTTGACAGATGTGCCTGCACTCGGTCGCGGTACGCGTCGTGTGCCCGCTGCGTATCGGCTTTTACTATCGCCCTAAGTCGAGCAAATTCTACATAGTCACTGCGTAATTTACTAGACTTATATTTCTTATGAAGTATGTGTTTATGTTTTATATGCCTAATAATATCTTTAGTATACCACACCGGATATAACCTACTATCAGTCTTATGGGTCTTTTTAAGCGGAACACATAGATCGAAAACTTCATAAATTTTATTATAAAAAACTTAATAGTTTTATATCGTCAAGATCATTTAAATTATATATTTCACTCCAGTCAATTTCAGATAATAGTTTATATAAGAGATTAAAATTAGCTTTATTGAAATTCCACCGTTTACCAAACATCGGAGTCTGAGAACGCTGAGTACGCTCAGACACAGTCGGAGCGGCAGGCGGGGCGGGCGGCAGCGGCGGTGGGCCGCGTGACGGCCGCGGCGACACGCGGCCTCCGAGCCCGCAGCGCACTGCAAGCGGCGGATGGTACACGTCGATGGGCTCCAGCGCCTCGCCAGCCCCGCTCACCGACACCGACACCTGGTCGCAACCACACAATACTAAGTCCAACTACCTGTCTTTACAATTAGGAACCGCGTTACACTGGGTCAGCTCACAGAAACTCATAAAATATTCAAAATAAACACAAATGTTATTACTGCATGAAAATAAATTAAAACCTCCTAATATCACTAAGTTATTTTTATATTTAACGCATATCTGTTCTAATATATTAAACAACAACATATATTCATTATCTTCCGTCTTGGGTGGGATATAAACTATACAACATATAAATAAAAACCTATTATGTATATACACAGCTCCACAAAGTAATTCAAACTTGTGATTATCTATACTAATATTGTCCGGTAACATCACGCGCCGTAGCTCGTACCGCGGCGTCGCTGCTATAAGTACGCCTCCCTGCTTTCGACCGTCCGCCCGATCGCAACGTAATGTTTGATATCCGAGAAGTAAAAACTCCTCATTTTGTATTGATTCATTGAGTCCAGTTTCTGTTATGGCGAATAAATCGTTTTCAGAATATTCTAGGAGACATAAAAATTTTATAGTTTTGTTCGAAGTCCTCTCACATTTTGATACAGGATATTGATGTTTCTATTGTTTGTACTTATACTAGGGTTTGGTTGGTCGACGAAACCAAATCCACTCACTGAATTCTACGTTAACCGGCCAGACATCCGGATTACACAGTTTTTCAAAGTTGCTTATAGATATTCCAATTCTAAATGACGCGTAACCTCTTTCAGTTTTGTGAGTTAATCTTTCAATATCAATCTCCGACTCGCTTCCTAGTACTTTTATTACATAATTTCTCAGCTGATCCTCTGAAGTATGTTTATTTAATCTCCAAACATGAAGGTACCTTCGACGTTCAACTGCCGTTAATGTCGCAATTGAAGTATTACCACCTCTTTTAATTGGATTGTTCTTCTTGTTTCTCCTTATGACCTCTGTCCAACCATCCTTTTCAATATTTGTTGTAATACTATGCACTGGTGTGTCACTTACTGGTACACTTGTCACCGTACCTGCCGGGGTACTTGCCCGCGGCGGCTGCGCGACTGTAGTCTTTGATTGTACCGCGATGGTTTTACCTGCTGCTGAAGATAGTGCAGTAGTAGCAATAGTCGGTTAGTGTTGACATCCCGTGTCCCACTGTGTTCAGATACTTGTTTATGTAAGGTTCTGATCTCCACCTCATACGAGTTACATTTTTGGTTTGCTTCATTGAGTTCTTGTCTTAGCTTACTATTTTCTAGGGCAAGAACAGTAACATTCGCTTTAATTTCATCAATAATTTTATCCTGAAAGGTACTCATTTTCTCCATTATTATAGCATTTACTCTTTCCATAATATCTACGAAATGTGTCATTTCCTCTGGCGTGGATGTCCCTCTGTTGCCCATAGTAGTATGTTCCTCAAATGATTGAATTCTTCGAAGTACCACCACCACGCACGGGTGTATCATCGGTCACCCGTATACGCTGAGTTATTTTAATGCAAGATAGACACTTAAAAGTGCGCTTCAATTTTAACTGCTCTTCCTTAAACTCAGCACCTGTTATGTTTACACATTTATAATGAAATCCTGATTTACATCCATTACATTTTATCAGGTCCCCAGTGTCAACTTTCTTATTACAATTCAAACAATTCATTGTCGAATTCAAGTAATACTAAACTGTGCGATAGAGACAGAGCGCGCAATCTACGCGCGAGTGAAAGAGAGAGCGCAGCACCACTTGTTCACGTTCAACTGTTTATTATCACCGCACTTTTACACACAAGAAATGTTTAAAAATCCTCATAATTAACACTGTTCTGCATATTCAACACTTGTACTAGCGTATTTAGTTCAATTATACATTGTTCACACAACTGAAAACGTCTATAATATCCAATTTAGAAAATAAATTAGCGGAGCGACACGAGCGACACATTCGTTGACCAAATACATGCTGAAACATGCTGACAGGATGGACCCACATGAACTTTATTTTCTGACTGGTCGAAACGTCGATATTAATAGATAGTTTGGCGAAACTCCTTCTCTGCGTGTAAGGAGTAAACGACCTAAAACCGCTTTGGCGATATATTTGATCAAGTTGAGAACCAGTCAACCAAATACAAAGTTGGTAGATATGTTTCATGACCACAACTGAAACAGCCGACGAGTTCAATTTGATAATATGTCTGCTGAATCACCTGGATTAGGAGATTTTCCAGGGTTGTATATACGTATAATAAGTTTGGCTGTGAGTATGTCTACACTGCATTTTACCCCTTAATGGCCAGCAATTATTACTAGCGATGTTGTAATTATTCAAATTAATATTTTCACTATACAGTTGTATGGTATAAACACCATTACAGACTTGTTCACTGTAATAACTCCTGGCTAATTTTAGCTGATAAGTCCCTAGCGCATACATAACAAATGAAATATTTATTTCGCAACATTGACAATTACTTGTTCTTATTGACGTCAAATAAAACATGACTCTACCACCAGGTCAAAAAAACCTTCGTGAAGAAGAACTGGCGAGAAACTTTACGGGTATATATATTTTTTTCATTATTTTGAAAAAAATATATATACCCGTGTACAGAGTCTCTTTATGCCTATACAAAGTTATTCTTATCTGCATCTGTTAGCAAGTCTCCCTCCCCACAAGTATCCAAACGACGAACACCCTCAAACGGCACCCGTTCACGAATTCACGCGGGATCCAGCCATCGCTCTCCTCAACCATATTAGAGGGAAGTGAGCGACCCGTCACCCGACGCTACCATAAGAAGAAGTACTTTAGTGACAATGATACTTTAGATATTCGTCGGGACGAAGAACTCAACGGACAAACCACACATTAAACATGTTTTGTTACAAATACTAGTAAAATCCTGTTAATGAGGGGATTATTCCCAAGGGCTTTTATCATCCAAATAATCGGATAGTTTATAATATGCTTTAGCACACAACTTCTGCTTATAGTTTCTTTGAATTTGTCAATAGGAAGACCTTG
Organism: Marasmarcha lunaedactyla; assembly: GCA_923062675.1. NCBI lineage: Eukaryota > Metazoa > Arthropoda > Insecta > Lepidoptera > Pterophoridae > Marasmarcha > Marasmarcha lunaedactyla. Next base: position 21,608,607 of record OV281360.1, on the reverse strand, counting down.
GATATCCTCAGGAACCTTATTATAATACAAGACATACGTCTCAAATGATGTTTGGTTGATAAATTATCATTTTCATCATTGATAATAAGCTTCATTTTTGTTATTTAATGCTAGGTCCATTATATTTTTACACATAGTTTTTACTTTATCTTTACCTTGGGCAGTAGCTGTCCCACTTGTGCATCCCAACCAGGCAAACCATTATCTATACAACTCTTTAAAAAAGTTTCTTTTAACCCTTCCTAGCCAGTAACAGTTTCAATATCTACGCGACGTCCTAAGCCGAAGTCCGTGCTCTTAGACGTATCGGAAGTAGGAGTAGTTTATGTTCCACCCTCAGTTCCACCCGCTAGGCTACAAAGTTCGGTGAAATTTAGAAGGCCTATTGGCCTTAACGGTCATAAATAAACAGTTCATTTCGGGGGAAAAACGATGAGCAGTACTAGTAGTTCCAACGAGAAGAAAACATGAAGGTAAGAAATAGGAGGATAGCAAACTCTAAAACCAAAATCTTATAAGAAAGAACGTATTGAATCCTGAATGTTCTAAGTCAAGACTGACGAAAAAGTGTGTAGTCTGGCGGTGTATATATTGAAAGTATACAAGAACAGTATGTAGATATCGTGTATATTTTCAAAAACTTTATTTTGTTACACATTCTGAAACCATACAGTGTAAGAATTTATTCATTCTCACTTTCAATTCACAACATATTTTACAAAATGTAATGTATGTAAAAAAGAACATAACCTTGTTCAAAAGAAAAAAAACATCTGCACAATGTTAACACAAGAGGAAGAAATATGCTAGCAGCTCATAATAGTAGGCTTCTTATAGTCACTAACTCATTCATGGGTCAATGTATACGCTTTTTAATGAGGTTCCTGAGGATTTTTTTTATTGAAAAAGGTTAAGACGTTTGTCTTCTATCTCACCTGATGGAAAGTGACGATGAAGACGAAGGTGTTTAACGTCTATCCACGAGATACCTATTCACTCGACGCTTGAAAGAACTAGGACTATAGTTTTCTGGAAAAACAGACGCAGGCAGTTTATTCCACACCTTGGCCACCCGCACCAAAAAGGAACTATCGAAGCGTTTGGTTCGACTTCTTGGGATATCTACCATGAAAGGATGGAAGGTCTGTCTGCGTCTAGTAGTCCGATGCAAGAAGGGTGTGGGTTCAACCTGATCAAAAAGAGCATTCGCGCACTCTCCAAAATGTAATCTGTAGAAGACTGCTAAACTGGCAACTTTCCGACGATGGTCGAGGTTTTGCAGTTTTTTGGTGGTGAGGTCAAAGTTGTTAATAATTTTTCGGGCTCTTCATTCAACTGCATCCATCGCTTCTAGTTGGTGCTTTGCAGAACTTACATACAGAGCTTCTAGTTGGTGGCTACAGTACTCCATACAAGATCGAACTTGAGCTGTATACAAATTAAGTAGCTGTTCAGGGCTGAAGTACCGTCGGACCTTCGAGATGATTCCCAACTTCTTTGAAGCAGTTTGAGCCATGGACACAATTTGTTGCCCGAAGTTTAGTTGGGGCGATATAGTTACACCCAGAAGCCCTAGGTGGTCGGGTAAGGGAACAGAAACATTTTGGATAGTGGGCGTTAGGTCGAAACTGCTCTTTTTCGCGGAGAATAAACACGCCTGCAGTCTGCACATATTCCTTCTAAATATTTTGAATTTTTTGACAAATCTATGATCCATTTTAATCGCCGTATGTCAAATACCATATTTAGGATTTCCAAACATTTCAATAGCAGAGTTTTAGTTTTTGAACTGTTTTAAAAGCTGAAGTACTCATGCAAATGCTATTCACAGATATGCAGATGCAGCGTCGCATCTGCTGTTCGAGTCTGTGGAGCCGTCGATGCGGAAGTGGAGGAGGAGCATGCAGCCGGCGGTCCCACAAAACATTCAGGCATACGGGGCCGCGCTCGTACGACACCCTAGCCACAGTGACATGCTGTTGGCGACGGTTTCTGCGGGCGAGAGTTATATCATCATACTTACTATGAATAATTTTGGAACGTGCCTCCGCGACAGTTCGACTGTTATAGTGGATGGCACGTTCCAAACTGTTCCGGCCGGCTTACCTGCCTACCAAATCCTCACTATTCACGGGGTGATTGGAGGATGTTACTTTCATCCTGTAATAGCTTTGATGGAAAATAGGAGACGTGACCTGTACGAAGCCGTCCTACAAAGGATTTGGCAGGTGGCAGGTAACCCAAGCCCTGCCCACATAGTGACTAATTACGAGCCTGCTCTTCGGGGTGCGCTCGAGTCTGTGACCGGAGTGGAGATTCAAGGGTGCCGTGCAGGCGCTGCTGAGACGTGCGAGGCAGCTTGGGGTGCCCGTGGCATGCCGTTCGCCAGGCTGGCGTCTGGTGCAGCTGTATGCGGCGATGGCGCTACTGCCGCCGGTGCCCCTCGGCCTGGCCGAGGTGCGCTCCGCTGCTGCCGCGAAAGGTCTGCCCTTCTCCGCCAACTTCCACAACTACTTTGTGTCACATTGGATGACTCGGGAAAGTAAAAATGACATATTTGTTTGTTTATTTATTTAATCTTATGGAAGTAAAGAATATCTCAGGTCATGCTTAACTATTTACTATTACTTAAATATTAACTGAAAAAGTAGTTTTGGCAGTGTTTTGAATTTATGTAAGTAACTACTAATGATTGTATTTAAAAATTGATGGTTTTTTTTCTCTAGGTGGGTCCTGGGGCGTTTAGCGTCTACCAGAGCCCTCACCGAAAATCCAATGTAGCGGAGAGCTACCACGCCTCCTTCTGGCGCTCTCTTGGGCCATCACCAAATATTTGGCGATTTTCAGGTTTAATAATCTGTATTTAAGTATATAGTTGTAATTAAGTTAAATGTACTTAACAGTAGCTGTGGTTAAGTAGATTCAACTTTGTGATTCAAAACACGCCATTCATATACCTACACAATTTGTAGTTATTAATTACACAAAAAAATTCCAATGAAGTTTACATTTTTGTGTTGTTTTGTAATGTTATGTATGGATGGCTTGTCAATTAGTGTGTAGATTATGATTCTAGGCTAGAAAAATGCATGTTTTCACAAAATATTTGCTATACTTATATAGATGTAAGTAGGTATGTGCATCTAGATGTGAGACGCCTTTTTATAGACTTAGTTTTAAATATTAACTTAGAACCTTATTATGATTATTGTAGTTCTTTTCTAGTTACATCCTTGGTTTGTGTGGAGTGGATCATATCTGAAGACTCAAGGATAGTAATGTCGCTATTACCGACAATTTATCAGTATTTTGTTAAATAGCAAGTTGAAAAAATAAATAGTATTATTATTAAAATATATAGAGCGGGTTGTTGTTAATTTCTTGAATTTTCTTTGACAGTAAATAAATTTCCGCAAAGTAATTTATTTTGTATGATAATGTTCTTCTTGTGATTCGAACCCTTTTTGGCAATAATTATTAAATTAAACATAAAATGAGATGGTCATTGTTTCACTGTTTCTAACTTCAAATCTATTTTCTTTTTAGATGTTGAGATGTTGACTGGAGGCTCTTCGAGGAGGTCGTCTGCCGAGGAGGAACAGAGAACGTTCCTACATACGGGCAAATATTACGATGAACAACACGAGAGCTCTTGAAAGGGGGGTGATTTCACTCAGAGAGTTCCTTGTATCCATCAGTAGGAACATAGATATAGGTGAGGGGGTGATTGTAGAAGATGTACCTGAGGTTGGGGTAGAGGTTGAGGTTGTTGAGGAAGAGGGTGTGCTTGATGTCACAGGGTTTCCAAATCCTTCAGATGAGGAGACCCTTCAGGCAGCGGTACAGCAACCAACCAGGCCATCACTACAACCACCACCGATACCTATTCTTTGTCGTATTTGCATAGAGAACGTGCCTACATTGGTTCTGCAACCATGTGGACACGCAGTATGTTTACCATGCCGACAGCAAATGCAGACATGTCCCTTTTGCCGGGCTTTTATTATGGATACAGTCCGTGTATATTTGTAACACTTTCTTTTCTCCTTTTTCCTATTTTCATCCTTCTTATCTCCAACGCATAAAGAGTGGTGTTATAAGTTGGACGTGTGTCTGTCGATATCAAATCGGTTTAGCATGCTTTTTGCCCTCAGGTGTTTTTTAAGATGTGTTCACTAATTTATCTTTATGCAAATGCAGATATTGCCCGTTTTGTCACAGATTATGTTGCATATTTTTGTAGTTCATGTGTCTTTTATTTCATTTCTTAAATAGGAACATTCTCTGTTTGATCCGAAGCATTATTATTTTTATAATTATCCATAGCGAGTGCCATCCACGAAGCGCGCCCTGCTAATTTTTCTAATGCGCGATGGTACATAAGGGCAGCCTTGTGGATGTCAGTCATTATGTACTCCTGTACTATTTATAGATACTTTAGTAATACTGCCAAACTTATAGTTTATTTTTTATATTTTATTTTTTTATAATTATTAATTAGGTAGGTACATACTGTTGTTACGCACTAATTATTCACATTGCAGTGTAACTCCGCCATTTAAGTGTGTGCTTGATGCCGGTCCTAAGCCCGAAAAAAGGAGGAAGGCACTGAAATTTTTTATAATGAAATGGATTGGAAATATTCGTTTAATTCCCTATTCACCAAAGCAGTTGGCCAGTAATGTAGTGATGCCTAGTTGGGAACTCACTAAGTTGGGCCAGCGGCTTAACTCTTAATTGATCAGCCTTGTTGTGATATCCATAAGTTATAAATGTATTCATTTCAGGTCAATGAATTCTACCAAAGAAGTGTGAGAAAATGTGACTGGATGAATATATGAAAGTGCAACAAGCTATATAAATTTAAAAGATTTCAAGATCAAATTATGTTGTTTAAAATGAATTTAATTCAAAAAGTAAAAAATATATAAGTATCACATTTTAATTACTTTTCTTTAACCCCTATCCAAATGATAGAACTTTTTACTTCCATTAAACTATTGGTTTAAAAGTAAATATTTGTAAATATGAAATATACCTACATATATCTTATCTTTTTAAACTCATATTTAATAGAAGCAAAAATTTTGCTGTACACTGGTTGTGTATGCATTTGTAAAAATATTAAAATTATTGTTAAACCATGTTAATTACTACCAACTTAATCAAAGATGATCCAGGAAGGTTCAATTAGACACATTCTATGAAAGCATAACATATCTTTAGAAAATCAAAGCATCATGCCCATTTTCAGACATCATTCAACATTTTATTCGAAAGTAATGTTGTCTTGAAGTAGCTTGTAAGTAAATAAAGTTATTTTTAAAGTAGGTAAGTGCTATAATTCCAGCTCTAGTCAGTACTATTATAATGAGGGTAAGATTTATTTGTTTCTGTGTCTATAGGTAATTTATAAACTGAAAGCTAAATCCAAAGTTCATGATAATAATATACTATAAGTTTAAAGAAAAACTGGACTTAGGGACATAATACATGAAAAAGTTACCTATATCAAAATGAGGCTCTTTATCTAAACTTTAGGCCCTGATGACCTAGTTCTATTTCTTATCATGTTTGTATTTAACAGGTTTATACTTATAGATATTTAGACTATGTGCTAGAAAAAAAGTTTCAACCTCCATGAAAGACAAACTTGTGACAAAAATGACTTAAATTACATTTTTCTACTGACCTATTTGGGTTAAGAGTATTCAAATGAAAAAATCTGCATTGCTCCTATTAGCCTCAGTGGAGTGGAAACATTAAAACCTCTGCTTACCAAAGGTCGGCTAGTAATATAGTGTGACCTAGTTGGAAATCATTTGCAAAGTCGCACTGGCAGTTTTAGGTGTGAGGTCTTTAGTCAATGCTCTATTATTATATCTCAAATTGTTGTGATATCTATAAACCATAAATGTAACATAAATTGGTATATTCTTTTAAGGTCAATAAATTTGACCAAAATGTGAGAAAATGTGGATAGAGTAAAAATATTTTACTGTACAATAAGCATGTCACATTCACATATATATGCCTACATATTAATCATTAAATTTGGTAATTACCTCCTTTTAGTAGAAAATAAATTTTATGTTTATTACAAAATATAAATGACTATTTTTGGTTGTGTATTGACAAATTTAAAAATTAAATTAATTAAATAATTATACGTTAAAATTATACTACAAATAAAACACTAAATCTAAACTTGAATGCATTGTGGGCAACGTAGCCAAAAGGCTGGCTGAATTACCACGCTGGATCGCAATAGAAATTCGTTGTGCGAGGTAGGTGCCAGCCTTCGGGTCACGAGTTTCACTCACCAATCGCCTCGCTAGGTCCGAAAAAAGACGATGAGCCCCTTGTCCCCAGGACCCCGTGGTTTCAAAAATATACCCGCTACCCAAATTCTGATATTTTCTACGTTTAAGGCTTTCAGCGTTTTATACTTTTTATACTAATTATGCGTTTTATACTAATTGTGGAAAGATGGGAAGCCGCGAGAGTATCTACGCAGGTTGCATCCCACACCAGCGGCCTACCCATCCTCCACGGGACCAGAGTCATACCATCAGGTCGCTTGCCATCATCACGCAACAATCCTGACGGTTCAAGAACCGAGGGAGTGTTGGAGGTAACAAGAGCCAAATTCAAATTCAAATTCAAATATTTATTTCTCAACATTGACAATTACTTGTTCTTATTGACGTCAAATAAAACATGATTCTACCACCAGTTCGAAAAAAACCTTCGTGAAGAAGAACTGGCAAGAAACTTCACGGGTATATTTTTTTTCAAAAAAAATTTACAGAATCTCTTTATGTCTATAAAAAATTATTCTTTTCTGCATCTGTTAGCTCGGCAAGTCTCCCTCCCCCCAAGTATCCAAACGACGAACACCCTCAAACGGCACCCGTTCACGAGTTAACGCGGGATCCAGCCATCGCCCTCCTCAACCATATTAGAGGGAAGTGAGCGACCCGTCACCCGACGCTACCATAAGAAGACGTACTTTAGTGACAATGACGCTTTAGATATTCATCGGGACGAAGAACTCATCGCACAAACAGACACATTACACATGCTTTGTTACAAATACTAGTACAATCCTGTTAATGAGGGGATTATACCCAAGGGCTTTTATCATCCAAATAATCGGATAGTTTATAATATGCTCTAGCACACAACTTCTCCTTTATAGTTTCTTTGAATTTGTCAATAGGAAGACCTTGGATATCCTCAGGAACCTTATTATAAAAGCGTATACATTGACCCATGAATGAGTTAGTGACTTTATGAAGCCTGCTATTATGAGCTGCCAGCATATTTCTTCCTCTTGTGTTAACATTGTGCAGATCTTTTTTTCTTTTGAACAAAGTTATGTTCTTTTTAACATACATTAAATTTTCTAAAATATATTGTGAATGGAAGGTAAGAATATTTATTTCCTTAAATTTACTTCTAAGTGACACCCTTGGACCGAGCTGATAGATTGCGCGAGCAGCCCTTTTCTGCAGAATAAATATAGCATCGATGTCGGCAGCACTCCCCCACAGCAGAATACCATATGTCATGAGGCTGTGGAAGTAACCAAAATAGACTAATCGAGCAGTTGTTTCATTTGAAATTTGTCTAATTTTTTTAACAGCATATGCGGCAGAGCCAATCCTTTTCACTAAACCATCAACATGCGGTCCCCACTGGAGTTTGGCGTCTAAGGTTATGCCCAGAAATACAGTTGAGTTTACAGGAGTCAGTTCCTGGCTCTTAACTACAATGTTTGTGTTTACCTGTTTGCCATTTGGCAGTGTAAATTTAACACATTTCGTTTTTTTTTCATTGAGGAGCAAATTATTAGCTTAGAACCACTGCTCTGTGTTGGAGATGCATTTGTTCACCGCTCGATAGTCAATTTCTTGTCTTTTGATTTTAAACAAGAAGGAAGTATCGTCAGCAAACAATATGACCTCGCATTGATTCTTAACGACCGATGGCAGATCATTAATATAAACTAAAAATAGGAAAGGACCAAGAACTGAGCCCTGGGGCACACCCATTGTCACTGCCGATCCTGATGATTTTTCTCCATTTATTGCAACTTTCTGTTTTCTATTAGAAATATATGATTTAATCAAGGCAAGCGCTTGGTTTTTAATGCCGTAATGGTGCAGTTTCTTGAGTAGAGTAGTATGATCCACACAGTCGAACGCCTTGGACAAGTCACAAAAGACACCAATAGCATCACACGACTCCTCCCAGGCGCTGAATACGTGTTTTATGAGCTCAACACCGGCATCGGTTGTTGAGCGACCCCGCGTGAAACCAAACTGCTTAAAATTCATTAAACTATTACCGTAAAAATGAGAAAGTAATTGATTTAAAATTAATTTTTCAAAAATCTTACTGAGCGTTGGTAGTATAGATATAGGTCTAAAATTATTAGGGTCAGACATACTACCTGCTTTGAATATTGGAATGACCTTACTCAATTTCATTAAATCAGGAAAAACACCATTATCAACACAGTCATTAAATATACTGGCTAAGTACGGGGCTATACCATCAATGACAGATTCAATAATTTTAACAGAAATCCCATCTAAATTGGCAGTATTTTTTACTTTAATGCTTTTAAATGCGTTTAAAACTTGTGGAACGGTAACATGTTTAAAAATAAAATCAATATTGCATGAATTTACATTTTCCGTTAGCAGTGACTGTGCAAGAGTGGAACATGGATTAATACTCGAAGTAGTTGACACAGGGATGGCAGTAAAAAAATTTTCAAATGCTTCAGCAACTTCTTTGTCAGTTGACAACACTTTATCATTAATTTTTTAATTATATTTGGTGTGTGGTTCTTTTGCTTTCCCAGTTTCCTGATTAATTATATTCCATGCAGTTTTTGAAATGTTAGTACTATATTGAATTTTATTATTAATGTAATTAGATTTAGTTACACTGCAAACGTTTAAATAATTTTGAATACTTTTTAACATATTCATAAAATGTCTTATTATGATTATAAGTTCTTTCACTGTACAATTCATATAATCTATTTCTACTTCTGCATATTCCCACTGTTGCCCAGCCCGATGGATGATGTCATTTAAACTGGCATGGCGAGATATTCTGCCACCGCTGCGAGAACATGAAAGGCCATGGCGACCGAGCTCATCGACCAACACGCCACAGCGGCAGCGGTGTCGAGCACATAATTTTATTCCTAAACGTAAACTACAGGCAAGCCTAAAGCTATGGTTGTCAAAAAGGGTTCCCAAGTTAGATGACGGAAGCGCCTGCAACCATAGCCCTGACTCCCACGAACCCACGCTAGCAGACGAGCGCGCTTTTAATTGTTTGTTCCGCTCTAAAATACAAAGCACGTCGTCCCACTGACGCTGTGACGCGGGATTTTGTGGAACTGCTGAACTGTTTGATACAATATTCCAGTGCATTTCGGCATCCGAAAGATGAGAAATCTCGCCCGTAAAAGAAGAGGAAAGAATGTTATTGATAATATCTTTATTACCGTAAATCGAAGATAAAAAGGCTGGCAAAGCTCTAGAAGAAGTTTTTCGAGTTCCTAAACCACCGAAGCGCACTGGTAGACTGGCTTGATCCCAGGAATTATTATCAAAATTTATGTTCAGAATATTCGAAAGAGTTGATTTCATTTTTTCATCGAGAACCGAAAGTAAATTTTGGTGTTTCCAAAATTGTGAGCAGCGAAGATAATAAATTAATTTTGGCACGAATAAGCAATGACGTAAAATGTAAAAGGCCATATGTGTATTAATTTGTGAAAGCCGGGAATAACTTTCTGAAAATTTTGAAATTTTGTCAATTATAAAGTTATGAAACGAGTCATCAAAAATTGGTGAACCTAGGAGCCGAAGGGAAGATTTCTCTATTACAGTGATGCCGGGGGCAATTGATTGAAAGGTCTGAATAATGCTTTCTTTATTCTTACAAGATTCGGTAATAAATAGCTCACATTTACCAAAGTTTAATGTGAGGCCAATTTTGGCGAACTTATCAATCAAAAGCTTCAGGTCATCGAGAACGACACTTGCATCTCCCCCTAAGGTTCCGTCGTCAAGATACCAAACATTAAATTTCGAATTTAGTTGTTCAATGAAAGGATGAATACCTAAACTAAAAATAGCAGGGCCTAACGGGTCACCTTGTTGACAGCCCACCTCTGATGATATGTGATGGTCTCCGTACACCAGAAGAGATGGCTCGTCATAACATTGATGAAGGAAATTAAATGCTTTGGGCAAGTGCTTTCTTACTTCTGTCAACAGGGTTCCTCGCTGTAAAGAATTAAAAGCGTTTTTAACATCCACCTTCAAAACAACCTCACCTCCTTGACAATCGAGAAAAGTCCTCAAAGCATGTACGGCCGCTTCACAGCCACCTCTGGTTCCAAAACCTAATTGTTTGGGTTGAAAATATCTCGCCAGGTCACCATAGGCAAATCGACAAGTGACTTTAGCGGCAAGGCGGCGCAAAGTACTACCAACTGCAATTGGCCTGATTCCACCATCTTTTTTCTTAAGGGCAATTAGGTGGGCCCCGTACAATATTGGCCTTATTTTACTGAGGACTTTTTCTGTAATGAGAAGATTTATTAGAGCTGTTAATTCTTGTAAAAGTTTTTGACCGGTATCACCATTAGCACTGGAAAGAAGATCTTTAAAGTGCTGGGGCATAAGACCGTCGAGGCCTCCAGCAGAGCCACATTTAAAAGAACTAACAGCCCCGAGGACATCTACAGCAGACGCTTTTAAGGAATCCTCTTCCGTGGGTTAAGGTCCAAAGGATCAAATATTGCCGTCGAAGGTGGATGTTTACTAATCAAACAGTCCAGTGTCTCTTGATTACGAGGCGCTACAGCATCACTAGAAAAAAGGATTCGAGAAGCCCCACTGAGGTCACCGTCTGAGATTTTTGATTCTATTTTCTTACGTAGATTTATTATTAAATTTTGATTGATTGATCGTAGAAATTTTGATTCCAAGAAGGTTTGCTAATAGTTGTTAAAAGGGGTCGACTGCAATTTTGTTTAATAGACTTAGTTAAGGAAGTAGATTTTGATTTAACATGCAAATATGTGTAAGAAAATGTTAAAAGTTGTTCCCAAGATTGTGCAGAATTGTTTGATACCACATCATGGATAACCTCAGTAAGTTTTTCAGCAACGGTTATTCTAGCCCCTCTCGGTATTCTTTTAACTAAGGGAAGAGAATTTTTTAAAGAGCTTAGGTGTTTCCAAAATAAAGAATTTTGGTTATCATTAGTATCGGGAGACGCATTCAAACGACAAGGGAGAGAGGCTGGAACTGATTGGGATTTATGTTTTTTACCGGTATGGATTTTTAAGCCCCTTTGGCCTCTAAAAAAGTGAGGCTGAGAACAAAGGGGGCATCGTACAAAACTTTCTAGTGACGCTGCATTGTGAATAGTACAATTGGAGAGTGACATGCACGTACCTTAAATAATATAATGTAATATCCTTAATTTCTATACTTTGTACAAATGTTTATAAAATAAGAAAGTCTTAAAAATCTCTTTCTGAGCACTGAAATCACCATACAAATTGAATGTACCACTTCACTTTCACAATGTACAAATAGGTAGACTTTAAATGGGAACTCAAAAGGGAACCAAATATATACAAAAAATTTCACAAAACAATTGTCAGGAGGGAAGCAGCGGCCATTCCGCGCCGGCGCGCGGCGCTCTTGCAACGCCGAGAGCACAGGAGAAAATCTTCTTCCCTCCACAAAATGGTTACCAGAAATATTTTCAATTGTTTCTAGGAAAAATGTATAAAAATTTACTTCATGACATTTCAAAATAATATCGAAAAGATATTAATTATATTTTTACATTTTGAGGCAATGCCTATGCAGATGTTTTGAAAGAGGTTCTATTTTAAGGGACTGGGCTCTGGAAGCTAAAACACTAATATTATGGTTATTGTAATTTATTTTATTACACACACTAACACTATTTCATATTTACACTAAGTATTTTATCTTTTTATAACTATCAGATGTTACATCGTTCGTGTCTAGATGAGAAGTCATTCATAACAGAAAAACAATCATCTGTTATGACATTTAAATGAACAGTTCAATATTAGAAAACTGTCACTTCATACGTGACAAGTGTTGCCTGCCATTACTCACATATACAACCTCCAACAATTCTAAGTTTATTTAAAACTTTAAACTCCTTCTCGACTACTCACTACATAAACTACTCTAAGTTTATTTAAAACTTTAAACTCCTTCTCGACTACTCACTACATAAACTACTCTAAGTTTATTTAAATACTTTAAACTCCTTCTCGACTACTCACTACATAAACTACTCTAAGTTTATTTAAAACTTTAAACTCCTTCTCGACTACTTAAATAAACTACTTTAATCATATTCACTTGATACATAATGCCTTATTGACATTTAAATGAACAGTTTAATATTAGAAAACTGTCACTTCATATGTGACAAGTGTTGCCTGCCAATATTCACATATACAACCTCCAACATTTTTTATTTTTTTCAATTTTATGTTATATTCCAGGTGAAGAAATATTAAAATTAAGAGATATATTTATTCTAAGATTCTTAATATGAACTCACTCATTATGCCTCAGCACACCCATGGGTGCAATCCTAAAAAAGTAGATTACATAAATTTTAGTTCTTTTTTAAATTAAAAAAAACAACCTCACACAATTAAGAACATATTACACTATCTATCTGCATGAATCTAAAGAAAGGTGCAAAATTAAACACAATGAGATTAGAAGTGAATAAAGGCCATTACTTTATTAATTAAGTAATAATAATTATTATTTATTGACACAAAGAAATCTATGTAAGCGTTAATGTAAATATTGTCAGAGTAATGCAGGTACCATCCTGACTTTGCTCCATAAATTACGGAAGTAGGCTGATATCTTCGTCGCTTTAATCAAACACATGGATCTTCCAGTAAGAAGACCCACTGTTTACTGAATTATCCCAGCACCAGCTATCAAACAACCCCACTAGTATTATGTCACCTGTCCTGAGAAAAACAAGTAATGTAGGAAAAAAAACAATAACATATATACATATATACAATAACAAAAACAATAGGAAAGTTCCCAAACATAAATGGTATAATATATACCCGTATTTCGCAACACCAAAATTTGTTGTCTAATTTGTGACATGAAATACGGGCTGTACATTATCGTGTTGTGCTTTCCTGTGCTGTGCATTATTGACACGTTCCTATATTGCACAGCCCGTATTGTACGACACGGAAAACGTGACATAGCCAGGTACACGAATTATTGGGCGTACATTTCGGCCCGTGCAATTTGGTGTCATGGATTATCGTGCTGTACATTAACCGGACCCGTATTTATGTTTGAATTTTTTTTTTAAGTTTACCAACCATGCTTAGTTTAGCCTACCTAGCCTAGCCAGCTTTTATAGCATCATCTGTCGAGGTAATTGGAACTTATATTTTGTTCAATTATGAATGGTTTACACGCCTTAAGTAGGTTAGGTAAGGTATATTTTAAGTTAAAAATTACGTCTAAGCAGTCAGAAGTGAGGTGAAGTGAGGTACGGAAGTGCTAAACTAAATTAGGATTCGTTCTATTTTTCTGGTAAGTAGGTGAGCGGGGCTCCCACTTAACAAGTTCGGACATTATTTTTTAGTTAAGTGTATAAGTTGACAAAGTGATTGACGGCAAGAGCTCGTACTTATCTTGAATATTTTTTCCTACTTTTTTAAATTTCAGTGTGGAGTTTACACTCTACTATAAAATTTATCGAAGAATATTTAAAATAGGAATGCTTGTTGAATATACGAAGTAATAATTTTTGAAACAGATTCTTCTCTGAATTTGTCCAAAATCTCACTAATTGAAGAATCCTGTACGTTATTAACCATCCACCATATTGTACTTATGAGCGTAACTACTTAATGCGTTTGAACACAAGTGAAATATAGTAACTTAAAATTAGGTACCAACTGAAATACTTAACGCGTGTAAACCAGCCATTAGGCATGGAGAATTTCCTCGTTGCCCTCAGAACTGCTTTAGTAAGTGCCAGCTAAGAAGATGCGCTCCATTACTATTTCGGTCGTAGTGTGTGACTATAAACAAAAAAGTACCTAGGGCGTTTTTAATGATGGCACACTATCTGCTAGATCTTTTACCAGGAACAAAATTAAAATGTTAAAAGTAAATATCCTCATTGATTGGCAATTGATTTTTGTGCCAATTAGATTTTCACCATTTTGGCGCTGTTGACAGATGTGGGGAAACTTAACTTTATTTTGTAATGATTTAGAAAAAACTATACTGCGCATAAACTTGAAAACTGTAAGTATTTACAAAGCAGATCTACCGAGACCGCAGTTGCTTTTTTTAATTAGACTATTTGGATTGAATGTAACTAGATTAAGCTTAATGCGAACTTAGCGACGATCAGAGCTTTAGGGTAACGATCATTAATTTCGATAAAATAATTCAAATAAACCTTTCAGTTGAATGAAGTCCATAATAATTCGTCGATGACGTCATAAATGCCGCCAGATTCCCGCTCACAGTGAGTGCCCAAGCTACGGAGCATGGTCGTTCTGAACATTCTGGCAAAACTGACACATGACGTTTCTTTGTTGATGTTTTTATTAGGCCACTAAAGATTTTAAAAGCTTACTTATTAATTTTCGTTTGTAATAATGTAAAAAAATAGCTCTTGTTTCAATCCGGCATTCGGTAAGCAGCACAAGTTTGCTCTTACTGAAAGATTGACAATTGAAAATTTGACAAATCAATTGATTGACTTTCAAATCTAATAAGACAGTAGCACAACACAACTCATCCATTTAGAACGAAATTTACTCGATTTAATAAAAAATGGTATTTGATGTTGTTAGTTTGTGTTGTTAATATTTAAGTGGAATATACTGATCTCACCTACGCAATGGCATTATATGAAGGTATCTCACTTATTCAAGAAAAACAGGCGGTTGTTTTGGATCTGGGATATGACTACATAAAGTTAGTACTTTTTGCCTTTATGGTTTAGAGTAAAACATCATAAAAACGATAATAACGTGCATTTAACCTGAAAATGTTTTATTACATCCTGAAATATACCCGCTAAGACTGCCTCACAAATGATGATATAATAAAAAAAATTTGTAATCTAGGTGTGTTTAGGGGTTTGGCTCGTTCCGGAACTGTTGACGCACCTCTCCTATTCAGTACTAACAATCTGTAATATAATGTAAATTTTCATTATTCTATGCTTTAATTCCAAAGATAAAAATGTTTTTGGGAATGGAAATTTCTTTAACTTTTGTTTAGGAAACATATTTTGTTATAAAATGTTACATTTATTATAAATTTGAAAGTGTATCAATTGAGTAAGAAACAAAGAGCTATTAAGTATAAAAATACTGGTAGAGTGTGTTTCTTGACTTCTCATTATCATTAAGGCAACATAAGTTCAATGAGCTGACCAACAAAAATCGTACTGTAGTGTGCATCTGAGGGAGGCACAGCAGTCTCTAAAGTAGTCTCTCTTAAAAAAGCTTTGTGTTGACCAAAAGTAATAGAAATAACTATCATTACCATGATAGTGTAAGATGTGATAGTAGGAATGAGCCGTTATTTACATCATAACTACCTTAAATATATGATAGTAACTTAGAGAATTACTAAATAAAATCTTCATTCTTTATAACTAAATGTGTGAACAAATTATGTTGATGAATTTATGGATTGGATACAGCGTATTCAGTTCAAAAGTCAAAGATTCCCTGTAAACTTTTTTGTAGTATAATAAAATTCTATGATTTATGTGGTTACATATAAAATATGTTCAAAAGACCAGGGTTGTTGGCTCAGTGTTAGATCAGTAGTTATAATAAGATTTATTTTAAATGTTTAATTGGGTATATTTTTATTGAAGGTTCTGAGAAACCTTTAGTTTATCAAAGTGAAAACAGTTCAGAAATACTGTTTAAAATATAGTAAAAAGTGTTTAAAGTGTAGTATAAATAAAGGTTTGCTTACCACAGCTTTGAATCATCCCACTGCAGGAGTATCAGCCTCACTTAACTAAAGAGGTGGTTTCAGGCAACAATTAGTAGAATAAGTAATTGTCAATGTGACGACCGAGTGGTGTAGTGCCTCATACGCCAAAGGTCCCAGGTTCGAGTCCTGGCCGGGGCATTCATTTGTGTGATGAACACAGATATTTGTTCTTGGGTCATGGTTGTTTGTATTTATATATGTATGTTTAATCTGGGTTCCCCCAGTTTAATGTATGGTCATTAATAACACAAGCTCTGCTTACTTTGGGGCCATACAGTTGGTGTGTTTGTCTGGGGATTTATAAAAAATAAAAAAAATAAAAATGTTGAGAAATAAATATTTGAATTTGTAGTTCAACACACTTGTCTGCTGCGAGTAGCCATACTTGACACAGACCTTTGAGGTCAATTCTTAGGTATGTGAGTTTCGTCAGAATGTTTTCCTTCACCTCATTGGTATTAGCAGTCACCGGGGTTTGAATCCGGGACATTGAGATAGAGAAGCTAGTGCCATATAACCCTAACCTGTGCCACAGATACAGTGAACAAATGAACTTCTGAACTGGGTTCAAATTCATTTGGGCCCTATGGGAATGAAAATGCAAAAATGGTGTGAATGTCATGCCAATTTTGATTTGATTGGCCGATGACTTATTGCTTGGTGAAAACTGACAAAATTTGAACACTCCAAGTAGTCAAAGCTGCATATATGGTGATTTTATTCAACTTTCTATTGGCAGCTACATGAGTTGTAAAATTGTGGCAAGCAATAATTAGCCGAAATGCAATCATACACAATTTAAATTACAAGAGATTTAATTTACTGAGGACACTTTTTACATCAATTTTGTATTAGACCATCTGTATTAAAGATACTGCTGATATGTTTTTCTGTGCAGTGTTTAGCAATGAGGATGATGAAACATAGAGAACAAGTAATTGTCAATGTTGAGAAATAAATATTTGAATTTAATTTTGAATTTAGAATAATAGAATTTTGTAAGAAAACTAAGTATACCTTATAGTAGAGAAGTTTTAATTGCCCCTTGTATTTATATCCTATCATGGTGAAACCTAGGTTATATTCTTTCTCTATATTAACAAATATTTTTGTTCTCTCCTTTCAATTAATATGTAATACTCGTAAAATTTATTGTCGACATCACTCATTATAGATAAATCCATTATTTAACATTTTTACCTCGATACAAGCAGTAATAAGTAACACTGATCTATCACCACCACATTTTGAGGTTCGGGTTCGCCGGCGAGCCGTCCCCGCGCTGCATCGTGCGCTCGGAGTTCTGGTGCCTGGCGTCGCGCCGCCGCCGCCGCGTCTTCGACTACAAGACGCGAGATGAACTCTACGATAATCTGGTGCAGATGCTGCATACCTTGTACTTCAGGTATGGAGTGTGCCACTGTTGTGTAAATATGAAGGAGTGATGGATTATTTTTTTACAGTGGCATAAAATTTATATTCAAAGTACAGTAAGATGCAATAAGAAAAATAGATTACATTTAATTGAAGAGCATTGAATTGAAATCAAATAAGCTGAGCCACAGTAAAACGAAAATGTCATATGAACCAGTGAAGTAACAGAAACAACCTCAACTAAAGCTCACTGTTGGACACTTGTTGCCAAAGCTCTGTGAATTACTCCGCGGTGTGTTAAGAAATATTCACAAATTTTACTTCAATTTCCTGATCAAATAAGATTAAATTAAATTAATTATATTATTGAACGATTTTTTCCTCGTAGAGCGTCGGTGGACACCTGTCGCTATCAATTTGATATTATAATATAATTAATATTTAGCAATGTCAAATGTACAACGTACGATGTCCGTGGCTATAGAAGCCAGCGAACCTGCGAAAAAGCGAATCGACAATACAACTTTCAACTTCACAGACACATCCTGGTGAACCCGAAGGAGCGGCGCGTGGTGGTGTGCGAGAGCCTACTCACGCCCACGCTGCTGCGCGACACGCTCGCCGACGTCCTGCTCACGCATTACGAGGTACCTCACAACGTCTGTACCTTACAGTGGCGAAACAGTCGTCAACCTTGTCCGTAGTGTGAGCACAAGTCTGGTGAAGTTCGCAATTAAGTCGCAATATAGAAACACACTTTGTTATGTGAATCCCTAATAGGTAAGCCGTTTTATAAAGATTCTTATCGGAAAGAATGCACCAAAGATTACTTTATTTGACTAGTAAAAAGGCAAGTATTTCCGCGCACTGCGGAGCTACATAACATGTTTAATTTGCAAGAACCTCGCAGGTGCCCGGGCTGTCGTGGCTGGGGTCGGCGCGCGCGGCCACGCTGGCGCTGGGCGCGGCCACGGCGCTGGTGGTGGACGTGGGCGCGCGGGACGCGGAGGTCACGCCCGGTGAGTGCGACGCGTGGTGCCAGAACCAAACATTGCATCAATGTAGGTACACTCTGTGTCACATGTGCCTTGTTACCTTGTTGGCAAGTCTTAAATAAATAAAGGAGTAGCAGAATAGATATTTGGCAGATACATTTGGAAAAGGAGAAGGGAAGCTCTTTCTTTGTCCTGAAGCGTAAATCCTGACCTTTCTAAACGTTACCTCATCTAATGACCTTTTTATATTATTCTAAAATTGTAATCACGCGATGGCATTGCCAGTGGTCCACGGCTGGGCGGTGGTGTCCGCCGTGCAGTGGACGTCGCTGGGCGCGCGAGCCCTGCACCGACGACTTCAACAGCTGTTGTTGGAGGACAACCCTGGGCTGCAGGAACAAGACCTGGATCAAGACACTCTGGAGGATATTAAAGGTTTGTTATTTGGAATGTTTAGTTAGACAAATATGCAAAATGCAAAAGTGAGTTTGTATGTTAGCATTACTTAAAAGACCCTTTTTAATCGAACTAAAACTTAATCAAAGTAAGTATGATTAATAAATCACAATCTATTATTTCATATATATGATATCAATGTACTTATAGGGAACTTTACCACACGTTCTGTTATAATGGCTACAACCCTACCAGCTTCTGTATGCGACCGCGCTGTCACTGCGTGCCAGTTATTGGACACTTTTGTTTGTTTCCTCTATTCTTGTTAATATTGTAATTTTAATAATTTGTCTTTCAATTAAAATGTTTAGTATTGATTCCGTCTCGTACAGTCGCTGTTTCCATATTATTCTATTTCTAAATCCTTAATTCTACGTTTCTTTGTAATATTTGAAATAAATTATATTTTAGTAACTTTAAATGTGTTTTTTAAAAACTCTCTCCTGACCCACCCCGTAACAGTTCCCATCGATAGAAAAGGGTGAGCAGGCCGCGGCCCACGGCCCGACATCATTGTTGGAAAGTCGTATATATTTCGGAACCACTGTCAGAATTAGCAATGAAGCTGAGCCAATTGGCTTTGCAATGATAATGCCTTCTTAACTTTGATATACTTAGTTATATCATTATTAATGCTGTGTCTTTTCTTTTTTTGTTGTATTTAGTTATATGTACGATGAGGTCGACATATCCAATGTGGATTAAAACCCTTTTAAATAAATATTAACTTAAAAAAGGCATACTGAGTTTTCAAGCTTACAAAAAGGGTACCTACTATTCTTTCAAGAAATGGTTTCTATTGTTTGTTGTCTCGTTCTCTAGGTAAGATAGCTTCTGTTAGAATTTGCGTGTAGTCACTTTGATTAAGGCAATTGATAAATTTTGGTGTCGCAGCTGTGTATGTTGAATGATTGATTGATTGATCGAAAGTGACAGCTGTGATGACGACAAGACGTTAGTCTAGGCTTGATAAGGGCGGCTGGTGGTCTATATTTGACCTCACAGGTTTTCAATAAAAGTGTGCGCTTAAAGTACCGATGTAATGTTGTATATTATGATCGAAATATATATTTATTTTGTGTTAGTACATGTATCCTCTATATTCTCCCGGTGCGCTCGTAATCTGGCCCCAGAGCCTATACTAATGGAAAGAAGTCCTTTCTTTAATCCGCATGATTTCGGTCGTCGACTTCAACTTTGTTTTATTTCTAAATTTAAACTTGAATAATTCCATATCACAACAGCAATTCTTCTCTCCGCCAACAGTGAAAACCTGCCTCATCACGAGCTCGCAGCGCGCGCGGCAGTACGCGTCTGGTGCGCCGCCGGCCGGGCGCGCTGTGCCGTATGGCGGCGCCGGCGCGGCGCTGACTGTGAGCGGGCGCGCGCGCGAGCTGGCCGGAGAGGTCATGTTCGAGCGGGACGGCGACGCCGATAGCTTGGCGGACGTGGTGCTGCAGGCCATTCTCGCGGTGAGAACCGTTGTACAATGTGCTCATGGGCTCTGCCCACAACTCCGCACGGTGAATTGTTAACCGGCGTGAGAAATTGTAACATAATACACACGTTTTTATAAACAATCCTTAAATCTCCTTTTTGTTTTATACTTTATTCGTATTTTTATTAGATTTTGCTAAAATTTCATATTGTTTACTTTATTGACAAATCGTGTCAACTCAATTTTTTATGACAGCAATGGAGGCTGCCAAACGAACTAAGCCTGTTACACACGAATTCATACAAAAACATTGTATGAAAATATACTTGATTCCTGGCTAACAAGGAATTTCAAATTACGGTTCCAATGGAATGCGAGCCCGACCATATAAGCCGATTGCTGGCTTTGAACGGCAGTCTATTACAAGCCAACCTACCGATAACATCTCGAGTCTATTACAAGCCATCCTACCGATAACATCTCGAGTCTATTACAAGCCATCCTACCGATAACATCTCGTCTATTACAAGCCATCCTACCGATAACATCTCGTCTATTACAAGCCATCCTACCGATAACATCTCGTCTATTACAAGCCATCCTACCGATAACATCTCGTCTATTACAAGCCATCCTACCGATAACATCTCGTCTATTACAAGCCATCCTACCGATAACATCTCCAGTCTATTACAAGCCATCCTACCGTCAACATCTCGAGTCTATTACAAGCCAACCTACCGATAACATCTCGAGTCTATTACAAGCCATCCTACCGTCAACATCTCGAGTCTATTACAAGCCAACCTACCGATAACATCTCGAGTCTATTACAAGCCATCCTACCGATAACATCTCGAGTCTATTACAAGCCATCCTACCGATAACATCTCGTCTATTACAAGCCATCCTACCGATAACATCTCGTCTATTACAAGCCATCCTACCGTCAACATCTCGAGTCTATTACAAGCCATCCTACCGATAACATCTCGAGTCTATTACAAGCCATCCTACCGATAACATCTCGAGTCTATTACAAGCCATCCTACCGATAACATCTCGAGTCTATTACAAGCCATCCTACCGATAACATCTCGAGTCTATTACAAGCCATCCTACCGATAACATCTCGAGTCTATTACAAGCCATCCTACCGATAACATCTCGAGTCTATTACAAGCCATCCTACCGATAACATCTCGAGTCTATTACAAGCTATCCTACCGTTAACATCTCCAGTCTATTACAAGCCATCCTACCGATAACATCTCGAGTCTATTACAAGCCATCCTACCGATAACATCTCGAGTCTATTACAAGCTATCCTACCGTTAACATCTCCAGTCTATTACAAGCCATCCTACCGATAACATCTCGAGTCTATTACAAGCCATCCTACCGATAACATCTCGAGTCTATTACAAGCCATCCTACCGTTAACATCTCCAGTCTATTACAAGCCATCCTACCGATAACATCAAGTCTCTAACAATCCGGCCTACTGAAGACGCTTAAGCTGTGCATGCTGAAGCTACCTGCCTGACCATGCCTACTTACCTACAATGGAACCTACTCCATCCAAAATAATGATTTATTACCCTTGCTCCGCAGTCGCCGCGCGACGCGCGCGCCCCGCTGGCCGCGTCCATCGTGCTGACGGGCGGTGGCGCGGCGCTGCCCGGGCTCACTGCGCGGCTGAAGGAGGAACTGCACAAGTTGATGCAGGAACCCATGTACAGGTGAGTACACTCTTACTTCCACTCAATGATATTTTACAATATACAAATTTTGTACAAAGTCAGGTCATCACACTTCTTCCACCCAGCCCCTTATTTGAGGTAATTGATCGAAGCTCCCGAAGAGGCTTTACCGTGTTCGGATCTAGTCGCTGCAGTTCGGCCGCCACTTGAGCCGCGCTGCTCCGCCATGTTGGGCTGCACCTCTGCCGTGAACCTGATCAGTAACATACACCGAACCATACTTCATCATAATAAGTATTGATTTCTTGATGCTGTTGTTGTTTACGTTTATATATGTATGTTTATTCTGGGTTTCCCCCCCCAGCTCGCTTTGGGATTTATTATTTTTATAATAACTAGTCTCCGCGCCACCGGAAATCCCAGTGTGGAGTCCAGTGCTTTGGATACATATAAAGGTTAGGCGCAATAAAGATGTATTACAACAATAACACGTAGGTAATGTATCAACCTGTAAGTAGGCATTGTTTTACTGAAATAAATATTTTCATTATTTCTAGCTCAAAACTATTCATAAAGACGTTCAAGTTCCACCGGCCGCCGACGCCGACCAACGTGCTGGCGTGGGCGGGGGGCGCGGCGGGCGGCGCGGGCGGCGGCGCGCGGGGGGCGGGGCGCGCCGCGCGCACTCTCGACTGGCCCAGCTTGTTGAACCATCGGGACAAGTACGAGGCTCTCGGGATGTAGACTTGTTGTGACATACCTCGGAGAAAAGACCAAACGATAACTTTCAAGTGATTTCTGTACCCACAGACCTACAAGCGTGTTGAAGCAGATGGCCCAACCTATTCAACATATATGAAAAGCGTGTCAAATTTGTCATGCCATACACCAGTCAACAGCTTAATTTCGTGAAGAAAATATACAATTTTTTGGGTCGTAATTTTTGTATTTTTGCAACTCAATATTGAACGACATATAGTCGGTTTCGAATGTCCAGCGTTACTGCAGCGGCACTCCAGAGCAGCCGGACCCGACGTCGCTGACGAGGTTTACTCGCGCGAGCATACATACTTCGAGTTGAGATTGGTATTAAAGAACCATTCAAGATAACATGACTATGGTTGTATTCAGACTAAAACCTTAAACCAATGTATGATGAAGTGAAAAAGCGTAGATTTATGATAAACAAACAATCAAACTTCTATGTATGTAGTTATATTTTCGAAATGAGTTTAGATCAAATTGTGTTAACTTTTTCGTAAAAAACTTCATGAAAACTTTGTGATGGTAACTAAACTGTAAATTAAGAAAACCCAGAAAACATGTGCTGAGACAATATGCTGAGTAAACGCGCTGCACTACCCTGAAGTTGCTAGTATGCGGCTGTTTAATCTCCAAGCTTCAGAACGTATTGATTTAAAGCTTCAAAATGTACTAATGAAGAAAATGTCATGTACCGAAGCTGATATTTTCCTTTTTATTTTTCGCATTACCTTAGTGGTATTTAGAATTCTATATTTATAATAATTAAGTTATAATTTTTGTATCATGTCATCATATTATGCAATAAACTTTAAAACCTTTACTATTGAACAAAGTAAGAGCCCGCTAAGGATGTTCAGTAGGCGCTTGCAGCCGGGTTGTATCTCGTGTAGTACTGGGGCGAAAATTTCAACTTCGTTTTTTAATTCCTCTAAATGAAGTGTATAAATGACAAACCTGCAGCAGATTGTAACATACCAAGAGTCCAATGTCTACGATCAGGGCCCTTCCTTAGTAATGAAACGGCGGTCACACTTTATTAATATGGCACAAAATTAGTATGCAGTAACATTCTTAGCTGATGCAATACAAATTATTCGGTCAATAATTTAAAAGTTTACGTGCTAAGTGAGAGGTGTCACTACTATCGTTATAATACGACAAAAATAAAAAATGTTTTAAATTTTGGATGTCTGGGACACAGACTTATAAATGGAAGCAGACCTAACGTAACCAATCACGTTGCGTGGCAATTACCCACTCATGTTAAATTTTCTCACACACTGACTGACTAACACAGGGTCGCATTTGATTCGGTTCAAGTAAAAATAATGTTGTTGTCCTTAGTTGTTAAAGCGATCAACTGGGTGGGTTATAGGCTTGTATTTTTTGATCACACAATTCTAAGGCATACCAGTATAAGTTTGAACTGGCAAAAAAATCTATTTGCTCTGGGGAAAGCAAGCTTATACAACGTTGATAAAAGCGAGAGGCATTTCATGAAACCACATATACTATAAGTGCCTACTGTTAATCCGAAACTATTAAAAAAAAGTTTACGAGAAGTATACGAAAAAACATTTTTCAAAGAACTTAAATAGCTTAATAATTAAGTTATTATATTATGTTATGTTATAATTAGTGGTGAAATATTTTTTTGGTAAGTATATAAGTTCCGTCAAACAAGCAAGCTTTCTACTTAGTGGTATGTGGCATCCGTGTCCATGGACATCATTCATCGCAGGTACAACTTGAGGACGGTGATTTCCTGTAATTTGACTAGCCGTTACTTCTCTTTGACCAGAAGGCACATGGTTGTTATGGCGGGTAAATACGAAATAAGTACTCTAGTGTAAGTCCAAAAAATGTAAAATTATTTGTGTGCGTGTGGACTGACTTGAGCGCACGTTAAATAATGTAAATATTATTGTTTTATATTTTTACAAATACAGAGATTGCTTTTACAATTGTTTTAGAACTTTTACTAAATGAACACCATTTTTTCATTTTTTTCGGAAGGGTGCTCACTAGATCCACACGCACACTAATTATTCATTAGCCAAGAAACATAGTAAAATGTGATGTCACAATTGGATTCTTCTTATTAGTGGAAGGTAAATAAATTCAAAATTATTAATGTAAGAAATTTTCTAATCTACTTGAACATAACCTTACTTTTATGGTATGATTGATTACATAATCTACCTAATTCAATACCTAAATAAAAGGAAGCATTATACAATCACTGGCCTTACTGGACTACTGCTAGATATTGCATTATAACAGTTGCTTCCATAGATACTTACTTCTGTGCATATTTTTGTATATATTGGTCAGCAAAATGATAGGAGCACAACATACTCGTTGAATTAGGCTGCCAATCTTTTTTATTTACGTTTATAATCCAGGCCTTTCTAAAATGTAATTTTTTCGGATATTATAAAACTGAGAAATATATGTTTACAAACTTCTCGCATCTATTTTGACCCAAAAAAAAATTGACTTTACCTTTGGAATACCAAGTCTGCTCCGTTCTTTGTACGTAGTTGAAATGACAATTCAGGCGACTTGATACCATAAAACTGAAATATTTCTTAGATATACAGTATGGATACCACTTATGGGCAGTAAATGAAACCTCATACTTGTTATCGCCTTTTCTAACAGTATACAAAAAATGAAAGAAATCGATCCAGTAATTAGGTCAAAAACTAGAGTTTTAATTTTGAGCAAATTCGTAGAGACACTAGATTTGCAGCACTAGGTCAATGAGTCAATGAACTTGAATTAACATTATTTAGGTACTTAGTTGGAGAAATGCGACGTTGCCACGTAGTGCGTTGTTTGCCGAGCGCGGGAATTCCCCTGTTCTGCCGTCCTACCGTAAAAGGCCGCTAAGTGCAAAATCATATTTTTGAGAAAAATGACAAAAGCCCGCCAAACTTGTTTTCTAGAGTTGTATGTAAGATAGCATGTTATAATCAGTTAGTTACCACTGTTTTGTAAAGGGAATAATAATCGGTTAGTAAATAAGTAGAAAGAGAAAATGATTCGAGATTATGTTTATAATGTTTAGCTTTAATCACTTAGTACATAGAGTTTTTAAAATTGTTATAACGGTACTTAAAAGCGTTCTTATAAAAAATTATTAAGTGTAGTTAGAGATAATATAAATGAAGAAGTAGACAGTGAAATCTTATGAATTGTTTTTACGTGTTACGCCTAGACTGGACGAGTCGAATCGCTCCTGTTCAAATTCATAAATTCAATCGTAAAAACAAAAAATTTACATTTATTATAATAGGTACATAGTCCATTCCTTAAAATAATTTGTTAATTGTTAATAACAATAATAAAAACTCTAATGACGCAAACATACTCTTATTTTAATGCATTGATGATTATCATATCTTCATCCTTTTCTTAGGTACGTAATTGTAAATAAGTATTGAATACTAACAATTGCACCAATTTCACTATTTACGACTTATGTTTTTTGCCAACTGGGAAGTTATGTTTCGTCACTCCGCACTCGTCAGTTCACCACTAGACTTCCGGGCCACTGCGCATGTGCTTATTGCAGAGATTTTGATACTCGCGCTCGCGCACTGTGCAGAATTATTGTAAACTGTGGTTATTAGGTAGTCTAATTTATTCAGTATTTATTTTTTATGGTGAAATTGACACTAGGTACTTGACTTTTGTGTGTGTGTGTGTTTTTTTTAACAAAATGCTGCGAGAACAGAATTTTTACAGTGCTGCAGAGTATACAGACATGATTTTAATGTATGGCGAATGTCGCGAGAATGCAGTGTTAACTTTACGTATGTATCGGGAGACTTGGCGCAACTCGCACCTGTCCTACAATATAGGATGGTGCGCCATGATTGGGCTTATTTTCAGTTCAGTTAAATCGTTACGAAATAAAAAAGTGTGGTTAAAAAATGAACAGTAAGTGAATTTTTTTCATTACGTCGCAAACCGTAAAAGAACAATCAGATAGCGGCGCCGTGCTGCCTGATCGCGCCATGCGTGTGCATCGTTGCCGCTCTTCTGCTGAGGCTAAGGTACGTTGTCTAAACAGAGTGTTATACTGATACTGCATTTATTTCGCTATTTATTTTGTTTGAAAATGACAGTTATTTAATTTGCGGTTTTTCGTGTAATATTCGATTGTGTTATACTTCTGTGGACTATTATTACTTGTGGTCATTTATTGCCCATAAGTGGTATCCAAACTATATAACTAGAACACTACACAAGATGAAATTACAATAATTTTAGTAGATTTTCTCAAAAACTGGCGGCACCGGTAGCTTATCAGATTTGTGGCTGCCACGGTCAGAATTTTCATATATTCATTCATTTGGGAAACATACAATATTTTAACACAGTTAAATAAATAATATAACAAATCAATAAAGTTCCCAATATTAACTATATCGCCGGCTCTCCCTTATTTTGCCGCGCCGCCCGCGCACCCGCCGGCCGCGTCTGACAAATTGGTTTTTCTCGGCGTCAGTCCGCCGACCGCCATTAGACAAGAAACCTGCGTCGCTTTGCGTTGGAGCGCACGGCAACGTTGCCCTGAAAGATACCATGCCGAGTGATTATAAGTGTGCCGATCTTAATTGTGACTATGATATTATGTTGAATGTTTGTGAAAGTTAAGTACACCATCGTTAACAAAAGTGTTTACTTTTATTTAACTGACGCTCAACCCACGTCTAGCCGCTAAACTAACTCATTCAAGGTAGTTACAGCAGTAAAAATGTTGAAGGTCAAATCATTATTAATACACAAACATAAACATTACAATAACTGTTTTAAACTACCGCGGTTATTTTACGCGGTTAAAATTTCGTTTAAAATTCGGACGCGCGAAATAAAAATTGAAAATCGTGGTAAGAACCCCGTAAATTCATTACATTATAAATATTACATTATTACAATTAATTCAAAATATACAAAAAGATAGAAATTATTGGATAATGAGCTAATTACGTTTGCGACACTCGGAGGATCGTAAAAAACCGAAATTACTTTAAATTAATGTAATTAAAATATTCAAAAAGAATTACAGTTTAAACTTATAAGTAATTAATAGAAAATTGAATCCTATTCGAAGTATGAAATAAGAATGCGAAATTACATCAATAACTTATTTGCTAAGACTTCTAATTGACGTCACGTTCGTCTGCATTTCCTGTTAACGCCAAATGCATCGGGAGTTCATAAGTGCGTATCGGCAATCCTCGTACTGTAGGTATATGTAATTCCTCCATCCTCAGATCGGCAAATATTTTAGCATGTTGAGTGAAAATGTTGCCGGCATATTTCCAGGTGCTCCAGGGTCCTCATGGATGGTGATTGTAGGTGGTGGTGGTAATACTTTTTCTTGAGTATTTTTTCTATTCCGTAGGGATTTTCTTATAAGTATGCTGATGGCTATCACGCTTACACATGATATCAGTGTGTAGAATGGTATAGTTGTATGGTAAAGAGTGTCGAGGTTGGTTTTACTCATCTCTAGGGGAGCTTGCATCAATACTTTATCCTGGATGTTGTGCAGTCCTTGAAGATCTACGGAGTTCAAGTGGAGGTGAGTAGCTGGTTTGTCCGTTTTCTTAAAATCAAAGGGTATCTTGGTTAGTTTGAATGGCTGGACCTTGATTTCGTCATTGTCATTGACAATTGTGAATTCACTGGATTTCAGGCGACATCCCACGGGAATAGTAGCAAGGTAGCTACCATGGAGTAACGTGTAATCCTTGCGATCAAGGATGAGTTGCACCTTCGTGTCGTGTGGAAAAGATAACACGTAGTGTTGGTCGTCAAGTTTCTCCATTGCTTCTCTTGCCAGGGTAACCTTAGTGAACTGACAGGATTCCTGCAGGTTCTGGTTAGTAATCAGCTCCTGGATGCAGTCAGGTTTATTTCGAATTTGATGAGCGATTTCTTTGTCACAGAGATACCGGTTGCTTAACTTCGGGCATTCTGCCTCTATGTACACGAATGACAACTCGTTGGTTGCTATAAAAGGAAGGGATGGGATAAGGGCTTGTGCATGCCTATTAGGAACTATAGAGAGCCTATATAAGTCGAAATTATCCTTAGAAACTATCGGGAACAGGAAAACAAAAACTATCTGATTTTTAGTATAGTAGTATCCTGGTTTAATAATATCGTCGTATTCTCTAAATTCTAAATCTAAAATAAGTTCCTTACCATAAATGTTCTTGAGTCTGCTAACCAGTAATTCTAAAATATTAATATCTATTAAAGAGTGGTGCGCGCTGGCAGCACGAATGAAAGCTAAACTATTTTCTAAAAATGTTCTTCGAATAATGTTTTCTGTATGGCAATCCGTATTTTTAATAAATTACCTAGCAACTTAAAGACATTACCATTACACGTATTTAAAAAAAGATTGCGTAGTTTTCTTCTGGAAAAAAATTACTATTGCATAAAGGAATTTTTAAGAATCCCGTAATTATGCTATCGACATTTTATAATTTTATTTTTTACGGACATCTACATACATTAGTGAAATTGAATTGTTATTTTCTGTATCCTGAAATAAAATATAATAACCAGTAATTAAATAAATTTAATGTATTTAATGGAATGAATTTAATCTTGTTATTAGGCTTTTTTTTATGTTGACA
This sequence comes from Marasmarcha lunaedactyla, assembly GCA_923062675.1. Classification (NCBI taxonomy): domain Eukaryota; kingdom Metazoa; phylum Arthropoda; class Insecta; order Lepidoptera; family Pterophoridae; genus Marasmarcha; species Marasmarcha lunaedactyla. Next base: position 21,579,087 of record OV281360.1, on the reverse strand, counting down.
TTTTTAATTTTATTATTTACTAATGATTTTATTGCTTATGACATTTATTTATATTAGGGACATTTTATATTTAATAATAAGGACAATCAATTTGTACTATTCTTGTATAATAAATTGTTTTGACATAACCTGTAACATTACTAGTAATATACTACTTTAAATATTTGCACGCCTGTCAAGGTTGAATATGGTTGTACTTTTAAACTATTTAAGACCATTATATATTTTTGACCATATTCAGCGAATAAATGTTTCTTTCTTTCTTTCTTTCTATTCTAAATAGTTCCTGCATAAGATCTTCTACATTTTCACTTATGACTTGTAAAAGTTGGGCAAATTTTGCGTACTTTATCAATTGTTTTCTCGATCAGCATCGCTTTTTAAAATTAATTTTATAGTTGCGTTAATTTTACACTGATTTTCTAATATTGGACCTAGTATTTCACTGTGTTTGGACATCCAAGCTTTATTCAAACTAATGTGGTCGTTAAATTCTGAAGCGAACTTGTCCTGATTTGATTCTAAATTTCGAATTGCTTCTTTATATTTTATCGCATCAGTGTGATCTAAATTCCCGCTAATACTTTTAATTATGGATCCTAATCCATCGATAAGGCCTCTTTTAGCGCGATTTGGCTCTAAGGATTTTAATTGACTTAAAACTTTGTCAAGTTTAGTAGTTAAATAATTAATTTGAATTTCATAAAGAAGGTAAGTGTCGTTAGTCATTCGGCCCTGGAAAGTTAGCAGCTGATTTTGTAGTAAATGAACATTGTCTTCGATGTCTTTAAGATTTATGTACTGTAAAAAGGTATGGTGGTGAGTAATTAGTTTCATATGTCCAAGTTTGTAAGGTAAAAGTCCCGGTCCATCGTCGAGGTTTTCAAGTTTTATTTCATGGGATCGTGTCATTCCGAGGATTGTTACTATCAGGATTCTGTAACAAATTTGCCGATTTAGGTACGCGTTTTAGTCTGGACTTTGCAACGGGGCCGCGTTTCTTTGACGTGTAAATATGTATCGGTAAGTCAGCTAAAACTGTATCTTGAGTAAAACGTGCGGCGGTCTTTTGACGGCTAGCGAGTGGATTTGTAATGAAGATTTGTTGTTCAGGGGCGTACTCTATCCCTGGTTCCCGAGTTTTATTTCTATTTTCGATAAGAGTCTGTCGGTTATCGAGAGAAGTGCTATTAATAATGTCATATACTTTTTTCATCTGTTGTCTGTGGTTTTGTAAGTATTGTTGTAATAGTTGCTGAGTAATATCAATGTCAAGGCAGTCTCGTGGGTCAAAATGTCCTGTAAGTAAGTCAAAAGGTCTGCATCTTGTAAAACTGTGGATCGAAGTATTGTATGCTATGATGGCGTAAGGCATTAAATTAATTATGGGCTCATCTTTATGTTGCAGTTTTAAAAGCCTAAGACGTTCGAGTAAGGTCGAGTGAAACCTTTCGATATTTCCATTGTCGTTAGGAGCATGAGCTAATATACGATGATGGTTGACTTTGTGAAATCGTGTGAATTCCATAAACAGCTGGTTGGTGAATTCCGTACCATTATCAGTAATTATAGTGGTAGGAACTCCATGATGGGTACAACAGTGCAAGAGTGCTTGAAGTATGCTAATGGCTGTTCCATCCCGGAGGTGATACGCTTGACTGTATTTACTGAAAACATCGATAAATGTTACATATTTCTCACTCTGAACTGTGAATAAATCCATGTGGACTATTTCAAAGGGCTTAGTTGCCGGGGGCACTACATTAAACTGAGGTCTAACAGGGTTTCTATCGTACTTGGCTTGGCCGCAGATGGTACAGTCATTAATAAATTTAGTTATTTGGTCCTTCATTTTAGGCCAGTAGTATTTGTCAGACAAAGCTAAGTAGCACTCGCTAATGCCCCGATGGTTCGTTTTTCCTTCATGGTAGTGGCGGATGATTTCTTGTTGTCGGAGGTATTCTTTAACGTTTTCTAATTCGCGTTTAGTCATGAATAAGTTCATTGAAGAACTTTTAAATTTATTTTGTAAGATAGGGATAATTGAGTACAAAGCCAAAGGAGGGTTGATTAGAATTGCGGTCTTAACCTTCGGGTTAACGTATTCTTTAACCGCGGAAACGAGGTCTTGTTCTAAGTTTGATTCTGTCAATTGGATACTAATACGAGTGTGTGTGTCAAACGGTTTAGTCACAGTTGGTCGTTTTTTTATGTCATTTACTAAAGTCAAAAGTATCTGTCGGTGAAATTTATTAAGTGGTTCGTCGGTTATAGGTATAGGTATAGGTAGTCTCTAATATAGGATTTTCATTACTAGTATGAACTGTTTCAGTGGAAGAGTTAACTTGTGCTGTAATTGTTTCAGATGGATTTCCTAGTAAAGAGTTAAGTTCGTCAATTTCTTCTATCAGTGATAATACGTCTCCGGTGTAGATTTCTACACGAGAAAGGGCATCAGCATTTGTGTTCGACTTCCCTTTTTTATAAATAACAGTAAAATCATACTCGCTTAGTCTTAGTCGCCATCTTGTAAGACGTGAATTTGGTTCTTTCAAATTCATCATCCATTGCAATGGTTTATGGTCTGTCAGAATTTTGAATTTTCGACCAAAAAGATAGGGTCTAAAGTATTTTGTCGCCAAAACAATGGCTAGTAACAAGTGCTATAATTCATTTCGCTATCATTAAGAGTTCTAGATGCGTAACAGATTGGTTTATCGGAGCTTACAGGACCCTGCGAAAGGACTGCACCAATAGCAACATTTGAAGCATCAGTTGTCAAGTTGAACTCCTTCGAAAAATCTGGATATTGTAAAATGGGGTCATTTGTAAGAAGCATTTTACATTTTTCGAAACTATTAACATACTCGGGGTCGAGAATAACCTTTTTTCCCTTTTTTAGAGACTGAGTTAGGGGTTTGGTTATGCGGGCGAAGTCTGGAATAAATTTTCGGTAATAACCGAGAAGGCCTAAAAATTGTTTTATTTCTTTGGGAGTCTTAGGAATGGGGTACTTGTTGATTGCAGAGATTTTATCAGGGTTTGGTTTAACACCGTCTTTACTGATAACATGGCCAAGATAGGCCGTATCCAGTTTTAAAAATTCTGATTTATCCATTTGGATTTTAAAGTTGGATTCTCTAAGTCGCTAGAAGACTTTTTCAAGGTTAATTACATGTTCCTGGAGGGAAGTGCTGAACACAATAATGTCATCTAAATACACTAGGCATATCTCGTTGTGCAGCCCTCGAAGGACATTATCCATCACGCGTTGGAATGTAGATGGGGAATTTTTAAGTCCCATGGGCATTTGAAGGAATTCAAAATTCAATGTTCAACATTGAAGGCAGTTTTCGCAATATCCTGTGGATCCATTTCCACCTGGTTGAAACCGCTAGTCAAGTCGAGGGTAGTAAAGTATTGGCTCTTCCCTGATTTGTCAAGAACGTCACTAGTCACTAATGTTAGGGATCGGGTATTTGTCGTCTAAGGTCTTTTTGTTCACTTTTCTAAAGTCAACTACTAAACGCCATTTCTGTTTACCGGACGCATCGATTTTCTTCGGTACTATCCAGATCGGAGAGCTCCATGCAGACTCTGATGGTCTTATTATTCCCTGGTCTAGCATTTTTTGTATTTGGTCCCTAACTTCCTGTCTATGAATAAACGGATACCTATAGCTCTTGGCGTGTACTGGCACCTCGTCGGTGGTCCTAATCCTATGTTTTACTTTATTTGTGAACGTGAGCGTTTCACCTTCAATATAAAAAACGTCAGAATAGCGAGAGCAAAGGGCTGTAAGGTTTGCTTTCTCTTCTTCATTTAAATGGTCAGTACGCAATCGTGAAACTACTTCTTGTGCGCGCATCTCTCGTTGTTGAGTGCACGTGTACTCGGTATTAAGTACCTCCGCATGAGCTGGACGGTCAAGTGAAAATATAACGTCATTAGTTGTTGGATTCTCTAAATATCTCTAAATAGCCACGATTATTTATTACAGATGTTATGCGTTCGTGCACTATGCAGTTACAAAGTACTTGTTCCCTAATGATTACGTCACCATCGTTAGTATCTATAGGGGTACGGATAATTTTAGAAGTTCCTGCCGATATAATATCTTCGTAAAGATTCGCGTTTCGTGAATTATACATCTTAATCGGGTTCGAAGCGTGACGAGTTATTAACTGCCCTTCTCTTAAATCTATTCACGCTTCCCACTTACTTAGTAAATCTAAACCTATTAATCCATCGAAATAATCGTGAAAATGGTAAATAAAAAGTTTTATGCTATCTTTATCATTAAATTCTGTAAAAAATCCGGTAATTTTATTGAATAATCATTTCTTGAACTTGCATGAATATTTGTTACTTGAAAAGGATCGTAATTTAAAGGAAAGTTGAAAAAATAAGTTTCTACTGCTTCAGGGCTACTAAAAGATTGGTTAGCACCTGTATCTATGAGAAATTATAAAGGCGGGTCCGCGATTTGAATGTAAGGTAACAATGTAAGGTTTGAAGATTTAATTCTATGTTGGTTTGGGTGACCTTTAAGTCACCTGAAAATCCTGATCTGAGTAGCTAGTTCCCGGTTGTGGTTCAGACTCGTCAGGTAATTGATTATCCGGAGTCATGTTATAATAGGTCGAGTCACAAGTAAAGTCAGGGGGAAAGTTATTACTATACTCGGTTTCATGCGAATAGTTATAGTATTCAGGTTCATAGTAAAAATTGCAATATGAGTCATCGTATGTCACACAGTCGTTTACGTTCATTTCACGGGTTTTAAAATAATTATTAGGTGGTGGGTTACCCGATTTCGACCAGTCATGTCCCGTTATCATTCTGGAATGCGGTAAAACCTTCGGAGTAAAACGTTGTACGCCACTCATAGGTAGAGGGGGTTGATTCGATTGAAACGAGCTATTATTACGGGGTTGCATACGGAAAACATTACTACGCGGATTGTAATTAGGCGGTGGTGCGGCAAACATGCGCTGAGTGTTACTCGGCATGCGGTGGGCCATCGGTTCAAGAAGCTTAATGCGGCGATGGTCGCATGGGCCGTTGTCCCATAGGTACTGGCCAGTTGGGTACCGGCCTCGGCGGGTTGTACACACGCGGAATAGCGAACGGCATAGGGGTTAATTGCGATTGCGGTAACGAGTACGTGAGCCGAGGTTGACTTTTAGGGATATCATTGCGTTGCTGTAAATAAATTATATTTAATTCTTCCTGAACATACTCTAATGCCTTTTCTATACTCATAGGACGCATGCAACGAATACGCGATCCTAATAGTTCATTTAAGCCACGAACATAAGCCTGCAAAGTCAGTTTCCTATATAGGTCACGTTTAGCTTCAATGGTCGTTTGTATAGTTTCATGTAAAGTCACGTATGTCATTATGGTACTAAACAAAGTTTGACAAAAATCGTAAAATTCCTGAGGCGTCTTATCACCCTGCGAGGCTAAAGAAAGATCATTATAAAAAGCGGTTTCATCACGCTGATCCGAGAAATTATTAATCAAGGCAGTTCGAATGCCTAACCAATTTTCAGGTATCCCATTTGAGTTGATAGTACAAGCAGCACTTCCGGTAATTTTATTTAAGATACCATTAAGTAAGCATAAGTTAGATAAATCACTTCCCGGGGCATCACTTAAGTATTGTACAGCTAATTGGTCACAAATTCTAATAAAACGGGTAAGAATGTTAGGGTTTCCGTCAAATTCCGGTACTAGGCGGAGTGCCTTAAAGATTGTATCCGGGTCATGTGCCATTTCTAAATTAAATAAACGTTCTAAATCTGAATCAAAATCTAAACTTAAATTTCTATTATTATCAATTAAAAGTCTGCGGGCTTGTCTAGGATCAGACGCCCTGGAACTAAAGGCTCTAGGATGGTAAATTTTGAAAAGGAAAAAAATTTTTAGGGTAAAAAGAAGCAACACGAGAATTAGTCGAGTGTACTTACAGTAAACTCAATTTCCGGTTTCTCTCCGTGAATCGAAGGTCAGATTCTCCTCCTTGGTTATTGCAGGTCCGTAGAGTTCGGATATTCAGCAGCGGGGCTTGATAACCTCCCGGGTTTCTCGCGGTCTGGATCTCGAAGTTAGATTCTCCGAATTTGCGAAAAAAATCCCGTGAATATCCTACCGACTGCGCCAATTACGTTTGTGACACTCGGAGGATCGAAAAAAAACCGAAATTACTTTAAATTAATATAATTAAAATTTTCAAAAAGAATTACAGTTTAAACTTATAAGTAATTAATAGAAAATTGAATCCTATTCGAAGTATGAAATAAGAATGCGAAATTACATCAATAACTTATTTGCTAAAACTTCTAATTGACGTCACGCTTCGTCTGCATTTCCTGTTTACGCCAAATGCATCGGGAGTTCATAAGTGCGTATCGGCAATCCTAGTACTATAGGTATATGTAATTAGCTCCTCCCTATTTTCATTTTATAAACAATCACGCTGGGATTAAATATATCTATAGAATTAAATTTCTTGTGTTATAATCATTACAAGCTCTTTTTAGATTGGTTTTAGCAGGAGGAACACAGAACAAATTCTTACATCTAGAACTTATCCGGGGACACCTAAAGAAACTGTTACTCATAAGAAACGGGGAATCAATTGTTGTGAATAATTTTCTACAGAGATCTGGTCTCTTATACTATACAAGGAATTTTGCTTGTTAACATCAAAATGGATTTTGCAGTGTGAACACCTAAATGAAAAATGCTAAACTTTTGAATACATTATTTCTATACTATCAATATGCGAATTATAATGAGGATTCCAAGTAGTTGATGCTTATTCTAGTATGGACCTAACGAAACTGTTGAACAAAAGAGTCACAGTAGAGCGACGTTTAAATTCTTCACCTATTCGAAGAATAAAGCCCAACATCTGGAAAGCCCTAGAAGTGGTGGATTCAATATGAGTTCTGAAAGACAATAAAATTGAGCATCAAGAATTACGCCCTAGTCCCTCACCTCAGTAACCCGCGTCAAGGATGTGTGGTGAATATTATAATCGAAAAATATATTTTTCTTCTTTTTTCTTGTGAATGTAATAGCACAAAATTTGTTTTATTATTTAAATGCAGGCATTTTTTTCGCAAACAGTCAGACTAATTTTCTACATTTTTATAAATTTTCATATCATTAGCATAAAGTATACGATTCGAATGTCGAAATACAGAATAAATGTAATTGATGAATAAATTAAATAATAACGGACCAAGGTGTGACCCTGAGTGACACCGGATGTAACTGGAATAAAAGTAGAACAAAAGCCCTTAAAAACTACTGCCTGGCTTCGATCCCGCAAATATAACGCAAGCTACCTAAGCAAATTTAGGCCGTAAAAGGAGTAAGGTCGTTCCAATATTCAAAGCAGGTAGTATGTCTAACCCTAATGTAAATTACCCTAAAATAATAATAATTATTATTATTATTTAAAAAAATGATCCTAAATATCAACGCTCAGTAAGATTTTTGAAAAATTAATTTTAAATCAATTACTTTCTCATTTTTATGGTAATATATAAATGTATTTTAAGCAATTTGGTTTCACGCAGGGTTGATCAACAACCGATGCCGGTGTTGAGCTCGTAAAACACGTATTCAGCGCCTAGGAGGAGTGGTGTGATGCTATTGGTGTCTTTTGTGACTTGTCCGAGGCGTTCGACGGTGTAGATCATACTATTCTACTCATGAAACTGTACCATTACGGCATAAAAATCCGAGCGCTTGCCTTGATTAAATCATATATTTCTAACAGAAAACAGAAAGTTGCAATAAATGGAGAAAAAATCATCAGGGTCGGCAGTGACAATGGGTGTGCCCCAGGGCTCAGTTCTTGGTTCTTTCCTATTTTTAGTACATGTTAATGATCTGCCATCGGTTGTTAAGAATCAATGCGAGGTCATATTCTTTGCTGACGATACTTCCTTCTTATTTAAAATCAAAAGACAAGAAACTGACTATCGTGCAGTAAACCAATGCATCTCCAACACAGAGAAGTGGTTCACAGCTAATAATTTGTTCCTCAATGAAAAAAAAAACGAAATGTGTTAAGTTTACATTGCCAAATGTAAAACAGGTAAACACAAACATTGTAGTTATGAGCCATGAACTGACTCCTGTAAACTCAACTGTATTTCTGGGCATAACCTTAGATGCCAAACTCCAGTGAGGACCGCATGTTGATGGTTTAGCGAAAAAAATGAGACAAATTTCAAATGAAACAACTGCTCGATTAGTCTATTTTGGTTACTTCCACAGCCTCATGACATATGGTATTCTGTTGTGGGGAAGTGCTGCCGATATCGATACTATATTTATTCTGCAGAAAAGGACTGTTCGCGTAATCTATCAGCTCGGTCCAAGGGTGTCACTTAGAAGTAAATTTAAGGGGATAAATATTCTTACTTTCCATTCACAAATATTTTAGAAAATTTGATGTAAGTATGTAAAAAAGAACATAACCTTGTTCAAAAGGAAAAATAATCTGCACAATGTTAACACAAGAGGAAGAAATATGCTGGCAGCTCGTAATAGTAGGCTTCATAAAGTCACTAACTCATTCATGGGTCAATGTATACGCTTATATAATAAGGTTCCTGAAGATATCCAGGGTCTTCCTATTGACAAATTCAAAGAAACTATAAAGCAGAAGTTGTGTGCTAAAGCATATTATAAACTATCCGATTATTTGGGTGATAAAAGCCCTTGGGTATAATCCCCTCATTAACAGGATTTTACTAGTATTTGTAACAAAACATGTGTAATGTGTCTGTTTGTTCGTTGAGTTCTTCGTCCCGATGAATATCTAAAGCGTCATTGTCACTAAAGTACGTCTTCTTATGGTAGCGTCGGGTGACGGGTCGCTCACTTCCCTCTAATATGGTTGAGGAGGGCGATGGCTGGATCCCGCGTTAACCCGTGAACAGGTGCCGTTTGAGGGTGTTCGTCGTTTGAATACTTGGGGGGACGGAGACTTGCCGAGCTAACAGATGCAGATAAGAATAATTTTCTATAGACATAAAGGGACTCTGTAAATTTATTTTGAAAAAAATATAACGTTGCCAGTTCTTCTTCACGAAGGTTTTTTTCGAACTGGTGGTAGAGTCATGTTTTATTTGATGTCATTAAGAACAAGTAATTGTCAATGTTGAGAAATAAATATTTCATTTTTGTAAGGTGTTAAGGTGAACGGTCTTTTCAGTCACCATGTATACCGATAACTTCAAGCTTGCGAAGAAGTAGACTTTTATCTCAAAGGCTTTGGAGTAATCGGTATACACCGCATCGACCTGGCTACCTTTATCCATTGAAGTAGAAACATTATGAGTAAATTCACACAGATTCGTCAAAGTGGATTTTCTCTTGACAAAACCAAGCTGTTGTCCAATTACATGGCAAAGTTTGGGACAGATTATATCAAAAACACACTTTTCCAATAATCTGGAAATAATACTAATCTTGGAAATATCTCGATAGTTAAGTATATTATGTTTGTCTCCAGCTTTGTGAATTGGGACTATGTGAGAAATTGCAATTGAAATTGAATGTAACTCGAGGTTCATATACAAATTAAAAGTAATAATTAAATAAATTACATATTTTATTACCCTCTGTACATATTCCATCGAAAAATAACGACTTAGGCAACTCATTTGAGCTTTTTTAGACTTCACAAAAGTCCAGAATTGTTTACTATTTTTATTTATGTTATCTTCCGCAGTTTGGATATAATTTATTATAGCATTCAAGTTGAAAATGTTTTTGACGTTTGCGTAGGACACTGAAAGTGTCAAAGTCACTCAATCTATGCTGCGTTCCGTTTGCCGATTACAGCGCTCACAGCGCTCATATACCCGTTCCGATTGCCCGTGAGCGCGCTCACAACGATATCGATACGTCATCAATGACGTCATTAACGCCGCCATCTTCCCGCTCACAGTGCCCAAGCTACGGAGCACGGTCCCTGTTAGCGGCCTGTCAAAACTGACACATGACGTTACTTTGTTGATATTTTTATTAGTCGATTAAAGATTTTAAAAGCTTGCTTATTCATTTTCTTTTGTAATAATGTTAAAAAATGGCTCCTGCTTCATTCAGGGTCAAAGATCTTAATGAAATTGTAACTTTAGACTTAATCGACGAACAATCAGAATATTAGTGCGATATTTACCGTTCCGATTGCAATAGCACTAATAACACTTTTAGCGCGCTCAAACGAATCGGAACGGTTTTGAGCACTTTTAGCGCTGTAATCGGCAAACGGAACACAGCACTACCGTAACGTTTCCAACGCTTATGAAATTTAAGTTTTGGTGCGTGCCCTGGAAAACTGCGGCAGATATCTCGAATTATCCTTTACTTCGAATGAAGGCACTAATGATGTATGTACTTACGAGTGGAATTGGTTGAGGTGGTTAGTCTCGATAACCAGGATAAATCGATGCACTTAGGTTTTTACGCGATTGTTTTTATACGTTTTACGACGACTTATTATCACTATATTATTTTATTTAAAAAAAACAGACTGTTTTACTTTTACTGACACGACACTTCAGTTTAATCAAATGTCATAAAAGTCTGAATATAAAAAATGAGTTTACATAGGTAAGGTTTTATGCAAACTCAACACTGAATAAGGGGGATTCAGTACATGAGTTATCCAAGCCCAGTGCACAACGCAGGTTGAAGAAGGCAGGACGGGGCAACGGTTTGGTCAGTATATCTGCCACTTGAAATGCTATCCCGATTTGTTCCACTTCGACAGCTCCTTCGTTGACAAGTTCCCTCACGAAAAATTGTCGTATGCGTATGTGTTTCGTCCGCATATGAAACTCAGGATTGTGGGCAAGACGATCATCAGCTTCATTGTCCACATAAAGTTTCGGCGTCTGTGAGAGCGACGTCAGCTCTCGCAAGATCCTTGTGAGCCAAACAAGTTCTCTTGCTGCTTCGCTTGACATCACAAGTTCAGCCTCTGTCGTCGATATTGAACGTCGTAAGCCGAGGCTTGTGTTTGACTCATCCACGCAATTGTCCCATCGCACCGGCGAATCGGCATACCACTCCAGTGTTAATCCGTGATCTGCATCGCTGAACCCTTCAAGTATGCCTGGTAGGTGTAAAGCTTTGTACTTGATGCCATAGGAACATGTGCCTTTAATGTATCGCATGATCCTTTTTACTCGAAGCCAATCATCTTTAGTGGGTATTTCCGAGATGCAATTCCCACTGCAAAAGCTATGTCCGGACGTGTTCCGACCATAAGGTAGGCAAGAGCACCAACGGCTTCCCGATATGGAAATGTTTCGCTACTGTCATGGTTCCCCGAGAGTAACGGTTCCTTTTCGATAGGGGTAGTTACAGGGTTACATTCATTCATTCCGAAACGTTCTAGCACCCGTCTTGAGTAAGCTTCTTGACTTATGCATACTGAGCCATCCTCTACTCTGGAAATTTGCAAGCCCAGATAGTATGTTGCAGGTTTTACTGTTATTCGTAATCTAGCTCTTAAGTCATCTAGAAATAATCGGCTAATTCCTTATCACTTGCAGCTACTAATCCATCGTCAACATACAATGTGATAATTTATTATTTACTTGTTTGGTGTATAGACAACAGTCCGCTTCACTTTGCCTGAAATCCATATCCAGTAATATTTCTTCGAAATAGGAATTCCAGCACCTGGGTGCTGGTTTCAATCCGTAGAGGCTCCTTTTAAGCTTCCACACGTTGGAGCTTCCATCAGCGTATCCATCCGGCTGTTACACATAAATCTCTTCTGATAATTTTCCATTTAGAAAAGCGGTGCATACATCAAACTGTACGAGATACAGATTTTCTTGAGCGGCAACACTTATAAGAGCCCGAACAGTTGCAACACGAGCAACTGGACTGAAAGTTTGATCGTAATCGTGTCCTTTCCTTTAAAGAAACCCTTTCACGACCAAACGAGCTTTATATTTATCTATGCTTCCGTCCGGGTTATACTTTATACGGAGTACCCATTTGCACGGTATGTCTTTTCTGTTAGGAGGCAAGGGACTTAGTTCTCATACATTCATCTGTACAAGAGAGGCCATTTCACTGTGCATTGCTTTGAGCCACTCCGCCTTAGCGGGTCTTTCCAAAGCTTGTTAAAAGTTTGCGGAAAGACATCCAGCATGTATATATAGTCTTTTAGTCGCTCAGGTGGTGTTAATGCAGACCTGTCGCGAAGGTTGTATGTTCTTCCAGTTCCATCTACGGATTCATCTTCTCCCTCTCCATCTATTGGCGCTGGAAGTATCGTTCGTATGTTTGAGGGTTTTATATATTCTTCCGAGTTGAGAAAGACATCTTCTTCATCTTCTGGTGCTAAGAGTTGTGTACTATTTTCTAACGCTAACGGACGACGATATCATTATTTCCGTTAGTGATCCAAGCACGATAACCATCTTCGTCGTATCCGATAAGCCTTCCTTTTGTATGTCTTTTGTATATTTCTCATCCAGTTTCTTCCTCTTTTGCTTTGGCATATGGACATAGGCACAGCATCCGATAATACGAAGATGTTTAAATGAAGCCTTCTTTCCAAACCAAAGTTCGTAAGGAGTTTTATTTACATTTGTGGGACTAGTTCTATTAAGAATGTATGCTGAAGTGTTTTAATTCAGCCCAAAGTTTTTGTGGTAGTGGTTCATGTGCGTACATCAAGGATGGCGCAGTCTCGACAAGGGTCCTATTCTCACGTTCACTGGCACCATTTTGCTCTGGCGTGCATGGGGTTACAAGCCGCCGTTGTATGACATGCGCATTGAGAATTCTTCGTACATCTGCGTTATCAAACTCAACACCATTAGTGCTGAGTAAACACTTGATGGTATGTCCTGAAGTTCTTGCCTGAGCTAGCATAAGGAAGACTTATGCTTCAGGAAGTATACCATCCGGTAGCCTGTATCATCTTTAAATAAAACATAATATTGTGCCGTCGAGTAGCTAGGTTGAAATGTAACAAACGTCGGTGTGTACGAGTTCTCCTGGCTTTGTAGCTCTCGTTCTCGTACCGAATTTCAGCCGATGTGCTTTTCCATACATGCAGTTTTCACATATTTCTCGGTGAAGAGGTAGGACGAGCGCCAGTTCTCTTTTAACTGTAGCTTTTACATGCCTCTTGTTCTGATGACCTAGCCTTAAAGTCTAAAGTCATGGTGACTTCGGGGACTGCAGGAGCGATAACTTTCGCTTCTAGTCTATATAAACCTCCTCGCGTTTGTCGCTTTCCCAAAAGTATTACTTCTCCGTTGACATAGGCGATGCATTCCTTTGTCGTAGATGAGAATCTGCTATTTGTGACTTTGTCGTGAAACGCAAGAACCGAAAATAAGTTATAAGTAATAGTCTCCAAGGGTCAAGCGTTGTATTTTTCCCTTTTACGTTTGCATCTAATATTACTGTTCCTTTGCCTTTGGCCTGAATCGCAGTACCATTAGCCGTTGTTACAGTACATCAGTCCGTAAAGCTCACGTAGTTCTGGATTATGTCTTGCCGATTGGTCACGTGGCTCGTTGTGCCATTATCCACGTACCAATATTCTGAGTCGTGACTGACAGAGTTAATTGCCGAGTTTTCAAAGTATAGTAAAAGATTTGACGTAGCATTTTGAGAAGGTGTAGGCGTCGTAGGGGTTGCAACTTTTCGGAGGTCTTCCGTCTCTATGACTATGAGAGCCAGAGAGAGAGTTCCGCACTCGATGACCCACGGCTTGGCAATAGTTGCTTTAGCAATAGTTAATTTTCTTGCCCGTCATCTTCTCGGTAGACGAGGTGCTTGACGTTGCGGGAAGGGCTTCTTGTCTTAAAATATTGGTATTCATAGCTCGTTCAAACGCGCATAAATGATTCGTTAAATCTTCAATGGTTCTCTCTGATTTCGGTAACAGATGCCAAGTGCTTCTGAATGGAAACAAATATTCGTCAAGAGTATCTAAGATTTTGCATATAAACACTAACTCTGGTAGCTCTTTTCCGTTATCTTTATTGAGTTCTAAATTCAATTGCGTCCAAATATTTTTCAATTTTGATATATGCGTTGAAACGTCATCAGATGGGTCTTTTTTGTAGCTAAAAAGACACATAAGTTATAAGCCTTGTCTTCATCTGAACCATCGAAAAGCCTATGTAATACAAGCCAAACCTCGTGTTAAATTACATTTAACACGATTTACACGCTAAAATCATTTTTAAATCTCATTACTTTCTTCAGCGTTTCCTCGTACATATTGGTCGTGAGTATTAGAAGGGCGCATGTTTCGGTTTTTACAAATTTTTCCAAGTTGGAATTGTACGTGCCGATCACCGTATTGCCTGCTTCAACAGTAGGTGGTTTGGGTTTTTGGAGCGCGCCATTCAAAATCTCTGTCGCATTTGGTACAGGGCGCAAGAGTATGGTAACTTTATCTCCATGTGTCCCAATTTGATTTTCCTTCTAAAAGACCAATCGAAATTTTCGAAGTAACATTATCCATGTTGTGTGCGTGCCCGTAACCTAATGATGTATGTACTTACGAGTGGAATTGGTTGAGGTGGTTAGTCTCGATAACCAGGATAAATCGATGCACTTAGGTTTTTACGCGATTGTTTTTATACGTTTTACGAAAACTTATTATCACTATATTATTTTATAAAAAAAACAGACTGTTTTTCTTTTACTGACACGACACTTCAGTTTAATCAAATGTCATAAAAGTCTGAATATAAAAAATTAGTTTACATAGGTAAGGTTTTATGCAAACTCAACAGGCACGAACTCACATATTACGTCGTTAACAATGCTGTAAAATTCAATCAAAGCAAGTTCTATATTTTCACAACCATACATTTTGGACCAGTCGTAAACCAGTCAAGCAATCATTTATTATGATATAGTCAGCCTTACGAAACAATTTCACAAAGCGTGGCCCTGGCTCTAAACATTCAAGGTTCAATATTCGATAACTACAATGCAAGGCAGGATGGGGGGCATCTTCAGAAACTAGCGGTTCTTTACATCTAGTTACAAGGCTAGTAGAGTTAGTGAAAATCAAATTTAAAAGCCGAGCATTGATATTAAAAACCCCGTTACGTTGTTTAAAGTCAGTATAGCTCAGGAAATTACGGACCAGCTGTAAGTAGTGGTTCTTTTTAACGTTGGGCAAATATGGAACAGTATGCAGATGGTACATTATAATATTACTATGTATTTGTTACCCGACTACGTCGAAGCCAAAAAAGGACCTATGTATGTGTGTGGGTGTGTGTGTGTGTATGCATGTATGTTTGTATTTACGTTTGTTCCTCCGTAGCGTCTCAACTATTCATCCGATTTTGATGAATAAGGTGTCAATCGATTTGTTATTATGGCCCTGGTAACACAGGCTACATTTTAACCGACTTGAACAATAGTCGATTACCTTGTAAACCTAGATTTTTTCCGTAGTCAGGTTACAGTTTTTTTATATTTTGTGTTGGTTGTTTGATCGAAATCGTTTCAAGGATTTTCATGCTATAATATTTATTTATTTATTCGTTGGTATTTCAACAACTTTTACATGAACATTATTAAAATTACAAATAGTTATTAACATTAAAAATAATAAACCTTTTCATCGATATAATATCGATGCCTTTTACTAAACATTAGATGTTTGATTCTATACCCCTATCGATAGCTATATAATATTGTAATGATATACTATACGATATTATTACATAAAAAATAAACAAAAATAATATGAATAAATATATACATATACACTGAGTGACTGACTGCATGTTGTTCCAAATACGGAACGGCTTACGAGATTACCATGATTGCATGTTACAGGAACAACGGGATTTCCAAAAATTTTCCTGATTTCGTTTTCTTTTTTATTATTATTATTTTTCCAAGATACGTTTAGGGGTAAGAAATATCATAAATTAATTTGGACGGGTTTATAAAATCCATGCGGCTAAGGTGATATTGTGATGTGATTGATACTGACAAAGGTGCATTATGAGTGAAACCATGACTTTGTAACATGTCAAATCAGTCGATTGATTGAAGTAAATTTTCTCGTTCCACGTTCGTACTCTGAATCGAAAATAAATAAATATACCTCGTGAAAGTCTGTATCTGCGTCGCATGGATCCGACGCCAAACAACGCGGGCATGGCGGAGGTGAAGGCGGTTGCCGCCAGTATAGTGGCCTTCCTCAAGCGACAGCTCGACCACGACGCGCTCAGCGCCGACGCGCGCGAGAGCGTGGAGGTCGCGGCACAGTGCGTCGAGACAGCCTTTGAGCTGCGGCCTGAGGATGATGCGTGTGCCAAGGACCTAATGGAGCTATTCACGGCGGCAGTGCCCGCGTCAGCCACCACAGTGACGCAGGGCCCACCCGCCGCTGTGGCTGAAGTCAGTGAGGAGGCGCGATCCGAGGCTGAGCGCGCCAAAAACGAAGGCAATGAGCTCATGCGCGCCGACAAACCGAGCGAGGCGCTCGAGCGTTATTCGCGCGCCATCGAGCTGGACCCACTGAACGCCGTGTACTTCAGTAACCGCGCCGCAGCGCACTACAAACTAGGTGCGCACGAGGCCGCCGTAGCGGATTGTACGGCGGCGCTGGCTCTACAGCCCAACTATGTGAAGGCGCTCGGGCGCATGGGGCTGGCCCTTCGAGAGCTGGGTCGCCACCGAGAGGCGCGCGCTGCCTTCGCTGCCGCCGTGCGCCTCGAGCCTGACAACGAGTCATACCGAGACAACCTGCGCCAGGCCGAGCAGCGCGGAACCGCGCCACCTGAGCTTGCTGGCCTGCTGCAGAGCCCGGCATTGCTGTCCATGGCTACGGACATGCTGGCCGACCCAAACATGCAGAATTTGATAGCGGGGCTAATGGGCGGCACAGCGGGCACTGGCGCTGCCGCGCCAGGTGCCGGCGGCGTAGGTGCGCTATTAGAAGCTGGGCAGGCACTGGCGCAGCATATGCAGGCTGCCAACCCCGAGCTGGTGGACGCACTGCGCCGCCGCTTGCAGCAGCCACCTGCACCTTGAACCAAGCCTCTACCTCCTCTTCCCTTGTACATTAGCTAAGTGATGCCCCAGTTCGCACCCTCATTACTATTTGATTTGCTAATCTATTTCTTACTGAACAAAATTTTTAATTAACATTATTACACTTAATGCAAACCTTTCTGAGAGATGATTCTGGTAAATTATAGTAAACTTTGCACTAAATTTGCAATTTAATTTGTTCGTGAATTCTATTTGTCATCAAAAATAGAAAACCAACAATTTAATTTGAATGGGCAACATTGAATCATAAATAACATGTTTTTTTAATAACTAAATAGATAAACAATTCTTTTTTTTTATCTTAACGGCTATAAAACTTTCAATGTACATACAGAAAGTATATAGATGTTATGAAAATGATTTAAGAGTGTTTTTGCATACGTAATTTAGTTGCGAGATGATTGCTAGTATTTTTTGATTGTTTTCTCATGACTTTTAAATTAACAACAGTTGATTGCCATAAAACGCAAAATAGATTTGAATTGACTTAAATTATTTGTCCCTAACATTGCTATTAGCATTATTTTAAAAAGCCAGTTTAGGTAGCGGTTTTAGTATGTATTTTGTAAACATAGTTGATAACTGTTTGTTTAGGACTGAGAGGTGAAAATTTGATAACATTTTGTAATTCTCTCACTGTGATCTAACTGAATATTGGTGAGCATAGCATCCTATGACCACAACTAGGTATATGTATTATAACCTTTACTGAAGGGTGTTGATATGAGCATTTATTATAAACATTTTGTAGGATATATTTAGAGAGTTGCTTAATAGTTGAGGTGTGTCTGTTGATTTTAACTTAATTGATATAATTTTAGGCTCCAAAGTTTTAATTAAACTGACACACCTTGGCTGATTAGAATAAAACAAAATTGGGTATCATGGTTGACATAAGGATAATTATTAAATATTGTTAATGCAAGTAAAGACTCCTGTATGTTATACAGACATGACTGCACCCAAGTTATATATTATTTATCAGATAAATTATTATTCTAATTATTGGATTTGTTAATAAATTTTTCTTTTAAAAATTGTTGTGTTATTTCATTAAAATCATTAGACAGCCACAATTTACAAAGAAGTGGAGATAAATTGCTTGTTCTTATTGACGTCAAATAAAACATGACTCTACCACCAGTTCGAAAAAAACCTTCGTGAAGAAGAACTGGCAAGAAACTTCACGGGTATATTTTTTTTAAAATAAATTTACAGAGTCTCTTTATTTCTATACAAAATTATTCTTATCTGCATCTGTTAGCTCTAGAAGTCTCCCTCCCCCCAAGTATCCAAACGACGAACACCCTCAAACGGCACCCGTTCACGAGTTCACGCGGGATCCAGCCATCGCCCTCTTCAACCATATGAGGGAAGTGAGCGACCCGTCACAAGACGCTACCATAAGAAAACGTACTTTAGTGACAATGATGCTTTAGATATTCATCGGGACGAAGAACTCAACGAACAAACAGACACATTACACATGTTTTGTTACAAATACTAGTAAAATCCTGTTAATGAGGGGATTATACCCAAGGGCTTTTATCACCCAAATAATCGGATAGTTTATAATATGCTTTAGCACACAACTTCTGCTTTATAGTTTCTTTGAATTTGTCAATAGGAAGACCCTGGATATCTTCAGGAACCTTATTATAAAAGCGTATACATTGACCCATGAATGAGTTAGTGACTTTATGAAGCCTACTATTATGAGCTGCCAGCATATTTCAACCTCTTGTGTTAACATTGTGCAGATCTTTATTTCTTTTGAACAAGGTTATGTTCTTTTTTTACATACATTAAATTTTCTAAAATTCGTTGTGAATGGAAAGTAAGAATATTTCTTTAAATTTACTTCTAAGTGACACCCTTGGACCGAGCTGATAGATTGCGCGAACAGCCATCTTCTGCAGAATAAATATAGTATCGATGTCGGCAGCACTCCCCCACAACAGAATACCATATGTCATGAGGCTGTGGAAGTAACCAAAATAGACTAATCGAGCAGTTGTTTCATTTGAAATTTGTATAATTTTTTTAACAGCATATGCAGCAGAGCCA
The DNA here is from genome assembly GCA_923062675.1 of Marasmarcha lunaedactyla. NCBI lineage: Eukaryota > Metazoa > Arthropoda > Insecta > Lepidoptera > Pterophoridae > Marasmarcha > Marasmarcha lunaedactyla. The sequence continues at coordinate 21,559,911 of OV281360.1, read as the reverse complement.
AGCCTTTTCGCTAAACCATTAACATGCGGTCCCCACTGGAGTTAGGCGTCTAAGGTTATGCCCAGAAATACAGTTTAGTTTACAGGAGTCAGTTCCTGGCTCTTAACTACAATGTTTGTGTTTACCTGTTTGACATTTGGCAATGTTAACTTAACACATTTCGTTTTTTTTTTCATTGAGAAGTAAATTATTAGCTGAGAACCACTTCTCTGTGTTGGATATGCATTGGTTTACTGCTCGATAGTCAGTTTCTTGTCTTTTGATTTTAAATAAGAAGGAAGTATCGTCAGCGTACAATATGACCTCGCATTGATTCTTAACGACCGATGGCAGATCATTGATATATACTAAAAATAGGAAAGGACCAAGAACTGAGCCCTGGGGCACACCCAATGTCACTGCCGATCCTGATGATTTTTCTCCATTTATTGCAACTTTCTGTTTTCTATTAGAAATATATGATTTAATCAAGGAGGCAATCGCTCGGTTTTTTTATGCCGTAATGGTGCAGTTTCATGAGTAGAGTAGTATGATCCACACAGTCGAACGCCTTGGACAAGTCACAAAAGACTCCGATAGCATCACATGACTCCTCCCAGGCGCTGAATACGTGTTTTATGAGCTCAACACCGGTCTCGGTTTTTGAGCGACCACGCGTGAAACCAAATTGCTTAAAATTCAGTAAAGTATTACCCTGAGTTGGTAACTCTGCAAACCCGCAGTAGGCGTGATGGCCTACAAAAATCTGACACCACCCCTGAATTGGAAGAGGCTGATATGTAGTCTGCCAACCCGCAGTAGGCGTGATGGCCTACAATTGTCTGACGCCACCCCTGAGTTGGTAAGTCTGCCAACCCGCAGTAGGCGTGATGGGATACTTAATCCGTTTGGACACGCAAGTACCATGTAGTAACTTAAAATTTAGTAACCAACTTAACTACTTAACGCGTGTAAACCGGCATTAGCATTGAAATGCTGGTATTCATTTGCACAAAGTGCTGGCTAATTTCCTTATGCGATTATTTGCCCGACAATTATTAAAACAAAACAGGTGATGCCTCTGATGTTTCTAATTTCACGCCCAATAGCTCTGGCTACTAAAGTGGCTAGGGTTTTGGGCGGACTGCTGGGCCTGCACTTTAGTAAACATATTATCATTCATAATGCGCAGTTTGGCTTCAAGCCGGGCTTATCAACTGAGTAAGCTTAATGTGCCTTAAGCAGACTGTCCAAGGCAAACTTTCGTTGTTCTCGTGTCTTCTGTTGTGCTGTGTACCTTCCGCAATTACAACTGTAAGAGGATCAGTGCGAGCACGGGCTGTGACGTGTACACGTTGGTCCGTGAGCCCAGCGTCACCGATGTTGGCAGTCACGTAGACGGTGTCTGTGTAAACAACACATGGTGCTGCTGAGCCCATTATAAAAATTTGTGAGCAGCTGTGGCACACGGACTCACGTAGAAGGTAACTATAAGTGAATTAATTTGATATACCTAAAGCCGATGAGAAATGCTACAAGAACCATACTACAACTTTATATGGAACAATCTTAAAACTTGTGAACCTGTATAAATACTTGGGTCATTGGGTAGGTAACAGATACATTAAGTGATGATGCAGCCATAGAGAGGGAGCGTAGACCTTATGTGTGCGTTGTAATATGCTGGCCCGAAGGATTGCTCGCTGTAGCACACAAGCTAAAGGGGCTGAAAAGTGAGTGAAAGTATGCCAAGAAAACCAGTGTTATCTTCTAGGTTCAACCATTAAGATGCAAGTTTGATTCGACTTGTTTTACATTTGGTGCCAAAATTTTTACACATTTTGTATTTTTGTCATTTAACGCTGGATTATTTTATTTACGATAAACCACTGCGCGACGGTGGAGAAAGCATTGTTTACATCGTCAAAATTGTCTTTTTTGTTTATTAATCAAAAACATTTATAATGTATCATCAGCAAACAATGTAAAATCGAGATTCTTGCCTACCATTTTTATAGACTAGGAAAAAATATGGGCCAGAATTGAACCTTGGGGTACCCCACTATCCACAACCAACCTAGACGATCTTTCATGGTTAATCTCAACCAAACAAAGATGGCGTCAAAAGAAAAAATAATTATTGTGTATGCTCTGCGCTTGTTAGTGTGTGTGTGTGTGCGAGTACACGTGGGCATGAGGTACGTGCAGTTTTACTTTCTATAGCGGCACAACGGAGACACGCTCCGGATGCACCGAGCACATAAATCAAGCAAAAGAATCAAGATTAATTCATGCTTTTGCATTAACCGATTCGTTGCTGATAGCACGACAGGCGTGTCATATATTTTTTTAACTTGTGACACTAGATTGTGACACTTTTACATCGATTGTAACTCCCTAAAATTACGTTTCAGTAGGGTCTGCCTGGAACAAAAACATCATGATTTTCTACTTTGATCTAACCTGTTGTGTTAGTTTCTAGATATTGTATGAACTCAAAAATTGCAGGGGTTGATAACCATTAAAATATGCATTGAATGTTTTTTTACCTGTGGCGCATGATACGATAGGCGTGTCTTTTTGAATAGATTGTAACAACTTCAAAGAAAGTTTTCAAGGGTCACCCTAAAACGAAACGATCACGATTCCGAAAGTAGTATTTTAGATAACTAATACAATATGACGACCGAGTGGTGTAGTGGTAAGTAGCCTTGCCTCATACGCCGCAGGTCCCAGGTTCGAGTCCTGGCCGGGGCATTCATTTTCAAATTCAAAATTCAAATTCAAAGTATTTATTGCACGTACATTTGTGTGATGAACACAGATATTTGTTCTCGGGTCATGGTTGTTTGTATTTATATATGTATGTTTATTCTGGGTTCCCCCCCAGTTCGCTGTATGGCCATCCATAACACAAGCTCTGCTTACTTTGGGGTCATACAGTTGGTGTGTTTGTCTGGGGATTTATTTATTTATTTATTTAATATGTGTGACGATAATTACTACAGGAGCGCGTTGTTTTTTATTTCATCGATGCTCTTGAGTTGCGATGAAACGTTAGTTTTCACAGACAATACATTTAAGAATTAGGTGGCCGTGTTAACTTGCTAAGTACATACCGTTTATTTTTGCTTAAAACACCAGGGGTGTTTACAAGCACATAAGAAAGATTGTAAAAATTGCCGACATGTGGCAGGCCGGCTGGCACACAATAGCCGGCCTCTTTATTTCTACATACTGTCCCTAAGCACCATGTGCATTCCCATCCCAGTGTTATTTCGTAATAAATGAATAACCCCAAAGTCAACTAAAATGTTTCTAGACACTATTTTATTTACCTATTCCTTGAATACAACAAAAAAGTTAAACGACGTCACAAAAGGTTTGAAACATCTGAAAATGTTGTCACTTACCTTCCATTTCAGGAAAAACACGTAGTTTGAAATGAAATATTTATTTCTCAACATTGACAATTACTTGTTCTTACTGACGTCAAATAAAACATTACTCTACCACCAGTTCGGAAAAACCTTCGTGAAGAACAACTGACAAGAAACTTCACAAATTTATTTTGAAAAAAATATACCCATTTTTTTCAAAATAAATTTACAGTCTCTTTATGTCTATACAAAATTATTCTTATCTGCATCTGTTAGCTCGGGAAGTCTTCCTCCCCCCAAGTGTCCACACGACGGACACCCTCAAACGGCACCCGTTCACGAGTTAACGCGGGATCCAGCCATCGCCCTCTTCAACCATATTAGAGGGAAGTGAGCGACCCGTCACCCGACGCTACCATAAGAAGACGTACTTTAGTGACAATGACGCTTTTGATATTCGTCGGGACGAAGAACTCAACGAACAAACAGACACATTACACATGTTTTGTTACAAATACTAGTACAATCCTGTTAATGAGGGGATCATTCCCAAGGGCTTTTATCATACAAATAATCGGATAGTTTATAATATGCTTTATATGATAGCACACAACTTCTGCTTTATATTTATCAATAGGAAGACCTTGGATATCCTCAGGAACCTCATTATAAAAGCGTATACATTGACCCATGAATGAGTTAGTGACTTTATGAAGCCTACTATTATGAGCTGCCAGCATATTTCAACCTCTTGTGTTTAACTGTTTAAAACCAGTTTAAATAACGTATCGTACCCTACACACCCACAGTTTGATGTCAACTTATCTTCAATCAATTTTAAACCAGGGAAAAAGCAAAAATGTATGTGTTTTTATATACATGGCTGATGGCACAACAGGCATGCCATCAACTTCTATGGCGCTTGACACGTCAGTCGTGTCATAGAAAATTTGTTCATAGCCACGGCGAAAAGTTTTCGGAAATAGGCGCCGCAACAAATCGGTTAAAATCAAGTTTATCAAATACCTACATTTTTTTCGTTTATAGATTATTTCAGTAAGTGGCTTTGTCCAATCAACTGTTCCATCAAGTAGTTCGTTTCGACTGAATGCCTCAGCGACCCACTACTCACGCTGGGTACGAGTTGTCACCGTCCTTTTACGTCTAATCCATTTTTAATAAAAAATAATATCACGACGTAAAGTGCAGTCGAAACCTGGCGCTCGCCGTAAAACGTAAAATTGTGTATTGAGAGATTTTGTATATTTGGGTGTAAGCAGCGTTCTTCGTGTAGGTTTCCAAATCCATAATAAAGACATTAAAAAGCTTTCTATAGATATGTAAGTACTTGTGGGTAAATAAATTATTAAAAATAACGATACAAGTAAATTAAAAGCCTGAATCTGTAACCACGTACTAAGGACTCTTACTGTAATTAAAACAACATTTCATTTTCTTAACCATTTATTACACTATGCATAATTAATGATACATTCAATAGATTTACATAAGTTTATGTACACACAGTGTTGTAGCAAATGTAAGCCCGAGCGGAGCCGCGGCGCAGTACTTAACTACCTCAGAAACAAATTGCATGTTGCCCTACTTTGGAAAACGATACCATTTGAATAAACGCGACCAAATGAAAATATCATCGTAGTCTATTAAAATAACGTAACCGTTGATGAGACATTGCAAGACCACCATATATCGGTTCGAATCGGTCGAGCAACACGTCATCGTCCTTCAAAGTACCTAACGAGAACATCTCGAGGCCGCGGCGCCGCCTTCATACAAAACTCTACTGCATATAAAACGTTTATTTACATATAACCTACGAGCTGCGGCACACCGCAGCCCGGCGACCGTACAAACAGCGAAGGCACTGATTTCAGTAAATCGGTTAAATGCATTCGAAATGCCGCCGCATACAAACAAGTGTGTGTGCGTGCGTGCGTGCGACACGCACACTAATACATTCAGTACAGCGCGCCACTAACCGCGTCGCTCGCAACACTCCACCCATCTTTTAGTAGCAAATATTAATAATTCATTGATTGATGAGAACTTCGGATAGATTAGATGTAGAATATAATTTCACAGAAACTATGGTTCTTAATAATTCTTTCCAATTTTGGGCTACTTCTAAGACATGATTGAGTGGTGGGAACGACCTCAAAACGCCTGAAAGTTCCCGACAGAAAAATATCCGCGTACAAAGGAACCAATTCATAAATATTTGAAATAATAACAATTAAATCGAAGCATGCACAAATACATGACGAAACGATAATATCACCATTAAAAATAATGTCTTCTAAAAAATAAAACTTTATTTTTAAGTCTATGATAAAAATATAATTTTCATAAATAAGTTAAATTTAAACTCGCAGGGCACCAAATAAACCTTTAACAAATATTATAATATCTATCTAACATAGTTGCAAACACCCTCGAAAGGAAAACGCCCGGGTTTCGGCAGAGGTTGATATGTCACATAGGCACGGGCTCCCTGGTGGAGGGAATCACATTCATTTAGATGAAAGGGTTAGGACCGGAGTAGCTCCGGGTAGGAGGACAAAAAGCCGGCGACGAACCATAACACCGGTTCACAAGAATATAGCATTTCAATACATTTATTATTTAAATAAAAATTGAAATTTAAAACCTTATTGTCCATAGTACATATTCGAAATGCGTTTAGTTAATTGTAATTCAAGAAAACGTGTGGAAACCTCAATGTTAAAAACTTATTTAATTAAAACTGTACATTTTACAAAGTAATTTTGGTAACACTAAAATAAAGTTGAAAAACAAAAAAGAAACTATGCAAGTAATACTAAATATTCGTACCGCGCTTGTACATTTATTATGCCTTGTACGATTCCGACACGATCAAATAAAACGTAAATTATGCAATACATTGGAAAACCAGTGTTGCAACGACGACACCCAGCGGGTGGCATTTGTAAGACACGTTGAAACGGTACATTGGAACACTACTTCTCCATACTCCAAGCTACACAATAAATATTGTACGACACTCGACTCGCGCCCGACGTCCGTCCATGCCGGGTCGCATCTCGCGCCTTGTATACTTCAGTGAACAATACAAACAATGACAGCGATGCAACTCGACATGGCGCAACAAGTCGCGGCTCGCAGCACCTCTTTATTGCCACTGGTTACTGTCGACTCGAGTCGACGCGAACTAGTCAGCATATCAAAAACCACTTTGTAAATGAATCAAAAGCTTTCGGACGCTCGCGCTTGTAGTGGTTTTAAGCGACATTAATACCATAAAACAAAACAACTGTAAATATTATTAAATATACGTGACTTGTAAAGTCGTCGTTAAACTTTTCAATTTGACAGAAATGATTCAATCAGTTTTTTATTTGGAATATAACTAAGCCTCAATTTACTGCTGCATTCAGATGCATTACTAACAACATTTGTATCTATATAAAATTAAGCTCTCAACTGTGATATTTTCTAAAAACGTTCTTACCCCATAAACCGTTAATGCGAAGGAACCTTGTCAAACGGAACATGTAAAAAATCAAATCAAAGTTACTCGCGACACTCAACAGACGTTGACAAGCTTCCCACACTCAGCCGTTCACAGGACCGCAGCGAACGCATCTGAATGCCCCAGTGTTCAGTGTGTCCCTAACGTTAGTTCCTCTTGGAGGGCGGGACCAGGTGGTGCGGCAGTTCGGGCGGCAGCTCGTGGCCGTCGATCTTCACCTGGATGAGATGCATGGCCAGCGCGAACTCCTCGTCGTCCAGCAGGCCGTCCTTGTCGATGTCGGAGAGCTTCCAGATCTTGCCGAGCACCGAGTTCGGCAGCTTCGACTTTACCATCTCCGTTTTGGCCGCTGTTGGAAAACGCGTCAGTTAACTTAGCTTAACGTGGACTAGACAAAATTTGAAACCATATTCATAAAGAATAATTTTCTTCGCATAAACCCGCTATTTATGTAAATAAATCAAGATGGAATAAGGTGCCATAGTCTTTATAAAATCCCACGTTTGCGCCGTCGTTAGTTAGGGGCTTTATGCCCCTAAATAAAATATATAAATGAAATGTTAACTGGGTATAAAAAATATATATATCATCCTTTTATGAATACGGCGCTCAGATTTCGTCGAAACACTCTTCTTATTTGACGCTGTGTCCTCACGAGACTGCGGCGAGTTATTAAACAAATGTTTTGGGAAATTCTTTACTGTTAGCCCTCGTCACTACTGGTATAATTAGACCATGGTTGGTTGGACCACGGTAATCAGTTCATGCAGAGTACGCAAAATACATCTACCAATTGAAACACCTAAAATGCTCATATTAATATTCCGATGGATTTAAAAATCAGATCGGTCATGTTTTATTTAAACTTAAAACTAGTGTCGAGGTGCACGAGGTGGCATTGTGACAGGTTCATAAATGGTATGATAATTTATATCTCAAAAGAAACAACATTAATTCCATGAAACATATTTTAAAATTTAAGAGATCGGTGGATACACTCACGGGTACGAAGCGACATCGCACAACGCAAGCGAACCGAAGCAACCGTGCTCGACGGCCAATGTATTGGTCATTGTGTTTACCCGACCGATTGCGGAACGCGTCTGCTAGGTTTACGGCACATTACTACGATCCCATTTTCATTTGGTCACATTCTTGATGTATTTTCTCAGGTCAGATGTTATTGTAATCCAACCATTGTAATTGGTGCCACTCTAATTATACAGAACAAAATAATACTACTGCCATGATTAGAGCAGAAACTCTTCATGATTCTAGAAACTTGTCAATCGTGAGAATTTCTTAAATATAATTAGTGTTGTTATGTTAGCGTACAATTAGTGTTGGTAGATTCTCGGTACAAACAAAACCGAGTCCTGTGACTTAGTCGCTCACTTAACATCGCTCCTTTGTTTTTTTTTTTGCAAAAGACTTACAGCTATTTATAAACTAAACAAGGCGAATTCATGGGATTTTTACCACTTGATACCTGAGCTCTATATATTCTCCAGTGCACTGAACTCACAGTTAAGTGATCCAAATCGTAGTAAAAACTAGGGATGTAACGGAAGTGATGGTATCGGAACCGGGGTCGGAGTTTTTAAATTTGTTTTATCGGAACCGAAACCGGTACCGGAATCGGAACCGGAGGCGGGTAAAAAATCGAAAAAGACTTCTAAAAGGTATTGGTTTCATGAATTGTGGGACCCCAAGTTTAGTAAAATATTACAACAATATTTAATCAACTTATTTAATATCAATTAAAAAAAAACAATACAGCTTGTTATACCTACCCAAGTGTTAAAAGAAAAATATAAAATATTAAACAGTGGGCATTAGTTGAAAATAAAATTAAATCAGCGAATACAAAAGAATCAAATTATATTTAATGAATAAATATTCGCAGCTTTATCTCCATCCACTCTATTCCTTAACGCATCATAGATATGGCCAGCACCACTAAAAAGTTGTTCGCTGGCTGCTAAGCTTGGTGGACACGACAAATAATGGCAGGCAATCGAATCCAGGGGTTTGAATTTAGTATTTACTTTCCACCATAATAAGGGATCATCACTGATATGAATATATTTTTCTGTATTGACCGCGGCCGCGCGCCGCGCCGCCTCCGTCGCTGCATATCGACCTCCAATTCAAAAGTTGCGGAACCAGAACCGGAATCGGAACTGTAAAACCAATCGGAAGTTCCTTTCGAAACCGGAATCGGACCTCCGTAACATCCCTAGTAAACATCAGCGAATCCGTACAGAACAATAATTACAGAACAATCAGAAATATGTTGTTATTTCAACAGTACTAAAATACGAAATGTGAAATAAGAATTTATTTTAATTATTACATCTTCAATGTTTAAATACTAAAGTTATGTAATAATCATGTAGTCTTAAGATTTCGTGGAATAATCATGACTACGAACTAATCATAATAATTGTAAAATGTCTGCCGACGCTCACTTAGTAGACAACGGTAATAAGCTCGGCTGTGTTTGTAACTTCACTTCTCTATTCAACTGTAGGTACTAAAATCGAGAAAGGGCCTATGAACTATCGCAGTACAAATTCGTTAAAGAAGGCATAAAAGAATACTTTCATTGAATAATAGTGAAACTGCAACAAAATGAATGAAGTGTACGATTCTGTACGTGACGACACAGCTCACTGCTGCAAACATTTCAAGCAATATTTAATGATACCGTACAAGTTAGCTCGGTACAGCAGCTGGCCCAGCGTGCGTATGGTGTAGGTCTCTTGTGGCGGCCCGAAGGCGAGGGCGCGCGCCTTGCCGAGCCACGAGGCGGGCGGGTCGGCGTCCACTGTGAACTCTATGTGCCACCGCTCAGTCAGCGCAAACACCGTCAGCTTAAACATTATTTCGGCTACAATTATCATGCACAAAACATTCAACACGAGAAGGAACACGAACTTTACGCCAAACGCAAAACTATCGAAAACCTGTTCAACTGTCGCAATCAAGGTATCGTAGGCTGCAGTCAGGTTTTCGCGAATATCCCCAAGGTAATCAGGAACAACATGCTCTGTTGCAGTTTTCTTTGTTTCAGTTCGTTCCTTGGAAGCGTTACGCCTGGGAAGTTCCCATTCAAAACGCGGTCTGCGTTTAATGACCTCATTGGTAATGGGTATTTGGAAATTATAAGATGGAGGAGCAGCTTCAGACTTTGAATTTGAGAGAAAAACAGGCAACTGAAAGTTTGAATTTGCTGAAGTACTAGGAATTGAAACATTTACATTTGCTGAAGTAGTAGCAACAGGAGCGTTTACATCTGCAGAACAACTCGGTACATTTGCATTCGACGCCGGGCTACACACGAGTTCAGCACCACCCTCGGCATATTCGATCGGCAACGCGTCTCGCCCGCGAACCGCCACGCTAGGAGACGGCGCCCTTTCTGACACTTGGTTAGTCACGTACCGCGTGATGAGGGCTGAGTTCTGAGCGGCCACGGTTGACGCGTTAGTTAGTTCGCTTGAATCAGTGGTGATGGATAAATGAGTGAGCCGCACAAGAGCTTTGGTGGAGGCGAGTAGCGCTTGGGGTGCATCGTTTCGGAGGATGAGTGTCGAAGACATACCGGCGCCGGTGACCTTGCCGTCGACGGGCCCGAGCGACTGGAAGATCTGGTCGTAGCGCGGCTTCTCCTTGCTGCAGATCCACTCGGGGTCGCCGTGGCCGGCGTCCACGCCCTCGCCGCGCCCGTACCCGAACGGAGACACCTGGTCCTCCACGCCTTCGAATGCTCCTCCTGGAATGTTCGAGATGGGGATATAATATGGGTAAACAATTTGGTATCGAAAGAACATAAACATTTCTTAACATAAATATATGTGCCATAGTATGCTTTTGATGAAGCACTAAATGAAAGCCATGAAGTGAATGGGAACTTGCAATATCATTGACAGGCAAAGTACTATTTGGTCCCGATGATTTTTAGATTAGTAAAAATATCAGTGTCTAATATGCCTGGATGGACCCAATTCGGCTCCCAGTCAAGCATTCTAATTGATAAACTACCAAGACAATAGCGTGGAATTTCCCGGTCTCTAACTAAACCTGTGTTATTTAGGTGCACTAAACTAAATACATTTGACGTTAAGTATTATTCATGGAATGTATGACCAACATATTTTGTGTTCGCTTAATAAAACTATTAAGAAACCTGAGTACATGTACGAGCGAATCGAAATGCATACATCTCATCAATACAGTGAATGGAGGAATTGCGTGGATCACAAGTGACAGCTATTAATAGGCCGCGGCGAGGCGCATGGGCCGCAACCTTCGACACTAATCACTGGTTACTATTATAGCTGCGAAATAATAACAACTTGTTTTTGTATAAATTGAAACGTGGTCGAAAGTGCAAACATCGCACTAAACTAAATACTGGACGCACCTCCGGTGTGGGTACCTCCGTGACTGAGTCATGGTACATAGTTAGCACAAGGACTACAGATAAACAAATATTCATTAACTCGTAATTATAACAGCAAAACAATTTTCTGTTTCAGAAATGTGTCATTCTAAGTTACATTTATAACAAACCTTTCCCATTTTTTATGAATTGGACTCGTAAATGCAAAAATAATTTTAAAAACCGACTGGCACCCCAGCCTTGCGCGTTGTACACCATCTCTAATAACTTGAAATTAATTTATTAGTGTAATATGAAATGTCTGCAATAACAAATGAACACAACCTCACAAATCCCAGCGGCGGCGCCGCGTGACGCCACGGGCCGGAGCAGTCAACTAGACCTATCAATGAGACGGCAAACATGTCAGCTATCAGCGCGCTAATCGTCGCTCGCATTGACATTTGCCACCGCTGCAAGTTTACTTATAAACGCAACGCGCCGTGTCGACGCAAGGTCACTCCAAAAGCATTTTTTATCAGAAACTTTTGTTCGGCAATCAGTATTTCTGTGATTTATTATACTGAATAGTTTATGGCTGAAGTAATTTGTATAGCGGATGTAGGTCGCGGCTGTTCAAACTGCCCCGTCACGACAGAATGGATGCGGTTTTTGCTAATTTGGCAATCCACTGCCCTCACTTGTAACTGTACCTAACTACAGTTTATGTAACTAACGAGTCAGACTTCGAAGACGGTAACGTCAGTTGAACAAACAACAATTTGATTATAATAATGTGGTCAAAATAAATATGTGAGCATTTAACGATTCGCGCAAGGTAACAATGACGCCATTGCGTAATACACAAATTTATGAACAACAATGTGACATCGTGTCGCGCAAAGAGAATAAACAATTCATTTAAATAGCACGGCTTGCTAACTAATATCGCAGGTTTAATCTTATAACGAAGAAAGACATGCATGCGTGTACCACTATATTAGTCATATATATAGTTTCCACTTTCAAATATGGGTAAACTTTAATTCAATTTCGTCAACCTTAAATTACGAGGATGCCTGCTTGCACATAACAGCTTAATTATTCCGTTTATCTATTCAAGCGGGCAAATAGAGACAAAAAGAAAGCCAGTCCGTCTGGTGAATACATTTCGGCGGCGCGTGGTGCGGGGCATCGCTGTGACGCCCCGCACCACGCGCCGCAGCCACGGGTCTTCACCGAATTTAAGTTCGTATTCATATTATTTATTTATACCAAACAGCTCAAAGTCATTCTTTAAACATCAATTATAACAAGAGACCATCTTTACATCTGAGGACATGCGTCCTACGTGAAAGTGATAAGTTTAAGATTTCAGCTGCTAGCTACTTAAAGATAAAAACTGGACAGGTTCTAGTCACGCCTGGTGCAGTGGCGCGAGTTGTGCTGGAAGATACATCATATAAATATATTTATTGGTAATAGTGACAGTATGTAAACTTAAATTAATTTATTCATTTTTTTTTTAATTGTTTGTACCTCGCCTGAACGCATTCCTCAAAGATGAGCATTATCCAACAATGACTGACAGTGATATCATGTCGCCAGCGTAGAAGTACCTCATTGACAAACCCGTGCTAACTCCTGCGCAAGGCTGTTCGTGAACACGTGGCATGGCTCGCTGGGGTTGGGCTTCACCTGATACATATGGCGCGGCACAATTCACACAAACGTACTAAACGAACTAGATATAACAAAAATGTTAGGTATCATATTCATTTATATATATATTATGGTACATCAACACCATAGCAAAATAGTAGGTACATTATTACGCCAATTACAGCAGTACGCAGCGTTCTCACTTTAGATCAAATGAAGATTAAAACAAAGATACAAAATAAACTAACATTCATACGGCAACGCAACACATTGAACATCGATATAACAGTAATTGCAAAATCTATGAAAGTGTCAATTACAACAATTTAATCAATATAAAGTTAAACACATACAACAACGTACACATTGAAACAAATAAGTACCCAATTTTCATTAATTCATTTTCATTTTTAAATAATTTAACGTTTGAAAATTTAATATAGTTTTTCATTCACAAAACACGTCCGAATCACTATTTTCATATTTCATTATACCTCTGAAACAAACAAGAAAGTGTATGTGTGTGAAAAAGGGTTCCTTTTGGTAATTCCATTGCTGGGCCCAGGAACGCAGTACCGCACCGACTATATCAATTTCAAACATTTTATTTTCGCTATTCATTTATTTGTGCAAAAAAGTCATGTTTAATATCCTAGGATCTCTAGTAATAGGTATCAAGGGAACTAACTATCTAGTAAAAGCTTTTAGAATCCTTTCTCTGCGATCCGACTGAACAGCATCTCCAGCAGCGGGGCTCTACACAGTACTGCTGTAGTCTAAGCTACTTTGAACACTGGAACCAAACCATTGAACAGATGGATTTGCGTCGAAGCTCTGGGGCCCCTTTGTGGAGTTCCGCATAAGCACTACATGTTAGCTGAGTTGTTTACTACTTCGATTATTTACACGAAGAGCTCGTACTCCACGCTCTTCTCTCACGGCGTGTACGTTGACAGCGTAGTTGCTGCTTGTCGGCCGTTTCTTTTTGTTCATTTAATAATAATAATTAAATCCCCAGACAAACACACCAACTGTATGGCCCCCAAAGTAAGCAGAGCTTTTGTTATGGATGACCATACAGCGAACTGGGGGGGAACCCAGAATAAACAACAACAACCCAAGAACAAACATCTGTGTTCATCACACAAATGAATTTGAGGCCAGGACTCGAACCTGGGACTTTCAGCGTAAGAGGCAAGGCTACTTACCACTACACCGCTCGAGAAATTACCACTTAGAGAAATTCAGCGTCATGTTGTTACTGGCACACCATGGACAGATTCTATTGAGTGCGTTTGCAGCCTTGCGGAATCGGAACGACTTCTGATAGTCTTGTAAACCTTTAAGTCATAACTGATACAAGAAACTATGTCATCAACAAATAGCAAAAACATTATTGGATCACGATGCCACCCTTGAGGCTGATGAGAACGTAGAGGACTGTGAGCCATTGGCTACAACAATTGCATAACGATTTTTAAGCCGACGATAGCCATTTCAGCAGAGTACCGGTGACACCGAGACAGTTTTCAAGTTTTCTGAGTAGTATCCCTTGGTCTACTTCGTCAAAGAAGAAAATATAATCTAATATATAATACCAAAGAAGAAAAATATATCTGCATAAATAACAGTTTATTGAGTATACAAATTAGAAAGAAGAAAGCAAGAAAGAAGGACATTTATTTCATTACCACGGAACAAGAAAAATACAAAATTAACTAACAAATACGTGTCTACTTTTAGATATAGGTAAATGAGCACCAATCAATAACTATCTAAAGTCGCTCCACCTCCTATTATCCACGTCCAATTTGTTGGGATTTTGTTGTGGTCTAAACTCTTTAGTGTCACTTCTTCACATTCCCGTTCCCAATAGCTACGACAATACTTTTATTTGTTAACAATTTGTGGTTACATTTGAAATCACGCGATGTGAGCAGCGAGTAGCTCGGCCGGACTTCAATACATCGAGCTGAATGGAGCGGCGAAGAATGGAGCCGCGACGCGCGGGCACGAGACCGCGGCCGGACGCCGCCGTGTAACAATGCGTGCTATCAGAGGCCTCAGCGATTACTGTGTGCGCTATTTAACTATACACTTTATGGCATGTTGCATGGACAAGAGATGATTTAGGTGAGATGTCCAATTACAAATACAGAATGCAACAAAGCCTATAGACTAACAATTCTCTAGTTTTTGTTGCCTTTTCGTAGGGCTTTCAACTTACTATTCAGTCACTCAATTTAGGATTGTCTTGTAACTGCTTAAGATAGTTTTTTGTTAAGCTTTGACACAAAACTCTCTAAATACCCAGCGCGTGTGTATGTAGCGCAGGCGGATGGCTGCACAAAGCAAGGAATATGCGACATTTTTATTTTCCTATAAACTTGTTTATATCCAGCGATTTATGCGAGAAGCGTCTTTATATAAATTTAATAATATAATTAAAGCAAAAAGCCCCGCCGCGCGCCGCTCCCGCGGAGAAAGTGCGCGTGCTCGTGATACCGACTTCAATTGTTACTGAGTAGACGCGATTTATAGGTCATGTTACAAGAGCTCTGTCATTGGCCTACGTAAATATTGCGGAGTCTCAACTTGACTTTTAATTCAATAAACAATATTTTCAGTTTGAAGTAGATTTCTTTATAATGTGAAAGTCACTGTACAAGTAGCAAATAAATGTATTATGGACACTAGTAAGATGTTGGTTCGATGACATGTTGAAGAAATCCTGCTGATGCTTATTTACAACTTGTTGCAACTGCCTATCTGATAGTAAACTTTCCAAAAAGTATAGGTCGCTATATTTGTCCCTTGAGTATACATTTATAAATAAAAATTAATTCAACTAGAATCTGTCTAAGAGGCTTTCATAAAACATCAAAAACCGAATCAAAACATGGAACCAGAAGCCAAAATGCCATGTTTTTAGTAACCTGCTTTAGAAAGTGAATCACCGAAGTCTAAGTTAACAAGGCAGAGTAACTTGGCAGCGGCGCGTGTCGATACTCTTCGTCAGCCTGGTGATGGCTGGTCAATCACGCGCCGTCATCTGACGCCACGGCTGCGACTTGGCAAAATGATGTCGATGTCGATGGACAAAATATTGAAGATCAAACAAGCTCCACCATTGCAAATAATTCAGACGGAAAATTATTTTGAGATGCATCATTGTAAGATCAAAAAATAGCGTCCACAAAGTTTAACCATATTTAACACTCAATACTATAAAACTCTATTGAAAAGAACTTTAGATGTGACTTCGTCAAAACAACGCCTGGACTAGGAGCGTAACGTAGGATCTGTCACGTAACTGTTACACAAAAGCAGTGCCATCCGCATGTGAAGTTCAAGGTGTGGTCGCTGAGGATGCAGGAGACGAGCGGCAGGAGGCAGGAGCGGCGGCGCTAAGGAGGATGTGCATCCGTCGCCCCCGCACAATCAGTCGACCCTGGACACGTCCTAGACTCGGACACCTCGGCATGACTGGGTGTGGACTTCATACAAATCCTAGAAACAGAACTGTCACTGTGGGTACTCCAAATAAGATAACGGAAACTCAATTCTTTTTAAATAAAATAGAACGTGTCTTATTTTAAGTAATTAAAAAATTGGTTTGAACTCATTAGAAAATAGTTGGATCGGCAGAATTAGTTTTGGACACAAACGGTGTCCATCTCCAATATTGAATGAGGTTGCGACTACCGATGCGCTGTCGCTGAAGTAGCAGACGATTGTTTACGCTAAATGCAGGTGTGGCTTGCTGCAGGTCCTACTAAACATTGTGTCTAGATCGGTACAATTGTGCTTAGATACTTGTGAACTTGACGACCTACCACTTGATGACTCACTGGAGCCAACACCTACATGACAAATCTCTTGATAAGCAATATATCTAGCTCTTACACACGACTTGTGTAGCGTAAAAGCACTTGTGTTCGTAATTATTGTTTGCCTCGAACACAAAGTGAAATGAAAGCCGCTATAAAAGTATCGTGCCTGTGTTTAACATCAGATAATGTAGTCGGCATAGCGGGCTGACGTCACGCGCACCACACGGCGGTGGCACGATACAAACGCCAAATATACCAGCGTCAAATTGATTAGATAATTAGGTGAAATCTTTCTAATTTATTTGTACATTTTGTGACCAATATTTAAGTAGCGAATAGATTTCTAGATACATTGAATTGCCCATAACATCGCGGGTCGGTTGCAGAAAGATGTGTAACATCAGATGACACCAACCAGTACATTTTATGATAAGGTGTATGTTTGATGGTGATTTCGGATCTTACGGTCGCAGCGACTTACAACAGGATGTCAGCTCGGGTGTCCGATTAGATTTACAAAAACATAAGATTCCAAAGAATGTCCTGGAGGTGGCAACAAACAGCACTCCGCACGACCAGGGTATATCAATACTAAAGATAATATTGAATGGCGCATGCGTTCACGCGCGGATGCCGCTCACGTCGCCGGCCGCGCGGAGCGGGCGCACCGTTATGTTAGTACGACTGTACGGGAGAGAACCAAGCTTTATATCATTAAAAAAATCGACATCAGAATTGTAACAACGAAAGTATTGAAGATTAAGTATAATGTATTATATTAATATGTTGTACATTAATGAAAATATGAATAGTGACGAGTGACGGGTCGCTCACTTCCCACTAATATGGTTGAGGAAGGCGATGGCGAAGGATCTCGCGTGAACCTCGTGAACGGGTACCGTTTCAGGGTGTTCGTCGTTTAGATAGTTAGGGGAGGGCGAATTGCCGAGCTATCAGATGCAGATAAGAATAATTTTGTATAGACATAAAAAGGCACTGTAAATTTATTTAAAAAAAAATATACCCGTGAAGTTTCTTGCCAGTTGACGTCAATAAGAACAAGTCAAAGTTGAGAAATAAATGAATTTGAAAAGTGGACGTACATAGGTAATGTTGGGCTTGTTCTATAGGTTGTGGACAATATTCAGAATTACATTTTCCATATATGTTTCTCATTGTTGGTGGACTATTATTGATAGTACTCGGCTAACCAACTTGATATGTCTTAATCTTTGTGATTTAATTTCAATAGTTAAAATATTATGTAAACCGCACTTCACACGACTTTACTTAATTACCTATAACATCTTGTGGAATTAAGCGTTCTATTACTGAAGGTCGTCTAGTAAAAACGTATTTAAACTTCTAACTTTGGGTTTAAGGATAACGAAGATTGTTTTACAATCGTACTGTCTGTACAATTGTAATGACTGTCGTATTTAACTGAAGATAAACTGATCAAACGTCGCGACTCAAAATTATATTGTTCACAAGCCAAATTTAGTTAAGTCCAAAGTCAGTTAACAGAACAATTATCCGATAAAAAAAAAGCGGCTCAAGAAACAACGTGCTTTACCATCGACCTTCCATCAGATGACACAAGTGTCGGTTAATAGTTTCGCGACGTGCAAAGGCATCGATCGCTCGGTCGATATTCAGGCCGCACGCGGCACACTTCGCCATTTCCGCAATAAATAAAACTTTTACACGGCGACTTATTCCGTCAAATATGGTTGCACGAGGGGCTGCTCATGCGCTGGATATTAAGTAAATTGACGGCCACAGTTCAAGTGCGCGGGAGTCTCGCTGTGGGTAATTTGATATATGAATCATGCGGTCAAATCTTTCTGAGACGGAAATCGTAACTCGCCGCACGATAGTTTATCAATTGCGGTTCCGAATAAAATCAAGATTTAGAATGAATGAATCTTCCCGCATGGCCGTAGTCGGCATGGTCCCATTGTGAACCGGTGACTGCGGAAGCGGATACCATGGGACGCCACAATTAAACGGCTACTTCTCACGTCCGGACAGCGGCGCATCAACGAACTCGAGCAATCCTCAAATTGATGAAACTGGAGCGATCGTTCGTTAGCGAGTTCCGCGGCCGCGTCATTAGCGCGGTCCGGCCCGCCTTGCGCCAGGACGCCCTCAATTATTCACCAATATCGACCAGTAAGATGTTTAGGCGAGGAAATTGAACGGCGACTCGACGCTTCGACGTTCTCACGGGAGCCGCGGGCTGCAGCGGACGACGCAACTAGATACGTTTCCACCGACGACGCGACGCCGTTAGCACATCGCAGTCCATCCAGGCGGAATTTGGGGCAATTTGCTATTACAACAGTCCGTCGCAACGCAGGTTGTTCACAATGCAACAACAGTTTATTCCATGCGATACTGATCTACAATGCGCATCTAGCTCTCACGGCCGGCTGACATTTTGCATTACACCGGCGACGGACGCTCGACCAGCGAAAGTGTCCACGCTCTCATTAGGCCGGCGCCGCTCATCTTTGAACTTAATGCAAAGAATGACTTAGCACCGCTGTCACGCGTTTTGATACGAACCACGCCTTGATATTGAGTTTTCGGAACCGGCTATCGCTCACTATCGACGTTTCGTAATGCATATGAGTAAGTGCTATAGTATTATTTTAAAACAATCAACCGATAAGAGCTCAGAGATAAGATGCCGGATTCGAGTGTTGCTTCAAACTCACATCGAATTGAATGGGAGCGTGTGTCGAACGGAAATCGCAGGTTGCCTAGCTACAGAGTGCAACGCCATGTCCTGTTGGAACGCAACTATCCGCATGGTTGAGAAACCTCGCGGTCCGCAGCCGAGTTTCGGAGTGCTCCGTGTAATGAACGCACGCGTTGGTTCCTGTTGCATCTGCATCCAGAAAGTGATGACTCATTAATATAATTTAACTAGGAAGTATTAATCGAGGACAATATCTGACCGCGGATATTGCCAAGCCGCCAACTACATCGGTCAGTGCTACTGCTGGCTTGCTGTGAGAGTTGTGAACACACAAAATGAGATGTTTGATCTGAATCACACCTGCGGATAGGAACTATACTAACTTCATCCCGGAGAGCTCGCCGAAATCCTGAGCGCGAGATCGATACTCCCGGCGCGGGACGGTCTATTAATACTTCATTATTCCATTTGCTAGATTTAAACAAGGTTTTTAATTAAATAGAATTTCAAATAAATTTTCAAAAGTCGTTTTTAACCGAAAAAACTGTTTCATTAGCATTTGTTATCATTTATAAAATTTCATAAACTTTAAGTAGATATCTTCAAGTGTGACCATAAATAAGCATGTCCTCTAATATGAATAAACTATCACCGGTTATTTAACTGAAGTGCACTCGACCGACATCCAGTACTACATAGCAGAATTGTAACTTTAAATTTGACTCGAGACAAGACATTACCGTCAGCCTTCATTATACACGTAGTAATTATTTGATAATTATTAAACAAGTACATTACCTCAAGCCTCTACTCTCTGTAACAAAACAAGAGAAAGAATACTTTTGAAACTTAACAAACGTCAAATTGTTGAGAACATATTTCTAAAATACAAGATACAGATAGTTGAGTGCTACGAAAATAGGTAGGACATTCCAGAGTACATAGCGTCACGCGGCACAGGAACTGCGGACGATAGGTAGGACATTCCAGAGTACATAGCGTCACGCGGCACAGGAACTGCGGACGATAGGTAGGACATTCCAGAGTACATAGCGTCACGCGGCACAGGAACTGCGGACGATAGGTAGGACATTCCAGAGTACATAGCGTCACGCGGCACATGAACTGCGGACGATAGGTAGGACATTCCAGAGTACATAGCGTCACGCGGCACATGAACTGCGGACGATAGGTAGGACATTCCAGAGTACATAGCGTCACGCGGCACATGAACTGTCGATACTGACGGACCATTTAGACCTCTACACCACTACGCAGCATCGTTAACTAATATCTATAAATATCATTTATTTTTAAGTTATTTAAAAAGCCTTTGTATAGCTGAGAAACTATGTTTCGTGAGATGATGATATTCATTTATAATATTTAGACTAATTCAGTACATAAAAAGAGGAATAAAAATATCATGAAACAAAACGTACCGCAACATTTTTTAAGCAAAGCGTCGGCGACGCGCTCCTGCTGGCTGGCACACGTCGGGCGTGCGAACAGTCTCTGCAGTGGTTCAGAGTATCGTTTTGTATATGGTACTTTTAAGCTACATGGCTAAAGGACACATGCGTTTGCTTATTAATTGTTTTGTTTGTGTTTGTGCACCGTATTTTTATGATATTTAGATCGGAGATATCGGCTGAAACAATATTTAGGCTACGAAATAGGCTAGAAACGAAATCGAAGGTAAAAGCTAGTAGTGATGCGAAACAAAGAAATAGGTATGTATAGGTATTATTTGACATGCTTCCCTTTATATGAAACAATCATTGTACCGACTGCCGTTGTATTACAGTACCGATAGCTAACGTGATAACACACGTACGCACACATAGTCAAGCAAGGTCATTATTGACAAAGGTTCCATATGTGATAGCATAAGGGCCTCGCGGCAAGGCTGGTTGAAGCCCCTATTCGAGGGGGCAGGGCTATCAATAAATCGAAACCTGAGGCAAGAATTAAAGTCACGAATGCTTTATTTCGAGTTTTTATCGCAGTTCACTTTCTGAATAACTGGCATAATAGAAACTTTGCTTACAATTCGTGTGTTCATCAAGGGATATCATATAAACACAACGCGGCTTCATAGCTCCTGCACCAATGAGAACCTATATAAATATTCTATAGAACACAAGCGGACATGTCCACTTCGACCACTACAAGCAAACATGACCTGTTCAGACAAACGCAGGAATGTCCACCCGACCACTGCAGACAAACATGCCCTGTTCAGACAAACGCAGGAATGTCCACCCGACCACTGCAAGCAAACATGACCTGTTCAGACAAACGCAGGAATGTCCACCCGACCACTGCAAGCAAACATGACCTGTTCAGACAAACGCAGGAATGTCCACCCGACCACTGCAAGCAAACATGACCTGTTCAGACAAACGCAGGAATGTCCACCCCGACCACTGCAAACAAACATGACCTGTTCAGACAAACGCAGGAATGTCCACCCGACCACTGCAAGCAAACATGACCTGTTCAGACAAACGCAGGAATGTCCACCCCGACCACTGCAAACAAACATGACCTGTTCAGACAAACGCAGGAATGTCCACCCCGACCACTGCAAACAAACATGACCTGTTCAGACAAACGCAGGAATGTCCACCCCGACCACTCCAAACAAACATGACCTGTTCAGACAAACGCAGGAATCTCCACCCCGACCACTGCAAACAAACATGACCTGTTCAGACAAACGTAGGAATGTCCACCCGACCACTGCAGGCAAACATGACCTGTTCAGACAAACGCAGGAATTTCCACCCCGACCACTGCAAACAAACATGACCTGTTCAGACAAACGCAGGAATCTCCACCCCGACCACTGCAAACAAACATGACCTGTTCAGACAAACGTAGGAATGTCCACCCGACCACTGCAGGCAAACATGACCTGTTCAGACAAACGCAGGAATGTCCACCCGACCACTGCAGACAAACATGCCCTGTTCAGACAAACGCAGGAATCTCCACCCCGACCACTGCAAACAAACATGACCTGTTCAGACAAACGTAGGAATGTCCACCCGACCACTGCAGGCAAACATGACCTGTTCAGACAAACGCAGGAATGTCCACCCGACCACTGCAGGCAAACATGACCTGTTTAGACAAACGCAGGAATGTCCACCCGACCACTGCAAACAAACATGACCTGTTCAGACAAACGCAGGAATGTCCACCCCGACTATTGCAAATTTATGATTTTCAAATAATGAATTTTTAAAATATAAAATATTTCTTAGTTACTTTACACACTCATAATAAAATATTATTTATTACGTAACTGAAACTATAAAAATAACAAATCACTTATAAAACAGTAGCATATGAATGCAGCATCTAACTATTGATAATGATCTCTTTATACAATTAGCAAGTATCTCATTGCTATTCCTTCGATAACCGGATAGAATGAGACGGATCTATTTGCTTCTCAACTAGGTAGCATCAGTACCTAATTCGCGATTTCATTGTACATTCCAAATTAATGTCTCATGTAACACACTAAACCCGATAAGTGCTAAAGTGTGATCAACTTTTAATATTTAAAAAAAAGGGAAGTAAATCGTTTTGTAATGAGAAGGTATTTAGCAACACCGCGCCTCAACTAATGACCCACGTAACGCGACGAACCGAACTAGTTGCAACTTAATCTTCGCCACAGCGATGAACAGCGTGGGCAACAAGTGAAGTGGGCCGGTGCGCCCGCACTCCACGTACAGCGCGTTGCTGATTCACCTCTGCTGCTGACGTATGGAGCAACTTCATATACTTGTACAACTATAACATGTGCAGTAAATCTACTAATAAATGACCAATTTTTTTCTGTCATCTACAACTCTGAACATGGCTCCAGTTAATGTACTTGGTATGTTTATTTGTAATCAATAAACTCAGTAACGAGTGAGCACGGAGTTCGGGGCGACAGGCCCGCGGGTCACATTGCTAGACTGGACTTTGGTTTACTCCGCCAAGCCATCGTGCCAAACAGTGACATTTCATTAGGTATAAAGTTGTTAAATTTTTATTAATTCTTAGATCTGTTTGTTTCCAATATCGAATATTTGTAATCCATTAACGCTAGTAAACATTACTTGGACATTTCGAACATTCTAGATATTATTGGAAATAGTTGCAATGGTGGTGAAGTGACACTAGGAACTTTACTTCTGTTGACAAGAAATTGTGAAACTGCAGTTTCTGACTTTGATTAAAGTAAAATAGCAGCCGATACGAGTTCGTACCTGGCGTATATAGGCACTTGAACAATGACTCTGTTCTGTACCACCACAGGTTTATTTACTCACACACACTCAGCTATAGTGCTCCCCGACACAGAAGGGATAGAAAGATCGACGTCGGAGTTGTGTAGTGGTTAGTAGCCCTGCCTCATACGCCGGAGGTCCCAGGTTCGAGTCCTGGCCGGGGCATTCATTTGTGTGATGAACACAATTGTACATTCGGGTCATGGTTGTTTGTATTTATTAACGTATCTTTATTCTGTGTTCCCGCCCATTCGCTGTACGGTCATCCATAACACAAGCTGGTGTGTTTATTATTATTATTAAAGATGCAAAACCTGGGCTCAAGAGCAAGACAGAATATTTCGGTTCCGTATAATTTAGTTTGCATTCTTGTCATATACGGTCGGTTCTGTTCGCGTGGTGACTAAATAATTTGATAAGTAAAATCAGGCGACCGTGAACAAGATTTCTAAGGCCCATTTTTGAAGAGCTATCTTCCGCTATTTTACTTTGATCAAAGATTTGTAATATTTATAAAACGCGACGTTTCTGACGGATTTCAACGGTTTGTCTATAATTATAATTATCGTTAAGTTTTCCTTTTCATAATATTCACCTGACTTGGCACCTTCTGACTTCCACCTATTTCCAAAACTAAAAAAACACTTAGGTGGAATGAAATTTTCTACCAATGAGGAGGTTAAAGTGGCCGTAGATGCCTTTTTTGAAGACCTTGGCGAGACCTTCTATTTAAATGGGATCAAGGCTTTGTTGGATCGCTGGACTGAATGCTGTGACCTAGGAGGAGAGTATGTAGGAAAATAAATATAAAAAATTGCATTATTCCTGTGTTTTCTTATTTAGGCCGCGAACTTTTCAATCCACCCTCGTAGAATAATCCTGCTGACGCAGAGGTTATCTATTTCAGTAATTTATTTCGAGGAAATGATTAATTCTGATTAATCAAATGACATAATCTTAGAAATTGGAATGACTATATTTAACTTGTCGCGAACATTACTAATTTTCAGGTAATAACATACTTTAACTTATCATTTCAATGATGCCGCACTCACGGTACTCACGGCGATCAAGTGCCGCTGCTGGCCGAACTAATGATTCACACTTGTGACCAACTGGCCACGCGCGGCTGGAGTCGGCCTGCATTTCAAACAAACATCTTTGTTTACTCACTGGCCGTCGTCAGTCCTCACACAAAACTGGTATAAATAGCCCGTGGTTTCACACACGCAGCACCACTAACCGCTGCAGCAGACAGCGAACTAGGAAGATGCACTTGGCACTGATTAGCGGAACCCGGATGGTGATAAGCGTGCACAAGTTTAGAACCATAATAAATTAATGAGAGTTAAAAATTCTGTCGATTAACTTATTCCCTGTTTTTGTCCAGGTCTATGAAAGGTTTATTTTCGAGGTGACCAGGATGGCAATTCTCATTCAGTGACATTTATATCTCGAATAGAGACAACAAGTCTATAGATATTTTCATCTCTACCATTCAAAGCACTCGCTGCATGTTGAATGGTAAACTTTGTAAAATGACGAGTTTGACATGAGTTCGACATACCCAGAATACCAAATTTAAAATCTCGATCAAACAATCTTTAGATTTAAGGCTTTTCTCTTACTTTAAAACAAAAATGAGAATGAACACCGCTAGCAAGCGCCTGATCGATTCACTAGGTGAGTTCAATGGTCTCCTCTATAACCAATAGGAGCTTGAATGTTGCAAGGATTTCTAAATTTTCCTCACCCCCACCCGATAAATAAAAACTTGAAAACAAGTTTAAAGTCGATTCCATGACTTTTTAATAAATCTTAGTTTTGTTGCAAGATAAGTAACGCGATAAGTATAGCGTACTCTGAGGTCTGGAGCTCGACTTACGAAGGTCAATTCTGTCTGCTTTTTAATAAAACTTGTAATGCATTGCTGCCACCCGGCAGCCCATCATAACTGGATTTGAAATGAACATATGTTAGTTCACCACATCGCAGAATAAGAGGTATTCAAGAGGCAGAGGTACCGTGCTTTTAAACAGTAGTTTTTTCGATAATCCACGTATGCGAGGCAATCCACGTATGCGAGGCAATCCACGTAAGAAAGAACGAGTACATTCTCCTCTTGTTAGACGCAGGTTATTAAATCTAACTTTCCTTTTTAGATGTTTATCTAATACCTAACATAATCATGATAATTTCTCCACATTTTCGAGAAGCAACCAGCATGAAGCAGCATTTTATTGATAACAATTTAAAGTACGCGGCCGAGCAATGTTAAACTTTTCTTTCAAATTTCATAGTGAAGCCTTCTGTATGTCATGCACACGTTTACAGAACAATAGATTTGTATGTTGCTTAAGATGATTAAATCCGCATGACGCAATTCGAGTCGAGGGCACTGACAACAAAAGAGGTCGCATGCTTACGCTGCTTTCTTCGTGTAAAAAACACACGAAAAAATGCAACTTAGATACCTAGTAATCGGCGACCGCGTCTGGCTGGCTGGCTGCATGAGATAATCATTTAAATCAACTTGACCTTACGTCACGGTCACCAAGTCGATATTTGTGAATCATTAAAAAAAAAGGTAAAAATTCAATTTCATTGAAGCTTCTTGATTGTATTAACTTTTTTATAACTTCCATGTCATCGAGAGCATTAAAATAATTGTGTCGATTTGTTCTAATTGTGCCATGTGTGACAAATAGTTACTTATTACTTTTCATAGTAAAAAGAAGGACAGAATTAAAAGTATCTGCCTAATAAATATTGATATAAAGAAGACATTTGCCTTGGAGGCTATGGCAGACAGAAACTTGTGATATGTTTTGTTGGAAGGATTTCTTGTGAAAAATAGGTTAACCCTGAAAAAACAAGCTAATGCAAACAATACCTTAAACCTGGTTAGATAACATTTGGTTTAGCGAATTTTGGTGATATCACTAGACTACATAATTATACAGAAAAGGTTTATTCAAACATTGTGTCACAGTTTATTCAGAGATTCTCCACTACCTGCAGGGTAACCGCGATGCTGACAATAAAATAGTATTGTAATCAAAATGAGATACAAGCTGAGTGCGCCACTGTCACTCTGCTATATTATGCCAGTGCTGTTGTATATTAATACTAAAATGTTAGTTGGCAACCCTCGCCATAGACTATAAGACGATTTTAAGAAATAAAGTATTCAATATGGCTTCGTGCTAATGAACAAGTTACTCTGTGTTTTATTTAATATTGCTTTGTACTTCTAAAATAACATTATACACAATAAAGTATAATACAAGTGGTTTGCTTCCATTGTTTTTTATTGGGGTGCTTAGTTAGAGAGCATGTCAATAGTCAAATCTGTTGCTTGCACCATGTATGTAGACTGGTTTATTCTTGTTCAGGTGAAATGATTGCGGTTGACCATGCTTACAGAGCATTGAATTCATACTCATTAAAATAGTGCTGTTGTGTTGAACATACACCAACTTTATTTTAAATATGCCTAGATAAAACTAATTTTTTTTTATGAGCAATTTTTACAAATTTCATTTCTGAACATCTTATGGTGACAAAATTAAAATTAATCTAATTTACACCTTATTTATATACAAAATATTTAAATTGGCTGATGTCTTTTATTATAGCCATGCATAAAATAAATTCCCTTTTAAATATTTTGTTATTCAGCTGAAGAGAGAGTATGCTGTCTGTTTATTTATATAATAGGACTTCAAAGTTCCATGTGAATGAGAACGGTCAACAATAGTTCATTACATCCACCATGGCATAGTCCTCCATTTTACAAACAGATACATGCAGCCATGTTGAAGTGCAACAAAAAAAGCTCACTACATTATATACACAACACTATAATATTATGCAATTATAAAAAGAATTGTAGTCATTTTTGAAGTATTGATTGAATACCCAGGTATGGCTTACATACTACATTGTTCAGTTTCTATGTTAAAGAAATTTAATGTATCTGCTCTCACACTCAGAAATTACTGTTTTACATCACTTCTCTTCTCTTGACCTTGAGCAATAATAAAAAAATGTCAGCTTCATGAAGTGTTTCTAACACAGCATATCAATGAGCAAATAAGACTTTATAACTTTAATAACTGTACCGGCTAATAGCAGCACATATGAAGTGTTATCAGTCATCATGAGATAGCTGTGTAGATTCAGGTCAGTATCTTGTGATAAGTACCTACTATGCTTGTGTCATATGTTCACTGTAATGTGCTATGGGCCATTTTATTGGGACAAAAAAAGCAAAGTGTTATGAACTCCTTTAAGTATGCATCTATAAAATGTTATTGGGCTTTAAAAGGTGTTTGAAAAGAGTTGCAAACTAAATTTGCCATGTATATTATATGGTTTGATCAACTATGCTTTGTAAAAACCTTGTCCCAGCAGTAAAAAATATATAAAAAAACTCTTAATATACAGGGTGTCCCAGAACGTAACGATCAAACTAATTTCGTTCGATTTCGTTGTTGAAAACAAAGGATACGGGCGAGGTAAGGGAAGAGATCTTATCTACCTGAGCTGTGCATAGTTCTAGTTACTTCCCTATCTTCTGTCTAGCTTGCACTTACATGTAAGTGCAAGTGCAAGAATTAATTCTATGCATCATAGCAACTAAAGCTGAACACCTAAAACTAAATATGACTCATAGAATCCTATTGTATCGCAATTTTGAATGTGTTTTGTTTCATACTAAAATTGGATAAAAAAATGAACTACTTTTTCTTTTGTATGGATATATAGGTCTGAAATCAGCGTGAAAACGAATAATTTTTCTTTACGTTAATCAAACGGGCGAATCATTTAAAAAAAATATGTAAACTGAGTAATTTGCACAAAATCTCTGTGATGAAAAAAAAAATGTAATAAAAATATTATAGCATTTTGAAATCTACGTGAATTGTGCCAACTTTTGAATACAGTTGCCAGGTCCATGTGGGTACATTTTTTTACAGGGCGAAGGGTCCAACTTGCTCGATAAAACTTTCATGTTACATTTTTATGAAATTTTATATATTTATTTGTTCCAAACCGTAATAGGTACCAATAAAATTAAATAATAGGTACAGTAGGCATATCATTAGGTTATACGAAACAGAAAAAAAAATCGGTCCGCATTTGCAGCTGCAGCGTCGAAAGTATTGGCGCCAAGGGTGATTTTCTGGAAAATGTATAAATCACCCTTTGTCTTTTAAACCACGCAACTTGAGTATAGGACCAAATTTTTTTTTTGAACAGTCATTCCATGGCCTACAACCCCTTTGGTTTGATTGTTATGTTCTGGGAAAAAGATATATCCCACACTGTAATTACCATAACATTACATTGATATTAAGCCCCTTTATGTAAGAAAATTAAATAATATGAATTAATTTTATGGTACATAAAATGCCTTTTGACACTAAGCTTGTGATATGTATTTAAGCTTCACAGGTAGGCTGAAAACTGGGTCATCAGAAGGAAAAAAATTTAATTATTGACAGCAATTAAGACAGACTCACCTTTGATGAATGGTTCAGTGGCACTGGAAACATCCTCTTGTGGAATCATGTCCATCAGCTTGGCAATATCATTAGCCAGCATGTGGTCCACCACCTCCAGCAGCTTCGGCTTCAGCGGGTGAAACTTTGTGAAATCATGGTGCGCCAGAGACTCCTGCATCTTCTTTAAGTCTGGGAAGTCTCCGGGAGAAATCTGCATCTCACGTTGAATTTTATCATAGATTTGACCCAAATTCTTAATAAGTTCCTTCTTTTTGCCATCCTTCCCGAAGACTGAAGGCATTTCTTTTCGGAGTTCAGACACAATGTAGGCATGGACTTTGGCTAGGCGCGCGCGCTTGATCAAGTCGTTGAGCTTGCGCAGTGCAGCATTGCGGGGCAGTGCCTGCATGTCACGGAACAGGTCTTGCTCTTCGTCCTCGAACAGGCGGCGGTTGACGTCGTACCGCAGCGGCTGGTCCCAGAACGACCCTATGTACACGCGCGCCACCTCGGGCGTCTGCAGCACCTTGCCCAGCGACCACATGAGCGCGCCGTACACACGCATCAGCTGTTGGTGGTCGATCATGTCGGCCTTGTTCAGCACAATGCGGATCTTGTCATCGTGGCCGCGCAGCGCCTCGATACTGCGCCGGAATTCATCTGAGATGTCCAGTTTGTGGGCGTCGAACAGCAGGATAATACGATCAACGCGCTCTGCAAACCACTCCAACACTCCCGTGAAGTCGTAGCCTCGGTCCACGCGCTGCTTCTCTCCCGACAATATTCCCGGCGTGTCCACTATAGAAATGCCCCGCAGCACGTCAGATGGCAGAGTCGAACACTGAAAACGATTCAAAAAAGCGTTTCCAAATTTGCTAAGAGGACGGAATTGTTTGTTTGGGTCCACGACCAGTGCGTTACCAGGAATTACTCCTTCTTTCTCATCAAACATGACGGCGATGAACCGGTCCGTGGTGGGCTCTGGTCCGATGCGAATACCGGGGAAGTCTCGCTCCAACAAATACTTGATGAATGTCGTTTTACCTGTCGAGTATTGCCCGACGAGCAGGATCATAGGTTTCGCATCGAAATCCGGGTCTTCTAACTGTGGAGAGTGGAAATCATGGAACTGATAGTGAAGTTCTAAAGGAAGTAACTTAGTTTTATAAATCCGCTTCAATCCTTCCACTACATTTTCGATACTCTCAGCTTTCTCGCCTTCCTTCTTTAGCCAGCTAAACATTTTGTAATATTATTCACCCAAGACGAACAGAACGCTTAAAAACACTTCACTGCACTAAACTATTTTGATTTTTACCAAATATTCCAAGTAACCTCCGTGAACATCCTCCCGAAACGCACGATCGAATGAACGAGAATGACGTCAATGACGTTGGTGGCAGTCAAAAGTTGACGTAACATTACCATTACTTGGTGTGTTCCGAGTAGACATGGAACAAATCATTAGTAAGAATGAAATTCATACGATTTTTCTTTTCATATATTATATCTGCTATCCAACTTTAGAATCACAGCGATAAATAATGATTTCTGTTGGTGGTGTGATTTTGGTGAGAGTAGCACGGCGATAATGTGAGTGGCAGGATCGAGCGAGATGCACTTACTTACAGCGCTATGAGTGCGAGTAGAGCATTCGATCGCCGTCTCAGTCAATGTTTACAAATTAAACTTTAAGATTATAAGAATAAGGTCATTTTTAAATTACAATATTTTTTGTCGGCCACTTATTAGGAATTAGGAGTGGGTATTATAGCTTTTTTTGGATACGGAATCCAAACTATATATCGATATTTGACATCAGATTTTGAAACATTGTAGGTATTTTCTGAATCTATATATTAACGGATTTTACATTGTCAGTCCTAAGCCTGCTAAATATCATTGCTTTTAAATTGATCCAAATAATACAGGTTTAGATTTTTTTTATCATGTTATTTCTATAATTTTTAAACAAGCTTTAAAAATTGAGTTTCAAGATTACACCCGGACAGAGTGAACTATGTAGTTAGATACGTACATTGCAAGTTAAAGAAAAGCACGTGAAAGCAACAATGTTTATATAAAAATCATTCAAATTTATAACGGTGACAAATCACGGCTAAGAAAAAATCATTCCCACATGATATGTCATGATAAATCATACCCAGTTAAAAACAGCAGGAGTGAAAAAGAGCAGGTGTGAAAAGTAGTGACAAAAAAAATAATTTTATTGTAAATATTTCCATGCCCCGTTCCGAATGCCGATTACATCGTTTAGAGCGTTCATATATCCGTTGCAAAATAAATGCAAGGCAATTTCCCGCCATTTCACTAAGTCTTGTGCAACCCAGTCTCACGGCTAAACGTCAAACAAAACTTATTCCCAATTCTTTGTTTTAATACCGTACAATACCTTCTTGTGTGTTTAGAAAGTGTACTAATTACACTCTTACAGTTAAAAAAGGGTAAACGTTTATTTTCATGCGTACTATTTTTTTATAACTATTTTATTTATTATGTTATTTTGATATATAAAATAACGTTTTAAAATAGACATGGCTATACATTTCAACAAACTCAAAGAGCGAGATGTAATATGATTTTTATCTGCAAGTAAAAGAGACAACGCTATATACTGTGACTGTTTACGTACTACGTCACGTACGCTCGCTACAAATAAAAATACACAAAAGTTAGTAAACCCTGTTTTCATACATTTTTGGGCCTGGCATTACAAAGTTCATAATACGCGGGTAGTCTTGAAATAAACACGCATTTTTAGTCTGCTCCCCAGTTTTATTTATTTTAAATAGTTTTTATAGTAATTTTGAACAAATTAATGTTGTGACTTGCAGCCACACTCACCTGCACTCACTTAACACAAAGTTTTCTCACTAAACTTCCCAGTAACTAGTAAAGCGCGGTTTACATGTATTAAGTAGTTAAGTTGGTAACTAAATTTTAAAACCGCACATAAGTACAACAACAAATATTTACACAACATGAAAGCACTTCCTAAAATGTTCGTGACACGATTCACTGAGTATGAAAGCAAGCTGGAGAAAGTTGCTGCTAATCCCACAGCACATGCGGATCTTGCAACAATATCAAAAGACTTCTTGTCCTTTAAGAACCTGATGTGGCAAATGTTCAAGCAGTTAAAGTTGGAACTTGAGTCTTTCAGTTTATGAAGACCGGCTGGAGACTGCTTCACACAGAAAACCTTTGTTGTTCCATGGAGTCTGAAAAGCAAAAGGAAAAGGTGCATGAAGTAATACAGCATGTTATTTGTGATCAGATGAAATTGTACTAACGATATTGAAGTATATCATCGTCTGGGAAGCTTTTCTCAGGATAAAATGAGGCCAATTCTAGTGCGATTTCAAGACATGGAGTCTCGACATCTGGTTCGGGATGCCAAAACCGGTTTGAAGAGCACCGGGATAGTAATCTCCGAGTTCTTGACGAAGACAAGGCAGCGACTTTTTGTCTCGGCGCGTCAATATTTTGGAATAAAGAACTGCTGGACAGCTGTAGGGAGAATTATTATCAATCTACCAGACAAGTCGCGGCAAAAGATCGAAACGCAGTGCGCACTTGACGAAATTATTTCACAGTTTCCGGCTACTGGTGTTCCTAAACCTGCTGGTCTAGCTTTAGCTCCTAAAATAACAGAAAAATCGCCACGGAAGACGCCCCGCCGTGAATAAGTTTGTCTCCATTTATACTTTTCAACAATTCTCAAAAAATTATGTACTCTTAACTTAACCAAACCACTTAAATTGGCCGACTTATACTTAAAAATCTTTTTCTGTACTTCTTTTACAAGTTTTGTATATATGTATAACTCAATTAGGGATGCAAACGATACATCGATATTTGTAAAACATCGAGGTATCGGTCATAAACATCGATGTTTTGATGAGCGATATATTGTCGATACATTGTTCTCTACATTCATAAACATCGACATCGTCCCAGAGGAACGCCGGCTTCCTACATCGCAAACTGAACAGGCTACGCACACGCTATATAATAGAAATTATATCTGAAAACCTTATTTATTTCACTTAGTAAATTTTATTCAATTATAGAGCCCTTCTGACAGAATTTATATGATGCTTCGTCATGAAGTTCGTTATGAAGCATCATATAAAAAAATAAAACATCGGCAAAAACATCGATATATCGCTCTTTTCAATGATTTTTTTGCACTTCGATGTTTTTTATATAAACGTCGATGTTTTTAAATATCGATGTTTTTCAGAACGATGTTGCATCCCTATACTCAATTCGATTTTTAGGTTTTTTTCTTTTGTTTACATTGTTTTATTGTCTGTTGTGTGACGTTTGCAAGAGTTCTTAAATTTTGACAGATCGCTCAATCTCACTGAGGAAACGCCACGTTTATGAATAATTTGTATACGTGTCAACATTTTTAGCACCTATAGTGGTATCAATTTGAGCAACCTGTGAGTGGTGAGTTGTGGATTAAAGCTCTGAAACTTAATTTAAGGTATTTATAGCCAAGTTAGTTTTATACGTATATTATATATTATATTACTGATATATATATATATTATTGTATTGTTTATTTATTTATATTAAATTGTTTACATGGACTTCATTGATGAAATCGATAACAGTTTCTTCTCTTGCTCGAAGTCTTCTTGCAGTTTCGCAAGTGCAGATAGTTTTTCTTCCCTATCACCAACTCTGCATGAAAAAATATCTTCCTCCTTCTCAAACCATCCACATAACTTAAAAATTGACCACATTAATTCACAAAGCGTACCTAGTCACTACTCCGACCTTGTGGCTACCTTTTCTACTAGCAATGCCGATGCCATACTTATATCAGAGACGTTTCTCAAGCCATCCCTTCCTTCTACACAGTGTTCTCTTCCTGGATTCAAACTCATCCGCAATGATCGTACCGGAAAGGGAGGTGGTGGAGTAGCCATCTATCTCCGCACCGACATCACTTATAAAATAGTAAGCTCCTCTCCTTCTCCTTATTCAGAATCTGCAGAGTATTTTGAGATCGAAATAATTGTTCAACATGTTAAGATTTTGCTTACAGTTTTTTACAGTCCCAATATGAACATCAATTATTTCGAGAATATGGAAAAGTCGAAAACTTTAACTCGCTACTTTTGGAGCTGTATGATAGACATGCCCCGCTAAAAAGAGTGAAATTTAAGCATAATCCAGCTCCCTGGTTGTCAGTGATTATTAAAGACGCCATGTGTCTCAGAGATAAGGCCAAACGTAGGTACAAACGCACTCCAACTGAACATAACTTGATTTCTTACAAAAATCTATGGAACCGATGCAGCCGCCTATGTCGCGATGCCAAAAAGCGTCACTTTCATGATTCCCTTATTAACCGTGGCCTTGTAAAAGTCTGGAAATTTCTCAAGTCCGTTGGCATTGGCAGATCTCCATCTACTGAACTTCATAACTTTAATTTAGATTCACTGAGCCAACTGTTTTCCCAGCCTCCTGTTGTTGTCAGTTCTGCCATTAAAGATAGTACTTTAGTATCGTTATCGGATCTCTGCCACCGACTTTGCTACCAGTACTCACACATATTTTTAATTTCTCCCTAAAACCAGCACATTCCCCACTTCCTGGAAATATGTTATTCCGTTACCCAAGATTCCCAACCCTAGTTCTCTTTCCCATTTTCGTCTAATATCCATCCTACCTTTTCTCTCAAAAGTGCTTGAGCATAGCGTACACGCTCAGCGCTCAAAGTTCCTTGTAGACAATAGCCTTATTAGTAGCTTTCAATCCGGCTTCCGACCAGGACACAGCACAACCTCTGCCCTTATAAATGTCACCGATGAAATTCGATGGGCCATGGAAAATAGATCCCTTACACTATTAGTACTAATAGACTTTAGTAGCGCTTTCAATTCTATCGACTTTGACATTCTCTTTGGCATTTTAACATCTCTAAACGTCCCTCCTTCTGCAGTGGCCTGGTTCAACTCTTATCTTCGAGGCCAATCGCAGCGGGTTCACCATGGTGAGTCTCACTCTAACTGGTGTGATCTTGTAGCGGGCGTGCCTCAGGGTGGCTTTCTCTCCACTCTGCTCTTCTCAGTATTTATTGACTTTATTACCACAGTTCTTTCGTGTAATTTCCACCTTTACGCTGATGATTTGCAGATTTACCGCCATTTTGCTGTCCCAGATTATTCAGCAACTATTGCTGCTATAAATGAAGATCTTAGTTGCATCAGTAACCGGGCTAAGTCATACGGCTTGTGTGTAAATCCGAGCAAATCAAAAGCCATGATTATTGGCAGTCGGCATATGCGTGGCTGCCAACCACGACCAACTTGCCCTCTATTGTCCTTGATAGTACTTCTATTGACTTCACTCACACGGCTAAAAACTTAGGGGTTATATTTGATTATTGTCTCACTTGGAATGCAAATGTCAGTAAAATCAGTAGAAAAGTATATTATTTTTATCATAAGATCAAGTGCCTTCGGAGTTTTCTGCCATTTCAGACCAAGATTTCTCTTGCTCAAACCCTCATCTAACCGATTATCGAATACGCAGACGTCCGGTATCTAGGATCTCCTAAATAAACTAGAACGATTACAGAATCTGTGTGTTCGATTTATCTTTGGTCTCAAGAAATTTGATCATGTCTCTGAATACCGTAGAAGTCTCCGATGGCTTCCCATATGACATCGTAGAAACGCCCGCATCCTAAATGTACTCTTTAACGTCCCGTACAACCCAAGCTCTCCACGTTACCTGAGTGACCTTTTTTCCTTTGCGCACAATGAGTGCAGAGTCACATTGCAGAGTGAATAAGCGAACTTTATTTTTTATTTTTATTCAAATTTTATTTAGGGACTTTGAGTTGTGTTACAACTATGACAGTCCCATAGTGTCCACTCGTACAAAATTACAACTTTTATTAATTTGATACCTTTAAGATATTATACATATACTTATATAGCATCCTAGCCGCCTCCGATGTAGGCGCAGCTAAGATACTCTGAAATATACCGACATTTTCTTTTATGATATTAAACCTAGTATAAATCTCTCGTCTCATATCTGCGCTCCGGACACACTCCGCTAAAAGCTGGTAAAGATCGTCTTTTACACCACATTGAGCGCAGTTCGGGCTATCTACAATTTTCATCATATGCTTAAAACCATTCAACGGCATGTGCCCGGCGCGCAATCTATGCGCAATTACAATATATTTTCTATTTATACAAGCATTAGCACACCATGGTACATTAAGGGGTCACTATGTATAGTCTTATACCAAATTCCTTTGTACAGAGAAGCAACATCAAAATATAGTTTAAATTCGTTGAAAAAAAAATACAGGTATCAACTTTCATGTTAAGTAAATGATTTTGAATCCTAACGGTTTTTTTTTGTTCCCCGTTTGGGCAGGACGCAAAAAATGCATTTCCGCATGCCTCTCGCGCGCGTTACAAGGCATCCGGGACTAGCTCCTAATGAGCACTACCCACTAAAAAAACCCCTGTCGGCTCGTGCAATTTTTTGCCACTCAGCCTTCATCTGAGCGACGGCCAATTGGAGAAAGAGGCCGCGCTAGCGGGGCCCAGAAGGGGTCACCCGCTGGGATTACATAGCACTGAAGGTGCTCAAAGCACTGAAGGTGAATACATAGCACTGATGGTGCTCAAAATGAAAAGTAGATAATTAAAAAAAATTAAAAATTACAAAATAAAATTGAATTAATTCGGATTTACGTTAGAATTAGGATTTACATTAGAACTAGAATTTAAGTAAGAATAAGAATTTGCGGCCAGAAGGGCTTCGAGATCGGCTGACAGTCTGGTGGAAGAGTACGCTTGCGCATTCCTAGGCCTAGCGACTTTGAACTTCGAATCTAAGACAGGAGTAGTATATGAGACTGAATCACGAACTAGAGGATTGGGATGGGTTTCGCAGCGTCTGAAGAACGCTTCAGAGAGTGTTTTGAGGTGTTATTGTACTGTAGGCAGTTCAAGATCTCTATGCAAGTCCGCGTTACGCACGTACCACGGACGTACCTGTTTGTGGCCCTGCGGCTAAAGAGGTTTTGAACTATCTGCAGTTTGTGCTGGGTTTGGCGTGGGCAAAGATTGGCGAGGCATATGCCATGACGGGTCTAAAGCAGGCCTTGTAAAGTGTACGTTTGTTTCTGAAAGACATTTTACTTTTTCTACCTCACATGCTATTTAGGCGGCCTAATTAGTGACGGGTGAGTTTCGAAACTTTTTCGACGTGTGGCTTGAAAGAAAGCGTCGGATCTAATGTGACGCCTAAGTATTTAGTACTGCGCTTCCAGGGGATGGGAATGCCTAACATTCGAACGTGGGGATCGCCAGCGGAACGACGGCGTTTGTGGTCGAAGCGCATCGCAGAACTCTTTTCAGGGTTCACATCGATGCGCCATTTTTGAAACCATACACCAAGGGCGTTTATGGCCTTTTGGAGCTTGGTTACAAGGTGCGGAACACTGTGGCCTTTGGTATAGAGTGCGGTGTCGTCGGCAAAGAAGGCGAGTTCGACGCCTTTCCCGCGGAATGAGAATGTCGTTGGTGTACACGGTGTACATCAGAGGGGCGAGGACTGAGCCTCGAGGGACTCCAGCCTTTATGGGACGAGGCGCGGAAAGCGTGCCTTCATGTTTAAATCGAAACGTACGGTCTCTGAGAAAGGACGCTATTAAACTGACTAGGCGATCCGGTAAGCCTATTTTGTAGAGTTTATAAACGAGACCGCTGTGCCAGACTGTATCGAAAGCCTTGGCTACGTCAAAGAAAACCGCGACTGTTTTATAACGACGCGGATAGAAACCGTCAAGTATGTACTCGACGATTCGATGGACTTGCTGAGGGCAGGAGTGCTTAGCGCGAAAGCCGAACTAATGGGGAATAATGAGAGGATCGCCATCCGTTGGAAACAGATGGTTCCGCATTTGAGAGAGTATGACTCTCTCGAGAAGTTTAGACATTGCCTTGAGGAGGCTGATGGGTCTGTGATTAGCCGGGATATTTATTTTATTTTATTTTATTTTATTTTATTTTATTTTATTTTATTTTATTTTATTTTATTTTATTTTATTTTATTTTATTTTATTTTATTTTATTTTATTTTATTTTATTTTATTTTATTTTATTTTATTTTATTTTATTTTATTTTATTTTATTTTATTTTATTTTATTTTATTTTATTTTATTTTATTTTATTTTATTTTATTTTACTTTATTTATTTTATTTTTTATTTATTTTTTTATGTTTTTTAATTTTTTTTTTATTTTTTTATTTTTTTTATTTAGAAACAAACGGTCACTTACATTCTAGGTTACAAAACAATTGAGCACAGATTTGACCTATAGTTCCCTTAATTTAAAATTGACAACAAACAACAAACTTAACTCTAATACGAATATACAAGAAAACTATATGTAAACATTTTTGTAAACATATCAAAATTAGGAAATAGACATACACTCAATTCATTTAAATATTTATCAGCATTTTGCAACACTTTAATCACAAAAAAAAGGAGAATTAAAAAAAAGAATTAAAGATTTACGACTGTTAGTTATACAGTAGGTACTTACAATACTATTCTTTTTTCAGGATCAATTGCTATGATTCTTTTAATTTTTCCTTTAAATTGGGCCAATGAATTAGAAAATAAGTCAACACTACAAAATTTATTGTTATACATTTTACAGGCTCGTCGAATAAAAACATTATTCACGTAACATCTCGGACTTGTAGGTATGGTAAACAGCGCCTTTACACGACAACTTCTCTCTCGTCTGCGCGGTACCCTAAATTGCACATTATGCAACAATAGTGGTGAAATTATATGGTTGTTTAATAATTTGAAAAGTAAAACTATGTCCATGTAATCTCGGCGATCTTTCAAACATTCAATGTTGTATTTAGCTGCAGATTGTTCGTAATCTTGATAAATATGACCCATTCTATACTCTAGTGCTTTAACAAATTTTTTTTGCAATCTTTCGATTCTATCAATGTGTATATTATAAAAAGGACACCAGATACAGCTCGCAAACTCCAAGATGCTGCGAACATAGCTATAATATAAAAGCTTGTAGGTGAATAGGTGTTAAAAAAATTTACTGACTCGCAACACAAAACCTAATGTTTTGTATGCTTTATTAATAATTGCATCCAGGTGATTGACAAAATTAAGTTTAGCGTCCATGATCACGCCCAAATCTCGAATTTGATAGACTCTATTAAGATTTGTATTGCAAAGTGTGTAACTGTAGGTAATTGGAGACAATTTTCTTGAATAAGTTATTATGTGAAATTTAGAGGAATTAAGAAATAGGTTATTATTTTTACAAAACTCTTCAAATTTATTTAAATTATGCTGCAGCAATTCGCAGTCACGTGTATTACGAACAATTTTGTAAATTTTTGTATCATAAGCGTACAATAACATATCTTCCTGATTGATATCTGAATGGGCTATACATTGATTAATGTTGTTAATGTATAAGATAAAAAGCAAAGGCCCGTTTTGCGACCCTTGGGGGATTCCGGAACTTACGGTTTTGTAATCAGACAGGCATCCTCCAAGAGCAACCGCTTGATTTCTATTTTTTATATAATATTCCATCCAGCGCAAAAGATCGCCATGTATCCCAAGCCGCCAAAGCTTCTGTAATAAATTATCATGACAGATTTTGTCAAATACCTTGGCGAAGACGGTATACACGGCATCTACTTGGTAGCCCAAATTCCAAGCTTTTGAAAAATAGCTATGGTCGAAGCAGGCATTGAAAATGATAGCTAACACTTAAGCACCTGGTAAGGCAGGTGCTTAAGTGCATGGTTGGAAATTCCATCCGCACCCGGAGCCTTTTTGGACTTTTGATTTCTAATGAGAAGCGAGATTTCGTCATTAGAGACTGTGACGGGGTCGGCGGTGATGGGGAGAGAGTCTCTGCGAAGGACTTCGTCCTCCACCGCCAGGATGTGTGAGGGATCAGCAGGTTGCGTGCTGGGTGAGCATTGTGCGGCAATGCTGTCAGCGAAGCATTCGGCTTTCTTTTCGACTTCGAAGGCAGTAGTACCATCGGGACGAGTGGGAGGAGGAACGTGAGAGGCGGTGTCTACGCGTAAGGCTCGGGCCATACTATAGTACGCTTGGTGGGACGGAGAGATATTCGCTATGAGATCGTTCATCTGAGCGTCTCGGAGTTCTGCGAGGCAAGACCTAACTTTACGTTGTAGCTGATTCGCAGCTAATCTATAGGCGGGCGTGGGATATTTCTTGGCTCTCCGGAGAGCCGCGTTCTTAGCTTTAATAAGATTGCTAACGGCTAAGGGAAGCGTGGGTTTACCTTGCTTAGCAACCTTTTCGTTGTCACTGATGGCTGAGTTGATAGCATCAGTGAGAGAATTGACTAATGAATCTATTTTATCCAGACTATCTATTTGATCGGGCGAGATCGCGAGCGGAGAGTTTGGGGCCTCTAAGGCTGAAACTAACGTATTTTTAAAGCCTTTCCAATCGATAAAGGTCTTAGGAGAAGTGACGTTATAGTTAGGCGGTCCTAGCACGAGGGAGACGGTGCGGTGGTCAGAGCCTAGGTCATCGAGCGGTTCGATAGACCTGAGGTAGAGGTTGATTCGCTTGACAATTGCAAAATCGAGGATGTCAGGAGAGTGGTTTGGGTTGTCGGGATAGTGAGTGGGAGTGATGGGAGAGATGACATCTAAGTCGACTGAGTTTGTAATGTCGAGGAGAGCGATACCGCTGATGTTGGTTGACAGGCACGTCCAGTCAGTATGTTTGGAGTTAAAGTCTCCGAACATATTGACTGAATGGCCGAGGGCGAGAATGGCCTCAAAGTCACTGCGGATTCGTCTGGTGCCAATAGGTATGTAGATTGAAGCTATGATGATGGTCGGATGACCAGTCATAGCCAATTTACACACAGTGGCTTCCATGTTGAGGAGAGGAGGGGCAGGGAGAGGACAGCAATGGAATCCTCTTTTGTAATAAATAGCAGTGCCGCCGAAACCGTCGGAGTTGGGCCTGTCGTTACGAATAAACGCGTACTTGGGAATAGCGAATCCCCTGGAGCGGTTTGGAGTTAGCCACGTCTCTTGAAGAAGCAATAAGTCTGGCTCGTTGTTCTGAAGGAACAGTTTGAGCTCAGGAAGATTAGTATTAAGGCTACGAACGTTAAAGGAAACTAGGGATAAGCCCTTGGGTTTGATACGACAGGACGCGGGATTTGCGGGTCTAGACATTATAATTATTTATTAAGTTTATACGAAAAATGGAATTTATAAAGAGCTTAGTAGCGAGTGATGCTCGGCTAATGCAAATAGACGCTCTTGAGGAGAGCAAGCGGCTCGCACTTTGCGTGCGAGTACGGAGATTTCCTTAATGTCGACGTTTTGAATGACGTCAAACACGGTCTTCATGTCCTCAGCCAACGACGACTGAGGTGAAGACGATGGAGCGGGACGCGGGCCTAAGGGATCTACGGGAGCTGGGATAGGACGGGAAGGTGCAGCTGGAGCGGCCGGACGCTGTCTCCGGGACAGAGCCGGAGTAGGTGTCGGCTGCACGGGCTTTGCTTCCAGGGGACCCCGGTTGCTCAGCGGCGGGAAGTTGGCAGGAGTGAGCGGCGGCGCCGGTTTAGGCGCGACCCTCTTTGAAGTGGAGTGCGGAGCGCGCGGACAACCCCTGTAGTTAGCTGTGTGGCCAGACTGGCCATACAGGACACATGCAGGGGGGGAAGTGGAGTCGGGAGTGCGAGTGCACTCCTTCGTATTATGGGGATCTAGGCACTTAACGCATCTGGGAGAAGCTGAGCAATTGGCCGCTGCGTGGCCATACCGCTGACAGCGGTGGCATTGCCCGGGGTGCCCGCGAGGATTGGGACGCTCGACAGAGATATTCGAGAGTCCGCAGATTGTGCGAGCCTCTCTGAAGATCTCCCTCGAGTTGGGAGTATGAGATAAAATAACTAATTCTAACGGAAAACGCCTACCGCGGTTGGAGTGCATCTTGTGCACTGCTTCAGCCGGGAAACCCTGGGACTTCAGGTTTTCGAGGATTTCATCGTTTTCGAGATCAAACGGGACGCCCCGTAATACTGCGCGGATCTTACGCTCCTCTGGGAGGGCGTAAGTATGGTACGCGATTTGTTTAAGCGAGAGTAAACGAGTAAACGCGCGGAAGTCTACGATAGTCGCGACTTGGATTTTAATAGTATCGCCTGCGTTATTCGCCTTGAGATAATTGATTTTGTGCTCTTTGCACAAGTTAGAAACCGCGGTCCAGCGCGCTTTCTCGCGGAGGAAGCTGAGGCTTAGGTGGGACGGGAGCGCAGCGCGTTGCTGGCTTGGACGGAGCCGACGTATTCGCGGTCACTTGTAGTGAAATTAACGGCGCGGGGGCGGGTATTGAAGACACCGGGGTGGGCTCGGGTGTTGAAGACACCGTTGCTTTCTTCGAACGCTTCTTAGAGCGTTTGGCGACTAATTGAAACGCGGGCTCAGGAGATCCGGTTAAAGTAGCGGCGCCCGACGACGGTTCGGACGCGGAGTCGGAACCGGAGTCGCTCCCGGAAGCGGTACGCTTACGCCGCGACGCGCGAAATGACGCGACCGACGCGCAGTCCATATCGGATGGAACGGGAGACGTGGGAGGGCTGGTAAAGACCTGAGGGGTCTGGGAGTTGGTGGCCTGAGGGGCCGGGGTTGGGGCCTGAGGGGCCGGGGTTGGGGCCTGAGGGGCCGGGGACGCGTTAAGCACAGATAAGGCCTGCGTGAATACCTCGTTAGATATTGAGACGCCCGACGCGGCTAGTGCCTGAGCGAACGCTTTCGCGAAGTTAATTACGCTTTGCGAATCCATGGGAGGGGTTGGTATGAATACTAAGGAATGTATATTTAAGTATATAAAAGATGCCTAGAGTTTCCTAAAATAAACCTAGTGAATCCTAGTGGCTAACCTCCCTACCTGCGGTAGGGGGGCTGGGGTAAATAACTTAAAACTAACCGTTGTTCGCCGAAGGCCGCTACCTAGAAACTTAAAAAAAAGGGTACGCAGGTAAAGAGTTGACCGCGTTAGGGTCAACCTTTACCGACAGAAAGGACAAATACACACGAAAATACAAAGATATGAAAAAAATAAATATGAAAATAGGAGGAAAAAAATAAAATATAGAAGAGAAATAAAATTAAAATAAAAGGACTGGTTCAGTACAAATTTGTTGTCACCGTTAAATATCCTTTGTACTGAAACCAGACTACTTACGCTGGGCACAACACTGCACTCAGCACAAGCACAACGCAACTTAGCACAGCATTTTGAAGACTAAGGGGCTTTGTCACAAAGAAAAATCACACTTTGATAGTACTCAGAGGGAGTAGAAAAACCTTGAAAACCGTAACACGGAACCAATACGCTAAACTGTGACATCAGTAGACTGAGCGCCACGGAATATCGGAAAGGGACCGATCAACGGAGAACGGGGTCTTGCACATCCGTACCGGGCGGCGATCGGAGCGAGAATGAATCCTAACGGTTATACACACTGGTTTATATTTACTCAAAGACATCTGAAACATAGGCTCGTCGATGTCATGTCCCGAATTGTCTTCCGATTCTTCCAATAGGTGCACCAGCTGCCTGTCCCGGCTGCCACACGCCCGCGCCGCCCCGCGCTGTCCGCACCCGGTCCCGTGTCCACGAGCGCCCGAGCGCCCCGTGTAGCCCGCGCCGCCACCGCCACCGTTGCCGCCGCCACCACCGCCGCCGCGCATCACGCGACCTCCGCGTGCTCTGGCATTTATCGCCATCCATCTCGACTCCTGATTCCCCGTTTTACTAGGGCACATTCTCCTTAGGAGACCGACTTCCTGACACGAACTGCACACGTAATCTTTAAATGAACACTCTTTCGCCCGATGGCTTGGATTTCCACATCTTGAGCAAACCACGAAGCCTAATTTATTAATTCTCTGGGTCGTATTCACACTCGAACTATCCACCTTGATGGGTTTCAGCTCGGCCGCCTCCAGTGACAGCGCTAAGGTGACCGCTCGATTGAACTGCAAATCATCTTCCGCGAACAACCGTTGCCGAATAATTTCGCTTTTGAGACCACACACTAATTGGTCCCGTAAGTTGTC
The DNA here is from genome assembly GCA_923062675.1 of Marasmarcha lunaedactyla. Lineage (NCBI taxonomy): Eukaryota > Metazoa > Arthropoda > Insecta > Lepidoptera > Pterophoridae > Marasmarcha > Marasmarcha lunaedactyla. Next base: position 21,515,425 of record OV281360.1, on the reverse strand, counting down.
GTCTAATGTAGTCTTAAAGTCGCAATACTTTGCTAACTTTTTCAACTCTGCGACGTAGTCAGAGATGGCTTCGTTGCTATGCTGACGTCGTTGCCGGAATTTGTACCTCTCAGCCAACACTGATGGTTTCGGTTGTAGGTGCGCTGCTAATGATTCCACCGCCCTATTAAAAGTTAGCTCTGATGGTTTCAAAGTAAGTAACTTTCGTTGAAAGTAATTCGTAGGCATCTTGACCCATAACGGATATTAACGTCGGTAATTTTAAATCTTCTGTTACTTTGTTCACTTAAAAGTACATTTCAATTCTTTCTACATAGCTTGTCCAGTGACCACATTTACAGTCAAACTCTTGCACTTTCCCGATTGACATTTCGAAAACAATAGGAACAACCACAAGCGATCACTATTATTAATTTTCTAAAGTTCTTTTTTATTTTTTTATCCTCGTCGCCACTGTTGAATAAAACACGGGTATCGAGTAACAGTTTGTATTCGAGACTGACGTACCAAAAGACAACTTAGGACTACCTACATATATAACAATATTTATGTATGTATGTATGTTTATTGTATTTTATATGGATTTATTTCTTAATTGTATGTATTTATTGTTTTTGTTTTACATGTGTATATTTATTTAGTACTACTAGTACACTAAATTTGCTCTTTTTACTACTTTTACACACTCTCCAGTTTCAGGTCTGCTGGAAGAGATTTCTGTTATAAATAACCTGTAAATTTGTACAATATCTATAAGTTTTATTATGTATTTTATATTGTAGTTACAAAAACGATAAAATAAATAAATAAGAAAATAGAAAATTAATTAGACCATTTAAAAAGCAAAGGTGAAAAAAAAAATTTCATGTTTAATTTGTAGTATTTACCTCCGGGTTGAGATTATTCTTCAAAAATAAAGTCTTTTCTAATTCGTTTTGTAGATATTTTGCCATCTTGTCACGTAATATTTTGTTGTGGAACTTTACGAGTCGCCGCGAAGGTTTCGACGCCAGAGCGCCAGCCGGCGTCTGAGCGTTCGCGCCGTCGAAACCTTCGATTTGTCAATTTTAGTACGAAGTACCCCGCCGTATGGTACATTTGCAAATTGCCAGTCTAGTGTTATTAAGATATCCTCTCCCCAGTGACCTATACCGGCTCCCTTTATATGACATTTTTCCTCCGTCTACCGGCATCCGGTATGGATGGATAAGTGTATCTCGTTCCCTGATTATTTAGCGGTTATAGTATATCCTATCTCATTCTGACATGGTACAAAATCTATACGAGGCTAGCTAGTAATTCTAGTGAACCATTTATCCATTTATTCATTTTAAATAACATTGAAATATGAGGTCCACTTTTGATGACATATAGAGTGGCTGCTTTTTGTACCCATTATAAAAAACAAGTGTTGTGTAAAAAACATGTATGGTGGCATGTGAAAATTGTGTTTTCTATAACTTTTAACATATTCAAGTGTACAGTATATAAATATAAGATTAAATTATTGTTTTATTTTTAAATTATTGTAGAAAATGTAATAAACTTTAGGCTACTCCTTGTTTAATATCATATTTTAGCTACAGCTTAACAGTAATGTAGAAGCAATTAAAGGAAATATGCAGAATACTTTATTCAGAACAATAATAAATTCATAAATAACCATAATACTGATTAGAATCAGAGAAACTCCAATTAGAACGAAATATTTGCACATAAAAACTCATGTTTGTGGCTATACCGGGAGCCGGTTTCACAGAAAGGGAAAAGTTATTGACCTCAACCAATGAACAATCCCTAGCTACGAAAAAAACGTGCATACCTAAACTTGAAAAAAAAAACATAAAATGGCGTCCATTTTCAGGGTTGCAAAACAAGTATCGAATCTACTATCGATATTTTAGAACTAAATATTGAACTTGAAATATAATATTGAAATTTAATGAACTTTTGTAAGAGATTGACTTAAGTTTAATAGTTTATGGTTTATTTACTTTCATCATAATTCTTTTAATATAAAAAATAAAGAAGTATACAGTTTATTTTAGTAAGTCCTGATATAATCCCGTCAAATTAGCCAGAAAAATAGTGGTCAGTTTGCATTAATTCCCAACATGCTGAATTTTGGTACAGACCTGGGGTACACTATTATAATAAATAAAACACTGAAAGATCCCATGTTTGCTCAAAAAGTTATTCAAGGTCAAGCATCAAAGTTTTTGGTTCAATCAATTAAAGTCTGGCTTGTTTTCAATGATTACGATTCAAAAATAGACAAAACAACTACCTGCCTATTTAATAACAAAATAAACAATTCTAAGCAAACTTAATTTCCTCTTTCTTCACGCCTTTTTGTTTCAAAAATATAGGAACAACGGCAAGCAAAGCAAATACCGTTTCGAAATGATTTACTGCGTAAGCGCCTGTTATCATTTGCATCGAAAGTATGAAAAATAAAAACATATTAATAATGATCATCGATAGATATATGGTTAAATAATCAAAGCTCCGGAACTTCACTTTTGACAGCTTTTTTGACAGAAAAGTAACAATAAATGGCAATTTGTGCCACCCTAGCCACCTGCTATGACGTCACTACTCGATTGATATTATAGTGACAACGTTCAAAAAGAGTCCTATCTCTTTCTTTTATTAGCATTTTTGTATAAGTAGAGGGAGACAACCAAGTTCTTCCTCTTCTATGATTTGATATACATAACTACTTATTTATATGGGACATTACGACTACTCCATGTATTTATCACCTCGCTGGGATAAGTTGGGAAAATGACAGCTCACTGACGAGAGGATATATCAGTGATTGTCAATCGGCTCTTTGTGTTTGTTTTATTGGCACGTGTTGATTTTGGCACAAATTTGACGTAAATAATGGGAGAAAATGATATTGTTCCTCATTGCTTTTGAAAATGGTAAGTTCACAACTTCTCAGATTGCTTTGAGAAGATTACAATGGAATAGTTATCCATTGAAATCCAAATGATCCAATGATATCCAAAAAATGGATAAGTTATTCCGAGATTTGTTTGATGAAATGGTTTTGATATTGATCTTTGAATATTTTGTTGGAATAACATTATACCCAGTATAGTTATTCCGGGAGATCTTGATGTTTTATGAAATTAGGCCTTTATAGCCTAAGTTTGTTAGTTAATTGAAAAATGGCAATCAACTGTCGATCTTGTGCGGCACGCTGTTTCTAACAGTATTAGTGGGACCAATGACATATTACATAAAGACAAGTCATATCCAAACATTACCGCACAAAAAAACGGCGTCATCTTAACTATAGATACCCACTCAATATACAGTATGGATACCACTTATGTGCAATAAATTAAACCTCATACTTGTTATCGTCCTTTCTAACAGTATACAAAAAATGAAAGAAATCGGTCCAGTAATTTGGTCAAAAACCAGAGTTTTAATTTTGAGCAAATTCGTAGAGACACACTCTGTAGTTTTGCTACACTAGGTCAATGAGTCAATGAACTTGAATTAACATTATTTAGGTACTTAGTTGGAGAAATGCGACGTTGCCACGTAGTGCGTTATTTGCCGAGCGCGGGAATTCCCGTGAGTGGGGCGCGTGCAGGGTGGACACACCAGCTGTTCTGTCGCCCTACCGTAAAAGGATGCTAAGTCCAAAATCATATTTTTGAGAAAAATGACAAAAACCCGCCAAACTTGTTTTCTAAAGTTGTATGTAAGATAGCATGTTATAATCAGTTAGTTACCACTGTTTTGTAAAGGGAATAATAATCGGTTAATAAATAAGTTGAAAGAGAAAATGATCCGAGATTATGTTTATAATGTTTTTGCTTTAATCACTCAGTACATAGTGTTTTAAAATTATCATAACGGTACTTAAAAGCGTTCTTATTAAAAATTATTAAGTGTAGTTAGAGATAAAATAAATAAAGAAGTAGACAGTGAAATCTTATGAATTGTTTTTACGTGTTACGCCTAGACGGGACGAGTCGAATCGCTCCTGTTAAAATTCATAAATTCAATCGTAAAAACAAAAAATAAACATTTATTATAATAGGTACATAGTCCATTCCTTGAAATAATTTGTTAATTGTTAATAACAATAATAATAAAAACTCTAATAATGCAAAAATACGCTTATTTTAGTGCATTGATGATTATCATAGTTCCTTTTCTTGTAAATAAGTATTCAATACCGACATTGCACCTTTTGCACTATTTATGACTTATGTTTTTTGCCAACTGGGAAGTTATGTTTCGTCACTCGTCAGTTCACCGCTAGACTTCCGGGCCGCTGCGCGTGTGCCTACTGCAGAGATTTTTGATACTCGCGCTCGCGCATTGTGCAGTGATTATTGTAAACTGTGGTTAGGTTAGGTAGTTTAATTTATTCAGTATTTATTTGTTATGGTGACATTGACACTAGGTACTTGACTTTTGTGTGTGTGTGTTTTTTTGAACAAAATACCGCGACAACAACAGCATTTTTACAGTGCTGCAAAGTATACATACATGATTTTAATGTATGGTGAATGTCGCCAGAATGCAGTGTTAACTTTACGTATGTATCGGGAGAGATTTGGCGCAACTCGCACCTGTCCTACAATATAGGATAGTGCGCCATGATTGGGTTTATTTTCAGTTCAGTTAAATCGTGACGAAATAAAAAAGCACGGTTAAAAAATGAAAGTAAGTGATTTTTTCTCATTACGTCGCAAACCGTATAACAACAATCGAAGATGGCGGCGCCGTGCTGCCTATCGCGCCATGCGTGTGCATCGTTGCCACTCTTCTGCTGAGGCTAAGGTGCGTCGTCAAACAGAGTGTTATACTGATACTGCATTTATTTTGCTATTTATTTTGTTTGAAAATGAAAGTTGTTTAATTTGCGGTTTTTCGTGTAATATTCGATTGAGTTATACTTCTGTGGACTATTATTACTTGTGGTTTCATTTTTTGCCTATGAGTGGTATCCACACTGTATACATTAATATATGTATTTATTTAACAATATATGTACACACACACACACACACACACAAACAGATAATTTATAGAAACAATACAAAATATGTAAGTACAAAGGTACAGCTTATTTCTAAAGAAATTTCTTCCAGCAGACCCAAGACTGGAAAGTTTGGTCAAAAACCAATGATAGTTTTTTCTACGACTTAATATACTTAAATACTATATTATGATTGAACCAATAAATATTAATGAATACATTAATACATACATACATATTTATATATACATACATATACACAATATTATAAATACCTGAATAAAATACATAAATAACTTAAATACATTTGAAGTTAGGTAGTGAGGTGGGTAATACAACTCATAGTTGAGAAAAGTACTTTTTACTTTTTTCTTAAAGCTAGATATAGATATAGACTCACGAATAATGTGAGGAAGTAAATTCCACAATCTGACTGCATGAACTGAGAGAGAGTAAGAAAAGTAATCGGTTTTATGAATAGGCATATGTAGAAGAGTACGCAAATGTGCTCTGCATGGCGTATTATCAGAGTGAGTAAAAGAAAACCTTTCACGTAGAGAGGAGTAAGTGGGCCATATAGGATATTAAATAAGGCAAAGGATTCTAGTGTTTCTACGGTAGCGTATTGGAAGCCATCGTTACTCGCCTGCGTTGCCTGCGGTACTCAGAGACGTGATTAAACCTTTTGAGATTAAAGATAAAGCGAATGCAAAGATTTTGCAAGCGTTCCAATTTGTTTAATAGCTCCTTCGTGACATCCAAATAGCAAGCATCGGCATAATCCAGGATAGGCCGAACCAGCGACTGGGCAAGGGAAATTTTAATATAATTTGTGCGAGAAGCAAAGAAATACGGTTTACTTGTTTTAAAAAAAGAGATATCTATGTACTTCGTGACGTTGCTTCGCACTAATTGGTCGCGAACGTACGTGATGTAGTACGTAAACACCCGCAGTATATAGCGTTGTCTCTTTTACTTCCACATAAAAAATCATATTACATCTCGCTCTTTGAGTTTGTTGAAATGTATAGCCATGTCAATTTTAAAACGTTATTTGAAATATCAAAATAATAAATTGATAAGATAGTTATAAAAAAAAATAGTACTTACGCATGAAAATAAACGTTTACCCTTTTTTAACTGTAAGAGTGTAATTAGTACACTGTCTAAACACACAAGAAGGCATTTTACGGCATTAAAAACACAGAATTGGGAATAAGTTATGTTTGACGTTTAGCCGTGACACTGGTTTGCACAAGACTTAGTGAAATGGCAGGCGATTGCCTTGCATTTGCGTTGCCATGATTAAGAGCGCACCACTTGTCTATATATAATATGTCATTGGGTGAAACATTTAATAATAACCTTCGGTTCTTCTTGTGGTTATCCATTGACTTGTCTTCGTTTCGAATGTCGTGAAATCAGCGCTCAAACTACTCATAACATCCCGATTCGACTTAGCGCGCTAAAAGTGAAGAGGAACAGTAAATAGCGTACTAAAATTCTGATCGTTCATCACTTAGAACTAGTTATATTTTCATTAAGATCTTCGACCCTGATTGTAACAGGATGCATTTTTTTATATTACTACAAAAGAAATGAATAAGCAAGCTTTTAAAAATCTTTAATTGCCTGAACAAAACCATTAACGAAGAAACGTCTTGAGTTAGTTTTGACAGGCCATTCATAGTGATCTTGCTCCGTAATCTGAGCTCTTTGAGCGAAAAGCTGGCAGCGTTTGTGACGATGAATATCAGTCGTGAACGCACTCACAGGCATTTGGAACGGATATATGAACGATCTAAACGATGTAATCGGCATTCGGAACACACCAAGTATTGGTAATGTTACGTCAACTTTTGACTGTCAACAACGTCATTGACGTCATTCTCGTTCATTCGATCTTGCGTTTCGGGAGGATGTTCACGGAGGTTACTTGGAATATTTGGTGTTTTTAAGCGTTCTGTCTGTTCGTCTTGGGTGACTTAAATATTACAAAATGTTTAGCTGGCTAAAGAAGGAAGGCGAGAAAGCTGAGAGTATCGAAAATGTAGTGGAAGGATTGAAACCGATTTATAAAACTAAGTTATGTCCTTTAGAACTTCACTATCAGTTCCATGTTTTCCACTCTCCACAGTTACTTAATTTGTAGTATTATATCCGGGTTGAGAGTGTTTTTCAAAAATAAAGGCTTTTCTAATTCGTTTTGTAGATATTTTGCCATCTTGTCACGTAATATTTTATTGCGGAACTTTACGAGTTACCGCGAAGGTTTCGATGGCGAAAACGTTCAGACGCCGGCTGGCACTGCGGCGCAAGCAGGGTCAGCAACAGACAACATCCGTAGCAAGCAGCATCGGGAGTATACAACAGATACAGCATGGCAGTATCTGTTGTAGGTCTCATCAGTTGCAGGCCTCATCAGTTGCAGGCTTCATCAGTATCAGGCAGCTTCAGGGTCAGGCAGCTTCATTATCAGGCAGCTTCAGTATCAGGCAACTTTAGTATCAGACAGCTTTAGTATGAGGCAGCTTCAGTATCAGGCAGCATCCGTCGCAGGAATTATAACTTTAGATTTAGTCGACGAACAATCAGAATGTTAGCGCGATATTTACCGTTCCGATTGCAATAGCACAATATCACTTTGAACGCGCTCTAACAATTCGGAACGGTTATGAGCAGTATACTGCTCTTACTATAGTGCGTTTTATCGCGTTTTATCGCGTTTTAGCGTTTTATCAGCACTATAGTGATACTGATAAAACGCTGTGAGTGGCAATCGGAACGCAACACGTGTGAGGTCAAATGTCAATCATTATAAATGAATACGAATGAATTGCTGCGTTCCGTTTGCCGATTACAGCGCTAAAAGTGCTCAAAACCGTTCCGATTCGTTTGAGCGCGCTAAAAGTGTAATTAGTGCTATTGCAATCGGAACGGTAAATATCGCGCTAACATTCTGTTGTTCGTCGCCTAAGTCTAAAGTTACAATTTCATTAAGATCTTTGACCCTGAATGAAGCAGGAGCAATTTTTTTATATTATTACAAAAGAAAATTAATAAGCAAGCTTTTAAAATCTTTAATCGACTAATAAAAACATCAACAAAGTAACGTCATGTCAGTTTTGACAGGCCGCTCACAGCGACCATGCTCCGTAGCTTGGGCACTGTGAGCGGGAAGATGGCGGCGTTTATGACGTCATTGATGACGTATCGATATCGCTGTGAGCGCGCTCGCGGGCAATCGGAACGGGTATATGAGCGCTGTGAGCGCTGTAATGGGCAAACGGAACGCAGCACATATGTCAGGCAGGTATGATCATGAATGACAGACAATCGAACGACTTTCTGTGACGGCGGCGCGGGAGAAGGAAGGAATTGTACTGTTTTGTAACCTACATTGTAGTTTTAACCAAGGATCGAGGAGCACACATGTGCTACGGCGAGGTTTTAACTTAACTTGTGCGTGCGCGTACCAGAAAAAACTTGAACAATTTTATTTACAATAGTTCCATGTGTCTTGCAATACATGTTTAAACTACAGTTTGTTTAAAAAAATCTGTGGTGTTACAACTGCTTATAATGAAAGCTGTGGTGTTAATGTTAATTGTTATTGGTCTGCTAAATAGTTCAGTTTTGGGAAGATCTAGTCAAAAATGGCCTACAGTCGGCATATCAGTGTTGGTCAGAAATAAAGCCCACACACTGCCCTACTTTTTATCCTGTATTAACAATTTAGACTATCCGAAAGATAGAATTTTTATTTGGTAAGTGTTAAAGGTCAATGACACTATTAGCTTTGATAAACTAAGCATGTGAATAAGATTTTTATTGCTGTAATAATAGTAATATGTTCGTGTACAACTACACATTTCTGTTTTAGATCTAATTTAACTTCAATTAAAGTCTAAATTGAGGTAAATGTTGTTACTAAATTGTAATTGTGTTAATTACTATTTATTTATGTTTAGTAATTATTAATTTTTTTTACAAATGGAGAACAAAAAGAAAATAAATTATAACTGTCCTTCCCTTTTTTGTTTTTTTACTTTTCTGATTTATGTTAAATACTTAATGCTATGAGCTGTCACCAAGAAGATGTTTTATGTATTTAATAATTATTATTATTCTATTATAAACTACATAAGCAGCTATATATTGGATTGAAATAACCATCATTGGTTTAGTGTTTGTTTTAGATTAAGTACTATGATCTGTTTCTCCTGATATTGAATTCTATTTTTATGCCTTTAAATATAGAAAACGATTGAGTTTTGTTAACTTAACCAGTTTTAACTACACTAACTTGATAAATTTCAAAGTATATGCAGTGTTTTAAGTATTATTATTCATTTATAAATAAAAATAACATGTTTTATTTTCAGGATCTATAGTGATTTTAATCAAGATGCTAGCTTGAACATAATAGACAGATGGTCAGAGAAGTTTTCACATCTTTACCATGGTGTCTACATCACAAAGAATATCACAAGTGGACAACTGCACCCCGATGAGACAAAGCCAACTCTTTGGAGCCCATTGCGCTTCCGCCATGTCATATCACTGAGAGAGCAAGCCTTGCAGCATGCCAGAATAAAGTGGGCTGATTATTTATTTGTAAGTGTTAAAGTTATGGCAAATATTCTTATAACCCAATGGGTTAATATGGAAGTTGTATTTAAAAAGAAGATTGTGGGTAGCTCCCTTTATTTTGTCCTAAGAAATGATTTTGTTAGCATTTTATTTGAATTTGCTTTAAAACTTAGATAGGAATAACATATTGTGTGATAAATTCAATTGTTTCTGCTTGAACTTCGAATGTTAGGATGTTACACAAGCTGAGAAACATAGATAGGTGGTGTGCTTGTCTGAACATAGATAGGTGGTGTGCTTGTCTAAACATAGATAGGTGGTGTGCTTGTCTAAACATAGATAGGTGGTATGCTTGTCTGAACATAGATAGGTGGTGTGCTTGTCTAAACATAGATAGGTGGTGTGCTTGTCTAAAAATTTTTCTTTGCCTGTTTCTTTGTAAAGTCAGATATAGCAAAGATATTTCGTGATAGAAATTACTAAACAATTACAATATTTCACCATTTGTGAGCTACATTCTCCTGAGGTAACCTAGGTTTTGTTTTGCCTAAAATCTCTTACTCTAATGGCGGCTGTTGTGTTGCCACCTAAGAAGATATATTTCTATTTTATTTTTAATTTATTTAATACTTTTAAACAGTGATACAATTTTGGTTACCTTCCTATAGATGCTGGATGCAGATGTCTTCCTTACTAACCCAGATGCCCTTAAATTTCTGGTAGAAAAGGAGTTGCCAGTGGTGGCACCAATGTTGAAGTCTGATGGACTATACTCCAACTTTTGGCAAGTTCATGATTACACTATTCTTTTATTTGGTTGTTCAAACAAATATAATTAGTCAAGTTTTGTAAAGTCATTTAACAAGTCATAATATGTAACAGATACATTGATTTTTGTATAAAGTTAGAATAATTGATACTTCATCAGAAATCGGGTAAATTAAAGAGGTATTTATAATCTTTATTCTCCATAATTTGCTATATGAAATTTCAGAATACTAGAGCAAAAATAAGAGTTGTTAGTATTTCAGGTTTGCAGCAGGGTTAGCAAGGAATTGTGATTATCAAGCCAGTGGAATAAATTAATGCAAGTATGTAGTTTGGATTTTCGGTGGTGGGGGGATCGGTTTTTAACTATGTATTAGTTTTTTTTTAAAGAACTTATCTATTTTATTGGTGTGGCTTGATAAAATAAAAATAAAATCTGCTAATCAGTGAGATCAAAAAACAATGCATATGTTTCTATAAGTGGTTTTAATTGAACGTCAACACGCTGACTTTTAAAAGTATGATTGCGTGGTCGCATAACATATTATGTTCTAGTTTTTGGGAACAGTGTCTATAAAGTCTCTATAAAGACAGTTAACTTTCACACAGCTTTCTCATCGCGAGCGGATGAATCAGTAGCGTAGGTTGCTCGCGCGGCGTCTAGTCAAAAGGAATACGTCTGTTCTTAAAGATACGTTGTTAACATGAGGTACATCAGACTTTCTTCAGACTTCAGTCGTTTTTGGCTCTAACAAACTACTAAATTTGACCTGTAAAATAATTTGACATCAATGACATTCCAGGTGTGGCATGACGCAGAATTACTACTATCTGCGGACCGATGAGTACGAGCCGATCCTGGATAGGGAAGAAGTGGGATGTTTCCAAGTGCCCATGGTGCATTCAGCGGTGCTGATGTCCCTCCGGGAGACTGTATCAGACAACCTGACTTATGTACCAGAGAATATTGACCAGTACGATGGCCCAGTCGACGATATTATAGCCTTTGCTGTAAATGCTAGGAATCATGGTGAGAGGAATAATTGATTGACTGCCTTTCATGAAGATTCATGTTTTTAGTAGGTATTTAGGTGTGCATTTCACATGATCGCAATCAGGCCCCAAGTTCATGACACATTCTGGGTTCGTTGACCTAATGACGGGCTGCTGCTTGCAATGCATGTTCCTTCCCTATATTTCTATCAGCTTTTGTTTCCTTTTGGTCTACCAACATACCTTTTAAAAGCTGAAGTTAAACTTCACGAGACTTTAGTGAAAACATACAAGGTTTTGTGATTTGTTAATTTCAAAATATTAATTAACTATTATTTGTATAGTTTGTCAAGGCGTTCGTTTTCTAACTTACCTGATAACAACGACAAGTACTGGTTTGTTTATAAACATGCTGGGAGTATGCTTCTCCGGAAAACAAACTTGATAATTTTTTTCCACTCCTTAAAAAACAAAACAAAAAAGAAAACGAACCTTACAACGGGCTTTTTGTTTCAATAGTAAATCAAAAGTGCAAACTTTGTAACATTCACATTGTTGTTTGTTTTTACAGGAATCGGTCTAACAATCTGTAACGACCACCTCTACGGCTTTCTTCCGACACCTTTAGAAGACGGAGCAGACTTGGCGGAGGACTTGGAGCAGGTCCTCAATGTCAAACTACAGGCCATCAGCAAAACAACTCCCATCCCGTTGAATGAGGAATTTGAAGAGTTTGTCAGCTACCCGGAGCCTTGGAAGTTTGGCTTTGATGAGATATTCATGATTAACTTGGAGAGGAGGCCGGAGAGGAGAAAGTTGATGGAGTTGAGTTTTAAAGAGCTGGGAATGAACGCTACTTGGTTTAAAGCCGTTGACGGCAGGTGGGTTCAAACATTTATTTTGTCATAGTAAACATAATAACCATTTGCAAAAAGCATTATGTGTGGTACAAAGAAAACTGACATCTTTGTAAAAAATAGTCAGAAACTGATTTTGTAAACAGCAAGAAACGGCTTCCACCACCTGTAGCCCTCGCCAACGGTTCCGCCTCGCCAGATGTAGAGTTCCTGAATACTAGTCTTGATTTGTTGCGAGAATGCCTCATAGAATCACTAAAACTGACTATTTACATCATTTCATAAATTACGTCTTTAGAACTAAGCAGAGTATATATTTAAGTATATTCCAAAACCAACTTTCAAATTAAAATAAGAAAAAATTCAAATCTAATCCCAACAAGAACTCTAAAAGAATGTAACTGAATGAAGATCCTCCGTTGAAGACGTCGCTACGTAAATGAGACAGTAACAAGACGCTTATTTCGTGGACGTTTATGAAGTGCGCATGTTGTGATTTCAGGAACATCGACATGAACAACTTGGAAGAGTTATCCATCTCGCTCATGCCCGGGTACGAGGATCCCTACCACGGCAGGTCAGTGCCGGTGTGGCTTCCTCCCTAGGGTTCCGTACAGCGTACTGCAGCACCCTCATCCTACCGCTACGTGCTCACGGCATGAAGCGCTGTCGATGTGGCTACTGGTCATCGACGATTGGCCATTATATTTATTACGAAAATGAAGTTGTGCATTAGTGGCTTAGGCCCCGGCACAGCTTCGGTCAGCCTTGACTCCGCTGTCTGCCGCTGAAACTTCCGCATGGTGTGTGGTAGTATTGCTGGTACAAGAACTAATTGATTATAAAGTTGAATATGAACTCAGATGATATGTGGATAGTGTGGATAGTGGTTTAAACATTATTTAATCATGTGAATGCTTCTTTCCAAGAATATAATAAGCCATATATTATCCCTGAATTCCCGCGGGCGCAGTAACGCGAAACAAGTCGCCAGCAGAACTTCTAAAGCAGAGATGGATTTTCATCCAGACACTCGACTCGCACACCATTTCTATTTCGCTATATGGGAGTTCTGCGGGAGCGCGCAGGGATCGCAGGTTGTGCAGCACCGGGGAGGGTGCGGCCGTGTGCGAGGTAGGCATGGGGTGCCCCGGTTTGAATCCGAAAAGATTTTATTATGCAACTGAGTAACAAGAAGTCTGATGGGATAACAGGTATTTTAGTGCATGAAAAATAATTTATAATTTTAGTGAGACCTAGTAAACACCATAAAATAAATTTAACATACTACAGTGATGCCATCTGTATGTTAACATAAAACAAAAATATGAATTAAGTAGCACCGAAAAGGCATTTACTCAGCTTGGGAGTCGTGGCGTGCGATCCCGCCGGGACGCTGAGCTTGCGTAGACGCCTAACCCTAAAGTACAAGTCATATTAGTAGTTTTCACTATTTATAATTTAAAAGAGGTAGGAAACGTATGAAATTAGCTTTTCAGCCCAAGTAGCCTCAAGGCGCCTTCTTTTGTCCTCGTAAATTACACGAGCTTCTAAAAAGCCAGCTTGCCAGTGTCGATAATTGTATCATAATAATAATGATCAAGTATATTTACAGAAATTAACCTCACTCAAAACTGAACTCCCGAAATAGGAAGACCTGTGACACGGGAGCCAGGGCACTCCCGCCACTTTCAAAGATTGCTATTTAAACGTATCTTAACATAAGGGGATTAAAAGTAAAGTAAAATTAAGATTAACAAAAAAAACAAGTAAATATAAAAATGTGTGTGTATGTGTGTGTGTGTACTGGGCAGAACTATACACCTGGGAGAAACAGTAATGGTTCAGTGTCCGCGTAGCTCAAGGTTGGCAACCAAGAAGTGAGTTTCTTTTTAGTTGAAACTTAGTTTCTTCAAGTGGCTGTATTACCGCGACTCTCCACAATATTAGTACAATTTCGTAATAATGTGCTATAAGTATTCCACCAGGTGAGGGTAAGGATCTCGTCCAACTCTTGCGCAGCTTAAGTTACGGTCTAATTTCGACGCAACAGAATCCTGGTTGTCCGCAGGTCCTCGTTGCCGCTGTGAGCGCTAGGAGCCTTTTCAAAACCAGACCAAAGTAACACCGACCCGGCCGGCTGCTGTGTCGAGAGAGACGTGCGATACTTTCTGGTTGACCACTGACTACATCTACGTCTAAAAATAACTTTAGTCCTTCTCTTAAAGCAGCCCGGCGAGCTTGTCAACTTGTAATGCATTGTATAAAACAGACTTACTCGCACCACTGTCTAAACTATTTAAATAAAGTTACCCCGCGAATGCGTGTGTGTGACGGTTGTTGCCATATATATCTAGATGTCCGCCAGTCCGCGGTCACTCGGCGCCGCACAGTCGGTGACCTTGTCTGGGATTACTGTCAGGCTGGAGCTCACAACTTGTTGCACTGTCATGTTTTCAGACCGATGACGGCGGGGGAGGTGGGGTGCTTCCTGAGCCACTTCTACATCTGGCAGGAGGTAATCAACTTTCAATGTTTATGTTCATTGGTGTATGTTATGGTGCTTCTCATGACCGCACATTGTATGAAGACCCAGCGCATTGTTCCTCCAGTGAGCAGCAGGGACACACCATCACTACAATGAAACTGGTTTTAGATTTGAGGATAAATTTCCGTTGTATGTTTTATAAATCTGTATTTTAAATCGATTAACGTGGCATTCTACTTTATCAGCAAATGAACAATTACACTAGACCTTATTCCGTATTAACCTTTTAACCTTCAGTCCCTCGTACGTGCCCAGCCCTTGCGGACGCTGTGCACCAACGACATCCATAGTTGACAAAAAACGCGCGCGAGAACATTAAATAGAAGTACTTAAACATAATCACTGGTATTTTTAATAAACATGTCTCAAAACATTACTTCCCGGCAACGTGTCAGTTTAAAAAAAGAAATATCAAAATAAACTAAAAAAGTAATTATCAAATAAAAAAAAAATTCAGGATACTGAACATAAAACTTTCGATATGTAGACACAATATACAAAATGCAATCAAATCAACTGCCTTAACTTTTATTAAAATCAATTAACATATTTGATTTTAGTAAAACTCATTAGTGATTACCTACCGAGTTTTATAAATGTACGATTGTTGATTGTTTGTAATGTCCATTAGAAAATTAATAAGTTTGTCTAATGAAGGTGATATTATATTAAAACAACTAAAGTGTTTGGTAATTATTTTAATAAAGTACTAGCAGCCGTGCGGTGACTCCCGCGCAGTTCAATAGCGCTGCTGGTGGTGATGGTGAACATTGTAAACATGCTGGAAGCTTCTTTTTCTTCATCTTCATCGAGATTGCGCAAATACAACATAAGTTCGGCTTGTAAAAGGTATTATGGGTAGACTGAGAGAGAAAAAAACCCATCGAAAAAGAAACCTCTCCGCACTCTTTTATAAAATACTTGGGGGAGAAGGTATACAATTTGACGACGACATGACAGAAACGCACATGCCAGCTAATTGTGCGTGCTCATGAAATGCCTGCAAGCTGTTTACATAGTATGTATATTTAATTTTTCACAAACTGAAATAGCCTGTGGGGACTTCAATCCCACGCCATTTTGCTATCCAAATCATCTTTGATCTTGTAGTACACAAGCTTTTTGGCGGTAAAATGCAGCCTATGTCCGTCTCCAGGGTGTCAATGAACCGAGCGCGCAATTCCATCACAAGCAGAGGGACAGCGAGTTACGGACGTTTTCATTACGTAAGTTAGGTAGTGAGAATAACGATATAGTAGTAATTTATTCCATAAAATTCAAATTCAAAATACAAGTCATTGTGTTTTACAGACATTAGATATCGACACCGATTGTGGGCAACACTATTTTTTTAACTTTCATTTTTGTGCTCTGTCGGGACACGGAGGACACTGAAATGCATTCTAGGCGCGACGGTCAAAAGGTTAAATGCATTGTTTATGCCATAGCTCAACAAAGTCTATTAATTCTATGGTTTCGTTTCATTGTGTTTATAGTCCAGGAACTAACTTAAAGAAGAACAATTCAGTATAAAATTCTCTCTCAATTGTATTCTCGCGCTTGTAATTAGCGCATATTTGTTTGAAGCCCACGACTCAACTGTAGACGAGCAGTTCCACAACGCAGTAACCAGACAGATACACCGTGCCTCCTCGCAGATAGAGCGTCGCAACCTGAGCGTAGCGCTCGTGCTGGAGGACGACGTGCACTTCAAGCCGTACTTCCGCCGCAAGCTGCTGGAGCTCCTGGCCGACGTCGCCGACCTGGCCTGGGACTTGCTGTGAGTGTCGCGTGTGTATTAGCAGTCCATAGCTTAGCAGATTAGTGGTTTGCTTGTATGTATAGGATGTAAATTGAAGGCTGTTCCTGGGCGGAGTGATGAGTCTGGCGCAAATCTTTTTTGAAAAAGATATTGCAAATTGCTTGTTCACAACACTATTGAAGGACTATGTCAACATTTTTAAACACTACCGGCGGTTATTTATGTTTTGACAGTCATTTAAGAAAAGCAATTGAATGCATTTTCGCAAAGATGGAAAAAAGTAAATAGTTGAGTTCATTTCAGACCCTCAATAAGCTCTAGATACCTTACGCAAAAAATGACAATACCTTAATTTGATGAGTTTATTGAAGATGTTAATTAATTTAATGAGTTTATAATAATTACTAAAAAGATAGTCAGAACCAAATGATGTATATAAATATATAAAAGACATAAAAGCAAATCAAAGAATATGTAACTGCGTGCATCTTTACCGATACAGACAAGGTTCTCGAACTATAGGTCAATCATTATGCAAAAAGAAATACTTGAGGTGCCTAATCTTTATGATTTGAAATAGATGACATAGATATTCAGTTGAATTAATTACTTTAAAAAGTGTCACAATCATAACATATTAAATAATATCACTAAAAATATATTTATGTCAGCTTTATAGTCAATATTTTATTTTTGTGCTCTTTATTTGCTTAGGTTTATGTGCGAAATTATTTTCTTTGATCGCCAACCTTCAATAAAAAAAACATTTGTTCTGTTTTTGTGCAACAAGGGAATGCAGCCTGCTTACTAATGAGATAGGAAACTAACACAATAAATAATTAATTAGTAGTTAATTGTTTATTTTTTCCCTATTAAATGAAGTAACAAATATTTTTAGACTAAAGAATTTGTGGTGCAATACAATATAGTTAGTATAAGTTTACTCTTATGATGGCTATTTTAACACTAAAAATTAGAAAAACGAATTAGTATTTAGCTCATGTGATTATAAAAATAAAATATGGTATTAACTTTATTGATTATTATAATAAAAATAATTATAACTGTATATTTTACTGAAACATAAGTGGCCGACGACACGAACACTTTGAACTCAACCCTTTAGGTTATCGAAAAAAAAGTCCGTCGATTAAAATCCGTCGTTAATTCATACGTGGTTTTGTATGGCGAGTTCTACTCTAGGCGAATGAAAGTCAGGAACCTCTAGAAGAAGTTTATTACGCTTTACAATATACAAAATTAACATGAGCGTACTCCGCGGTGGTACAGTGGCAAGTGGCTGCGGTGGCGGTGGGGTTAGGTGTCTCGACCCGCGCCGCAGTCCTCGCTGACTCCGATGACTCATGTTCTCGCGTGAACACGTGTACTGATTGTAGGCTTGGGCCTATTAAGCGTCCAGGACTCTCGGTCCATAGATCATTGCTGACATCGATGACATAGTGTTGAACGAGCGAAGAGCCAAACTGAGCGAGGTAGACGAACGTGTGAGCACTATCTTACATCAACATTTAGATGTTAAGAAGCTCTCCGCGGGGCGAGCTGAGTTTAATGATGAACTGTCAAAAACGCATGCGTGTGCCCACTTCGGAGGCAGTTTGTTGTTGTTTGCGTCGTCTTAAAACAGTAGTACGGTACAGTAGTATGGCTACAGTTTTTTCGGGATGCCCGAGGGGTAATACACATTCACTACCTAGAAGAGGGTAAAACGATTAATGGCGAATATTATGCCAATTTAGTGGATAAATTAAACTAAATTTTAACTGAAACAAGACTGCATTTAGTTAAGAAGAAAATCCCCTTCCATCAAGATAACGCACTAGTCGTGCACGCCTCGATACTGCCGCGGCCATTAGTTGCGTTCTCATGCACCGTTTTCGCCAACTCTTTCCCTCGCGACTTATTTCTATTTCCGAATTTAAAAAATTGGCTCGGTGGGAAACAACGAAGACATCAAGCACGAAACCTCTGCCTATGTCGGAGGGTAGCCAAAGTCGTATTTTGTGGAATGGACCGAAAGTCTAGAGAAACACTGGATGAAGTGCATATTTACTCCTTGTTGAATTTTTACCAGACTTATCACTCCGCCCTCGCAAATAATATCGGCTGTGCCGTGAGACTTGCGGGACTGGCGTGACGCGGGACACGAGTGGCACCCAGCTTTGCTGTCAAATATTAGATCTGCAGATAAAAGGTTACCCACATTAGATTAGTGGTAAACTATTTTCGTTACATTGTTCTTCCATGATTTTCTAGTTCTTCAATTCCTATTGTTTCTTCAATTCATTTTATTCATATTCTTTGCATATGACGCTTTGATTCACTCTCCGCCGCGTTGATCCGCAGCTACGTGGGGCGCAAGATCCTGCAGGCGGACGAGCCGCACGTGTCGCGGCTGGCGGTGTCGCCGCGCTACTCGTACTGGACGCTGGGCTACGCGCTGCGCGGCGCGGGCGCCCGCCGCCTGCTGGCCGCGCGCCCGCGCCGCCGCCTGCTGCCCGTGGACGAGCTGCTGCCGCTGCTCAGCGACACGCATCCCAAGTGCGTACTCGAACTGAACAACTTGTTTGTAGATACTCATTTGAAAGAGCGCGGGGAACTGTTGAACCGCCGAACAAATTATCTTCAAGCGTAACTAAGAACACTATCGATGCGTTTAGCTTCTACACAATACAACAACACATTAAAGTTGGTCCTTTGGCATTGAACATGAACACAGACACACAAACAAACACACACGGTACACGTATACACACGTCGCACCCCTCCTTGCTGACTAGCAGGCGCTTGTCTCCCGTGTCACCTGGTGGAAGGTGACGATGAAGAGAGGGGTGGGGGTGGGAGGGGTGTATTGACTGCTTGCGTCGGGTTT
This sequence comes from Marasmarcha lunaedactyla, assembly GCA_923062675.1. Classification (NCBI taxonomy): domain Eukaryota; kingdom Metazoa; phylum Arthropoda; class Insecta; order Lepidoptera; family Pterophoridae; genus Marasmarcha; species Marasmarcha lunaedactyla. The sequence goes on along the minus strand of OV281360.1, from coordinate 21,496,000 downwards.
AAAATAGCGCGGATACCCGTAGGCTTAGTGAGCTGTTTTCAGTAAAATGAATAGCTATGCAAAAGTGGAATTATATTTAAACCAATACAGCTTCTTTAGAGGTACATTAAACCATATGGACTGGCAGTGCCCGTGCACTTCTGCATTTTACAGTATATATTTACAGCCCTTCATTCTTAATACACACAAACATATGTGATATAAAATACAAAGTGTGTCCCCAAGATTTTATAAGACTTTTTATACCAAAATGTATTTTTATCCCATATAATGATCTTATGAAGTTGTAATTGTTGAGGCGAGGTAGTTGTGACTGCCCCGCGGCCGCTCCTGTACAGTAACGACTTATATTATCATTTTATTGAAACTGTGTATTCTAGTTTATTGTTATGTGTATCAACATTCATTGCAAAATGGATCGACATTAGAAGGTGCAGTTGAAATAGCAACGCATAGTAAGTACGCGGTTCTCCTGAAGATACGATGCGTTAGTGATTCATCGATGAACGACGCGTCGCCGAGCGCACGCCCGAGTTGGAGTGGCCTCTGTTCCAGTAGTTGCACTGGCCGGCGTTTACCTTCGTCCGGAACACGCCCGCGCTGACGTGGTTACTGCAGCGGTCAGATAGCAAGGACGGCAGCACCGCCCTTGTGAGGTCTCAAACCAAGGAAATCTACCCCCACTACACGTAATGAAATTTGATTCCTCATACTAACCCCTATTGCGCTTAAAGTTAAATTCAGCGAGTGAAGTACAGGCAGTCCCGCCTGAGCCGTGCGCTCGGCAGCGCGTCCTAGCGTAGTGATCTATTTGAATTACAAACAGCAATGATTGATTGTGTCCCAGGGCAGGCAGGGCACTTAACGCGTCTGATCAGATGCAACGCGTACTGGCGGTCTGTACTGTAATTGTAATTCGCGTGGTTGTGTCGCAGCACGACGTGGCGGGCGTGGTACCCGCGCCGCGAGCTGGTGGCGCTGTCGGCGGCGCCGCTGCTGGTGACGCCCACGCACTACACCGGCCAGCCCGGCTACCTCAGCGACACCGAGGGCGTGCAGGGTGCCGCGCCGCACCCGCCGCGCGCCGCCGACGAGCTGTGAGCGGCTGAGCGACGAGCTGCGCACCCGATGAGATTGCACCACGCGATCTACATACTGTCTTGAATTCGTTCGGGTTCAGACAGACTTGGCCTGTATTAATAAACCTGAGCAGCGCGCGCCATCGCACCGAGACAGCGAGTTGAACTGTTTTCTTTTAAGTTATTACTCGGCAGGAGCTTGTCTTCCACTTCACTTAGTGGGAAGTGCCGAGGATGGTGCTCGCCTGTCTGATAGTACGTAGCCTAGAGTACCTATTCACCGTACGCTTAAAATATGTTTAAAAAATACCGACGAAAGAAGATCGTTCCACTCTGGCTGTTTCGTGAAAAACAATAATATCTGTCTCGCTTCTTGTGTGTGCGGGCCCTACTGCTGTGGCGCGGCCTGACCCGACACCGCGTAGGTGACGCCCACACGCTAGCGCACGCCACGCGGGTCCACACGCTGCTGGGGGGGGTGCTCCGATGTCATGTCAACGTACTCGCAGTAGACTCCCTTCTAGATAAGTAGCTAAGTGCCATTCAGTCGTGTCCTTAACATTGTCAGCGGCAAGTGTAAAAAATACTCTGAATAACCCACATAGAACTAACTCTTTTCTTAGTTCACTGAAGATAGTCTTGAAATTGTCTAATGACAAGTTAGCCACAGACGCTGACAAGTCGCTGCAGGCGCCGCGTCGCATCGAGCCAAGCGCAGGGTACGAATGTGCTAACGTTTGTTTCTCACTCCAGCCCTCGTTGCTTGGGGGAAGGGGTTCAGTTTAAGAATAAACCGTATGCACGAGTTCGGCGGCTGTCCCAGTAGCTAGCCAGTACCAGCAGGGTGCTCGTGCAGTTCATCTAGAAGATAAGCAAACGGAAGTGCCATACTAACTGTTCCTGTTTCTAATAGATTAGAATGTTTATTTTAATTTTAAATGTTATGTGTTTATTTTATATTGTAATTTCTAAGACTTGGGTTAAAATGTTTTTCCATCGCTGTATGCTTGGATTTTAATAATAACAAATTAATTTCATAAAGGTCATGTAATAAAATCATAATATATTATCTTTACACTAATAAAGTGTTTTATTTTCCTGGTTTCTTTGCTTCCTTAGTTCGCAAGAAAAAAGGCAACTGAATCCGGCTTCTACGTTGATATTGTACACGCCCTTCATAGTTGTTACAATGTAATCGATGGGTCGAGGAACCACATGAAACATTACATTTACTCCATTTTTCGTCTTTATTTCTTTTTACTACTACTTACTACGTTACTACTAATAGATAACGCATTTGTAGAATTGTACCACTTTGAAAGCCACTTTAGTCATCTTCGATCCATACGGACGTCTTCAACTTAACCAAGAGTTTACTTAAAATCATACAAATTAATAATATTGCTGTGAACTACCATGACATGTCTACAGTAGAGATAACGTCGTTAGTTTCGTTAAGACCTCTCATTAATTGTCGTCGTGATAATCGCTAAAAACTCGGTTAACGTATTTAGTTGTGTTTTGGTACGCGTTTTGTGGTTTCGGGTAAAATAGAAAAGCCAGTGAAATCGCAGGCGAAACAAAGGCGAATATTCGAAGATAAAGATTAGTCGGCCGAGTGGCGTCACAGGTGGCGTTACTCCTGGTCGAGGCATTCATTTATGTGATGAATATAGTTATTTATATTTTTCTGCCCCCCCCCCCCCCATCCCAGCTCTGCTTACTTTGGGACTATACAGTTGGTGTGATTGCCCGGGAATTTAAATAAAAATGATGCCCACTGTTCGCGAGCTAGTTTACTGGATGCGAACGTGTAAAAACAATAATTACTATTCTATAACTCTTGGCGCGACTTTAAGAAAGCTAACATTAATATTACAATGCGAAAGGCATTTAGTTCGATCTCACGCTTTAACTAGGCACAATAATAGATATATAGGGTTATTACCTGTGAGTAAGTAGCTACTGTTTCCAATAGAAAAGTAAAAACCGCGAAGGCAAACCTGCGATGAAAAAGTAAAGAAACAATAATAGCTAACAGCGTATTAGCTGGGTGAATCTTTCTACGTTCATATGCTCGATTTTTTCCTTTCCAATTGCGATATTCTAGATAATACGCCTACAGATACAGTCTAACCAGTCTATGGTTCGATTTTTTTATATTTTTCTAGCTCTTTTACGATCGTAAACTTCTAACCCTAACATGTGCAACGTTCCAGAAACGCAACATGAATGATTCACTGCTGCAATAAACATTCCATTTATTTTCGTTAGCGGAATGCACATCGCGGGTAAGTTATGATTGCGCGGGCGACACGCTGCGCTATTTCCACACGGATCTTTGGCTATCGCAGATCGATCATGCGCATTACTATGCTCTTAGAAGAAATTCGACTGAGTGAATTTAGGAAAGTGCTCAGTAACTCAATCTAAGGTCAGGTCGGGTTCAGAGGGTTTACTTTTTCCATAGCCGGTAAGCGTGAACGCGACCCACCAGACAAGTGGTCCACACCCACGGAGATCATTATTATTAACACGTGATTTTTTAAAAAATCTTTTTTTAGTTTCTTTGGGGAAGGAACACTTAAAATAAGATTGATTCTGTCTTCTTGTCGCTACATGTGATAAATACACGGTTGCCGACCGTACGCTTCAGTAACTGCACCGCCTTCAGACCGCGGCACCACCGCGTGCACGTGATTACTGCGGGGGTCAATGTAGGGAGGACTGCAGCGCCGCCCCGGAGGAGATCCTAATGATGAAACTCTACTGTCACATTGTTGGTAATAGTTTCCTTCAGGCACAAAGTTGAGTAGCATCCAGTAGACAATTCGTGCCTAGTTCTGTCTGTCTGTTTTCTTTATTTTTTAAGACCAATAGCTACAAATAACAAATTGAAATATGTAAATAACATTTGAGAGCCAATTAAAGGTCCTCACCGATAAAAACAATAATATTAAAAAGCACTTCTTACGAACCTACATAGGTATGCATAATTTAAGAGCTACATTTAAAAACAATTTTAATGATCTACGTTAGGTAAACAATTACATTCAAGAGTACCTAATAATTAACAATATTAAACACAAGAAATATAATTACAAGTGAAATGGTAATCAAGCTCACAAGGTAGTCCCAACCTACATGAAGGTATAATGTGATTCATGAAAATGTCAAATAATGTCATGAACTACAAGTTCCTAAAGCTCATTGTAGGTACTCATTATTCGCCTCAACGATGCAACGCCAGTGATGAACAATCTGTTCGAAATTTGAAAATTTGATACAAGGTAAACTATTTACTTGCTTGTTTAAAGGGTAGCACCGTGTTATGCAAACTACACAAACCATGACATGCAAGGAACAAGGCCTCGTTTAGGTTAATCCTGCGGTCGTCAAGGCAGCATGAAAATAAAACTACGCAGTTCGTGCAGCTGGTGGTGCTTGCGAGGTAACCTTTCAGCAACGAGGTCTGCGTGGAGGCCACTTGCCGATACCATTATGAAACTCTACACAGTTCGTGCAGCTGCTTGCGAGGTAACCTTTCAGCGACGAGGTCTGCGCGGAGGCCACTTGCCGATACCATTATAAAACTCTACACAGTTCGTGCAGCTGCTTGCGAGGTAACCTTTCAGCGACGAGGTCTGCGAGGAGGCCTCTTGCCGATACCATTATAAAACTCTACACACTTCGTGCAGCTGCTTGCGAGGTAACCTTTCAGCGACGAGGTCTGCGCGGAGGACACTTGCCGATACCATTATAAAACTCTACACACTTCGTGCAGCTGCTTGCGAGGTAACCTTTCAGCGACGAGGTCTGCGCGGAGGACACTTGCCGATACTATTATAAAACTCTACACAGTTCGTGCAGCTGCTTGCGAGGTAACCTTTCAGCGACGAGGTCTGCGCGGAGGCCACTTGCCGATACCATTATAAAACTCTACACAGTTCGTGCAGCTGCTTGCGAGGTAACCTTTCAGCGACGAGGTCTGCGAGGAGGCCTCTTGCCGATACCATTATAAAACTCTACACACTTCGTGCAGCTGCTTGCGAGGTAACCTTTCAGCAACGAGGTCTGCGCGGAGGCCACTTGCCGATACCATTATAAAACTCTACACAGTTCGTGCAGCTACTTGCGAGGTAACCTTTCAGCAACGAGGTCTGCGCGGAGGCCACTTGCCGATACCATTATAAAACTCTACACAGTTCGTGCAGCTGCTTGCGAGGTAACCTTTCAGCGACGAGGTCTGCGCGGAGGCCACTTGCCGATACCATTATAAAACTCTACACACTTCGTGCAGCTGCTTGCGAGGTAACCTTTCAGCAACGAGGTCTGCGCGGAGGACACTTGCCGATACCATTATAAACTCTACACAGTTCGTGCAGCTGCTTGCGAGGTAACCTTTCAGCGACGAGGTCTGCGCGGAGGCCACTTGCCGATACCATTATAAACTCTACACAGTTCGTGCAGCTGCTTGCGAGGTAACCTTTCAGCGACGAGGTCTGCGCGGAGGCCACTTGCCGATACCATTATAAAACTCTACACAGTTCGTGCAGCTGCTTGCGAGGTAACCTTTCAGCGACGAGGTCTGCGCGGAGGACACTTGCCGATACCATTATAAACTCTACACAGTTCGTGCAGCTGCTTGCGAGGTAACCTTTCAACGACGAGGTCTGCGCGGAGGCCACTTGCCGATACCATTATAAAACTCTACACAGTTCGTGCAGCTGCTTGCGAGGTAACCTTTCAGCAACGAGGTCTGCGCGGAGGACACTTGCCGATACCATTATAAACTCTACACAGTTCGTGCAGCTGCTTGCGAGGTAACCTTTCAGCGACGAGGTCTGCGCGGAGGCCACTTGCCGATACCATTATAAACTCTACACAGTTCGTGCAGCTGCTTGCGAGGTAACCTTTCAGCGACGAGGTCTGCGCGGAGGACACTTGCCGATACCATTATAAAACTCTACACAGTTCGTGCAGCTGCTTGCGAGGTAACCTTTCAGCGACGAGGTCTGCGCGGAGGCCACTTGCCGATACCATTATAAAACTCTACACAGTTCGTGCAGCTGCTTGCGAGGTAACCTTTCAGCGACGAGATCTGCGAGGAGGCCTCTTGCCGATACCATTATAAAACTCTACACACTTCGTGCAGCTGCTTGCGAGGTAACCTTTCAGCGACGAGGTCTGCGCGGAGGACACTTGCCGATACCATTATAAAACTCTACACAGTTCGTGCAGCTGCTTGCGAGGTAACCTTTCAGCGACGAGGTCTGCGCGGAGGCCACTTGCCGATACCATTATAAAACTCTACAAAGTTCGTGCAGCTGCTTGCGAGGTAACCTTTCAGCGACGAGGTCTGCGCGGAGGCCACTTGCCGATACCATTATAAAACTCTACAAAGTTCGTGCAGCTGCTTGCGAGGTAACCTTTCAGCGACGAGGTCTGCGCGGAGGCCACTTGCCGATACCATTATAAAACTCTACACAGTTCGTGCAGCTGCTTGCGAGGTAACCTTTCAGCAACGAGGTCTGTGCGGAGGACACTTGCCGATACCATTATAAAACTACACAGTTCGTGCAGCTGCTTGCGAGGTAACCTTTCAGCAACGAGGTCTGTGCGGAGGACACTTGCCGATACCATTATAAAACTCTACACAGTTCGTGCAGCTGCTTGCGAGGTAACCTTTCAGCGACGAGGTCTGCGCGGAGGACACTTGCCGATACCATTATAAAACTCTACACAGTTCGTGCAGCTGCTTGCGAGGTAACCTTTCAGCGACGAGGTCTGCGCGGAGGACACTTGCCGATATTATTATAAAACTCTACACAGTTCCTGCAGCTGCTTGCGAGGTAACCTTTCAGCGACGAGGTCTGCGCGGAGGACACTTGCCGATACCATTATAAAACTCTACACAGTTCGTGCAGCTGCTTGCGAGGTAACCTTTCAGCAACGAGGTCTGCGCGGAGGACACTTGCCGATACCATTATAAAACTCTACACAGTTCGTGCAGCTGCTTGCGAGGTAACCTTTCAGCGACGAGGTCTACGCGGAGGCCACTTGCCGATACCATTATAAAACTCATCGCAGTTCGTGCAAGTGCTTGCTGAAGGGGAAGGCTTGGCGGTGAAAACCTGCATTAAGTGACACGTTCAATTTATAAGTAGTAAATATCCGACGGTAAACTAGTTGTTCCGAACATAAACTCAACTGAACTGAATCGGAATATTTGCTTGACTACTTGCCCACCCTAAAGGTTTTTTTTTTCGACAAGGACTGTTTATTTATAGCCCTTTTAAATTTCACCGGGCTTTGTGGCCTAGCGCTGAGGGCGCTTGCCGGAACTTAAACTACTCCTATAAGATACGCCAAAGGGCAGGGACCTCGGCTTAGGACGTTGTATGTTGAAATTACCACTGGTGCGGAAGGGTCATCTACTGCCAAAGAACCATTCAGAAACTCAGTAGGACTGCGTACGCCGCGTTAGACTGACCCACCGGTGGGTCATAGCCTTGTGATGGCGTCGTCGGGATCGTTACGACGTTGCGCGGACGCCTGTAGCCCTGAAGAGAATGATGACTACGTTGAAACAAACTGAACTCAACTGAGCCCTCTTGAGACAAACTATAACTCTAAACATATAAACCATTTTCTACACTACGGTAAAAAATTCACCGATATTGTGGATCTCGCATCCTTTGTCTTTCCGCGACTTTGAATAAATTAAATTATAAAAATTTAATATTGCATTGTCAAGAGCTAATTAACGTTAAAGGAAATAAATAAAAATAAATCCCCAGACAAACACACCAACCGTATGGCCCCCAAGTAAGCAGAGCTTGTGTTATGGATGACCATACAGCGAACTGAGGGGGAAACCAGAATAAACGTACATATATAAATATCAACAACCATGACCCCAAAACAAACGTCTCTGTTCATCACACAAATGAATACCTCAGCCAGAACTGGAACCTGGGGCCTTCGGCGTATGGGACAGGGCTACCAACCACTTCGCTACTCGGCCGTCGCAATGGCTGATTACTAAGGCCTGTTTTTTAAATATCTTGAAGAATCGTGCGCTTTTAAGTATAAATACGGATTATGTAAAGCTACTCTGTGAGTCTAAATTGTCTAAAGTCTTCTAAAGATTTGACTCTTAGAAATAACAAAATTTTATTGTTACTCTACTTTCTGGAGGATTATTTCGCTTACAGGTGACGTATTATTTTGGTAAAAATAATAAAGGGATTAAAGGTAGATATTGTTAAGATCGTAAAAAGTGCACTTTAATTTTAACCCCTTAGTAATTTACGTCAGCAAAGTCAGGGGCAAAAGTTAGTAAATAAATATACCGTTACAGAAATTTACTTTCGAGACGTTTTTGCATTTGTAGTAGTATTTGTATATTTACAGGAATTCTAAACCTGAAATTTTAATTTCCTTGTACAGTCAGAAAAAGAGGTTACGGTCGTTTCATTTTGAAGAAGAAAATATATTGCCAATCAAGAGACAATGGTGTATGTCAAATAAATAATAATTATATTTATAAACATTGCTAATTGTTGTGAGGTCTGACTATTTGGTTTTCGTTAATAAATGAATGAATTGATTTTATTTTTGGAGTATTCTTATGGTTTATAATATTTATTGCTCAATGTTACTATTGTAAAGTCGTTAATTAAAAATGGTTCCGGTGTCGAAACATGGTCGAGGTAAGCCTTTTACTTCCGAAATTAAACACGTTTTGTATAATTTGTACAAATATTTCGAAAATGAATGCAATAGGAATCCGAGTATTGTATTGTGTCTCCCGCTCAATCAGTTGCTGTATCACCCGGAACATCATTGACTTCCGTCAGAAAGGTGCTGTCAGAAAGCAAATATCATTCTTCAGAACAGGGAACAACCTTCAAATCACCTAAAAAGAAACCAAATCGGAAGCCTTCGATTATAATAGATGACTTTGATCAACAAGTTATAATAAGGTTCCTGAGGATATCCAAGGTCTTCCTATTGACATATTCAAAGAAACTATAAAGCAGAAGTGGTGTGCTTAAGCATATTATAAACTATCCGATTATTTGGATGATAAAAGCCCTTGGGTATAATCCCCTCATTAACAGGATTGTACTAGTATTTGTAACAAAGCATGTGTAATGTGTCTGTATGTTCGATGAGTTCTTCGTCCCGATGAATATCTAAAGCGTCATTGTCACTAAAGTACGTCTTCTTATGATAGCGTCGGGTGACGGGTCGCTAACTTCCCTCTAATATGGTTTAGGAGGGCGATGGCTGGATCCCGCGTTAAGTCGTGATTGGGTGCCGTTTCAGGGTGTGCGTCGTTTGGATACTTGGGGGAGGGAAACTTGTTGAGCTAACAGGTAAGAATAATTTTGTATAGACATAAAGAGACTCTGAAAATTTATTTTGAATAAAATATATCCGTGAAGTTTCTTGCCAGTTCTTCATCACTAAAGTTTCTCCGAACTGGTGGTAGAGTCATGCTTTATTTGATGTCAGTGAGAAAAAGTAATTGTCAATGTTGAGAAATTAATATTTCATTCCATCCGGAGAACGATTCACAACTTTAACACTACAAATGAAGAAATTCCGACGATGAAAATACTACACGCAAAATTTTAAGAAGAAATAGGTTATAGAGGTTGTGAGCACGTTACGCAAACACGTCATCTCATTAGGTTTTAAATGGAACCAATGGAAGATAGCCGCAAACTGCTAATGAAAAAACACGATTTTCGATACTTGCGAATTAACTATCTCATAAATAATTGCAGAATATCGTGAACAAAATCGACCAATTGTTTTTACCACCGAAACTTATATACATACACCACATACCCTCTAAAAGTCTTGGTCAGAGGGAAGCTTATCTGGTTTAAAGCAACATGTATCAAAGGGCGACCGCTTGATCGTCATCATCGTCCATGCCGGCGCAATGGATGGTTTGGTACAGAATACCTTGCTCATGTTTAAAGCCAACCAAAAAAGGGGTGCTTACCATGATGATATGAATTATGATAATTATTCGAAGTGGATCCAAACGCAATTAATACCCAATCTTAAACCTAACCGTGTTGTTGTTGTTGATACAGCACCCTATCATAGTTCCATTAAAAATCATGCGCTGAATTTTTATTGTAAAAAACAGCAAATGATTGACTGGCTGGCGTTTACAAATATTGAACATTCATCGAACATGCGTAAGCCTCAGTTATATAGGGAGATTTGTAGAGTATAAGATATATGAATCGTGCTTCCTCTCGTTGCAAAATTATTCTCTCCCGGAGGGAGGTCTATATTAAACTAAAGAAATTAGACCCCAATAAGGGTCCAGGCGCGGACGAAATCCCACCTAAATTCTTAAAAGAATGTGCATTTGAATTACGTTTGCCACTTCTCTTGATATTTTATAAGTCAATCTGTTGCGGCATATTTCCATCTCAGTGGAAAACAGCACACGTCATACCGATATTTCAGTCCTGACCGTACACAACTACAAATGCAAAAACGTCTCGAAAGTAAATGACCTGCACGTAGGTAGATACAATTGTTGCCCAAAAGGCACAGACATGTCTGTTCTGTAAACCAAGTATATTGTTGCGCTTATCTGTAATTATGTAAACACTAGATAACATGTTTAGTTCATTGGAAAGTAGATGTTAAAGTGTTATTATAGTCTATAGGTATGTCTCCTACCTACATAAATAATAACGCATGAAACTCACGCGTAGGTAACTGACTAATATTGAAATTAGTCAACGTCATTGAACTTGAACAGCTAATGTACCCTGCAATGAACCTGGAACCGCCGCGTGCCGGTGCGGCTCGCTAAGCCGGCGGGCGCCGGGGCGGGGGGCAGGAGCCCCTTGAACTGGCTCACGCTGGCCGTCGGTGCCAGCTCAGCCACTTTGTGGAAAGTAAACAAGAGTAAGTGACTTTAATTATGTACTAATCGTAATACATTATACATGGACCATATGTCCGTTTGTTTGTAATGGAACATGTCGTCACTGTACAGATTTATTAATTCTTAAACCATTAGAAAGCTACAATATTCAGACGAAGTATTTTAATATAAAAGTCCATGAAACATGGAAACTGAGCGAAACGTATTGTTATAATTTAAAAAGTCCTTAGACGATATACAAAGTTTAAAGTTGTTCGTTATTCACTGGACTTAAAATGATATTAGAATCAGAGTAGTTACATACCTACAAAGCAAATAGAAAATATCCACGAACCATGGCGCAATATACTGGATCCGTGCCGTGCTGTCGGCTATCCCGCGCTGGGCATTACACGAGGTTTCATCGCTGTAAATATCCACGAACCATTGCGCAATATACTGAACCCGTGCCGTGCTGTCACCTATCCCGCGCTGGGCGCTACACGAGGTTTCATCGCAGTAAATATCCACGAACCATTGCGCAATATACTGAACCCGTGCCGTGCTGTCGGCTATCCCGCGCTGGGCACTACACGAGGTTTCATCGCTGTAAATATCCACGAACCATTGCGCAATATACTGAACCCGTGCCGTGCTGTCGGCTATCCCGCGCTGGGCGCTACACGAGGTTTCATCGCAGTAAATATCCACGAACCATTGCGCAATATACTGAACCCGTGCCGTGCTGTCGGCTATCCCGCGCTGGGCACTACACGAGGTTTCATCGCTGTAAATATCCACGAACCATTGCGCAATATACTGAACCCGTGCCGTGCTGTCGGCTATCCCTCGCTGGGCACTACACGAGGTTTCATCGCTGTAAATATCCACGAACCATTGCGCAATATACTGAACCCGTGCCGTGCTGTCGGCTATCCCTCGCTGGGCACTACACGAGGTTTCATCGCAGTAAATATCCACGAACCATTGCGCAATATACTGAACCCGTGCCGTGCTGTCGGCTATCCCTCGCTGGGCACTACACGAGGTTTCATCGCAGTAAATATCCACGAACCATTGCGCAATATACTGAACCCGTGCCGTGCTGTCGGCTATCCCGCGCTGGGCACTACACGAGGTTTCATCGCAGTAAATATCCACGAACCATTGCACAATATACTGAACCCGTGCCGTGCTGTCGGCTATCCCGCGCTGGGCACTACACGAGGTTTCATCGCTGTAAATATCCACGAACCATTGCGCAATATACTGAACCCGTGCCGTGCTGTCGGCTATCCCGCGCTGGGCACTACACGAGGTTTCATCGCAGTAAATATCCACGAACCATTGCGCAATATACTGGACCCGCGCCGTGTTGTCGGCTGTCCCGCGCTGGGCGCTACACGAGGTTTCATCGCAGTAAATATCCACGAACCATTGCGCAATATACTGGATCCGTGCCGTGCTGTCGGCTATCCCGCGCTGGGCGCTACACGAGGTTTCATCGCAGTAAATATCCACGAACCATTGCGCAATATACTGAACCCGTGCCGTGCTGTCGGCTATCCCGCGCTGGGCACTACACGAGGTTTCATCGCTGTAAATATCCACGAACCATTGCGCAATATACTGAACCCGTGCCGTGCTGTCGGCTATCCCGCGCTGGGCGCTACACGAGGTTTCATCGCAGTAAATATCCACGAACCATTGCGCAATATACTGAACCCGTGCCGTGCTGTCGGCTATCCCGCGCTGGGCACTACACGAGGTTTCATCGCTGTAAATATCCACGAACCATTGCGCAATATACTGAACCCGTGCCGTGCTGTCGGCTATCCCTCGCTGGGCACTACACGAGGTTTCATCGCTGTAAATATCCACGAACCATTGCGCAATATACTGAACCCGTGCCGTGCTGTCGACTATCCCTCGCTGGGCACTACACGAGGTTTCATCGCAGTAAATATCCACGAACCATTGCGCAATATACTGAACCCGTGCCGTGCTGTCGGCTATCCCTCGCTGGGCACTACACGAGGTTTCATCGCAGTAAATATCCACGAACCATTGCGCAATATACTGAACCCGTGCCGTGCTGTCGGCTATCCCGCGCTGGGCACTACACGAGGTTTCATCGCAGTAAATATCCACGAACCATTGCACAATATACTGAACCCGTGCCGTGCTGTCGGCTATCCCGCGCTGGGCACTACACGAGGTTTCATCGCTGTAAATATCCACGAACCATTGCGCAATATACTGAACCCGTGCCGTGCTGTCGGCTATCCCGCGCTGGGCACTACACGAGGTTTCATCGCAGTAAATATCCACGAACCATTGCGCAATATACTGGACCCGCGCCGTGTTGTCGGCTGTCCCGCGCTGGGCGCTACACGAGGTTTCATCGCAGTAAATATCCACGAACCATTGCGCAATATACTGGATCCGTGCCGTGCTGTCGGCTATCCCGCGCTGGGCGCTACACGAGGTTTCATCGCAGTAAATATCCACGAACCATTGCACAATATACTGAACCCGTGCCGTGCTGTCGGCTATCCCGCGCTGGGCGCTACACAAGGTTTCATCGCAGTAAATATCCACGAACCATTGCGCAATATACTGGACCCGCGCCGTGCTGTCGGCTATCCCGCGCTGGGCACTACACGAGGTTTCATCGCAGTAAATATCCACGAACCATTGCGCAATATACTGAACCCGTGCCGTGCTGTCGGCTATCCCTCGCTGGGCACTACACGAGGTTTCATCGCAGTAAATATCCACGAACCATTGCGCAATATACTGGACCCGTGCCGTGCTGTCGGCTATCCCGCGCTGGGCACTACACGAGGTTTCATCGCAGTAAATATCCACGAACCATTGCACAATATACTGAACCCGTGCCGTGCTGTCGGCTATCCCCCGCTGGGCGCTACACAAGGTTTCATCGCAGTAAATATCCACGAACCATTGCGCAATATACTGGACCCGCGCCGTGCTGTCGGCTATCCCGCGCTGGGCACTACACGAGGTTTCATCGCAGTAAATATCCACGAACCATTGCGCAATATACTGAACCCGTGCCGTGCTGTCGGCTATCCCGCGCTGGGCACTACACGAGGTTTCATCGCAGTAAATATCCACGAACCATTGCGCAATATACTGGACCCGCGCCGTGCTGTCGGCTATCCCACGCTGGGCGCTACACAAGGTTTCATCGCAGTAAATATCCACGAACCATTGCGCAATATACTGAACCCGTGCCGTGCTGTCGGCTATCCCGCGCTGGGCACTACACGAGGTTTCATCGCAGTAAATATCCACGAACCATTGCACAATATACTGAACCCGTGCCGTGCTGTCGGCTATCCCGCGCTGGGCACTACACGAGGTTTCATCGCTGTAAATATCCACGAACCATTGCGCAATATACTGAACCCGTGCCGTGCTGTCGGCTATCCCGCGCTGGGCACTACACGAGGTTTCATCGCAGTAAATATCCACGAACCATTGCGCAATATACTGGACCCGCGCCGTGCTGTCGGCTGTCCCGCGCTGGGCGCTACACGAGGTTTCATCGCAGTAAATATCCACGAACCATTGCGCAATATACTGGATCCGTGCCGTGCTGTCGGCTATCCCGCGCTGGGCGCTACACGAGGTTTCATCGCAGTAAATATCCACGAATCATTGCACAATATACTGAACCCGTGCCGTGCTGTCGGCTATCCCGCGCTGGGCGCTACACAAGGTTTCATCGCAGTAAATATCCACGAACCATTGCGCAATATACTGGACCCGCGCCGTGCTGTCGGCTATCCCGCGCTGGGCACTACACGAGGTTTCATCGCAGTAAATATCCACGAACCATTGCGCAATATACTGAACCCGTGCCGTGCTGTCGGCTATCCCGCGCTGGGCGCTACACAAGGTTTCATCGCAGTAAATATCCACGAACCATTGCGCAATATACTGAACCCGTGCCATGCTGTCGGCTATCCCTCGCTGGGCACTACACGAGGTTTCATCGCAGTAAATATCCACGAACCATTGCGCAATATACTGGACCCGTGCCGTGCTGTCGGCTATCCCGCGCTGGGCACTACACGAGGTTTCATCGCAGTAAATATCCACGAACCATTGCACAATATACTGAACCCGTGCCGTGCTGTCGGCTATCCCCCGCTGGGCGCTACACAAGGTTTCATCGCAGTAAATATCCACGAACCATTGCGCAATATACTGGACCCGCGCCGTGCTGTCGGCTATCCCGCGCTGGGCACTACACGAGGTTTCATCGCAGTAAATATCCACGAACCATTGCGCAATATACTGAACCCGTGCCGTGCTGTCGGCTATCCCGCGCTGGGCACTACACGAGGTTTCATCGCAGTAAATATCCACGAACCATTGCGCAATATACTGGACCCGCGCCGTGCTGTCGGCTATCCCGCGCTGGGCGCTACACAAGGTTTCATCGCAGTAAATATCCACGAACCATTGCGCAATATACTGAACCCGTGCCGTGCTGTCGGCTATCCCGCGCTGGGCACTACACGAGGTTTCATCGCAGTAAATATCCACGAACCATTGCGCAATATACTGGACCCGTGCCGTGCTGTCGGCTATCCCTCGCTGGGCACTACACGAGGTTTCATCGCAGTAAATATCCACGAACCATTGCGCAATATACTGGACCCGTGCCGTGCTGTCGGCTATCCCGCGCTGGGCGCTACACGAGGTTTCATCGCAGTAAATATCCACGAACCATTGCACAATATACTGAACCCGTGCCGTGCTGTCGGCTATCCCGCGCTGGGCGCTACACAAGGTTTCATCGCAGTAAATATCCACGAACCATTGCGCAATATACTGGACCCGCGCCGTGCTGTCGGCTATCCCGCGCTGGGCACTACACGAGGTTTCATCGCAGTAAATATCCACGAACCATTGCGCAATATACTGAACCCGTGCCGTGCTGTCGGCTATCCCTCGCTGGGCACTACACGAGGTTTCATCGCTGTAAATATCCACGAACCATTGCGCAATATACTGAACCCGTTTCGTCACACACGCACAAGCACACGGACGGCTAAGAATATTAATAATACTCAATATATATCAAATAAGCACAAACGATTGATGATGGTCACGTGCGCGAAGGTCGCTCACCATGGGATGGACCACGCGCTCGCCGGCCGGATAGAGAAATGCAAAACAAAGCGCCTATTGGCTTCACCAGCGGAGCGGCAGCACCTCACCTGTGCTCACAGACATCTGTAATACTTATACAGTATTATAAAGCATAGTGTCACTCGTGTAGAATCTGTGTATTAAGAGAAGTTCTATGTAAAGAAAGAGTATTGTTTAAAGCGGAAATATTTGTTTGTTGGTTATAAATAATCGACTAACTCTGAAACTACTCGACCGTCTTTGAAACATATTACACCATTATTAAGGCACAATATCCAGTATCACACACGAAATTGTATCCTGCAATTGGAGCGCGCAACAAATCCTGGGTTCGCATCACGGGAACATAACTAGATGTAGTGCAGTAATTTAAACAACTTGTTATATAAAATCGTATAATTCGGTACCAAGTTAAAAGAATGTTCTTATCGCTCTGCGAAATTGTTATCAAAGTAAACACTTTTCATAAGGTACAAAAACTACAACATTCTTAGACAAATATACACATCGAGCATACAATGTTCATAATCTTGCAATAAGCAGAGCAAGTAGGTTTCACTATATTTACCCTGATAAATAATTTAAATACGTAAACGTACATAAATTCGTACAAACATAGAACCTCAACGGCTACTTTTCAAATATAATCACATTGACTTAACGGATATCAGTCAATTATTGAGAAGTCGTAGAACGTTAGCCATCCTCGAACTAAACTGGTACAAATAACATTCTTAAAGGTTATGACAACAAGGTGTCTGTCTAGCAAAGTATTAGAATTTTATAACGCAATACCTACAACGTTTTACTTCCTTAAATATTGGCCTAGGTCACAATATTCCATGATGTTACGTTGTATTATTATTATTAATTTGGTTTCAAGCTCGCTTTCTAGATACATGCAGTTGTCCAGTTTAGGTATATGTAGGAGCTTCCTATGGCCTTAAGATCTCAGAGGGCGCTCTTGAAATGAAGACAGGCGGCGGCGACTCGGGGTAGGACTGCAGCGCGTGGTGCAAGGATCGCTCTGAGTTCTTCACCAGCCCCTGCAGGAGAGTCTGCTGCTCCAACAGCAGCGTGTTAAGGTGCCTCATCTCCTGGTCTATCTTTTTTAGATTAAACGTTGTCTGGTCGATCTTCTCCTGCATTCCACGAATCTCCAAGTTTACGTTCTGGTCATTTGACTGCATCTCACTTTTGAACTTCGGTGAAAACTTGCTCCTGTGTAACATTTCTTTTACAGACTTACTAGATTTAACCTTATTTAGTTGAGCCATCTCGTATGCCGCCATCATGATATCCGTTGGTAATCGTTTTTCATTTGGGTTCAAAGGTTTGACGCTCAAAATTACTTTCCCGGCCTCGGGAGACACTAAAGCAGTTCTGTAGACGTACTTGTGAAGGCACGCGGGCAGCCAGGCGCTAAACAACCCCATCTCTACAAATAGAATCAACTTAGTTTGACGAACGAGTTTGGATAAGCCGGCAGTTTTCCGCAAACCTTGGATGTCGTGTACCGCGATACCGACGAGCAAATTCATCAGAATTATTGTCACAAACATCACAAATAGAATAAAAATAAACTGAGACGATAACTCGAATATTAATGGCGGATCGTCTTGAGTCGGATCGTTAATGAGAATATTGAGATTTAGTTCGCCTACCATCATAGCTAAAGTGCTGATGAAACCCATCAAAGGATTTGAAAACATTTCCTCGTTTGGAAATACTACGCAGAAACAAATGGCGAAACCAAAAAGTAGACATATGTATGCCAAGAGTAGTTTTAAAAACTCGGTTAACACTTTTTGGTACATGGCGACATAGTCTCCAAACATGGGCAGCTGGCCCATCATCAGCATGAGATTGGTCCAGGCTCCAAGCACGGCGTATCCACCCACGTGATTTTGCCAGCTGTAGTCGTTGTTGATGCTGTACAGCGAAAATACCGACAACAAAACAAACCATTCTAACAAATTTTCAAACGATGTAAAATACTGACAAATACTCGAGTATCCCGTAATACCTGTCAACTTCCGAGCAATCTCAAACGCCGTAATTGCGATGAGAATCCATCTTTCAAACTCAATCGGATTATCTTCAAGGATATCCCCCAGTAAAGACTGTTTTTGGCAAAGCTCATTTAAAACTCCGTACTTCTTGGAATACCGTCCGGAACAAGTTTTTACTACGGCCGTGAGAGCGTAAATAGACAAAAATATAACGAAAAGAAAACAAAAGATTAATCTCGCAAGATAAAATTTTCTTATCTTGCGCCATTTCATGAACAAAAAAGCCGAGCATAATGGATGTAGCAAAATATCTTTTTGACCTTCATCAACGAGTATATTTAAGTACGTGATTTCGCGGGGATAGGAGAATTTCAAGAGTCGACCAAAGTCGAATTCTATTTGTACTTCTTCATTACCTTCTGTAGATCGACTCAGAGAAATACCATTATCCAAGGTATGTCGAAGGATTGCTAGAGATTTCGGTGTTTTCCTGGCAATAACACTTAAGGCCGTGTGACCCTTTTTCGATTTAGATGTGACGTCAGCCCCAAGAAATATTAAAGTTTCTACACATTGGGTAAGGCCATCCATAGCAGCCAGATGAAGGGGCGAAAATCCATAGGCATCTTTCTTGTTAACTTGTGCACCCCAACTGACAAGCATGTCAATAACATCGCAGGCGCGTTCAGAACGGCAAATGGCTGCGTGTAAAGGGGTTCGTTTATCGAAGTCTTCTGAATTCGGATCTGCATTACCATCTCTTAATAACACTTCAACGCACTCAATACTTGACGAGCGCGAAGCGAGGTGGAGCGCCGTGAACCCTCTATAGTTTTTTGTGTTTGCCTTGGCGCCTTCTGATACTAAGAGCTCTACACATTCGGCATAGCCTCGAGCTGCGGCTAAATGTAAGGCGGTACATTCCTTGTCTCGCTGTTTCGTTACACCATTCACACTTAATTTTGTTTCCTTTAATAAATACGCTAAACATCGTTGAGCACCTAATTCAGCGGCCAAATGAAGAGCATTCAAGCCACCGGAGGTGACGTAGCCGGGGTCGACGCCGCGTTCAATGAACAGCTCCATGCACTCGACGGCGTCACTGCGGACGGCACAATGCACGAGGTTGTCCTCGCTGCCGGCGCGCTGCACCACGGCGTGCAGCGAAGCGTCGTGCGCGATCAACACTTCAGCCACCTCCAAAGAGTTCCCGAACGCAGCGCAATGGAGGGGACTGAAATATTTTGGGGCGAAGTCAACATCAGCCCCACGGGATATGAGATACACTACTGCTCTGGCCGCTCCACTGAAGGCCGCTAAATGCAGTGCGGTGAGGCCATTAGATTCTGAATAATGAATATCTGCTCCTGCATCTAATATAGTTGGTAATAATTCTTCCCGCGCTAAGAAAGCCACCCAGAGTAGAGTCAAACTTAAAACTGCTTCAGGTGCTGAGCTGATGTGTTCCTCGACGTTATCCATCGTGATCAATCCACATTCAACATCATCGAAGAATCGGCCGGCTCCCAGCGACAGGGCGCGTTCACACAGACCCCGGCGTACGACCTCGTCCGTTAGCTTGGCTTCTGGGTCCGGTGCGAGGACGTCAAAACTGAGGTACATATTTGGGACATCTTCGGCGGGTGGGGAGGGCCCCACGAAGAGGTACTCCTTTGCTTTGACTAGATCGTGGGCTTCCAGTAGGTCTAAGTTTCGGGCATGTCGTGGTAAGTAGGTGGTGTTGAGAGGGAACTCCTCGGGCTCGCGCGGGCGGGAGCTGAAGCTGCTGTGGAGACGCGAGCGCGTGGGCGTGGACGCCGGCGTCTGAAGCGCCGATGGCCAGCCCATCTCGCGGTAACCGAAGTTGTCCATGGCGGGAATGTGACTGAGCGGGGGGCGATCCATTACCCGCTATCTTATCTGGTTTGTTTTAGCAGTACTCCGCAAACTTTGGATTGTGCTTCAAGTAATTCAATATGCTACGTTTACTGCGCCTTATTGTTTCACATGTTCAATCGTCATTTCAGGTGTCTGCTCGCGGAGGACTCTTGTTTGCTTCTGAGAGTGAATGACTTTATCAGGTAGTCATGTTTGATTGGAACGTTTACTTAGCGGTGTATTGGTTTAATGGAAGCACACAAATAACATTTAGGTCGACACGTGACATAGTTTGTTTATGTCATATTATTTTAAATAAGGTACTATGTAGGTTGGAAGATCGGGTTGTACCAACGACCAGTTATCCCGATTGTAACATTTAAATGTACAATTAAAGAAAACACCTAGGCACATAGCTAAGAATTTGTTAGTACACAAATTACTAACTAAGTTTCACAATTAATGAGATGATAGAGCGTCTGTTGGAGATAGATTTGGCCGCTAACTCTTGGCACTGGCACAATCATATTGTTATTTTATAGTACAATTTTTACTTTATTGAAGCTGTACCTGTATGAATAGGAAGTCTTTAAATGTAACGCATGTAACATATTGTGATGCACCTCTCTGGAGGTAATCGAGCTTTGATGCCAGTGCAAAGACCTCTCACATTTACGGGACAAGCTGTGTATAAGCTTTATGGTTTACAAACATAAGCAATGAGACAATGAAAACGCGCGCAAACAGCTCGGTGAGGTCTTTGGCTTTCCATTAGCGTTTTGGTGGTTTTCTCATTGATATGGAGTCTAAAGGCTTACACTCCATATCAATGAGAAAAGAAATAAATCTAAAGAAATATTTAAAAAAAAGCAAATAATTATAAAAATGGCTAGTGTTTACATTTATGATCAATTGATATCTATTAAGATGGGAATTTACACTCAATAAAGTTCCACGTGTTGTCGTGCGTATGAAGCAATCTATCAAATGACGGATAGTCTGCAGCTGAGCCTCCCTATATTTGATAAAATCTGTGTGAACGGATGGCAGCCTGCATCTTGCCGACCATAAGGCTAGTCGTACAAGTACAGCGGTGTATGTGTGCTGTCTGCAGCGCGTCATTCACTGGATGATTGCCGGAAGTACACTTAGTATCGGTAACTTCTTAATCATGCACGTCGCACGTCTGATCTCCTCGGAGTCACGTGGTCATATTCGATTGATTATTTACAATTAAATCGTTGCTTCTATCGTTTCGATGTAATTTTGCTTTAAAAGGACCAACCTGGACAACTGTGAGACTAATTTATTGTCATACCCTAAGTTGACGAAAGTATATTGATCTTTGTATCTAATTGTAAAAAAACTAAAATGTCTTTCAGATATCATAGCATACTTATTACTAGATATTGCTAGATTTGAAATTTCAAGTAAGAATATTTGTACATACATGTTAGATAAACAACATACTGCCGATTACATTCTTTTAAAATGTATCTTCTTTTCTTTTATTTGGGTTACCTGGAAGAAATCGCTGCTTAGCGATATTGTTGTCAAATATTTTGTTTTCTTTTGGTTTCATTTATTGTATTTTATGTGTTTTTTTGACAATAAAGTGTGTTGTACCTAGTCATGGAGTAAAATCCGTTGAGAATATAATCACATACAAGATATGCACGTTTATCACCAGATAAAGTAAGTCCTCAATTGGTAGAACGTAAGTAAACCCAAATTAAAATATGTATTTCTGAACATTAACAATTACATACTTGTTCTTATTGACGTCAAATAAAGCATGACTCTACCACCTTTGCGAAAACCTTTTTTAATCGTTGCGAAGCATTTGCTAATTTTTAAATACGTCTAAGGAGAGCCAGATAGTTTCTAGCGCCCTAGTACCTCATGGACATTCAACTACATTGCTACATTATACTTTTACTTACAATGATTGAGTATTGAAAATCGAGTCACCGACAACGTCCCCGAATATAGGGCATCCTAGTACCTAACCGTTTTACGGATACACAGATAGTAAGAAATGCCCCCAGTTACTCGCGCCACTGACTCAGTCATTTACAACTGGCACTAACTGATAATGGATTGCATTTCATATTCTTGCGCCAACTGCCTGGCCAGTGGCAGGTTGGCTGTATCGGTTGGTCCCTGGCCGCTGAGGAAGTGAGTGGAGTTGAGTGCTCGGTGAAGGCAGACTTAACATTAATTGTCTTTCAGCGCTTAACAAGTGCCCTGCTTACTTTAAAATATAGTTAGACTAGACACAATAAGTACAAAAATTTAATTTTAAAGTATTGATGAGATTAGTACAGAATGAATTTCGTAGGTACAATAGTTTCATAAATGAAGAAAGAGCGCAGCTGGAAACAAGAATGAAGTCATCCCTCATTGAACCATCCTTTATTTAAACGGCAAGGTTGCGTCACTGAGCTCTTGCTACTTAAGATATATTAGGTCTTTACCTATGAAATTGCCGTTTTTCACGAAATAAATGAAGCGTAATTTTTTTATATATTTTTTATTTCTATTAATCAAAATAATCACCCATGCAATCAATGCATCTTTGCCAACGCATTGGTAGCTTATTGATGCCTTTCTTGAAGAAATCAGCTGGACGGGAGGCAACAAATTCTTCAAAAGCATTTTGTACTGCCTCTCGGGTATTGAATTTTTTTCCCGCCAAGAAGTTATCCAAATTCTGGAAAAAGTAGAAGTCTGTAGGCGCAAGGTCTGGTGAGTACGGCGGATGACGGAGAACTTCCAACCCCAACTCTTGTAGCTTGGAGACCGTCTGCTGTGCAGTATGAGGTCGCGCGTTGTCGTGCAGGAGCAGTGGAGCCGAACGATTGACCAAAGCTGGTTGGAGACGTGCGAGCTTCTCCATCATTGTGTTCAGTTCTTCACAGTACACATCTGAAGTAACGCTTGTCCCGTTTGGCAAGAAGCTGTGATGAATTACACCCGCGTTAGACCACCAAACAGTGACCATCACTTTTCTAGGGGTAAGTTTTCGTTTAGGGCATTGTTTGGGTGCTGAACCAGGGTCCAACCAACTTGCTGAGCGCTTACGATTGTCAAACAGGATCCATTTCTCGTCACAAGTAACAATGCGGTTCAGAATTCCTTCATTTGTATGCCTGCTGAGCAGTGCAATGCACGTCTCCACGCGTACTTCGCGCTGGCGGTCATTGAGTTCGTGGGTTACCCATTTGTCAAGCCTTTTTTACCTTGCCAATTTGACGCAAATGGACCAATATTGTTTTGATGCTAACGTCGAAAGCTGCTGCTAATTCAGCCGTGGATTGAGTTTCATCAGCTTCCACAATTACCTTTAATTCGTCATTGTCGACCAAAGTTTTCGGACGACCACGGGGTTCATTTTTCAGGTCAAAAATTCCAGAACGGAAGCGGGTAAAACAATAACGGGTGGTGCGTTCGTTTGTAGTGTTCGCTCCGTAAACGTCGTTGATGTTGCGTGCCGCTTGTGCCGCTTTGCTGCCACGACGGTACTCATACTCCATAATTACTCGAATTTTTAACTTATCCATGATGACGAAAAATGTTCGAATGCGTTGAAAACAAAACACTAACTATTAAACAAATGACGATTTTAGAAAAAGAATTCCATGTTTGTCAAATAAAATTAATTTGAAATTAGAATTATCAGTAAAAAAAAAAAATATTTTCATTTGAAATGGCCAGTACGGCAAAAAGGGCAGTTTCATAGGTAAAGACCTATTATCAACTGCAGCAGATGTAAAAAAGATGACATCCATCAACTAGCGTTTCAACAATATTTTAAAGAATTATTCAATTATTAAGTTAACTTATGCTTCTTCCATATTATCCTAAGCTGACCGTAAAACAATGTGGTACTTAAATACACTCACATATATACATATATCTACAACTTACACTCGTGTTAGAGGAACCGGAGGCGTATTCAACGAACTATCAGATTTTTTAAGGGGGTGTTTAAAGAATGTTCTTATAACAAACGAAACGAGGAACAATTCTTTATAATCAGACTATAATCGATATATATAATATCTTCTTTCAGGTCCATTCAAATGGACCAGGTCCAGGAAATGGCTCTCTCTAATTAAAGGTAAGACTACAGTTCATGGTAGAGGTGGTCGTTGAATAAAAACGTTGAATAAAAGGGTGTATTTTTGATTTGAGAGTAACGCAAGCAAGTGATACACTGTCTAAAATATTTTTTAACTTGTCTCCTAGCATGCGATATCCAGAATTTGCTTCTTATGAAGTTAAGCATTATTTGATGTCCACCGTGCATTGTTGCATTGTGAGCATCTGCAATAATAACCACGGTAAGATGACTTACCTCGGGCACAATTATAGGATGTCTACTATCATAACTTAGATCCGCCAAATGAATGCGTCCTCCAACTCTCAAAATACCCTTTTCATCAACGAAAGGATTTAGAGAACGGAGTTTTCTTGATTTAGCAACGGTGCCTTTGCCATCATTAGCCTCAAGTTGCCGTATTTCGTTTTGAAATCGTTTTCGTTGCAATAGCTTGATACAAGTTGATAATGCTTCTTCCTTCTCTCCTGGTGATATTTTCTTTGATAATTTCTCATTTTTGTAAGACTTCAAAAATTTATAACTCTTCGCAGGTAAGCTACAATTCTTAAAAATTTTTGAAGTGATGAATATTTACTATAAACAAGTTGTTTTTCTTCTTCTAAGCTATTCTTGACTAAATCTTGATTTTCAGCAACCAAATACCTAATTTCGATTTCTCTCTTACCTCTCTCTTCTTCCTTAGTCGTGTAGTTCGGTTCACACAACTCTACCACAGCAATTCAGGTCCGTGCCACCAAAGAGTTTGATGCTTCAGTTGTTTTGGTGACATACCTCTTGAGGCGATATCTGCAGGATTCATTTGTGTACTGACGTGCCTGATTTGTTGTGAGTCTAAAATTGTTTAAATTTCAGACACACGATTACTAACAAAAGTAGTCCAACTGGACGGCAGCCCTCTTAACCACGCCAAGACTACAGTTGAGTCCAACCATGCGTACAAATCTTCCTTTCAATCCACAAAATTCCAATCTTGGGATGGACAGTTCCTTTTCGATTGGTGAAACTTTAGTTTTAGCTGTAATCTACAACACATTGAATGTGCCGTCAGCATTTAATGTTTTTAAATATACAACTGCAGCATAAGCAGAGTGCGAAGCATCTGCAAATACATGCAGCTCTGTATTGAAACTCTTTCTGTACTGAACCCGCCTAGGTATGTTGAGATCCTTCATACACACGAGGTGATTCGTGTCGCTCTCACTCAACAGTTCGCTGGGCAGTTCTTCATCCCATGAAGGGTTCGATTTCCACAACTTCTGCATGAATATTTTGGCTATCACCACCGGCGCCACCCACCCTAAGGGATCGTAAATGCGCGCAATATCTGAAAGAACTTTGAAAATTGTGAAGAAAGAAAATTGTTCAGTATACACAATATTCCATTGTATTCATAATACCTTTGCAAAATTATCCTCCTGGATAACTAAAGACTTCTCTGCCAACTGCTCGCCTTGCCCTATATGTATCATAAAATCAGGGTCATTGCTGCTCCATTTTTGCAACTGAAAACCTAAGTTTAACAGGCTGTTAATTTGCTCTTATATCATCAATGCCTCCTTAGATTCACACCCAGTCATCAAGTCATCAACATAATAATCGTTTTTAGTGATCTCAGCAGCCACCGGAAATTTGCTGCCTTCAATTTCAGCCAATCTCTGTAAACACTTAACTGCAAGGTACGGAGCACGCGCTTTGCCAAATGTCAAGGTAAATAGCTCGTAGTGATTAAATGGCTCGTTTTTAGAATTTCTCCACAGGATTCGCTGAAACCGAGTGTCATCGCTATGTACTCTCACCTGTCTGAACATTTTAATAATATCAGCAACAATACATATAGGATGGAGACGCCATCGCATTAACAAATGCCTAAGATTTTGTTGAATCTTAGGACCTACAAGTAAATTGGCGTTGACTGATACCCCATTTTGACTTCCTTACACGAAGCATCAAAGACAACTCTCAACTTTGTTGTTGTCTTATCCTCCCGGAAAACCGCGTGATGTGGAGGATAAACCGCGTTAAAACCATGTCTTACTCTAGAATTGTCAATAAGTACCATATGACTTAAATCTAAATATTCTTCTAAAACTTTACTGTACGCTATTTTGAGTTTTTGATTCACTGTAAATTTCCGCTCTAATGATTTGAAATGTCTCTCTGCTATTCCTTACGATTTTCCATATTGACGTACGTCACGTACGTGCAAATTAATTGTCTTCTCACTCGCTGCGGCTGTTTGTGGCACTTTCCCTGAAATAGCCCAACCAAAGGTTGTATTCTGCGCTAATAATCGTCCTTAGGGGTGTTTAATCATGTCACTCAACAACAACTCACCGTAAACCTCAGCTATAAGCAAAACATCTATTTTGCCTGGTGTTGTATAACCTGGATCAGCTAGTATTAGATTATTAATACTTAGCCAATCAGGCATATTGATGTACCTAGAAGGAAGAAGAGCTGTCAATGATCCCAACACAAATGCATTAACTTGGATTGTATGATTTGAATTATGGTGTGACTCTAACGACAACGTTACACATATTTAATACTCAACTCACCATTACTCAATTCTGACTCGTGACCACTTACCGGTGTACGCCTTAATCCAAGCGTTTGCACGGTATTTTCGGTGATAAAAGAGGCTTAAGAGCCTTGATCAATTGAAACTCTACACAAATGTCTTAAACCTAAACGCGATCGAACCTTCACCACCACTGTGGCAAGTAACACTTGCGAAGGCTTCTCCACAAAATTTGTGATAATTTTCATATCGTTGATTGTTTACAATTTTTTACAGAGTGCGATGGAGCTAGGCAGTGTCAAACACAATCGTCTATTTTGAACGAACCCGTGGCGTTTGGTAGGCGTTAATTTGCTATATTGTTTACAATTATACAGATAATGGTCTTCTTCACACATGGCACACTTCAATTTATCTGATTTGGTGACTGTAAAGCACGAACCTTCTCAGCTCTATGACAACGATTCGAAATTCTTGGGTACTTAGTCGAATCGATCATCTCCAACGTTCGGAACCTGGTTTCCAAAAACTCACGCAATTCCTTCCATGGAATACTTATAATACTTTTATTTATTAACAAAACAATTTTTAACATTGTTGTGGGACACCCTTGTTAAGCACGCAGACCTTTACTAAGGGTGTCCACTCTTCCAATCGTTATACAATTCAAGCAGTTATACACTGAAAAAACAATTATTCGACGTCTTTGTCTTATAATTGTGTGGCTATATCTTGTGTTAGCTAGTGATACGATCATGATTTACCAATCTTCATCTCCCACTGTCGTAGAGACTCGTGATCAAGCTTCGACCCTACTAGGAAAACAATGATAACATCCCAGGTGCTCGTCTGTACCCCCAGGTTTTTTTTTATTTTTTACTTTTTTATTTCTTTGGGAAACTTACAGCTAGTTACAAACATATTTAAGATAACATAAAACATAGAAAGCCAGTTTACAGATTTCCACTTAAAAAGGTTGTTAAGAGATGTCAAGCACGACGATGTAGTATCCAGCATACCTTTGATAGCTGAAGCAGACTCAGTGTTTATTTGTCGCTGCCCAAATAAGTAAGTAATGTAGTTTTTGAACTGCTGATAAACTGGGATTTTTATGAATGAGCGAAGTAAATAAATCAAAATTGAATAAAGATTCAAGTCGGGTATCTATACATTGTTTTTCACAGCAATCAGTTAAAATTTTATTCAAGTTTTTCGCAATGAAATAAAACCTCTAATATCCCGGCTAATCACAGACCCATCAGCCTCCTCAAGGCGGAACGAAAAGGCTATGGCGAAACTTGTCGAAAGAGTCATACCTACTCTCTTGAATGCGGAACCATCTGTTTCCAACGGATGGCAATCCCCTCATGATTCCCCATCAGTTTGGCTTTCGCGCTAAGCACTCTTGCCTTCAGCAAGTGCATCGTATAGTCGAGTACATACTCGACGGCTTCTATCGACGGCGTCATAAAGTGGTCGCAGTCTTCTTTGATGTAGCCAAGGCCTTCGATAAAGTCTGGCACAGCGGTCTCGTTTATAAACTGTACAAAATAGGCTTACCGGATCGCGTAGGTAGGATAATCGCGTCGTTTCTCAAAGATCGTACGGTTCGTTTTAAACATGAAGGCACGCTTTCTGCGCCTCGTCCCATAAAGGCTGGCCTCAAAAAGCCTCAAGGCTCAGTCCTCGCCCCTCTGTTGTACACCGTGGACACCAAGGACATTCCCATCGCGCCGAAAGGCATCGAACTCGCCCTCTTTGCCGACGACACCGCCCTTTACACCAAAGGTCACAGTGTCCCGCAGCTCGTCACCAGAATCAAAAAGGCCGTAAACGCCCTCGGTGTATGGTTTCAAAAATGGCGCATTGATGTGAATCCAGACAAGAGTTCTGCGATTCGCTTTGACCCCAAACGCCGTCGTCCCGCTGACGATCCCCAAGTTCGAATGTTAGGCATTCCCATCCCCTGGAAGTGCACTACTAAATACTTAGGCGTCGCCTTAGACCTGACGCTTTCGTTCAAGCCACACATCGATAGAGTATAGAAACTCGCCCGTCTTTACTTAGGCCGCCTAAATAGCATGTTAGGAGAAAAAGTAAAATGTCTTTCAGAAACAGACGTACACTTTACAAGGTCTGCGTCAGACCCGTCATGACATATGCCTCGCCAATCTATCCCACGCCAAACCCTCCGTCCTGCACAAACTGCAGGTAATTCAAAATCTCTTTTGCAAAACCTGCACAGAGATCTTGAATTACCTACAGTGCAACAGCACCTCAAAACGTTCTCGGAAGCGTTCTTCAAACGCTCCGAAACCCACCCCAATTCCTTAGTTTGAGCTTGTCTCGTATACTACCCCTGTCCTTGATTCGAAGTTCAAAGTCCCTAGGCCTAGAAATGCGCAAGCGGACATTCCACAAAGCTGACATCCGCTCTCGAAACCCTTCTGGCCGTAAATTCTAATTCTTATGTTAACTCGAATTAACGTAACTTCTCTTAATGTAATTTTATTTAACTTCTCTTCGCAATTTTGAGTACCATCAGTGCTACGAATTCACCTTCAGTGCTATGTAAATCCTAGCGGGTGAACCTTCTGGACCCTGCTTGTGCGGCCTTTTTCTCCAATTGGCCGTCGCTTCAAATGAAGGCTGTGAGGCAAAAATTGCTCGAGTCATTCAGGGGGTTTTTTAGTGGGTAGTGGCTCTGGTAGGCTCGAAGCGAGTCCCACATAACCTCGAACTTGCGCGCGCGGGGTATGCGTACGAGCATTTTTTTAGAGAGGAACAAAAAAAGAAATTATAGAAAAGAAGTTCTTACTACGATAGCGATGGGTAACTCAGGAGTGATAGATTAAAAAGATATATATCACTCCGTTTGAATAAATCACTCTTTATATCCCCTGATATCCAAATGTATCACTGTATCTTTACAACTCACTCGCTCACGAACGCGTCGTATGATTATCTCGCTCGCACATAGCTATGAAAAGAAGTCTCGCAACTCGCAACAAATAGTTTTCAAAATACATCGTTTCAGAACCCGTTATTTGGTACCGATAAATAGTTTCGTTTCGATACCGCAAAATGGCGCCATCTCTAAGAAACATCAGCCGATTAAACCAAATCAATCAGTAATCTTTCATTTCATCATATCTTTTATATCTCTCATTGATATGTTTGATTGAGTTGAGCGGAGCAAACCTAGTGAGTGAAACCTAGCGAGTAGCGAGAGTGACATGCATGAGCAACTGATACATTTGTGATATAGATAGATACAATAGAGTGATACATATCACAGTGATCGAAAGATACATATCAATCTTTTCGTTTCAGTGATACATTTTGCCCATGACTGCTACGAACTCTAATGTAGTGAAAACGACCTGTGAAATTTGGACCGCGCAACTAGTGCGGGGACTAGAGAGTGTAGGAAGGCAGTCAGCAATCAACGTGACTTTTTTTTGCCGCCGAAGCACAACCCTCACGGGAGGGAGGTGGAAGATTCGTCATGAATACCACCGCAGCCGTCTGCGGGGTGATGTGTGCCCACTAAAAACCACCTTACCTGCTGTAGCATGGGAATACTGTGCAGCCTTCATCTGAGCGACCCCCGGGTTGGGAGGTGGGTGCACAAGCAGGGACCCGCTAGACGATCACCCGCTGAGAATACTAGTCACTTAAGGTGCAAATGACATTTTATATGATGATTATACGGCCTGGGCAGCCTTAAGCTGGTCCAGATTAGCCAAAAGTTGATCGGGGGATCCGAAAGTGCATTTCTCGGTCTACGGACTTTGTACCTCGACGGCATGGACGGAGCAGTTTAAGCTACTGACTCGCGTATGAGGGGATAGGAGGCTCTTCGGATCGCTTGAAATAAGCGGTGGAGAGCGTCCTAAGATGTTGTTGTATTGTAGGTAAGTCAAGATCCCTGTGCAGGTCTGCGTTTCGCACGTACCACGGAGCATCCGTGGCCCGGCGGCAGGACAGATTCTGGACTAGTCATGACTGGTCTGACGCAAACCTTAAAAAGCGTTCGCTTGTTCCTAAGAGACATTTTACTGTGCCTGCCTAACATACTGTTTAGGCGGCCCATGTACATACGGGCGAGTTTGGTAACTCTGAGTATGTGAGGTCGGAATGAAAGCGTACGATCGAGTGTTACGCCTAGGTACTTGGTGGTTTGTGACCACGGGATGAGCGTACCTAGCATTCGGATATGGGGGTCGCAGGGGCGACGGGAAGCGCATCGCAGAGCTTTTCTCTGGATGCAAAGTCAAGGATATCAGGGGAATGAAGCGGGTTATCCGGGTAATAAGGGGGTGTGACAGGAGAAATTACGTCAAGATCGAGTGACTTCGTGATGTCTAGAAGTTGACGACCGCTGGTGTTGGTCGACAAGCATGTCCAGTCAGTATGTTTGTAATTGAAGTCGCCGAACATAATGACGGATTGCCTTATGAAATGAAATGAAATGATAAAATGAAAATGAGTTTGAGTAAGGCCTCGAAGTCACTACGAAGGGGCGGTGTTCCGGAAAAAATATAGACCGAGACTATGATTATGGTCCTGTGACCTGTCATACCCAGCCTACACACCGTGGCCTCCATGTTGGTGAGAGGAGGCGTGGGAATCAGTGAACAGTGAATGCTCTTCTTGTAGTATATGGCAGTGCCGCCTCGTTGGACGAGAACAGGCCTGTCATCACGCACAAGAGAGTATTTAGGAATAAAAAGACCCCTTGTTTGATGGGGTTTTAAGAATGTCTCCTGAACAAGGATTAACTCCTGCTCGATGTTCTTAATGAACAGTTTGTGCTCGGGAATTTGGCTGGTTAGACCTCTGATGTTAAACGAGATCAGGGATAAACCCCTTGGTTTGGTCCAACCAGTCCTGGCGCTAGTTGGAGGATTCATTATAGATGTACTTATAATGTTTTTAATAGAGATTCGTACTCGAGGAGTACCAAAAGACGTTCATGTGGGTCGCGGGTCACGCGCAGTTTGCGCGCGCATTCTGCAATTTGATTCATATCAACACCTTTGATAGTGTCGTATATTAGTTTAAAATCCTCGGCCATTGAAGGCTGAGGAGTGGATTGTGGGCCTGCTGCTGGAGCAGGGCAGGTGGGTGCAGCCAGGCGCTGTCTCCAAGCGAGCACAGGAGTGGGCGTGGGCTGGGCGGGCTTTGCTACCGGGGGAACCCGGTGGCCCAGCTCGGGAAATTGATAGTATTAATAAGGGGCGGGGCCTGACTGGGCGCCGCCCTCCTATTAGTATGTCAGATTGTTCGGGGTGCTCGAGGGCAACCCCTGTAGTTTGCTATATGGCCGGACTGGCCACACAGTACACAAGCGGGTGGAGAGGTCCACTCGGGAGTGCGATTGCACTCCTTAGTGGTGTGCGGCTCCAGGCACTTAACGCGCCTGGGGCTCGCGGCACAGTTGATCGCCGCATGCCCGTAAAGTTGACAGCGGTGGCACTGCCCGGGGTAGCCACGGCGATGTGGCATCTCAACAGAGATTGTGGAGAGGCCGCAGATAGTGCGGGCCTCACGGAAGAACTCAAGTGACTTTGGCGAGTTGGTCAGAATGACCAAGGCCAAGGGGAAACGACGGCCTGCAAGAATATTTAAATTAGGAATGCTTGTGGAATAAACGAGGTAAAAAAATTCGTATAAAAAAACATATCCCTCTAGAGATTTTAATTTCCGAAAATACTGAAATGGCAAAAACAAAAATGGCAGAATAGAACAGTCGACGTCGCAGTAGGCGTGATGGCCTATAATTGTCTGACACCACCCTGAGTTGGTAAATCTGCCAACCCGCAGTAGGCGTGATGGCCTACAATTGTCGGACGCCACCCCTGAGTTGGGAGAGGCTGATATCCCTCTAGTGATTATTTAGGGTACCTAATTAGTAAAAGTATCACACCAATCGATCGTCCGTCGATTGACGTCGACCCGTCGACGTAAAATACTTAGAAAAATACACAATCTTGCAAAGATTTTAATTTCCGAATCAAATTCTTCTCTGAATTTGTCCATTTCCAAATTTAGTTAAAATTTAGTTACCAACTTAATACATGTAAACCGCATATCAGTGTATGTACCTGTGAAATCTTCGTTTTAGTATTGGCGTTTATAATTAAGTATTTGTAAACCTTTGTATACAATATAAAAATATATCAGTCATTGGTCCTTTTAAAATCCTATTTCAAAGTAACGTTTGGAGGAGAGGCATCCTACGTTTAAATGTTTTTGAATACTGTAATTATGATAATATAGTACAATTTACACATATACAATATGTGCATAGTTTTGTTTAATGCGTGGCAATTCATTCATTCATTCGATTAATTTATTTTTGTTATTACTTAATATATTTCTATACTTATAAGCACAGGAATAAAAACATATATTGACGTATAAAAACACACACATACACACCCTCATAAACACAAACACATTAAGAGACACATCCGCTGCTAATGTATTGGCCTACTGTAATAGTAATAAGTAATGTATATAATGTGGTTAACTGTTATTGGCTTCACATGTATTGTAAACCTTTTTTATATATAATAGAAATAGGCAATGAGCTGTTGTTAACCTGAATATGATAAAATAAAAATAAAAAATAAATTCACCGTGGCCTGACATACATGAAATAATCGATGAACCCCCAGATTGAACCCTGAATATTGAAGGGAGATTGAAGCCCAAACACACCAACTGCATGGCCCCAAAGTAAGCAGAGCAGAAACATACATAAATATAAAGTCATGGTGACTTAAAAAACAAACGTCTGTATTCATCGTACAAATTTATGCCCCAACGAGGACTCGAACCTAGGTTCTCCAGCGTACGAGGCAGGGCTACTACCCACTACTCTCCTCGGCCGCCAAATTGGGACAATATTTAGGACAGCAGTTATCTCGCATGGTACGAAAGCTTCATCGACATCGACCCAGAGCGGTAGGCTAAATAATTCGAAGCCCTATTTAGAAATTGAATTTAAGTAATGAGAAGATAATAATAACCAGTACGTACAATATCAATTAAGTCGCAGCATGCTTCATTCATTCCAAATGCTTCATTCCTTCCTGGCTTTCGGCTGCCCAGGTTAGGAATAAAATAAATGTTATTTTTTTTATAAATAGTATTTTTTTCTTAATTTAATGCTTGGGTAATCGTAGGGTAGCACATAATAAAATACTGATGCTATAATAAGCAATATTATTGTAACTGCAAGGTAGGCTGGAGGGGTGTGGGTTGCTGCACACATATTCCCACAATCATTTGGTACTTTGGCTGGGCAAGGTATGAAAATAATGTTGTCACACCTACTCAGTCATTAGATAATGTACTTCTCATATATATATTAGAATAAATACATTACAAAACTATGTCTTTTAAGTATTTTCTAACTTTTTAATATTTTTCGATTCCAAACTTATTTTGAGTTTACAATATCAAAATTTTGATTATTCTACTACATAATTCTTGATATCATAATTCTAGTACCTTGTTTTACCTACCCAATATAAAATTGTAAATGAAAGATGTTGGGCACTCTTGACCCAGACCATGTACGGAAAGTGAAATGAAGCCTTTGCCCCAAAATATAAGGTAATGTATAGTTTATAACTCTATATTATATTGCATCCGCGCTGCATTGTAACTTGACTGCTCTGTGGACTCAGGCGGCCCGCGCTGTATTGTAACTTGACTGCTCTGTGGACTCAGGCTGCATTGTAACTTGACTGCTCTGTGAACTCAGGCGTCCCGCGCTGCATTATAACTTGACTGCTCTGTGGACTCAGGCGGCCCGCGCTGTATTGTAACTTGACTGCTCTGTGGACTCAGGCTGCATTGTAACTTGACTGCTCTGTGAACTCAGGCGTCCCGCGCTGCATTATAACTTGACTGCTCTGTGGACTCGGGCGGCCCATGCTGCATTGTAACTTGACTGCTCTGTGGACTCAGGCTGCATTGTAACTTGACTGCTCTGTGAACTCAGGCGTCCCGCGCTGCATTGTAACTTCACTACTCTGTGGAATCAGGCAGCCCGCGCTGTATTGTAACTTGACTGCTCTGTGGACTCAGGCGGCGCGCGCTGTATTGTAACTTGACTGCTCTGAAGACTCAGGCGGCCCGCGCTGTATTGTAACTTGACTGCTCTGTGAACTCAGGCGTCCCGCGCTGCATTGTAACTTGACTGCTCTGTAACTTGACTGCTCTGTAAACTCAGGCTGCATTGTAACTTGACTGCTCTGTGAACTCAGGCGGCTCGCGCTGCATTGTAACTTGACTGCTCTGTGAACTCAGGCGGCCCGCGCTGCATTGTAACTTGACTGCTCTGTGGACTCAGGCTGCATTGTAACTTGACTGCTCTGTGAACTCAGGCGTCCCGCGCTGCATTGTAACTTGACTGCTCTGTGGACTCAGGCTGCATTGTAACTTGATTGCTCTGTGGACTCAGGCGGCCCGCGTCCCGCGCTGTATTGTAACTTAACCCCTGTTTGCTCAAGCGGCCCGGTGCGCGCGTGTAATATCTGCATCTGTTAGCTCAGCAAGTCTATCTACCCACAAACTATTCAAACGAACTATATTCGTTAGGGGTCATAACGTAGGAGCCAGCCATCGCCCTCCTCAACCATATTCGAGTAGTGACATTGACGCTTTAGTTAGATATTTGTTGATAGGTCATACCTTACTCAGTAAATAATAGTAATAAATGAATGGACGTACTCGGCTTTACTCGCGGTTCCTATCACTAACAGGCAATACGCAGGCACTGACGTCTAGCTGTAACCAAGATCTAGGTCATCCAGCTATCGCGTTGTATCTGATAATTAATTTGTCGACGTCTGGCTAATGCCCGGTCACAACTGACCTAATAAAGTTAACTACCTGTGCTTTCGATCGCACAAGGTCGACTGGCCCTTATAACTTGGCTAAGACGTGCATTTTATGTAGGTTTAATTGGATAGTGACAATAAATTAACGATTTATATGTCATGACAGCGCTATGGCTAGACTCCACGGAGGGGGGCTTTTTATATGTACCCATAGACTTTTACTTAGGTATCTATCAGGATATAGTACATATACAGTAGTGCTTATTAGAGTAGGTACAGGTAGCAAATATGCCACTGAGAAGGGCTCCCCCTTTCCCTTGAAGAGTGTAAAATTCAGTGTTTAAGAGTGTAAGATCCACACAATTAAATTGTGTTATAGGCTTATACATATGTTTGACGTGTGTGAGTGTGTGTATCTGCATACTGTGGCATTGTATCGTCCATACCACTAGATATATTTGGTTGCGGTTTTTGTTTGAATGCTGAGTGAATCGAGAGTGTCCATAGGCGCATGTTTGAAGCACTGTGGTACCACCGTTCAAAAGTAATCCGTGTTTTTTAGTAGGGGTTAATTTGTACTTATAATATAGAAATGTAACGCAATTCTTGTAGGCGCAGCGCCGCCGCCTGCGCTATTATTTCGGTTATTAAATCAGTATTCCCACTTACTTCACAAGTGGATTTATCACTTTAAATCACAGTCCATAAACACGAGCAATGAGAACATGTGGATATGCAAATACCAGATCACCTTGTTAAGCGAATGGATCCGTGACGGCGGCGTAGCGCTGTTCTTCACAACTGTATATATTTATGTATACTAGACTAGATTATGTCATAAAGCACAGTTTATCGATTGACTGAATTATTTAATTGTATCTTAAATGTCACTGGTACTGCGGCGAGAAGAAAACAAATCATGTTTGCGGAGGAAATAAACATAAGTACTTATTTCAGGTGCCTTTTTATTTAAGTGAATGCAACGTCTTTTCCGCATTAGTCTTCTTTGCTATGGGTTTTTCAATAGGGGTTAGACAATTTTGTTTGACTGAGACTGCAAGAACCTGTTACGTGTTTATGAACATAAAATCTTTTCATCTAATTTTAATTCGATAAATTTAATTCAGCTCTACAACTAAACATTTATGTACAACAAAGTGATTGGGAGTATTTTTTACAATTGCTATTTGTGCACCTATGTGTGCCTATCTACCTCGGTATATAACAACAAGTAAGTAATGCAATGTCTTGATCCTGACATTCAATTATTGCCGTTACAACATGAATAAATACAATGACCTCATTTAGGCGCAACTGCAACTCTATACAAGTCAGTCCCTTCGCTAAACCCTTCCCTTGGGATAACGGCCTTGGGATAAAACTAAGTGCCACAACCGAGTTTCAATGCAAAAACATCAGGAGTATGTTTTCCCTCCCACACTAGAGGTCCTGTTGGGAAATCTTGGCGAGGACTAACATTTGTGTGACAAACAAGAACAAATAACTGGTATTAAATTAAAAACGTACACCAAAATCAAAATACACGCACATACAAATACCTACCACACTAACCGAACCCGTCGCGTGGCGTCGCCCATCCCTTGTAGGTATCACCCTTTCCAAACTGGCTTCATGCATTAATTTAGAATTCTAACCATCTAAACTCTCCACTTAACTCAATCTAATTATCTTACTAAAACAATGTCTGAAATGCAGTAACTGAATTAATGAACTTGAGGAGAGGAATAGCGTTTGGAACGTTCAATATGTATCTATTGTAACTACTGTCCACAGTTTAAAACTTGCTTAACATTATTTAGTCAAAACGTTTAAATAACTATCACTGTACTTCTTACCGCTTTCAGTTATTACCTTGCATGTTCTATGTATTTATTTATTACTATTATATATATACTATTTATGTATAATACATTAAATACATTTTCATACGCTTTACGGAAATTGGCAGGAATAGTCAATGAATCGGCAGTTTTATCGGCTTATTATGCATACGTCGAGTCGTTACTTCGATATGGCATAGTTTTTGGGGAAACTCGGCTGATAAGGAAAATATATTTAAAGCGCAAAAGCGGTGTATCAGATCAATTAATAATCTAAAAGTTGTAGATTCCTGCAAACCCTATTTCAAAAAGTTAAGAATTTTGACTTTTCCATGCGTCTACATACTCGAAACTGCCTTGTTCGTTAGAAAAAATTACAATATATTTGAAAAATTACAAAGTAACCAGAAGGATATTCTTAAAGCTCAACCGCGTGGAACCACTTTGTTTTCAGAAAGCTTCTTTGGGATGGCCCCTAGAATATATAATAAATTACCTATAACTATTAAAAATGTAACTAATTATGTTGAATTCAAATAGAATTTAAAATCATTTCTTTTAAATAAATGCTATTATAGAACATATGAATACTTAAAATGACAAATGTACCTATATATTGAGTAAATTGTAATTTTAAACGTAAACCTTGTACACGCCGCAATTGCAGAATATGGCTGTGCTATTACTTGTATGATACATCTTTTTTACCTATATTCGTGCAATAAATGATTTGATTTGATTTGATTTCCTTGGTTGGTTGGCTGCCGCAAAGTATGAGTGAGTTGGATTGTTATGAATGATCATCTCAAACGAAAGAATGAACGAATTCAAGCTGCTTGCTCGGTCGATCGGCTGCGCTCGCGCGCCGCTCTACAGCAAGCAATGCAACAGTGATTTTATTTGTTGATTTTGTCAGAGTCCGGCTGTAAAAGCCGCGCCGTGTGAACGTATGGGTATT
This sequence comes from Marasmarcha lunaedactyla, assembly GCA_923062675.1. Lineage (NCBI taxonomy): Eukaryota > Metazoa > Arthropoda > Insecta > Lepidoptera > Pterophoridae > Marasmarcha > Marasmarcha lunaedactyla. The sequence continues at coordinate 21,457,624 of OV281360.1, read as the reverse complement.
GTGCTTGAATAAATGACTATTCGTGTACGAAATATTGTTTTATATCGGACTAATTGAATATATCTGGGTGCAGAACTTTGTAACTAGTGTTTTATGTGAACTTTTCACTCGGTGTGCCTAAAGTGTTAGAAAGAAGCAGATTTCCTAGCAGGCGAGCGCTGTCATTGCGAGTGAGTATTCCAAAGTTATTTTAACTGTACTTTGCTTAGAGTAGGCATGGCGCCGGTTCCTATGAGACGCAAGCAAGCAAGCACTGATTAGTATTCGCAGAAAAACTTGTCGTCGATGCGAATGATTGCTCGCGAGTTCAGTGTCCAGCTGTTGCCGCGGTATCTAGGTCGCTGTCACGCTGACCGATCCCGTCATACAAATAGCGAGATCTAGCCAGGAAGCCCAATGCTCTCTAGCTTGGGTGCCTCGCCTTATATGGTAGGAAGCAGCTTCCAATTTACCACAGTTTTTCTTTTCAATTGACACTTTCATTAATAATTATCATGATTTACTATTACACAGTTAATTAAAATTTGTCTGTCAGTAATAATGATGTTCTCAGTCATAGGAAATGAGGGATATCTTCTCGTTTACCTACAAGTTTGTATTTAAGGCCAGGCTTAACACCTGTCGAAGCAGATTTTTAGTTCCTGTCAATAGTAAGCTTCACTAGGAATACAGTTAAATCCTTTATATTAACAAATATTTAATAAATCTCTGTAAAGCAAATAAATTCAAAGGATTTCTAATACAATCTATCATAGGCTTGTGCTTAAATGGAATTTTTATATTGTATAAAGGTAACTATTAGAAGTCCATAAAAATTTTGAATAACTAAAACAAGAAGTATTTTGAATATTTTTAACTTAGTAGTATTGTTTAATTTTCGTTATTTAAATATAATATAAAATCATGTAGTTTTAACTAGATAAAGTTTTAGTCTATACAAAGTAAGTAAAAATAAGTAGGTACTTTTACTAGGTTTTTACTAGGTAGGTAAGCACAACACAGAATCAAAAATGTTATTGTACTTTAGAGCCCTTGAAAGTATTGTATCAATAATCTATTGAGTCATTAAACAAGTGATCATTTTGTTGTTGTGTCTGAGCTTGCCTATATTTTACATATGTGTTAAAAATACCTGTATGATATAAACATCTAGAAGCAACATCTAGTGCTAAAGTACAGCCCTTGTAAAACATATTTCCACGAAGCTTCTAGCTTCTTTCCAGGGGTGGTAGAGCCTTTCATAACGTGACTTAACTTTCATTGTAACACATTTTAACCAGATTTTATCACATTTTATTATATTATTACATTTGATGAAGACATTAATAAATGTCAAGACGTATCTGTATCAAGTTATAGAAACTTGGAGTTGTTAACCAGTTAAAAAGTGTTTTATTTAATTAAATAAATCATGAAAACTTAAAAGGAAATTTTTGACTACAATTGTGTTGCACACAGCAGAAGATTTTTTTTCCCATTTATGAGGTCAACAAACAGTATCACAATAAAGGTTACAATATTATAATACAAACATTTATATATAATCGTGACATAATAAACAAAATTAATTTAGTATTGGTACAAGTAGGAAGAGAGCAGAACATATTCATTACATTTTTTAGTTACTGAGTATTTATATTTATGGAGATAAATAAATAAATATATACATATATAATTACAAATAAATATCTAAAAAAAAAAAAATAGATAAAGGGGGTAAACAGTGAGAATAGCGCAAGTGAAAAGTTTGAATGGCAGTCTTACGAAATATTTGTAAATTGGCATAGTTTTTTTATGAGATGTAAAGATGCTTATTTTTAATACATAAGCTTTTATAAAATATTAATTAACACTTTTTAAACAACAGTTTTGATAATGCATTCATTTTTTATTTATTTATACTAAGGAAAAACAAATTTAAGAACTAAATAAAGGAAAGGTAGAATTGTAAAATATTAAAATCAAAATAAAAAAATAGTTTTTGACCATTTTGTTTTGTTTACTAATATAGGTTGAAATTGTTTTCAGTTTAAGTGGTATAGGTATTTCACTTTCCTTATTTAGTTACTTAACTTGTACAACAAACTGAAAAACTATATCAGGTTAACGACACATAAGTGCTGCGTTCCGTTTGCCGATTACAGCGCACACAGCGCTCATATACCCGTTTCGATTGCCCGTGAGCGCGCTCACAGCGATATCGATACGTCATCAATGACGTCATAAACACCGCCATCTTCCCGCTCATAGTGCCAACGCTTCGGAGCATGGTCGCTGTGAACGGCCTGTCAAAACTGATACATGACGTTACTTTGTTGATGTTTTTATTAGTCGATTAAAGCTTTTAAAAGCTTGCTTATTAATTTTCTTTTGTAATAATATAAAAGTGGCTCCTGCTTCATTTAAGGTCAAAGATCTTAATGATTTTGTAACTTTAGACTCAAGCGACGAACGTTAGCGCGATATTTACCGTTCCGATTGCAATAGCACTAATAACACTTTTAGCGCGCTCAAACGAATCGGAACGGTTTTAAGCACTTTTAGCGCTGTGAGCGCTGTAATCGGCAAACGGAACGCAGCAAGTGTAGGTACCTTCCTATTAGTATTTTGTTTTAGGCCAGATCAACAGGTTAGTGACAACTAACCAAGCTTCTTGCTTATTGAATATTCAATGAAATTTTTATGCACCACCTACCTGAATATACTGTGCTTTCCAGTTTTATCTGGATTTTTTTTGCTGCATCACTAGTCTGTCTAGAAACAAGCATTGGAATGAACCTGACTGTTAAGAAAAACCATGCATAACTTTTGAACCACTGAACTAATTTTCATCAAACCTGGCTAGGACAGTCTCCTCTGAGTCGCGGCATTTGTCGGCGAGCTACGCTGCCGCAGCCAGCCACTCAGATGCACCGATAGACAGAACCACACGGTCAACTTACAAGACCCCTCTTTAGCTTTTTTGATGTAACGATCGATAGGACTTATGTACTAGGACTATAATGCTGCGTTCCGTTTGCCGATTACAGCGCTCACAGCGCTAAAAGTGCTCAAAACAGTTCCGATTCGTTTGAGCGCGCTAAAAGTGTTATTAGTACTATTGCAATCGGAACGGTAAATATCGCGCTAACATTCTGATTGTTCGTCGCTTAAGTCTAAAGTTACAATATCATTAAGATCTTGACCCTGAATGAAGCAGGAGCCATTTTTTTTAAATATTATTACAAAAGAAAATTAATAAGCAAGCTTTTAAAATCTTTAATCGACTAATAAAAACATCAACAAAGTAACGTCATGTGTCAGTTTTGACAGGCCGTGCACAGCAACCATGCTCCGTAGCGTTGGCACTATGAGCAGGAAGATGGCGGTGTTTATGACGTCATTGATGACGTATCGATATCGCTGTGAGCGCGCTCACGGGCAATCGGAACGGGTATGTGAGCGCTGTAATCGGCAAACGGAACGCAGCATAGGATTCCTTTATTTTTTATCATTTTTTTTAATTCTTTACCCTTAGGGGAAGGCAAAGGGATCTAGCCCATGCAGCCTAATTTTTTATTTTTATTATTAGTGTATGAAAAGCAATGTGCCATGTGTGTAATCCCGTAATAAACTGAGTGCGACATACGGTGCCGGTTTTATTGCGAATGTAGGAGCCTGTAGTGATTGTTACCAAAAATTTGGGTTACACTGATTTCTTCAGAGAGTCATAAAAATAATTTAGTACAATGCCACGTAAAAAAGGAGGTTAAAAGTGACGTGTGGACGCGAGATTAGCGTAGTTACACTCGTTGCAGGTATCTCGTCAAGACACAATGTTCATTGTTAGTAGGTATACGTACTTACTCAAAACAATAAAACATTAATTGTTCAGTAATAGAACATTCCTAGCTAATAAATTCAAAGCGAGTTAGACAGTAATGAATACAGAATTAAAAGGCCATTTATACAATTTGAAATACTTGTACCCAAAATAGATATTTAAATTGTTTTTGCTGTCGTATTTCACACATTTCGGCTACTACGAAATAGGTAATTTTAGATACAGTGTTTATTTTCTTGTTTGTCTACTTATATAGATAGTAGCTTCAAAAGCTCTTGGATTCATAATACGCATATGCTCGGACTTCACTAATGTAAAAACTTTATATTGTACTTACGTCCGAAGTCACTTCGAATACGCTTCGTCTGTATGGAACCCTAAATATGACGTTTACGTTCAACGAATCGAGAGCATACAAAGACGCTTTCTGAAAATAATTCAGTACAGGTGTAGAACCTACGACAACAGCTACATTTCAAGGTGTAAACGACACCATATATTACCTCTGAGTAAGCGAAGGCAAATATCCGACGTCGTTAATTTAATAAAAATTGCGAATAATAAATTAGAGGTTCCGGAGCTTCTGTCTGGAATTAACATTTGCGCGCACACGAAGTTATATCGTAATCCTAGTTTACTGCACACACCTACCACAAGGACTAATTACAGACACAACTCATTTATGTGCAGAACACCAGCTTTAATAAATGAGTTAAACAACGAGCTCGAGAACTTTGCCCTATTCTGTACCAGCATGTCAAGTGTCAAGGCAACCATGGCCAAAGCATTTTTTTCTTGGCCAAAACCTTCTTGTTGTGTTTACATCAAATAAAAAATGTTATGTTTGTATTTATGCATATATCTATTTATACTGGCGACTTATTTATAAGTACTGCGTGATTTACACTACATGTGAGAACTTTGTAAATGGCCTTCTTTATAATTATATTTAGTAACTTAATCAATTCTTCTTAGCTGTAAGTTTTCCAAGAATTAGAAAATAAAATAAAATACCTATCAAAACTAATATTATAATACAAAAGAGTTTGCCACGTACGAACTTGCACTTAAGTTAGGCAGTACTTTCCAATTTAAAAACTATTGTTGTGTCAAGTGTATCTAAGTAATTAAATATTATCAAGAAATACGATTAAAAGGGGTAGTATCTACAGGAATTCTATAGTGTTATCGGTAGAAACATCTACCGCGGGGGAAAGCGGATACCAGCCTTTAAATATATTAATGTATAAGCAACCCTTTTGCATTTACTTAAAAAATATATTATAAATGCGAAAAAGTGCAGCCATCACTTATTTAATGCAATTCATTTGTTACTTAACCACAACAATAAATCATACAACACGCGACATTCGAGTGGCCGTAAGATTTGCATCCATGTGACAATTATCCCATGTTTATTTGACATAAAAACAATCCATTATGACACTTTCTCGTTGTAAATGTCACGCTTTGCATATGGGATGCAAGGAGATGTAAAAGTTTGGTGTCGTGTCGGTTGACGGCACGCGGCGGGCGGCGGACCCCGGCGCAGAGACGTGTAGCTGTCTATGTGCGAAGTGGTTAGATCTAACTAATCAAAGCACTCTTTAGCTTAGCACAAGTTTCAGACGAGCGTAGCTCCGAGTCCATAACGGAAGTTATTTAAAAAGCATCCGTCTCTTCCTTGTACGTCGTAGGGTAATGTAGCTCTTTAATGATGGAGGAGTTATTAAAATGGGTTCATGACTTTAAGAACGTTTATAAAGTTTCCATATTGTAATAAGCGTTGCCGCCGCCGTTACAGCCGTGACAAGGATTTGCCCGATGATTGATGTGATTAAAAACATTGTTGTAACAATTAGCAAAAAAAGAATTATGTGTAGTTATATGGCACAGACAGCCACTCAGAGGAATTGGGAAATGCTGAAAGTTTGATTAAACGTTAAGTATTAAGTTAAAAAACCGATGAATATTTTGTGGATGCAGTACTTTTTTCGAAAGCACAAAAATGTAAATGTGAAATTCACCGGATTGAGGAATAACTCCACTGTACAGTTACATTAAAATCCACATTCACTTCTGCAAGCATCATTCGTACTGTTGGTGAATTATTATTCTTAACCCGCACTTACACCCTTCGCGCCGACCCTCATCGCTTAGCTTCCGAAGACTTGGAAAGTCTTAGCGCGGTAAAGTTTACAAATAGTGTAATAGAACGTTATATTCACAGTACTTATGAGAATAGCACTTGGCTGTTTAATTGTGCACGCATCTCGAACCGAATGTGTTGAAAATTAATATAAAATAAAAACCCATATACCTCACTTCAGGGTATGCACAGAATTACTCTCGCCATATCTTCTTGTGGGCGGGACATTGCAATTTTTCCGTCAGCGAATCGAACCAAGCCCACGCACAATATTAAAGACTATTGATGGCATTTCTCCATTTAATTGTGGGTGTCGAGGCAGCCTTGATCATTTTTTTGATTAATTTTGAAGATAAGCAGCTGCGTTCTGGATTCCATTTTAGGGGGTTACATTTAAAGGGAATCCGGTGCGAATTCTGCTAGTTCTTGTATTTATAGCTATTGTGAGATTACAAATTTCAGTTGAAGTATGAGATATAAATAGTGTTATTATACTCGTAAAAAGAGAAAAAAATCATTGACGTATGTAACTCAAAATAGGTACTTAATATAATGGTATATTCGCTGCGAAACAGATAAACAGATGATCCGTCGTTTTAGTTAGTCTTAAATTTGGTAATAATAATAATCAATTGGTAATGTCACCGATCAGACGTAATTCTCCCCAAAAAGAAAAAAATGTTGGTGAAACTCATAGCCCAGAAAGCTTAAAACCTCCTTTACAAAAAGATTACACTTAAAATCTCCTTTACAAAAAGATTACACTTAAAATCGCCTGAATTCCAAGTAATCGGTAACCCTGATACACTTAATATATCCCCGAGCGAAATACTGAGAATGATGCTCAATTACTTGAAATTCTTAATTTTGGACTTAAGCCTTTTCGGCAATAAGATCACGAATCTTTTCTGAAAACGATCCATGTTGCATTGCCCGTCAAACTTAATGGCCGACATTAAAAGGGATTATAATTTATAATGTTTTGATTTCCCAATTTATGTTTTTGGACTGTTCATGAGTCAGCCAGGCGTGTTCGTGCTTACGAGATGAAAGAAAATATTTTCGCGTAACTGTAAACAGTGAAATCATTGTTTGTTATATATGACAGTAGTCTTACCATCGGTAGTGTTGATGATGTCAGGGTTTCCAATTTTAAAGCCTTCATATGATCATGTATTGATTGTTTATACCAACTTTCGCTTGATAAATGAACAATACCCAAAATTTTGAGAAATAAATTTCTCAACTACAGAGAAACTAAATATCACCTTTAAATAATGCGGTCCCTTATTGTTGGTGGTACCTATGGTACTGTAACTAGGGAATGCAATCCCGATCGCGTGTAATTTTTTCGGGATCAATCCCAAAGCATAATATGACGAGATCCCGTTCGCGATCGACGCGATTGAGCGGCAGTGGTCAGCGACGCTACACACTGGCTTGGATTTATTTGAGTGTGGATGAACAAGGGGGTGATTTTTGCAATTTGCATATAATTGCTTAGTCACGCTGTTGACAACCAGTGTTGAGTTGTCGACGGCATTCTCAGCAGCTGGGTACATTGCAACGGACATTAGATACCGTTAAGCAGATAGCACTCTTAATACCTACACTTTGTATTTTTAAGAAATTACTTTCAAAATCACCCGCAACTTTTTTCTAATCTCCTTGAGATATACTTTTTGTTTTGATTATGTTAATTTTCAAAAAAAAACTGTTAATTATTTAGTTTAGTAATATTAAAGAATAAAAGTATATTAGTATATATATATATATATATATATATATAATATATATATATATATATATATATATATATATATTAGTAAGTATAGTAAATAATATTTTATTTTAATTAAACTCAATATCACAAAAAAGCAGTTTTCATCGTTTCCAGTCATCCGAATAAAAAATTTTTTTAAACTAGACGAGATCCCTGAATTTTCGTCGGGATGATATTTGTAATCCCGCGGGATCTCGAATTTGCGGTCTCGAGTCCGGATTGCATTCCCTAACGGTATCTCGTAGTACCGATACTAAGTTTAAACCGGAACATCCCCCTCGCTCGTACGCTCTCCACCCCTACCGCTCACTCTGGGTCCATGTATGCAGAATGAAAGTGTTTGTCACTATTTATCCTAATTCAACGTAGTCTCGGCTCCTTGATAATAACCTTGCGTATATCTACATCCTATACTCGTATATACCTCAACACACAGTAAACTAGTTTATTGCCACTGTCAGCGAGTTACTCTTCACATTAGTGCGATGTATTCAAACGATCCCCGTCCAAGCACGCTGCGACTTCCTGTGACCAATCGCCCGCGTGTTTACCCGCCCCAGCTTGTATGTTTGTTCCTCATCAACTCCGGAACATTCATTCTGGAGGCTCTAATTCCTCGAGTCAACTTACTGTTGGCTTGTCGCGTTTGGAATATGTCACAATTGAAAAACGTGCTGAGAAATAGGTAATATTCTTTATTTGGTTATACTACAACACAATTAGGTCAAAAATAAAACGGCGCGAAAATACATTTTGCATTCGTTTTTGGTATCACCGTCTTTATCTTCATTTTCTATTAAGACAGATATGTAAGAAATATCAATAAAAGAAATAGATTTGCAATTGACGAAATTTGGATGCTAATTGCCAAGTCACAAGGACCGTGTTACGGAATAATGGAGCTATAGTATTTTTCAAGGAACTACAGCATTTTGCATTTATTTTCTGAGTTCAATAATTGATTGATGACGGTTGAAGTTCACACTGGTTCACACGCAAGTTCGTACAATAAATAAACAAACCATGCATTTAAGTGACAGTTGCTTATATTTCAATGTTAAAGAATAGATCCTACGTTTTATAACGAATAGATCCTACGAATTATAACAATTGTACCCAGAAGTGAAATTTGATAGTAAGAAAGCTGAATAATTAAAAAATATAGGTTTGTACCGCATCTTGTTTCTTATATCAATCAATTTAACTCGTAAAATGAAATGAGGCAAATTCCAGGTTGCAATTGATCTGGAATAGTTGCCATCTGCCGCCTGCTTGCGAGACTGTGTAGCCGGAGATCAGCTGATAAGTTCCAGTCATTTATAATTACTATCCGGATGGAACTCCCGTGCGAAATACTTTTCATTCTTCGGTTGCATCTGCTTTACTAAGTTAAATTAGGGAATGTGTTTTTTACAATTTCATTTAATTTCATGTCGGAAGAAAGTCAATCTGTAACTACCCAGTTTTGGCAAAAACTACTCTCAAAGATTGAGAATCCTAGGTCTTGGTGTGCCACTTGCTGAGATATTTAAGTAAGCAAGTATTATTAGATTTAATTACTAAGTAGCAGTCCTGGCTTCTAAACTACTTCTCCGATAGGTAGTTTCTTGCTGCGATACTATTGTTAAGTTTTGGACTTATTGGAATTTTTACAGTAGCTACAGCTAAGCTTCGATGTATTTTTATAAAATTATGTTGTACAGATTCATAACCCCCAAGTATCGACCAGGACATTCCACGGACTTATCACTACATAGTATAAAACTAAGCGCTTTCCGTTGTCTGTATGTCCCTATGTATGCTTAGATCTGTAAAACTACGCAACGGATTTTGATGCGGTGTTTTTATTAGATAGAGTGATTCAAGAGAAAGGTTTATATGTATAATACATGCATAATATAGTAGAGAAACACTGATAATTTTAGAGGTTCCTAATGTGATGTCGTAAATAAACACATTTTTTTGCGCTTAAATTGCAAACGCTGGCTGAACCCTACGAGATAGATAAAAATAATGTACTACAGTATTGTACACCTTAAAAAGGTCTACAAAAAAGTCCTCGGTGGTATATGTCTATCTCTTAGGGATAACCCACAACAACCATTTTTATCCTTTACTTTTTACGAGAAATAATGGCTTATTTACGAAACGATTTTAAGCAATCCAGCATTAATCCTTACCCAATTACGTACCTTAAATACATTGTGCATGTACTATAGATCAACATGGCCCTTTACAGCGTGTAATTTCATTAATATTTTCGAAGCTATTGCAGATTCAAAATGCGACATAGACCCGTGCTAAGCCGGGGCGGGCCGCTAGTTAATTATAATGAGATAATTAAATGAGCAAGAGCACAATTCGATTAAATCACAGCCACGACAACGCCATTACTGGCCTCGGGTTCCCAGTGCATGACTGTGTCCTGCGTGCGATGTGTATTAACATACTTATTGAAAACTATTATTTTATAGTACTAGATTTAGTTCGCGACTTCGTCGGCGTTCAATTGCTGTAGCTGCGCTGGTTCTGACACTTTACTTTCACGTATATTTGCTACTTGGGTGGTGGTCGAAAAAAGCCAGCTTGCTGTCCAACTGTTCAAAATTGTCCCCATGCAATCAGAGAGGTTCAGCGATACGATACGTCCTAATCGTGATGGCGGTAGACGCTTCTCAATAAGCTCTACTGAGGTGTCTACTTTTAGCTAAGACTTAGCTATCCATTGATCTGAAGGGTAAACGGCTTCCGCGCCCATATACGTCATGGATCCTAGATGTTTTTCATTGGATATAGGTATTGTTAATTGTTACCGGAACTAGTCACGTAAACATGGGCATTATGGCGGTGAAATAGGATGGATGGTAAGCTCCCTGGGGAGGTGCCCAGGCGAGATCTTACCAACATAAACAATCACGGTAGAAATCCTAGAATTAGTGTGTTTCTCAGAGGATGTAGCCAAACAAACAAACTGTACGTCTTTATTGCATTACTACATAAACACAACTTGTAAGTAGAAGTAGTGAGTGAGAGGGCGGCGGAGGTGCGACCACCACTCAAGGCCGTTCGCTCGCTGTTCTTGGTTGTACGTGGCTATACTGGTTGGCTCGCGGGTCCGCCTGCTTCTACGGCCTGCTTGCTCCACGATTGACAGCTGCGTCAATTGCGTCACTGGGAAATGTCAAATATTCGTATAAAGTTGGAAAGCAATTCCTAAAAAAATCGTCTACAGCCCCGTTTGATAATCTGGAAATAGCAATGACAGTGATTTTAGATTCCAAATGTTAAAAGAATCCAGAAGTTTGTAGATTATCATGGGGCTATGTCTGCATATGTATCTCTCTCTCTCAATTTTACTATAGTTTTTTTTACCGACATCGTAATATGTTACGCTTTGATTGAATATATTTATATCAGTTCACAGGGGCGTTCGTCATGGTCAGCATAACACATTATTTAGATCTTTGAAAAATAAATTATGCCTTAGTTATTATATGCATAATGGCCTACCACTTTTAACGCCTATTAACTGCAACCATACTTAAACACACCACCTTGAAGGTGTTCAACTGTGGCGTTTAAACAGTTAAAATAATCACCGTAATAGTTAACCTGCGGAATGCGAGCTCCGGGCACAATGAACTCGGTACTCTCAGAAAGCAAATCTTTTGGATTGGGTGTGACAGGTGGATTGCGCAGCTGTGACGTCACCGACGTTTGTCCTCTGCTCGTATAAGGAGACATTCGCCAGAGCTAGGCTGCGAGACTACCTGAGTATATTAACATTACTTAGGCTAAAAACTTTTGATTTGTTTGATTTTACAGAAAGCTCTGTATCTAGAAAACGTATCTAAAAATGTCTTGATCGTAGATCTTTACAGATAAAGTGGACAGATAATTGTGGCGCCTTCGTCAATCTAAGCTAAATCGTATAAGCTAAAAGATGTATTTTCACAACATTCGTGTTTGCTCTCTTATTCGTCTGCCATCAATCCTACGACTGTACAAGCACAAAGTAATATTACAATCTAAGACAGATATTGAAGTGTAGCCTTGTTGAAATACCCTGCCGTATAATGATGAATGCGAGTCGTTGGAGCCGCATAATTGCCAGCTACTGTAGCAGCGGCTACAGTCAACAGCAGTGCCTGGGGCTGGTTCTCCAACCGACACGTGAGAGGCGACAGGTATGCTATTTGATAATGTAGTTTAGATAATATATGTTATTGGTCGAAGTTTCCGCGTGCGGTTACGTAGGGCGTTCAATGTATTCTCGGTATCGAGGTGATATACTAATGATGAGGGTAATTTAATTATCTCATTAGTTAATGACACTCTTTGAGGGTATAAATACAAAATTTCATTTAATTGCCACCATTAGTATTCAAGATATCATTGCGAAAAGACAAATAAGATGACTGATTCGACAATGATGAAAAAAATCGAGCATCGCGCAGTGATAAAATTCCTCACAAAACAGGGAAAAACTCAAAAAATTATCCATGAAGAAATGGTGGCTGTTTACCAAGATTCTGCGCCTACACTATCTTCAATTCAGAAGTGGTCAAGTGAATTCAAACGGGGTAGAGAGAGCATTGAAGACGACCCCCGCGCTGGTGGGCCAATTTGTGCCGCTACTGAAGAAAACGTCAAATTAGTCGAAAAACTTGTACTTGAAGATGCCCGTGTAAGAGTGAAAACATTAGCAGAAATGACTAAGCTATCAGTGGGTACTATTCACACAATCCTTCATGAGCGCCTGAATTTGTCAAAGGTCAGTGCAAGATGGGTGCCGCGAATGCTCACCGCGCTGCAGAAACAAGTGCGAGTTGACTGTTGTAAGGAATTTTTGGACCTCTGTGGTGAAAATCCGCAAAGTATTTTCGATCGGATTGTTACTGGTGATGAAACGTGGGTTCATCACTATGACCCTGAGAGCAAGCAAGAGTCTATGCAGTGGCACAAAAAAGGATCAGACCCGCCGAAGAAGTTCAAAGTCACTCCGTCCGCAGGAAAGCTCATGGCCACGGTGTTTTGGGATTCTAAGGGAATCTTGCTAATCGAGTACACAAAAAAAGGTCAAAGTATTACTGCTGCATCATACGCAACCACCCTGCTTAATTTAAAGGAGGCAATTAAAGAAAAAAGACGTGGAAAATTAACCGCAGGTGTGTTGCTGCTTCACGACAACGCGCCGGTTCACAAGGCGCGCCTTGCCCAGTCTGCTGTGCGGGAGTACGGATTTGAAGAAATCAATCATCCACCCTACAGTCCGGACCTGGCCCCTAGTGATTATTATCTATTCCCTAATCTTAAAAAAGACCTTCGTGGAAAGCATTTTTCGGACGATGAAGAGTTGAAGGGAGCAATAAACGAACATTTTTCGGGCCATGAAGAAAAATATTTTTCAGAGGGAATTGAAAAGTTACTTTCACGAACAAATAAATGTATTGAGATGTTAGGGGAGTATATTGAAAAATAAAATTTATTCAAAATTTTCCGCCTTTTCCTTCACACCTATACCGAGAATACATTGAACTCCCCTCGAAGCTTATGCGCAGGTAATACTCAGTCTGACTGTACGAGCGAGGGTACGCGAAGGTACCGTCAATAAGCAATATTTGCTTAGTTCGTTGAAATAGTGCTAGTCTTGTACATAATTTGATATTGTCTGTCATTGTTGTGGTGCTAAGCTTTTTTGAACAGATTTTTAGGTTCCATAAATTAAAGAGTGGCGTCAAGTGTTGCCACGATGGATGGATGTCCCAGGTTCAGTCCAGTCAGATGTTAGTTCTCGGGTCATGGTTGTTGATATTTATATGTAAATTTATTTTGAATTCCCGCCAGTGCTCTGAATGGTCACATAACACAAGGTCTGCATACTTTGGGGCCCTACTACTGGTGTGTTTGTCTGGGGATTTGTTATTCAATTCCAAGTAATTTGTCTAGATGTGTAGACAATGTCGCTACTGTCCAACAGTTGTTAAATCTTAGTAATAATTTTTATTCCCTGAACTCGAACAGTGGAAACTTTACAGTTATGTTGTGAAATGATCTACATCAGTCCTTAGAGCGCATGGTCAACCTTTGCAGTGACCTCTACAGCCAGTAGTTTAATTCAACTCTAGCGCACCGGCTTATTAAAACAACAGGTTATTTAATTATTATTTATGTACGCAGATAGAGGTTAATTACATTCAATAATTTTTATAATTGGCCGTCAAAATTTAAAATAAAAACTTGACTTCAATAGCTTTGTAATGTTTTCAAATTGATAACTTTAGTAAAAGGTCTAAGTGTTAACTTTGTTATTCCAAAATGATGGCACCCGATCTTTGGCCCCTTAGTTCAAGCGGGTCCAAGGGCGGTTCACATCCAAACCAGACCGTGTATTTCATTATTAGCTTTTGTTATAAAATAACTACCAACCAAAACTCACGTCTATTAGGTATTATCAAGCCAATATAAAAGTTATGCGAAAAGATGTTTGTCATATGCAACACTGCCCAAAAGATGAAATTTTAAAGTACTTTACAAATTTTAGTAAGTTACAAAGAATGTTTTCATATGGTTTAAAAAAAATCTGTCCAAAATCTGTGTTAGAAATAGTTAAAAACTTAATCTTAGAAAAAATAAACATTTTAAAGTAAACGTACGTAATTTAGTAAAACCAGCTGGAACAATGCGTAGAAACAACCCGCGGCACGGTGTGCCGGTGTCCGGGGTCGCACTGCGCGCGGTTCTACTGATCTATCAAGTAACCACGAAGTCTGCAGTTTGTAGTCCGAGAACAACCGAGTGAACTGTACGCCACGTTGAATAAATATACTTTTAATAAAGGCCGATTTACATTGATCCAGTAGCTGGCGCCAGTCCCACAGGCTTCCCTTGCTGGATCGCCTCTGCATCAATGTAAACAATATACATGTATTATTTTAAAGAAAGAAAGAAAATATTTTATTTTAGAAATAGTCTTAAAAATTAACAAAAAAAGGAAATAATAACAAATTTTTAACTTATTTCTAAAAAAGGGTAAGCGACTCAGCATAATGCCGCATAAGCGAAGCTGATTTTCTGTCGTGCCCTATACCCCTTACGGTGTTTAGGGTTACAAGAGGGTTGTGGCAACGTTATAATATTTGAGATATTTGTCAGTAGGTATAAATAATTTAATAAATATGTGAATAGGATTTAATTAAACCTGAATAATAAATATATATAATATTAATAATTATAGCGCATATTAAATATCAATTAATCAAATAGGTAATAATAATAAATTTTATACACATCTGCTAGATATAATGCGGTTTTTAAATCTTACTTTTAGTTCAGCTATGAGAGCGTTCAAAGTAGTAAAATCATCATCCAGTGACGCTGATAACGACTTATTCATACTCATTAATAAAATAAAAATAAAAATTCATGATTCTTGAACAAAACTATTTTTTGATTCCCGCTCGAAATGGGCCCACCTCCTTACCTCAACGTACAAGAGGTCAGAGTAAGAAAAACCGCGGCCATTATGTCTGCTTCCGGCCTCTGATTGTTCCACTCTCTCATGACGCCTTCAGATTACCCGGAGTTCCCCCGGGAGGCGAGGGAGCGCGTTACAGACTTGTGACTTGTGGCTGTCACCCCAGCCACAAGTCACGTGAAGGTTTGAAGGAATTCCGAGTTGATTGTTTCAGAACTTTAAAAGAGTTTAACATCCGGGCTCCATAATTTGTTAACCAGTTTCTTTTTATTAGAAACGCTATTATTTATTTTAGGTAATTATTATTATTAATGTCCTATCAAAACTGTTCATTAAATTCTGAACATAAGAACCTTGACAACGATGTTTGGACAGCGCCATTGTAACGCGACGACTGAGTTCCAGTATTCACCTAGATACGTAAATCATATGCGTTGTATGGTGTGTGTTTGATTTGTAGTTATGTAGTATAAATTTAATTAAAACACAGTATATTCAAATTCACTTGACTCGATCTATTTGCAATTACTTAATTTTATTTTGTGCGTACATAAGTTGTTGAATAAATAAATAACTTCATGTCGGCAACGTTAGCTACAGAATTAGGGTAGCCTTAATTTCCCAATTTATTTGGCGATCTCTAGATGTCAGTGTGTGAGCACCTCCTACCCATTTCCGGAGTCGGTCGAAAACTAAGTGTATTGGCATGCTTTTTAGTTTCCCGCTGCTTTGAATGTCATGGCTACAATATTAGTGTATATTGGACAGACACGATTATTGGCGCGGGAAAAAAGGTGCATCAAATTTCTTCTGAGGAAAAATAATATTAAATATATAATTTAGCTCATGATAACGTGTTATTATTATTGTTTGATATTAATAAAGAAATAAACCGTTACCCCATAAAACAGATCTTAAGGAACTTTATTACAAATATAATTGTTGCTTAATTGGATTGCTACTCTATCGTGAATAATCAAATCAATATTAATCACACCTTATAAAACCAAGCCTTGAACTGTTTATTTCTTCATTAATCAAGAAAGTATCGCAGTTCTATTATTCAATCTAATTTATTTATATATAAATGCATAGGAGCTGGGTTAGCCTGAGAATGATGTAATTTCCCTTGATGGAAATTGCTCTGTTATTAAAAGTTGTAGTCTAACAGCGCAATCAACTTATCCACATCGGTGCACGCGGTTTACAAATACATTACTTTTAAGATACAGCTGCATAGCTAATAACAATGATCATCCTCTATACTGCTGTTCCGTAGCTTGCAGACTTGGCTGACATGTTGCTGAGATTCAATTTTATCATTATTGTGAAGTTCACTCGACTCAATAAGCTCGGTACCTTTTATCCTTAGAAATTTACTAGAAGAATCGTGTCCATCATAATGTTTTCTAAGAAATCCATGAGTCGTCACATCACAAGCCTGGTTGAGAGGCAAAGGCAGGATCCATACAGGCTTTGTCCTTCGCGGGTTCATTGCACGTCCTTCCCACAATGGCGCGTAACTTCGCGCGCCACGTAGAGTCAAACCTTTTTGGTGTTTTTGTTCTCTAACCTACCAGTGCGTGCCTGACCGAGGTTGTTTTGAGTTTAGGTGAGATTTGTATGAACCTCTTTTGTTTGCATACAGAACTTGACAGACACTTAGTTCTTTTTTATTGTACTTACCCTAATTACATTTTTAAACTTCAATTTAGGCAAAGGAATCTATTGTGTTCCTTTTTTAAAGAATGGCCAGTCGCTAAGCGTCTTGTTGGATTTGATAGGATAAGTTTTGTTAGTCTATAATTGTTAAGAAATTTTGTACTTAGCACGAATCTCGGCAATTGGCCGTTAGTTTCATGTTTTGCCTTTTCTAGGATCAAAGTAGAATGTTGTAGCTATAAAAGATTGTGCGTTATATTCTTTACATGAACGTCAGTTATTATTCAAGTTAAACTCGTTCAGTAAGTGTTAATAAAAACGACAACACGGTGTTGGAGGGATTTGCAAACTGTGATTATAGAGCTATTTCCACTGTTCTATTACTGTATTACAACTTATTATGCAGCGCTGTAAAATGCAATGTTTGAATATGCAGCCTTGATTCAATTATATAGGGTTAACATATTTATTACCATTAGCATAAAGTTTAATTTAGTGCTGCAATTTAGTTGACAAGTGACTTTGACAAGGGCATTTTGAATGCATGCAACACTGCATATTGATGGATTGTGCGGTGCATCTGTAATGATCTCCGTAAATGCGCTGTGTTGCCCATTTTGTCCTTTGTGTGCATTTACGAAGCATGCTCGGAATAAAGGCTTGATCGCTATTTGCAAATCGTGTTGTAAGTGTGTTAAATTGATCAATATGGATATTATACCAGAATTAGCGGTATAAAATCATTGAAATATTATCGCCGATCAATTACCCTACTTAAGTAATGATGGAGTACTGAGGCCTCATTCTTGTAACCTCAAGTGAGGCTTACATTGAATAAGCTAAAAAAGGAAATAAATCTGAAATCAACTTTAAACTTTCAATTGACAAATTCTCGCATAAACTTGAATTGTATTCCTTTGTACAGGCGATTTTCGTTTTTGTAACAGTAGTGTAAGAGTTAATTTGCTTTGTTTGTAGTGTTTTCTTTGTGACCTTCACACACATCGGTTTTCAATGGACGTGTGGAAACTTGCATGTTGCCTCCATCCATATCTCAACGTACCGTTAATTAAGTCAATAGCATTAGACTAGCTCGATATTATTAGACATTTTACGATAAGTAATTGTAAGCTATAATCACAAAATACTAGTTTTTGTTGGAGAATTTCATGAAAGTCAGCAGTTTTATTTTAAAACTCCATTACGTGGACATTGATTCAATACTTGGTTATCCAGAGTAATGCGAGGTTAAATATATTTGGTAACTATCTATTAAGATAGTAAACAAATAAATAGATTATAACACGTAGGTATATGAAGGACAAAAAATCAAAGTAAATGATATCATACCCACAGAGAGTGCCTGTTTAGTTGGTCCATACATCGAAAGGTGTGACTAGAGACCATATAGTGCGTAGTCGCGTCGTGAGGGGCACCCACTACCTACGTCATCTCGCACCCAGCAGCGAGTGAGAGCTGCGTCAGCCAAGAGTCGAGAGTAAGTTGCAATAGTATCCGGTTCCAGAGGAAAATTGATCAAAGCGTACTCGAAGCTCACCTACACGCAAGCACGTGGGGCCATGTGCGGCTTCGCAGCACATCTCAGTGGTAAACAGAAACTACGACGGTGTTTATTTATATCATAAATAGTGGCTTGTTTAACTAATTCCTCTAAATATTAGCCCTCGCGCACTTATTGAAAACAAAATGTATTCATCCAATGACGTCACCAGAATATCAAGTTCATTGCCACGGTTTTGGCAACTGTTCGTAAAACTCACAAACTTTAGTAAATGTATTTACATTTTAAATATTGTTCATTGAATCAAATTACAGTGTGTTGTGAACAGCGTGGGCTGCGCGGTGTTGTGAATGGATGCAGTGTGTTGGTGAAGTTTGTACGGTGTGTGGGTCTGCTCCGAGATTGTTAATGTTATTGCAAAATTGAAAATACTTTTTAGACTTAGTAAAATATTTAAATACTTATATTATATTTACTTTCTTGATAGGGTAAATAGGTTTTAATGCATGTAATACAGACAAAATTTATCTCGTTATTGGATTGAATTTTCAGATTGAAAATATTCTCAAACCTTTAAGCTGACAGACGCACAGCTTAAACCAGTGGAACTTGAAACATGCAGCTTAGTACATGGGTTCCGTGTGTAGCGGAGTAGAACACTAAGAAAGCAGTTTTCAAAACAGAGTGTGGCAGGGCAGACACAAGCGCCGGTGTCCAGTCCCAGTTGCGTCGTGTTTTTTCTGAAATATAAACTGTCTGCATATTTGCTTGCCTTGCTTAATTTGTTATTTAGTACTTTTGACATCTATTATACGGCACAATAACATTGTAATGGCAGCAGTTTCCTTACATATACATAATTCCATCAAACGTTAGACGAGTTTTACATTACCGGCAAGAGGAAGCCATGTTTTGGTTAGGTTTATTTTTAAATTTCAATGTTTAAATTACTATCCACCTAGCTCGTACTCGTGACTCTTTGCTGTTTGATTTGTTAAATAAAAACGGAGGGACAAAAAAGCATATTGTCAACTAACAACACCCACACTTCTTTTTGTTTTTTTTCGAAATGGACAGTTTATTTATGTTTACTTTAAATTTCACCGGACTTTGTAGCTTAGCGCTGACGGCGCTTAGCTGGAATTTAACTACTCCTACTACGATACGCCTAAGGGCACCCGAGAGGGCACGGACCTCGGCTTAGGACGTCGTATATTGAAACTACCACTGGTTCGGAAGGATCATCTACTGCCAAAGAACCAGCATGAAACTCAGTAGGAATGCGTACGACGCGTTAGCCTGGCCCATCGGTGGGTTAGGCGATTCGAATGCCGTGTTGCCCTTTTTCTAACTGAAACACCGGCGTTCCTTGTTGTAATATCATCGTCATCAATGTTAAGACGTTACGCGGACGCCTATAACGAACCGCCGCGTCTGGGTTGGCTGTGTATTCAGATGACTTATTGACCAGCGGGTTAGGATGGTGGGGAGCATTATCGAAGTGGCGTCGAGACGCCAACTTCATGAATGCGGCAATGGTGGGCAGCTCGAGGTCCTGTGCAGATCTAAGTTGCGGACATAGGGCGGGGCCCCGACGCATTTGCGTGAGAACCTATTTTGAATAACCTGCAAGTGATTGAGGTTCGACTTGCTGGCGTGAGCGAAAGCCACACTGGCATATGTCATGATGGGGTGGATGCAAGTTTTGTAAAGTGCTAGCTTATTTCTAAGCGACATTTTACTCTTCTTGCAAATTAGAGGGTGCAGCCTACCAATACCCACACTACAATCGTTACCTATTGTGAATACTGCAAACTGTATTTCCGGGTCTCTTGTGTGGGTACTGCGGGATTCTTTATAGGGAACATATTGGTGCATTTGTAATGTCCGAAGTACTTTATTAACGTACTCTATTAAAGTAGGTACTTATGTAGCTTTGAATTTGGAGCGTGACCACTAATTCTCATAATATAGGTCTACACCTAGCTTGAGAATTAGGGAACACAAATTTTGTTGCTATAATTACAGCCTAGTATCTATTTAAAGAACAAATATGTGCCTAATTGAAAGAAACTCTGCGTTATTAAGTAAAAAAAAAATTTACCATGGCTTTGTTTGGCTATGAAATAAATTATTATTATTATTATTATTACTAATCCGATTTTTTTTTTGTTATCTGAGAGCTCCATTGTCCAGCAGTCCCCAGGCTATATTGTACCCACTCGAGGAGTTCTCCCGGGGTGCGACGTGGAACTTTCTAGCACTCGGGTGAAACTGCGGGTCAGGTTGGCTTACAACGATTATATCAATAAAAATACTTTAATTAATATAACAAATATGTCCATACCCAATATTGTTACCAGCAATCCAAGACCCGCTGCTTGTAATTGTTAAAAGTAAAACCGCCCAGATAAGGTAGAATTAGTGCAATTGACATTAACTCCTTATGGGCAAAATATGTTGAAAATTAAAGTTATTCAACGCTGGATCAAAACTGTCGTTTAATATCAGAAAATATATATAAAGTTACTCAGAAAATGTAAGGTCGGTTGAGATTCTGTCTGTACCTACTGACTGGGTCTTGGACCTGTGTAGTAAGCAGCTTTGACTCAGTACCCTGTGCTTATAAGAGACCGCCTTAAAAAGTTTTCCAGAACATGGTCTATATATGTGTGTACTAATGTTATTCAAATTCGTTTAGCCATTTAAGGGCGAAGGATTAACAAACTTACACAACACACTAACTTTCGATTTTATAATATTGTTGCAAGTTTAAGTGAGATAGAAAAAGTGAACGTTCCGCTAAGTAAACCGTACTAAAAGTCCATTATAAACCAACTTTCAACGCAGATCCCCGCAGGAGTATTGTGTCCAACTTATTATTCACGCTCCTATAACCATATTGATCAGTTGACTTTCTTTCCGACGCTGGCAACTCTGGTTTCACTATCTTTGTTTTAGGGTGAAGCTGTCATTGGACGTTGTGCTGTCAAAGATGACAAGTTTTACGCGGGCTTTCTTGACATACGACATGATCGAGGCGAACTATCCCATAGTTTGACACTGACATTGACGCTAATAATTTACTGGACATGTCCAGTGTGTCACTGCGCGTCATGAGGAAGTATGCTTACGTTTAAAATCGGATGTTGTATGATGTCTAAGTTTTGGTTCAATTTGTATGAACTTGTTTATTTATTTTATTTTAGTAGTCCCACGACGTTTTACACGAAATATGAGACTTAAAAACTAAAACTATATTAATGGTAGATATAGCTATATTACTGATATCAAATGGTTTTCTAGGAAAGAAAAATGTACCTGCGCCACGGATATAAATAATAGTACTTAGCACGTCTTACTGTGCCCAATATGTACAATTATTGTTCTTAGATTATTAAGGGAAAAATTAAAAGATTTTAAACAAACCACGAAGCCTAAACAAGGGCCCTCTTATGGCCCTGGCGAAAAATAAAAGAAAGCTGATTGGTTGCTTCTTCCCAGGCCTATGTCTGGTCCAATAGCTGCCTTTTTGACACAGTCGGTCGGTACCTTGGCATTCTGCCGCCGACCACCTGCTTAGCCACGGTACTAGAGCTCATTAGACGAGCTTCAAATTATGTATAGATTTCCTGCACAAAGACGCAAATGAAGGCATGGAATAGAATGCCGCTGATGACGCATGTGGGTCGACGGTGGATGTTTAGAACAATGCTGGAAAACTGTCTAGGGATATTTCTGGACTTGGATAATAGACATTATGCTAAAAAGATAGGCATTTTGACGGTACCGCGTAGATACCTACTTATTCGTTTCACAATTTATGTAAACACTTAATGACAGTTTAAAAAATACAAACAAGATCGAACATATTGATGATTGACGACTTTGTACAAACAAACGTATTGATTGCATTAAAAGACATTTCTTTCAGTTTCTTTAAAACAGGCCAGGCCCATCAGAAAGTTTTACAAAAAAACGTTTTTATGTACGGAACGCTGGCGGGTTATAATTTATTTTAAAAATTCGATTATTTAAAATTATTAAATATTTAAAATATTTATTATAATATTTAATATTTTTATAATTTTATTTTAATATAAATTTTTTTACCTACATTATGAAGCTATTATGTGTCATAGAAAGTTGGATCTGAAAACATTTTCTTGCAAAGCTTTTTTACGACTTCAATCCAACTTGAGACCAGATGAATCGCTTAATCGACTTCAATTAGCTTTTATGATCAAAGCTCCTTCTAAAGCAACTGTGTACCGCTGGTATAACGGTATAACGAGTCGCTAAAATTTTAAGGATGAAAAAAGAAGTGGCCTCTTCCTTTGTCTGTCCAGCAGTCCTTTGACTGCTGTTGCGCAAGAAAACGTGCAAGTGAATAATTTGATTCAACAAAACCAGCAAATCACATACGGGGAGGTTCAGCAAAACCTGCAGATTGGATGGGGAAGTGTTCATAATGTTTTACACAACCACCTTTGCGTAAATATGATTGTTTCGTTATCACCACAGATAACGAATCTTGGACTTTCCAGATCTTTATCAACTTTATCCAGAAACAAAGCGCCAGTCTAAAGTATGTTTGTTTCAAAACGAACCAATGCCTTTGAAAGCTATTTTTGATCGCTAGTTTTTTCTCTTTAACGGAGTATCAATTCCCTTAAGAAACCAAAGTAGCATATATACAGAGTGGTACACTAGCAAATGCTTGCTAAAAGTTTTTGGTGCTGCGAGCAACACGGGGCTCCGAGGCCTTTTGCTCTACAATGACAAGGCCCCGCACCCTCCGCGATCAAGTTCCTAAACACCATTTTGTTAAAACTTTTGGGTCATCCGCCTTACAGTCCTGATTTGGCACCGTGTGACTTCTTCTTGTTCACTTAAATTATAAATTATAAACCAGCTCAAGGGGATACAATTTTCATCGCCAGAAGATGCGCTCACTGCTTTCGAGAAGGCCGTTGAGAAAGTACCTGTTGCGGACTGGAAAATGTGCTTTGAAAATCGGTTCAGATGCATGGAATTTGGTAAAGACGCTGGCGGCTTTTTGAAAAGATGTAATTAAAAAAATTTAACCTATAGAACACTTTTTTTCTCAAAAGTTGCTAAGTGTCCCAAGTATGTGACTTGCTTATGTCGGTTGGAATTACTATTTGATTAGATACGCGGATCACAAGAAATTGTTGTATAAATACTCTTGATACATTATACTACATTTTAAATTTTGGACCTAATTAATTATTCGGTTTCAAGTTTGAGGAATTTCAATTAATATCGCGTCGACATTTTAATACATTAAACATAAATTAAAATTAATTTCCTTACTGTAACTCGATCACGCGTTAAAACATGTGACACACAAACGAAACTGGCTCCAATCCTGACCCTGGCGAAGACGCTCCAAATACTACAGTAATTAATGGTGGCGATTAAAAATAATCCAGGTCCACAGAAAATGTTAATGAATCTGAAATGTCAGACAAGTCATTCTATCAGCTGGAATGTTAATTTGACGTCGGCGTCATTTGCCGCGGCGCTAGAGGGCAGGCGCTTTGCCTAAAGTTCAATATAATGCGCTTTACAGACAAACGTCTGACATTTACATTCAGTCCGTCATGTCTTTACTAAAAGTTGCATTTAACGAGGTATGGATTTATGTGACGTATGGCGCCTCGTTGCTACAAGCGGTTAGTGACCCACGATTGGATCCCTTCGATCAGTAGCCTAAACGAGATACAATTAAAGCTGGAACTCCCTAGATCGGGGCTGTGGGGCAATCGTGCGCCGTGCGGTCACGCCGGCGGCTACGCGTGCGACGGCTAAACACACTTTTTGCCAGATTTCGCACTTCTTCTGCCAGATCGCGCTTTAATTTGATGCCTTTTCAATGGACAGTCACGCGCAGTGATCTGGCCTCGCAATTAATACGCGACATGGATTCGTTCGTTGTATGTCACGTCACCAAGTCGTGAGGCCCGTTTGACTGTCCGCACTGCTCGTGAAATTATTCAAGATATGTTTGTTTATTTATGATCGATTGACTCTGTACTAATCGTAGCAGCTTTTTCTCCAATTCAAAAGTGTTATTTAAGAGTAACATCGGATATATTTTATTTATAAATTCATTCATCAGAAGTATCCTTCAATTCTGATTGTTAGCGAACACAGACGAGGTCAACTGAGTGCTCACTCTCACCTCCACCTCACCCCGACCATCTAACTTGCAGTTCAAAGCGGCGCTATGTTATGCGTGCACGACGTTTTCAATGTAAATGCCATATAATCAAACTTTAATTTAAATTGTATCCACCTCCGAAGATAACTTGGTCGAAATTGGCTCGATGCGCCTCGTTTGGGAACCTCCCGGATCTTTAGACCCATGGGTGGGTGGATGGACTGTTCAGTTATGTTTATAGCGAATATAATTACTGAGACAGTTTGCTTTGCTTTTCACCTACTTTAAAAAAGATGGTCTATGCTTTTTGTGTTTGTAACTTAGGTTAAGTGATCGAAGGGTTTCTGTTCTAACTGTTAACTGATTTTAACGATTATAGTTATCTCAAGGATGATATCATCAGCTTTAGTTGAAAAATACAATTGCGATAAAAAATATATTTAAATCGTTTTTCCTTTTCTTGTCAGATCACTTGACACATAAAATAAGTTGAATCGCTTTCAATAGCTTGTAGTCGTAACCGTGTCACTGCCATAATAAAAATTAAAATCTTTCTTTTCCCTTATCTTCTCACTTTACCTATAGATCCGTCCAATTAAAATCAAAACGAGTTTCTATATAAAATATCGATATTACTTCTGTGCTCAATCGCAGTTAATTTTAGAAGCAGTGCGAACACACGCGCTAAATATCTCCGCCAGAAATAGTCCCCAGTGAACTTTACACGAAGTGCATCGAAGTAAATATAGCTCGCGGTTCACATTCGCTTCCCCACGCCGCTTTAAGAAACGCCCCGCGCCCGCCACGCTGCTGCCCCGCTCCCGCGCCGCTCAAACACGCAGACTTAATTGTTACTTTTCACAAATTCCAAAACTTAGATTTCTAATTGTAGGGTCCGGCAGATTTCTCCTCAAATTATTTGAAGATGGCTGTTAAGTTTTGTCTTCTGGCAGTAACGCTTGATAACAACGCGGTGTGTGTATTCCATCGAAGCATTAATGTGTCTATAATTTACTTTCAGGTAAGTTATCTGGCGTCCTGGTTTTATTCAAAAGGTAAGAAGAGTTTTTGTACCTTTTACTTTCTTTTTTTAGATTTTTGTAGTCATCCTATGCTGAAACCTATATCGAGCGCTCTGTACGTATTTCAACTAAATGGAAGACATGCTTTTTTCAATGCATTCATTTCAATGACAGTTTGAGACTTTCTTGTTTAGTTCCATGTCTTTAAACTTTGATGACGCCAACGTGCGACAACGTTAGATTAGAGAATGCTGAAGGCGCAGGCAAAGTTCCACCTATATTTTCAGTACTACGCTGTATAAGTACCTATAATGAATGACACCCGCCTGCTGGTTGAATATCATCAGTAATCGAGATGTCGCGTATTGTGCCATCAATTAGAATTCGGCGGCGGCTCGTGCTAATGTTGTTAATTACTACACTTACACAATTACGGACGTTCCGATTTCCCTTTCACGTTTGTTGTCATTGTTTTCAAATGGCTCGCCTTTTGTGAGCGTCCCATAATTATGTAAACCATATGTTGCTTTCTTAGTACTGCAGCCAACTAAACGGTTCTTTACGCGTAAGATAAGTGACCCGATTTTCAAAAAGCTTGAACCAACTCTTCAAATAACACATAAATAAAACGTATCACATTATTAGTCATCATGACTAAACAAAACTGCATCCATGCAAAATATCGGCCGTCTTTCTTGATCTAGAAAACTTCCTTTCCACTCGAGCAACGTGAGCGTGCGGTCGTGGCAATTGGAACTAAAGAATTTGTTCAGCTTCCGTGCTGAAAACTTCATTGTTGCATAGGAAGTGGCGCCACTGTTAGATGAATGGTTAAGCTGGTGTTACGTGCATGTTTATCGTAGCTTGGTATCTTTATCTGCGATGTGTTATCGGCGGCGCGTCACAGCGCGGCGCTGGCCGGCGCGCATCCCGCCACTACCAGCGCGCTGTCACGCACTGCGGCGCTGACTACTGGACACTGGATGAGCTAACAGCGGGAGGAATTATTTTTATTGACAAATTCTGAGGTTATGTAGGTGTTTCTATACTCGTAATTAATTGCATGGGTACAGTTGAGGCAGCAACCTACATACTGTATCTTTATGATAGGTATTGACTTTTATTGCTGTGATTTTGTGCATATTCGATATTGATCTAAAACCGATAGCAATGATACAACTTGCCATAAGCCGTATATAACAATAACTCGTGGCTGTCCTGTTATTCACATTTCGTGTTAAAAATATAATATTAATAAATTAGATGTAGGTATATTCTAGACCATATTAGCAAATCCAAATTCAGATGTCTTTGACTTTCTAATTCATATATTCTTACAAAAACAAGCCTCTCTCACTGATCTTTCAGTTATAATATGATTAGAGTTGTGTTCTATCTTAAGTATAAGTTATGATGAGGCTGACATATTCTCATGGAATAAAAGCCTTTTAAAAATAAGATTAAAAAAATATTTCGTGTTGCTATTATTTCATTTAGCTCTATTAATTCAACAAAGTTCTATTATTTTTGAATGGTGTATTGTATTGTGTATTGAATGTTTATACTAATTCCGGAATATATTTTCAATATAACAAATCTTGTGTAGTTCACTAGCTACTAAAGTACAGTAAATACAGGGCTAGAGTTGCCCCAGGTGCGATACTTGGAGCGTTTGATTAGACGTCACATCACGACTGCACGCAACAATGGATTTTACAATAATTACCCGCCATAAAAAGATAAAGCATGTTTGATTCGCGCGAATATTGAAATTACGCCGAAAGTTATAAAATATATCTATAACAATAAATAATAAGTATTGGCCAAAGCGAGGCTGCTGTTTATTGTTTGTTTTATAACATTGCTTCACAGCTTTTTGAATATGGAATGATTTATTTATATTCTTACTGTTTTATCAACCTTGGCGTCTTGTAGCACGCGAACATTTTTGCTATTTGCGTTCTGCATATCCTTGATTAACAATATTGCAAGTCACACTTGGAAAGCCTTCAGGCGAAAAGGAAATGAAAGGAAATAATAGGCTTAATCTCTGAAATAATTATTTTTCAAATATTTTCTCGTAACCCGCTTCCGCCTATGAATCGTGCACCACGGCGCGACATAGAGAACGCGCGATGGCCCAAATTCCCCGCGGTAACGGTGTGCGTGTGTCGACCTTTATAGAGTGGCGCGGCGGCGCCGCCGGCGCAGCCCGTCCTATGCTGGCGAATTTCCGAAAAAAGACGAAAATTACTAGCTTGCATCTCAGATAAATTCTCTTGTATCACTCAGTAAATTCTCCATACTTTAAAATGCTTAAAGTACAACTAAATAAAAGTTAACGAATATCCTGATTGTGAAGCTGAGCCGGTTTAGATTTCAATTTCACTTTTCATGATAATTCTAGTTTCTTCCAACTCACCTCAGGGAAGAGTGATGATGGAGACGAGGACGGTACACGCCTTTCTAACAGCCGAAATCGATAGAATTCGCAGGGCTATTTTGTGTGAAAAACCAGAGGCGGGAACATCATTCCTCTCCTTGGCGATACGAACCAAAGAGTTACCGAAATGTTGTTCTATTTGGATGAGGATCGTTCCAAGCTTACAAATGTATAAGTCGTTTAGTCGGTATAATAGAAATAGGTCAGTAAATGATTACCTTCAAAGAGAATTGATTTAGCTGCGGAATGAGGTCTGGCGTACAAGTCAAGGGCGATGTCCACGCCTGTCACCCCGCCGCACTGCGTGGCAGCTGACAACGCTGTAAAGCGGCCAAAGGTGTTTATTGCTTATTACTCTTTTCATTCTTTAGACAATCTTCTTCTGCTAAACCTGCAGCATTATCCGTTATCTTCTC
This sequence comes from Marasmarcha lunaedactyla, assembly GCA_923062675.1. Classification (NCBI taxonomy): domain Eukaryota; kingdom Metazoa; phylum Arthropoda; class Insecta; order Lepidoptera; family Pterophoridae; genus Marasmarcha; species Marasmarcha lunaedactyla. The sequence goes on along the minus strand of OV281360.1, from coordinate 21,429,140 downwards.
ACTGTGGCAAATATCGCCACTCAAATGTTGCTTGTTTATAAAAAACACTGACCAATAAAGGAATCAAGACAGATACCAACTGAGGATGTTCTTCATATGCTTCGAATGAAAACACAAATATAACGTCTAACTGAGGTTGATATACCCTCGGTCGCCCATTTTGTCGGTAGTAGGTGTGTAGTGGACAACGGTAATATTCTGGCTACGCGCTTACTTACTGACAAACCGACTGGAGAAGATAAAAAGTTTTAAGGATTGCAAATACACATCCCACCAGATCATAGATGGAATTTAAATGAGAACATCGCGCGAGTAGAAGATTGCCTTTGTCAGAATGTCTACATGAGGCACGAAAATATCGCCTCAACTAGCCAACGCGTCCGAGCTCGTATGTCCGTCCGAGCTGCAGCAGCTCGCAACGTCTCTGTGTTGTGTGTGTGTGTGTCTGTGTGTGCAGATCATCTTAATTCGTGACGGAGTAGTTTCTCGGCTGCGGGCCGAGCGTAGATCATTAACGGTGGCTCGCTCGTATCGCTGTTTGCATTTCCGTTCTGTAGCTAGTGACGTGGCTTTCCATTTATTAACACGTCTGATTCCCTGGGTGTTGGTATTTTCTTATTGTTTCTATATTGTATTGAATGCACACGTAAGGGGGGTTAGAATTTTATGAAATCTAAAACTTTATTAATTACTTAAATGAATAAATTAAGTTCTAGACAAGCAAACAATGGTTGTTGTTTCTGTAGTAAGCACTGGCTTGTGTGTGTTCAGAATTGTAACGAAGCAAACTGTTGTTGCCACAGAATGTTATTTACAGCTGCGAACATCACATGGCAATTCTCATTTTCCCAGACAAAGCGATGGATAGAGAAAATCTTAAATCTAGAGTTTTTCGATCTACAGTTCTATTATATTCTATTAGATTCTAGAGTCGCGCTTCAAACAGCGCGTCGCGGTAGGGTGTAGATGCGACCGATGATGACGATGATACATGACGCTTGCAAGATGTCTTCAAGTGTTATATATTGCGAAAAGATATTAAACATCATAATTACAAGCTAAACACAAACATTGATTCAAAGAGTCTATTTCTAACGGCATCCATGATTTAATTAGCATGGCAACGTTGATAACTGTGCCTCACGGTGGGCGTACCGGCGACGGTTCCGTTCCACTGTTAATTAACCGTGAGAAGAGGCGGGGTGTCACATGGCGCGGGCGTGCTCCGCTCGTAATTAGCCGGCGGCAATTCACCGGTTGGTGAACTATGCCTGTGGTCGCGGTAATGGCCTGGCTGCACCACGCTGCCAACGTGCCCGTGTTTTGTGGTTCCTCATAATTGTGTTAAGCCCTGATGGAGCTGAGCTGCTTTTTTATGTGATGTCTTTGGAACGCTGCGGCTAGACGTACCGCCTATTGCGTCTATTTTAATATCATCCATGATTATTAACAGTAAAACTTATTAAGGACGCAATTATGCGAACGAATCGAATTCACGCGGTCTAACTAAAACATTCATTGAATTAAGACCACCATGGCGAAAAACTAATTTATTTAAATGGCAACTTATCATGTTCCAGTACCATGCGTCAATAACACACGAATTCATCAGAAAGAAATCAAAGCGTGACGGACGAGCGACGCGACCTTGCCGCGCCGTCACACGCCTCGCGATCACAACGCATAGATAGACGAATATGCAACTTGCATCATGTTCGCCGTTATGGCAAGAGGCAATAAAAACTAATTACCCCAGAGCGCTGGCCGAGAACATTCCGAAATATTTAAGCAATAATAAAGATTGTTTGCGTGAATTGTTCTAACTATGCTTTGATCTGAACGGCACGAAGTTGCATTGCGGTGTTTGTGAAATGTTACGTTGTTTAATGTTGTGTTTTCAGTTTTTATATATCGTTATATTGATTACCCAGATTTTAAGATCCAGTGAGACTTGATCTTGAATGATTTTCCTTTTTGGATTTACTTTCAAATTAAAATAGTGTCAGCCACATTTTTGCAATAAAGTTATGAATGTAGCTAACCTTGTAAACTTCAGTTCGTTATTTATGAATGCGTGATGTGATCCGCACCATGTACGGCGATCTACACAGCGTCACATTATAAATCTTACCTATTTGAATGTGGGACCCGCGCGACAACGACGCTGGGGTTCATCTCAACTACCATCGACTGCACACAATGGAACAATGTCATGTGCGGAGTGATCGAGCGGGACTCCCGCAATAACCGCCCCGGCGCGGCGCGGCGAGCCGAGTCGAGCGGTCAGACATGCGCCGGCGCCTCCCTCCGGCAGATACGACGAATTTGATCATATCATTTTTAGTATTTCAATAAATCGACGAGAATCCTACTACTTCCTAGCGAATCTGGCGTATAAAACGAATTTGTTCTCATAAATAATAAACATTTCAAAGTCCTTGTGAAGATCAATTGTTTTAGTAGGATCTACCAACTATGTTTTGTTATATTTGACATCGTTTGACATTTCCAGAACTTTAAATTTAATTCCAATCATACTTTAAAGAAAGATACAAAGTTGTACAAAATATAAAGAAACTATATATATATAATAATGCGTCATTTGATATCCTGGTTAATACATTGTTCATGGCGCAACAGCCTAGACAGACGATTATTTCCTCGGCCATGAAATGAGACAACGGCACTGGAACGTTTGTAGGGCTGCTGCGTCGGCCACATTGTCCGTCTGACGTTGGTTTCCGCGCAGCCTAGATGGCGTTAGTGTACTATGGAGTTGAATAATGCCCGAGCTGAATGTAGAACACTGTTGATAAATGTTGCATTTTGTTAATTTATTAATCTAAGGTATGAGTTATTGGTGCTCGAGCTAGGTGGAGTTAATGGTTGTTGCTTTTACCTTAGTTTCGTCGAGTTGAGATTTATGTGGGTACCTACAGCCGTTATGACTACTGCTCTTACGCCTACGGGGAGGAATTTATTATTTAGTAACTAGTTGATTTCGTGGAACGGAACCGAATTTACATATTCGTTAAAATAAAACATTCCTAACGGAAAGTACGAAAATAAAAATGTTAAATTTGAAGTGATTGATGCTTACTGATAACTAACACAATTTCAAATTTATAACGTTAGAAAGATTAATAGGTACGGACCTTTCGCATTCCAATGTTTCCGACAATAGCTTTAGATTAGACAAGCTGAAACATTTTTCACAATCAAAGCGGCGCGGTGGCGGGAAGCCGCACCCCGACCTCCCGGCGATGCGTCAAAGTCACTTCAGAAGAATCCACAAGACGGCCTCCGGATATCACTAGTTTCCGTGGGAATTAGAAGTGGGAATCATTTACTTACAATGATTAATCCAGATAGTACAGTTACCTACTTTGTTAAAATCTCGTCTGGGGCGGGAGCATTGTGCGCCCTATTTTGTCCGCCACAAGGATCAGGTTGTGGTTGTGTTTCAGTGGAAGCGAAGGAACAGCCAGTGCAATGTCTGCCCTGGAACCGAGGCAACTTCCGTCGAAGTCTACGGTCGGCACCGCATCATTCGTTGGGCCTAATATAATCACATTCACTATTAATAAATAAAACACCTATATCGAAGAATGTCACTGCCATCCTATGGGCCGCGTGTTCGTTTGCCGGCTATGAATATAGTAAACAAATGACATCGCGGTCCGCGGCCCGCACCCAGCTAATGTTCGCGTGTTCTGCGTGGGCGCACATTCATGGCGCTCACTGTAGCGGTTACCGCAAAATTCAATGACGCACGGGAGAAAAGAAGAGTATAATAGAATTAGGATGCTTCAGATTGAAATCCAAACTCTTCTAGATTCACATACATCAACCGCCTCTATATGAGTACCTCTAACAATAAGTGAACTCAGAATCGCATTGTATTTTGTAGCGAATAATAATATTAAAGGCACGCAGGTAACTGTTACAGCATCTCTGACCTCTGAGCCCACAACTTCTCTATTGGAAGCGATGACCTGCCGAGCACCAGTCAGTAGGCTGCGCGGTTGGCAGGTCCACACTAACAGGCCCACTTACCCACAATGTTCTCTAAGTTCGGGAATTAGCGGGCGCGTGGGCGCTAATGTTCGCTTTCTACATTATGTTGCTTTGTTCGGAACTATTGTTTTATTGTTATTTTATAGTCAAGAGTTTTGCTCCATGGATGTTTTAAATTTGAGTATTATTGATTGTTTTTGCTAAGATATACCTACTTTTAGTCTTTTGTTCCGAAATTTTATTTACTTAAACCCCACTTTTAATCTACGATTGTATGAGAAATATGAGAAAAAAGAAGTGCTGTTTTTCAAATTAAACTTTCTCTCAATTCGTGCATATTAAAAAATATCCATTACTGTAATTAAAAAATCTAAATATTTTATTTCACTTAGGTGAAAAATCGTTTACACTCGATGAAAGTCTTCATTTACTTGATCTCGTTCATCACAGCGTAACCACTCCCTAACTTCCCGTTTTGAAGGAATTGTACGTAAACCGGCGGAATAACCTCGCAGCGCGCCACTCTTTTGCTCAAATTCGTTAAATACATGAAATGGTGGGAATATAATTAGACGACCACATATAGAAACAATGACAACATCTTGTTTTTAGATTTATTTGTATCTCCTCCGTGTCACTCATTTCTTAGTATCAGTATTATACCAAGTATAATGTTCTAGATTCTAGACATATCCAAACAATAAGCTAGCTGCAACACGTAATCTACGTCCTAAATATTTGGTTTTCGTTACAAACTATGCAAAATTTAGTAATATTAAAAATGTTATTACTACAGAGCGTGTGAACTCTTATTACATTATATCTTTTTGATGTGAAATTAGATGTTTGTGATAAAGCGCGCCATTTCTTAAAGTTGGCAAGATGGAGCCGGCCCACGCACGAAACCTTCTTGGTTTTCATTGTGGTGAGTAACACGAATACCTACTTGTTGATTCAGTCACTTTAGGAACTCTTGTTTTTTCTTTTTTAATGAGAATATAAAGAGGTTAATACCTTGTATGTTTGTGTTTGATATCAACGTGTTTGGAGTTCAGCTTCGTGTTGGACCCGGTGTTGCTTTTGTTTTATTTGTATTAGTTAAGAGTTATTTTGTAATAGATTTGTAGCTTAAATAAAATAAGTAACAAAACTCACAGCTAGTTACTTGTGGATAACGTAGACTTTCTATAGATTTAAAAAACGCGAGTTGAGGCTTTGCTTGCTCACACGAGACAACCGCGGTGCTCGAGACGCCAGCATTCTCCTAGTAGGCAATCCCAATATTACCAAGCGTCTACTAACCAACTACAGAAGTTGCTGAACAGTGAGTAACGAAATTCAAAGAAACTTTATTTTAATATTCCATCTTCTTTCCATGTACGCGACACAATATCAGTACAAAACAACACCCATATGCGAGATTCTCCTTATAGAATTAAAGATAAACAAGCCTACAATCCATAGGTTATCAAAACCTCGCTTCCTCAACATTCTGAAGCTATTTTCATCGCGAGCGTTGCCCTTGCGCATGTTCCTGCTTATTTCAGACTACACCCGTACTCCGGCAAACTTAGTTCTGCAGTTAACAGTGGCGCATCGCTATGAGACTGTGAATGTTTTCTTTAAGCAAATGTTTAAGTTCCGATTTCAACCACCGCACGAGCTGGTTGAGGGTAAATGTGTGCCGGTGATGTTCATTTGGAGTTTATTATCGTAAGCAGACGAAGGTTGGATGGAAGTTTGGGAGTTTATGTTAAAGGAAATGGTTTCACGTGAATGAAGTTAAGTTTAAGAGGAATTTCATGTCGATGTTCTGTGTTGTACTCGTGGACCAATAGGTACAAATGATTTTAGATTTGAGTCTAGTTTCACGTTGATTTTGCCCAGTACAATACTTGGTCTTAAATTGAATGCGTTTTAAATAAAATATACTTTGTGCAAAGCAGAAAATGTTAAGACTATTAAAGTTACAATAAAGGAAGTCAAGCTTGTGTTTTAGGGGCCCCGGTATAAAAATAATTAAACATTAAGTTTCCCTACCAGGTTCCGAACCAAGGCTTTCTGTGTCAAGGGCATCGCACCTGCCAGAAACACTAAAAGCCTTCTGGCAAGAATACAATCACGTTCAGCACCTCACCAACACGTCTCCACCGCCAGTAGTCGAGCGGCAGCTGTTCACTGGCATGCGCCAGGCACAGTTCAATGAAACTCACATTTTGTAAACATTAGAAAGAGCATTTGTAAGACTAAGTTAAGAAACCGTAACATTAAGTCTCCTAGATACAGTGCGTGAGTTAACTTATTTATTATGTTAGTGCTCTTGACGGCGTCATTATGTATCTAATTCCTTATAGCCTAAACAGCAGAGGTTCCAGGTCCAGTCCTGGTAGAAACCGACGATTCATCAGACGTACACAAACATTCATGGATGTTCTATTAATTAATGCATTTTATTGTAGGTCCCCCTAGAAGGTCCACCATCAAACCAAGTTTGCTTTCTAATGGTAAATTTGTCTTTTACATTTTATCTTGTAATCACATAATTTGTGTACAGTCGGAGTCCACGACCGTCACATCATTTGCGAAGTAGACGTTAGTATTGACGTCGTTTCCCTCACGACTCGTTCGTTACACAATCTAGAGACATTTTGTCTTCGGCCCGCGGAAGTTCGGCGTATTCTGATTACCTCGCTTGTTGTTGGAGGGAGAAAAATGTGAAAGAAAATGTAATAAGCTTTTAAATTTGTTATCTGCGATATCTTCATAGTGGGGAATAGATTTAATGGCATTCTATACACTAAGGCTATTTGTTTTACTTTCCGATCCGGATTAAACTATTCTTTTAAAAAACTGCGTATTTTGTCAGAGGCGGTAAGACCTACGAAGACCTACCTTTGAAGGTTGTCATTTAAGAATCTAAAGTTAGTGTTTAGTTCTCACTTTAGTTACCTAAAACACTGTTCACTCCAGGTTGCAAGATACCCGATCAGAACAGTCGATTGACAAGTGAACTGGACAAGTTATTTCAAGCTTTTTGTAACATTTCTACTTTAGTTGAAGCCAAATTTAATTTTAATCGAATCAAGACAGTGCTTATTTCATAGTAGATACAGTAGTGTCAGTTCCCCTGGTGAGTTTCCCTCGGAGATGTCACACTTCGGTATCTCTCTCTATTTATGTTTGTCTCATTCGCCGAAGTAAGACAAATATAAGTAGTCAAGCCATTTCCCATTACGAATAATGATTGATTGTATGTATATGCATTTTTCTTCAATAGCCACTCTGGAGATCTTAAGTAACAGTTAACAGTCACAGTAAATGTCACTTTGCGGAAATACATGGCAACCAATGTAATGATAATATAATATAATGATACGTATCATTTCCGTTAATGTAATACTTCTCTTGCTCGGTCCTAGCCGCGTACATTTCGCACTTTTTAATGACTAGTTTACGACAAAAAAGCCTTCCTTAAGTATAAATGAAACGAAATACCCAGCATTTAAAATAAAAAAGTAAAATGTAATAAAATTTGAACGTAGGGATGTCCCCTAAATTTCTGCGTGGAGCGCATAATATCCATATTGTAGAACTTTTTGTGGCGCAGGTACGTCTCCGCGCCTGAATGTTGCCGCTCAGAATGATTTCAACCGGTTTATTGGTTTCAAAAGCGTGTCGATTACGAATAAACTAAACTTTCATCTATTGAAGTTAATGAGTAGGTATTGATATTTAATACAATAACTTCTGGGTTACTATAAAGATTTTTGATTACAGAATCAAACAAATAATGGGTTTATTGGGTTGTTTTATGGTCAATATTTACGATGATTGGTTAATTGAGCTACTTTGAGTTAATCCACCGGTTACAGTCGCGACCAATCATACCGCACTTAGTATCACGATTTGTTAAGATAAAACAATGAATGGCTTGGTAAGTGTAAAGCGGTGAATAAAGATTTTAATACATTTATTAGTCTTACCCCAGCCTGTTTACGGTCACCACTATCCCACTACCGCAGCTGGAATCTTCCCACTGCTGGAACATCAGCCTCATCCAGGTAAGGGAGTGGCTGCAGCGTGTTATAGTCCACCATGCTCCAACCGCTGACTTACGATCGAATTAGCTGTGATATATGCTAGACTAAATACCAAGCATTACCTAGACAGCTACACTTCCACTTTGTATCCTCCCATGTAAAGCCTCAACCAGCTCACATGTGCAGCCAGGTACGTGGCGCATCTCGCTGACGGGCGCAGGACTATTGTCGGCGGTCACGGCGCGCGCGCACGCAGCCGCTGTGACGGCCCCCGCGGCGGAGGTCACTCTTTGTTGGGGACAACAGGCGGGCTCGGGCAATACGCTGTTCGGAACAGCGTTGCAGTGTTTACTGTGGAGGATTAAGCAAGGCTTGACTGGAACCTACAACGTTTACCAATCTTTGTAGTAAGGGGCGTCAACGTAGGTTTTACAATGAATAGCCTAGGGTAGAAAATAAATACATTTTGTTTATGCTATTACCGCTTTGGCTACTGCAATGTTCTACGCTAAACAAATTAAATTTAAGATAAAAAACAGCACACACAACAGCTTTACATATGCATGTACAACCTGTGTTTATATACAGCCTGTTTGTAAATACTCACGTGTCAACAATACCTAATTCAGCACATAACGAACTGTGTAAACCAACATAACATACAAACGTAATTTGTTTTCCAATTTCCTATATCCGCAAACCACTAACGTCCCAGTTAGGTTTGCATAATGGTCTCAATAAAATTGTGAGCGTGACATAACAGGAAACTTCGATACTGCCGCGATACCGCTGCGCCTTGTGAATGTGAGGCAACACATCTGCATTACACCGCTAAAAATAAACCGCTTGAGAAACTATACAAATTTAATAAATGTGCCACTGCTTTTCTGTTCGAGTTCCAATAGGGTGGAGTAAATTCCCGCGTCTCTCTCTGCGTAAATAGAATCCTTTACATCCACGTGAAAGGTCCTCATTTCCACCATCACTAAGTAATTGAGATAGAACCCCTTGCAAAGGGACCGCAACTTAAGAAGTAGCAGAGGACTATAATATGCTGGTTGGCTGTTACTTACAATCGAAGTTTAGACTAATTGAAGCAAGTAGGGGTCGCGAGCCTGGTGACTTGCCCGATAGCTGTCCCCTACCAGACAAACTGCTCTTAGTTTACAATACTTTATGTCTCTAATGGCAGAATAACCTGTTAATAACTTGCAGTTTGTTCGATACACTACGAGATTCTCATCTCTATATTATTACCATTTACAGCAATCTATTCACTTTGTTTTTCAAATAGTTCCGTTTTATACACATTATTTAGTCCACCGCGTGTTAAATTCCACCTAATACCCCATCTATACGCTTATAAATTCCAATAAACCTTGTTCTTTCATATTTAAATATGAAATGGCATTCATTACGTCACTAATTCGATAGCAATAGCAACAGCGACCACGCACAACAAAACGTCACGATCAAGCCATTTTGACCCTAATATCTGTGACATAACTTTACAGCCAGGCTTTTTACAACAGTAATTTGGCTAAGTAGCTCTCATATTGATCTTACATTTTTGTTACGCGAGAAACATAATAACAGGTATTATGTCCAATGTTGATTTTCTCAAACTTATTTTACAATTGCTTGCAACTTTCTAAGTTTTATATCCATTAATAATTATATTGTTTATTCAGTAAAAAGCTTAGGAAAAGCTTGACTTTAAGCCATGAATCATAAGACATAGTTAAAAGATTAGTGCAATCCAATGAAATACCTAAATCTCGGAATGTGACTTTAACGTGATTGCTCAAATAAACACATTTTTCATTACGAAGTTTTTGCTTAATAAAGCAATCTAAATACAGAAATCTCTGTATATTTCGTAAACAATTGTTGCACTAGCTACAGTTTCTGTCAAAACATGTCAATTCAACAATACGTTGGTTTAAAATCCATTAGAGTATTTCGTAGTCGCTGTTGGGCCAGTTTGCAACATCTGTTTTGAGGTTATCTCGTGGAAATGTCGCGGAGTTTCCCGCGCTTTTACCGCCATCTTGCGTGAAATGGCGAGATTTTGGCGGGTGATAGATGTGATGGACTGAGTGATGGGGTGTGATGTAATATGTGTTATGTTTCTCAAGGAAGAATCGTATTGGGGTTCGTTTTGATATGTATCTTAATAGTGCTTTTGTGGTGCCTGGGGGATGTAAGGAAAAAATGACCGCAAATGCTCCTAGTCCCTTAATTGGAATTAGAGAACAAGTGCTTGAATGAAATATTAATTTCTCAACATTGACAATTACTTGTCTTATTGACGTCAAATAAAGCACGACTCTACCACCGGTTCGGAAAAACCTTCGTGAAGAAGAACTGGCAGAAACTTCACGGGCTTGCTACAGTTTGCTGTGTCACCTCCGTGTGCTATTATTTGTTACGTAGGTGTTGCAGGATTACATTGCCCGAGAGGGTCGTTGGCGCAGTGGCGAAGGCGCTGGCTGCTCGATCTTAAAGTACCGGGTTGGAACCCGGCGACTGCTGAATGTAGCAATCAGTTTTTACATCTCAAGAGTATGAAGCCGACTGCTGTAACCTCTTGGGAAAACCCACATACTAACCCAAAAAATAATTTCGAAGGTACGCCTAAAGCGTGCCAACCCGCGGTAGGCGAGTGTGGTGGACTATACACCTGTTTTTTATGGCAGTTTGTCGTCATTTTATTGAAATTGTGCATGAATAAATACATGAGTAACTGGCATTGAAACGGTCAACCTTCGGGCACAGATACAGACCGAGCAACATCCTGCGTGAGTAGGTCAGGCCACGTGGTTGCAACACGCCGGCGTTTCCACAACCTTTATTACAAATACATATATTAATAAAATCCCTAAACTATAAATGTGCGGTCAGCAAAAGCACACGCGGCTGCGGCGTCTCACGAGTTCCTTGAACATTACTGGACGCGCTGCCGTGGGAACCATGTTCTGTTTAAACAAATAACAATAGACAACATAAAAACACCCACCATTTATAAAGAAATATCTAAGTTTGTGATTGACGAGATTCAAACCAGATGTATAATAGGTCTTTACCTATGAAACTGCCGTTTTGCCGTACTGGCCATTTCAAATGAAAATATATTTTTTTTTGTTTATTTTTTAATTTCAAATTAATTTTATTTGACAAACATGGAATTCTTTTTCTAAAATCGTCATTTGTTTAATAGTTAGTGTTTTGTTTTCAACACATTCGAACATTTTTCGTCATCATGGATAAGTTAAAAATTCGAGTAATTATGGAGTATGAGTACCGTAGTGGCAGCAAAGCGGCACAAGCGGCACGCAACATCAACGACGTTTACGGAGCGAACACTACAAACGAACGCACCACCCGTTATTGGTTTACCCGCTTCTGTTCTGGAAATTTTGACCTGAAAAATGAGCCCCGTGGTCGTCCGAAAACTTTGGTCGACAGTGACGAATTAAAGGCAATTGTGGAAGCTGATGAAACTCAATCCACGGCTGAATTAGCAGCAGCTTTCGACGTTAGCATCAAAACAATATTGGTCCATTTGCGTCAAATTGGCAAGGTAAAAAAGCTTGACAAATGGGCACCCCACGAACTCAATGACCGCCAGCGCGAAGTACGCGTGGAGACGTGCCTTGCACTGCTCAGCAGGCATACAAATGAAGGAATTCTGAACCGCATTGTTACTTGTGACGAGAAATGGATCCTGTTTGACAATCGTAAGCGCTCAGCAAGTTGGTTGGACCCTGGTTCAGCACCCAAACAATGCCCTAAACGAAAACTTACCCCTAGAAAAGTGATGGTCACTGTTTGGTGGTCTAACGCGGGTGTAATTCATCACAGCTTCTTGCCAAACGGGACAAGCATTACTGCAGATGTGTACTGTGAAGAACTGAACACAATGATGGAGAAGCTCGCACGTCTCCAACCAGCTTTGGTCAATCGTTCGGCTCCACTGCTCCTGCACGACAACGCGCGACCTCATACTGCACAGCAGACGGTCTCCAAGCTACAAGATTGGGGTTGGATGTTCTCCGTCATCCGCCGTACTCACCAGACCTTGCACCTACAGACTTCTACTTTTTCCAGAATTTGGATAACTTCTTGGCGGGAAAAAAATTCAATACCCGAGAGGCAGTACAAAATGCCTTTGAAGAATTTGTTGCCTCCCGTCCAGCTGATTTCTTCAAGAAAGGCATCAATAAGCTACCAATGCGTTGGCAAAGATGCATTGATTGCATGGGTGATTATTTTGATTAATAGAAATAAAAAATATATAAAAAAATTACGCTTCATTTATTTCGTGAAAAACGGCAATTTCATAGGTAAAGACCTAATATTTGCGTGAAGTTAAAATTACAATGTATCTTGAAAATTAGCTTTCTTACCATGGAATTCCACGTAGAAACTAACCTTACCTTCATTACCATCTTTATTATCACTACTAAATGCTGTGAACAGTAGCAGTCAATCTCATTTTACGACTTGATATAATAGTTGCCGTTTCATTAAATCAACATCATTTTCAATTCATAAAGATAAAATAACTACTGTTTGCTTTCAAGGCCTTTCTAATAGCGAGTTCGCTAAAACTTAACCTTTCCTAACCTAAAAGAAGCGCAACAACCTGCGTTTTGAAGTTAGTGCATCGCAAGAACGACATTATCAAGTATAATCTTATTATCTTGAGATAGACCGTCTCTGCGACCAGGTTGTTATGTTGCTCCACTTTACATAGCGCCATACCGACTGCTGTTAAACAGATTAAACAATCAACATGATGTTAGCGGAGTCGGTCATCAACGAATTACCATACAAATCTAATTTGGAATGCTTGGTTTTCTCGTTTTGAACTATTTCATATTGTTTTCGCAAAACTTTTGACATTGCCTTGGCCTTTCTGCGATTTCGACAATGTTGATATTTGGCTACAAAAGATTGAACTGCTGCGTATTTTTTACAACCTACAACCTACGTAGGAGCGTTTTTAAGTTCGCGGAATGGGGGATATAGAATGAAAATAAAAAAACCAAATTATTTTTCCTTTTCAATATATTCACCTGCAAAGCAAATACATTTTTCAGATTTTTTAATAAGTTTATTTATACCCTCAAAAAAAAAGAATTCTCTTTGTCTGAAAAATACGCCGAAACTGCCTCCTTGACCTCTTCATCGGTGGAAAACTGCATTGGGGGCAGCTAATGCAACGCGACTCTTGTGAACGGGGGCGATGTCGTGCAAAAGCAGCACACCTTTCGTTAGTTTTCCCCGTCTTTTTTCTCGAATAGCTTATTTAAATTTTTTTAATATTGAAGTGTAGTATTTTCCGGTTATAGAAAAGTGTTTGTGTTGATAATCTATTATAAGAATCCCTTCTCAATCCCAGAAGACCGTCGCCAAGAGTTTCCCAGCCGACTGTGACACCTTAAACTTTTTAGGCGGTGGTGTGCCCTTCTTATGTCACTGCATAGAATCTTGCTTAGACTCAGATTCATAGTGATGAACCCAAGTTTCATCTCCAGTAAGAATCCTATTCAAAAGGCCTTCCCTGTCTTCACTACAGAGGTTTTTGCGGCGGCGTGAGCATTCTCAGCACCCATCTTGCGCTGACCTAAGTCAAGCCACGATGATCATGTAAAATTTAAAAAAATTATTGTATCGTATACTCCAACCATTAATGCGAGTTGTCGAGCATCGTCGAGTACTAATTTTTCGACTTTCGGCCCAACCAGGCCGTGGGTCGTCTTCCAATGATTCTCTGCCTTGGTTGAATACGCTGTGCCACTTGTAAACCATGGTGGTTCCTGGGTAAGAGTCCCCCTAAATCGAAGACATCTCATTCAGTATAGTCTGAACAGATTTTCCTTGCTCGGTAAGGAACTTAATGGCAGCCCGATATTAGATTTTTTCCATATTTCACTTTTCACTCCCAATTATGTTGCTTGATCGACGACAGTTTATAGGTCTAATTATGTTGAAAATTTGTATTTATACTAATTATGAGTCACTGAACACGTTACTACACAAAAGAGCATGATCATCCCCTTTCAACCCCCTCATTCCGCGAACTTAAAAACGTATTTGTGATAAATGTTCAATATAAGTATTAGTAACGCATGCTAAGGATCGGCAATCGATCGAATAAAACCGAGGAGGCTCACTGTACTATAGTTACAGTGTCTAGATCTTTGACCGCCGCAATAATCACGTTTTCGTGCTTGTGTTCCGGTCCAAGGGAAGGAGCAGCCAGAGCAGCGACTGGAACAAAGCCACGAACCATGAGTAGCTGCAGTCCGTGGGCACGCATGCCTCTTACCACCGGGCGGGTCGCGAGCTCGTCTGGCGGCTGCGCAAACACTAAACAAACGTACAAAACATTGTTTAGATCCAACATAGAGGTTGCATAAAAGCAAATGATTCCTTGCGATTCACAAAAACTACACGAGACATTGAGTTTTGGGCACGTGTTAGCTTTGTGTACTTACTGTTAGGTACCTTTTCTTCCTTTATACAAGTTATAACGACGAATAAACTTATCTTAAAATACGTACTTATCTTTCCTGTGCCACATTTTTACCTTCGTGTGTTTAAGATCGCGCTTGAATTCACAACATTATGAGTTAGATACCTCAACCTGGCATTATGTCACGCGCGAGCCGCAGTGCAGGCCCGTGTGTGAAGAAAGCCCGCAGTGACCTCACGCGGTGCCGATCGGTAACAATGATCTGTGAAGCGGCTCTATAACATCATCATCGAAATAAGTAACGCACGTTTGTGTACATGGAGAGAGTTGCGCTCTTTCGGTTATTTAACTGTAGCGGGTCATTGCGCAAGCGCTCTTGTCAAGTGTTTGTGTGTGTAAGCATCACTGCTGTCACTCGGTTACATTTATATGACGGCTTTTTAAATGCGAGTACTACCTTTACTGACTAGGTCATGAGGTTTTCTTTATATAAAAACAAAAAAAAGCAAATCAACTGATGATTCTCATGGTAGGCACTGAGAGATCCATTCGATTAGGAGCTATAAAACTACTAGGATACATAAGTACGGTATTCTACTCGGGGCTTTTACGAGTCTGGTTATTAAATACTTATTATGATCTTAAGTAAATCTTGACATCTTTTCCTACGCAAAAGTCCAGTTTATCGTTAGTTGCAAACTAAGTTGCCGACATTACAAATAGCCGCGGCGCTCGGATGACACGGTCCGAAATGAAGCTACACTTTTGTAACTGGATATAAAATGCAAAACGAACAAAAGTTACAACATTAGCGCGGTATCACATATGCAGGAATGTTTAGTACATTTCATAACAGAGACGAAACTTGCGGTCGCAGTGAGGCCGGGCGGCGCTGTCCACGCGCGATCTACAATATCTGCTGAACCAGTTCCGATGAGGCTTATCAAGAGCAAGCCGCGCCCGAGGAAAGTTTATATTTACATTAAAACACAGCCATGGAGCCATAAACGTTGGTTTATATGGAAATCGGCGAGCCCCATCAAGAAATTGTTTTTACAGACTTAGAAAACTGTTCCGGAATCCCTACTCAGAAGAAGATCTCTACGTAATGTCTTATTTCACGTTTCTGTGTCATTGCAATAAATGCTCCGCTTTTTGTCTGGCTCCGTTTGGTTTGACAGATCAATTCACAGTATTCTCCGTAAACACCGGCACATCCTCAGCGCCCATAAAGAGGCTTAGACTACGCGTAAAGTGAGCGTATTATATTTTATCATTGAATGTAATGTCCGTAATTTAATTTCAGTTAAGCTCCATACAGTAAACTGTTATTTTAAATGCTAAGATAGCATTCCTGTCTTAAACAATTTTCTTTATGACTAAACGCTTAGCTGTGACGTTAGAAAACCTAGAGTCTTATAAAGTCGAGGTAAATACAGCCGCAGTAACCGCTAAATTGCGCGGGGAATTGACACTTTGTCAGATATCATCGTTGCTGTATAGTTGAGTTGCTTTGTCATCTGCGCGGCCATCTTGTTTGCACCTCGTGTCTTCTGGCATATTTATCTTCTGTGTTTGTCGGGATGGCATGTTTACGTTTATGCAGTAGTAAATACCTCGGCAAGTGTGGAGAGCTGGTAATGGGACTGCCAAAGTGCGAGTTACGAGCCAGTAAGTCCTCGGCAGCGTGACGTGTGCCTAGCACTAAACACTGGTTAAACTCATTTATATGTAGAGTTGTGCTTAATTTGTGATGTAATATTGGTAGAATTATTTCTAACGCTAAATCCGATTTGGACGGGCTTATTTACGTAACGTGTTAGTGTTGAGAAGACGGTGGATATTTAATGTTTCGGTGTAGCAGTGTGTGACGAAGTAGCAGCCCTACCGCGTTGTTCGTAGGTCCCAGCTTGGAAACTGGTTATCGGCAAACAATTTTATGTCACCGATTTTCGTTTGTATTTCATGAAAATTTCTATTAGATTTGTTTGTTTAATTTGTGGTTAAATAGTTTATACATATATTTCTTTCGAGACTTTATTTGGCATCATTAATCTATTCTCTGAAATTAATAAACATTAAATATTCTTTTCTTTTACCTCAATACCTTGTACGTAAACAGATGCCTACTATTTCCCAAGAAACATACTACAAGTAATGCTCTCATTATACTGCAATAAATTATAATTATTTGAAACAAGCCACAGCACAACTCAAGAGAGCCCGACCTTAATGACGGCCTACTGAATACGTAACTAAGTTCCGACTAAGTAACAAATTCATTTAAACGGGAACACGGGATTGCAACAAATCGCCGCCATTATTCACAATCTGCTGACTTTCATTAGCGAGGGCATATATCTCTGTGGAAACGGCCTGTAAATGTTGCGACTCGAATAGATTAGGTACCTCAATGTATTTAGAACAACATGGTTCTACTGTTCAGCTAAGTGAACTGAAGGTCGACCGCTAATTAGGGGAAAAATAATTTATTGGACGCTATCGGTGGGTTATCTGAGGTCAAATGCCGACACGCGACTCGCCCTGCGTGGAATAAAACTGTCTAAGATAGCAAAGGCTTATAGATTTCGTGATCGGTGTAGGTTTTTACTGACGAGCGTTCGCTAAAGTGCACTCTAGATGGCTGTGCCTGTGGGCGTCAAACGCCAGTGAGGTTACCAGCTCTAATAGAAGTATAAACTCATGGCCTACAGCCAGGTAAATTACGCGGTGAAATACGCGATCATAATCGACCATGTAATTTAAAGCATTCGCAGGAAACTCTAGTTGATCATCAAAAACTCGTCACGGTCTGTTTCTGCTACTATTACGAATTCAAACATGGCTGTCATGGGATCAATGACCTTTACTAAAAACATAACACTTCCATAGAATCAAGAGATATTATTATACATCATCAACAAGTTTACATATTTACAATACATTAAAACTCCGTTTGTAAATTTTTTTCTTACATTAATTTTAAATGCGGTTTCGAGTATGTTTGAATTTTACTCTTTCACACTTCTATAAAACCAATTATTTTTAATTTTTTGCACGCACGTTATCAAGTCTGCAGAAAACGTACTATTACAATATATGTATACTTTCAACACATAAAAAATTTTTTTCGAGCTAAACCTGGGACAGAAGCTTTACGCATCTTAATCCGAATTGATTGCTATTAATTTCACATAGCTCCAAATTAGTTCTATAATCTAGTTCAATTCACATCGCTTGACAGGTTGTAATGATGCAGCATTGTGTGCCAGTGGTCGCAGCGCGGTAGCCGGTGACTGATAAAAACCAGCGGCGGACCGTTACCTGCCACCGCAATGTAATGTGGAGCCTAGGAAGTGGGTCGCTTGCATCTACTCCGAGGGCTCCGCGTTGCCTAACGCTGGCGACCGACGCCTCAGTTACACTTCGCTTGCCGTTTCATCAGACCGAATTAGGAGCTGACGTTGAGCGTTATCTTTTAATTCTAATTAAAGGTTGATTTTAAGCCGCAACTAGATGTAGGTAGAGCCGCGCCGTGCGGCCGTCGCTCGCTAAAATAATTTTTACATACTTTTTTGGCCAGGAACATTTTAGGTTCAATAAATCGTCTTAGTTTTAACACCGGAGCAAGCTAGGTTTAGTAACGCATGTAGAACAAACAAACATTGTTCATAAATATGAGAGAACGACACAAATTACACTAAAGCAAAATAACAGGTGCCTCAAATTGTGTTTAGGTATGGTGTATAGGTGTTGAACAACTTTAGCTCAGGTTCCCGAGGGGAGGCGAAATGAAAGCCACAAAAACCAAGCGATGTAGTGTATTGCTCCAATAGCAAATAATCAGGATATTTCCCAAATTACTACACACATATAAAATATTACTGACAGAACAACATTTGAGCCTTTAAAACTTTACATGTGCGATTTAATCTACTCGTAGCTCCATCTAGTTTACACTGATAGAACTACACCTTACAATACATGTAATAATAACAATCCTTCAACTAAATTATACATAACCGCCCGCTAAAGACAAACTAAGCGTTTGACTTTACATTTAACAAAACAAACAAAAAACAAATTGTTTAAACCACATTTCCAACAATTTACAATGTGCGTTGTGAAAGACACAATATACAATAAAAGTTACCAACAATCTACAAATAAATCTTATTTAGTAATAGGTAATTTACATAATTTATGAACTGGCCTTTTAATTTCACCTATCTTAGTCTTAAGGTTTACGACTCTTACAACACCATCTGAGCCTGCATGTGTAGAGACAACTCTACCAAATAACCATCGACTAGGTGGCAACCCATCCTCTTTTATAACAACGATATCGTTAACCGTAAAGGGAGGTTCCTGCTTAGACCACCGGTATCGATGAAAAAACTTGTTTAAATATTCCTGCGACCACTTGCGCCAAAAATCTTGTAACATTCGTTGAGTATACTGCCATCTTCGTAACGAACTAAGATTGTGATCGTCATCAAGGATGGGATTAAGCGACTTTATTTTACTACATTTTGGTAAGTTTTCACTTTGTTTTATTAACATTATATCTTCTGCAAATTCTTTACTTGGATACATTTTGATTACAATTTTTAATGCTTTACTTAACTCATTTGCTGTAAGATAATTTTCAGAGTATTTTTCCGTTGAATATTTCTTTGAATTATTAATAAAACGTCTACAATACGCGACAACCCTAATCAACCGACTAAGTGAAGAAAACTTTTCCAAAATCAAATCATTTTCAATTTTCGTTACATGACAAACAACCTTCAATTTTTCCAAATCCGTTAAACATTCTCTAGGTTTTTTATAAAATATTTCTCTTTCTAATAGAAACTCCGGTCCGTTGTAATATAATGCACAATTAATTAATTCCGATGGGCGCGCTCCCCGAGATGCTACGTCTGCCGGGTTTTGTTTCGAAGCAACGTGCGACCAACAGGATGTGTCTAAGTTTGTTAAGATCTCCGAGACTCGGTTTGCAACGAAAACCTTCCATCGACTAGGATGATCGTTGAGCCAAGCAATTACCACTGTAGAGTCAGTGTACGCATGTAAGTTTGTTTTATCAATTTTTAAAACATGAGCTACTTCTACCATAAGCCTACTCAATAAAACTGCCCCACAAAGCTCTAACCTAGGTATGGAAACTTGCTTGACAGGTGCAACTTTGGTTTTTCCTGCGATTAAAGCAACTCTTATTTCACCGTTCGATTTCACGACACGCAAATAAACTACTGCAGCGTATGCATACTTAGAAGCGTCCGAAAACCCATGAAGTTCTAGAGTATTACCTTTGCGAGCGCCCATCCACCGAGGTATTCGAATGTCAGATAATAACGGTAACTCCGCTCTATAATCTAACCATTCTTGCTGCAAATGCTTTGGGACTTCATCATCCCAATTAATCCCTGCTAACCATAGCTTCTGAATCATTATTTTTTCCATTATAGTGCATGGCCCTACCCAACCCAATGGGTTATACAACCTAGATATGTCAGATATAATCTTTCGTTTCGTTACAGGTTCTTCGACGGATGTTAGAGTCACACCGTACTGATAAGTATCATCACTTCTATTCCAGGTAAGTCCCACTATTTTAATTATTTCATCTGTTTTTATGGTAAGTTCTTCTTTAATCTTGTTATCTTTGTTTTCTTCTATCATTTCCCTTAGTAAGTCACTGTCGTTACTTGACCATTTTTGTAGTTCGAAATTTCCTTTCTGTAGAATTTTCTTCATACCCCTGTAAATTTCCATCCCTTCCGCTTTGGTTTCACATCCCGTTAATAAATCATCCATGTAGAAATCAGCCTTTATTTTTCCAGATATTACAGGAGATATGTGCCCTTCATCTAAAGCCACTTGCTGCAAAGCCTTGACTGCGAGGTAAGGTGCAGAAGCAGTCCCAAATGTGACGGTAAGTAATTTGAAATGCCTTATATTTTCGTCTTCATTCTCTCGCCAAAGAATCCTTTGAAAATCTACGTCCTGCTTATTGACCCACACTTTTCTATACATCTTAACGATGTCCGCTGCTACACATATAGGGTAAGTTCGCCAACGAATCATAAGATGACGCAGATCGGATTGCAAAACTGGTCCAACTAATAATTGATCGTTCAACGAAAGGTCGTTAGTTCCCTTACAAGACGCATCAAAAACAATCCTCACCTTGGTAGTGTCCTTATCATTTCTGATAACCGCGTGATGAGGTAAATAAATGGCTCTACTTTTATGTATTTCAGAAGCTGGTACTTCCTCAAGATGCCTCAGCTGTAAGTACTCGTCCATTACTTCGTAATATTTTAATTTGAACTCTGGATTCTTTCTGAATCTCCTTTCTAATAGCTTTAGCCGTTTTTCAGCGATTTCCTGTGAACTTTTCACCTCGGGATTTTTCACTTTAAAAGGAAGACGAACGACATAACTACCATCATCATTTCTTGTAGTATTTTCAGCAAAATGGTTTTCACAAAGGGATTCTTCTTCAGTTAACAATTTTTGTTGAACGCAATCTGACTCTAACTCCCAAAATTTTTTCAAGATATCATTTTCGTTCTGAAGACAATGAAAAACCTTAACATTAACATGGTTATTTTTCACACTTCCTAAAGCTCCTGACACAATCCAACCCAAACTAGTTAGTTGAGCAATGGAAGTACCTGATGGACTTCTTTTTAGACCATCGTGCAATATTTTAGCGTACACTTCCGCGCCTAACAAAATGTCTGTTTTACTTGGTACGTTAAATTGCGGATCCGCTAATTTCAAATACTTTAATTCCTTCCAATCTATATTCGTAACCTGCCTGGAAGGAATTAACGAAGTTATAGATTTTAAAACGAGTGCTTTTACCTTGAAAGTCACTTGCGGGTCAACCAACGAGGCTAATTCAATATCTACCATAGAGTTACAAGATATATTTCTATTTCCACCGATACCTGAAATCTCACCGTTTATAGAGATTCTTTTCAAACCCAACTGTTGCACAATATTTTCCGTAACAAACGATGACTGGGAACCTTGGTCTAGCAAAGAACGTATTACTGTACCTGACCCAATCTTATTCGTGGCTCTCACTAACGCCGTGGCCAACAAAACCCGCTCTACACGATCACCACTATCTGATGACATACAAGAAACCACCGAAGTTTCTTGACTTGTAGAGTCGCTGGCCTCAACAGTAACCTCCCCGCGGGGATGCAACAAAGTATGGTGTTTTCGATTGCAAATAGAACAATACTTATTCGAACTGCATTTTTTAGCCGAATGGTTGCCACCCAGGCAAATGAAACATAATTTATTTTCTAACACAAACTTTCGACGTTTTTCAACCTCCGTATGCAAAAACGATTTACAATTCAACATATCATGATTTTGAGAACAATAGCGACAAGAAAGATTATTTTTAACGTGGAAGGATTTGTACTTATCCTTAGAGTATACTTTACCTTTCACATTAGTACTCAAAAACTCAATAGCACGATACCTATTCGTTAAAAAATCCTTAAATTGTTCATAAGAAGGCAATTCATCCGAAGAGTTACAACTTGTAAAGTTAAATTCCCACTGCCTTCTACTCTCCGGATCCAACTTTGACGTTAGAATATGGATTACAATAATATCCCAACTAGTAACATCTATGTCTAAATTAGACAATGCCGACAAACAATCATTAGAGCAATCAATTAATTCTTTTAAGGCAGACGCGGATTCACATACAAGATTTTTTTGATTAAGGAACCTTGTCAAAATATGATGTGACAGGTATTTTTTATTATTATACCTTTTTTCCAATATATCCCAACACCTAGCATAATTGATTGCACTAACTGGAATATGCCTAAGAAGCTGCTCAGCTTCTCCCGTTAAATACCCTTTTAAATATTGCAATTTTTGGATGTTATCTAAAGTTTCATTATTGTCAATTAATGCCTTAAATAAATCCCTAAAAGTAGCCCATTCATCATATTTTCCCGAAAATATTGGAATATTTATTTTTGGCAACTTAACTGACAAACATTTTTTAACATTAATTTCACTATTATTATTAGTTTTAGATTCAATTATCTTAGATAAAATAATTTTTAATTCACATTTATGTTCACTATATAACTCCTCAGCTTTGTCATATATTTCAGTTTTACTATAAGAAGTTGATGATAAATCTGATGCCGAATATTTTTTCATCAACTCTTTATGTCCTGCCAAGAATTCAAACCACAATTGATCTAAACTTTCTATACGGCCTTCTAAATATTCTTTAGTTATTCTCTCTTTCGGAGATTTTTTAAAGTTAACTCTAGCTTTATTCAATCTGGAATAAATATCCATTTGAAAATTAATTGTTGATTCCATATTCTTTAAAAATTATATTAACTGAATGAAACTTTAAACTAAAATACAATTCAATACTTTTCATCCAAAATTTCAAAGTTTTTAAGTAGTCAACCAATCTATCACCAAAATACACAAATACCAAGTCTTAAAACATTCAGAAGCGCAAAATTTTCTAAGTGTTTAATACTTAAAATTCTAAACGAAATCGGGCATAGGTTCCCCGTCTCAACCAAATTTATAAAATTATTCTAAGTCCTAAATCTATGTTAAAATCTTAAAGTTAATAAAGTCTTTTAAATAAGGTTCAAATTCCGATGTCAATTGCACACATTTATTGAAATTAAACTGATGCCATTAACGTTCAAATTCTCAAAGATAAATAATAAAAGTACTCACAATTTTCCACTGCACTTACACTTGACGCTTATATGGTAATTTCCGGGAAAACCGTTTTCTTTCCCGCCTTTCACTGCGCCAACTTGCCACCCGCCTTGCAACAAGCAGGCTCGTTCGTGCCGTCTGTCCTGCAGCCAACTGCTCCTGCCGCCCGCCTTTCAGCGCACTGCTCCTGCCGCCCGCCTTTCAGCGCACTGCTCCTGCTGCCCGCCTTTCAGCGCACTGCTCCTGCCGCCCGCCTTTCAGCAGACTGCTTTCCTGTAGACTCGGTTCGTAACAGCATTACTCTGTCCCGAGTCTACCTTTCAGGAAAATGTTTTCCAGAAAGTCTTTCAACACATGCGACCCGGCTCGAAGGACCATGAACAACTTTAGCTCAGGTTCCCGAGGGGAGGCGAAATGAAAGCCACAAAAACCAAGCGATGTAGTGTATTGCTCCAATAGCAAATAATCAGGATATTTCCCAAATTACTACACACATATAAAATATTACTGACAGAACAACATTTGAGCCTTTAAAACTTTACATGTGCGATTTAATCTACTCGTAGCTCCATCTAGTTTACACTGATAGAACTACACCTTACAATACATGTAATAATAACAATCCTTCAACTAAATTATACAGGTGTGTTATTTAATGTAACACCATCTGTGGTAATCAGCAAAAAAATGTAAATCCCTAATTGGCTTCATGTATTATCACTATATGCTAACCTGTAATCTGTTATAGAACTGTAGATTTTGTTATAAATAAATAAAATAAAAACAAAAAGTTAAAGAACCATTTACAAGAATACCCAGGACCACCAACCAAAATTTCATCACGATTACATGGTTAAGGAATGCATAGAAAACAATCATGCAATCCTCGTCTTCATGTATTAGACTGTTGCGCACAGACCTCGAATGCAAACTGTAACTTCTGAATTGCAAATCCCGAACCACAGACCGCAGGTGTCAATTCAAATCTCCGGTTTCGACAGTCACATCACCGATGGCAAACCTGTCAAATTGTCACGAGAACATATGAAACACTCAACAAAGTGCTGCGTTGAAGCATTTTAAAGCAGTCGTTAGTATTCTTATGGCGTTTCTGTATCACTTTGTGGATGATGCAATGGCGCGAGAATGGCAAACTGCCCGTGGCGCGGCGCAAGCTGATTACCTCATTTTGTTGCCCTGCGCTCTGCATCTCGTTGTGAGGCCTTCGAATGTCAGTGTGAGGTGTGCCGGCTGACGTACGATCGTCATTTGTGGCTTAAACCTCATCGAACCAAAGGTTTATCAAAAATGTTAACCAAATTTCGTAAATCAAACAAAAATTAAAAAAGAAAATCTCGAACGTCTCATCAGATTTACTTTTATCATAGATTAAATATTGAACCTTAAATCTAATTCAAGTATTATTTCGTTTTAGGATCTTTGACGTCATAGAAAGATACATACATGTCAAACACCCATCAACACTTGATTGCGTGAGCGCGAACGAGGCTGAAGTTACGACTTCCTAAAATGAACTTCTCAAGTTGAATTCCCGCAAGCACAATAGCCTATAGTAGTACATTTCAGACACAGTTGTTTCACTTCATTAAGGTTATTGCGTTTCGGCGTTTGATTGCACTCGCTGCAGCGACACGGGCTTTGTTCTCGGCGCTGCGGTCCGTAGGCACCAGCATTGTTGTCAGCGATTGCAGCGTTGCCCAATCCACAACAATATCACATTTTTTACCAACCTACAAATATGAAACAGGCAATTCTAATTAGTTATTACAGTTTTATCGCTTTATCACCCAAGATTTGGCAATTTTACACCTCTCATCTAAACACATAATTGCATTCATTAATCTTAAATCCGCGAATTGTTTAAATTTCATTTGATGGTCTACAAATAACTGTAGCAGCAGAGCGCCGTTATTTGAATAGTAAAATGTAACATTTCGAGATAGCTCCATGTTTGAACTAATTGAACATTGAAGTTTATTATGATGTAAGTAATGTGGGCTTAAACTACGTGACATCCTGTGCAACTGATTTCTAAGATTAAGTGCAAGTGTCTACTTGAGCACGCCAGAGATATGCATCGGTTCTCTAAAATTTCTCTCCAAGAGTGGAAGGCACGACGCGAGGTCCCGAAGCTTTCTCCTAATGCCCTCGCCCTGACGCTCATTACTTTACCTAAAACGAGACTAACTTTCGTCGACTGACAAACTTGATAATTAAACAAATTGCTCAACAAAACACTTTACAAGGTGTGTCTATAACATTTCAAAAATAACAACATGAAATTTCGCCAAACCCGTTTCAATTGCCATTTGCGAATATCTGAGCGATCGAGTCGCGATCTAAGATGTTTTGAGAGGCGGATCAAATCCAAGGGCCCCAAAAGGGATCCATCAACAGCGTAGAACCGGCTCGGCGCGGGCGCAGGCCAACAGCCGCGGCGTGGCCTACAGCTCGCACCCCAAGGTCGCGGCCGTCTTGGTACCGCTTTACACTTTTTTTCTTATTCTTCTTACCTTTCTTCCTCTCCGTACTTCAAACGTAATAAATCTTTCGATACAGCATCAAAATTTCGACTTCCTGATTTGGGTGCTAAAAGCGTTTTTTGGTTGGCCGCTGCCTCTGGAATTCCAAAGGTCGTTCGGGCCCTGTGTTGTGTTCTTTTTTGCAATGTATTTTTCCTCTTCGCAGTAGATCGCCCGAAATGATACCTTACACGTTATATTCCATTCCAATATTTTGAAATGTATGTAAAAGTCTTTCATCAGCCGGCTTTTTGGAAAGTTTTCAAAACATATAATTAAGAATGCTCAGTTTCTCTAACTGATAAGAGCGCGAGTTATTTGTTTGCCAATGTCTTTGTTGATTATAAAACAGTAAACGTAGTTCCTTTCTGCTGAGCTTTATTTGTTTTTGAGTAAGTACTGAAGCAGCCAGTTTTAGATCTCGCAGCCCTAATTAGGTGCAGGCGCGCTAATTACACTTAGACCATGAAGGATGCAATGACATCTCAACTATTTGAAGAGTTGTCTGAAAAATCTATAGCATCTGTCGCTCGGGTAAAGTTTCGCCATCGGCATACGCCAGGCCTGTACCGATAGGGCAGCTTCGCAGAGTACCACATGCCACCTCGATACCATTAAAGGACCAGAAAACACTCGGAGTTTCGCAAACTGCCCCTCTCAAGGAATGTAGGCAGTTTCTTACTACACTCTTAAATATTTCATTACTCGTTGCAGCGCAACGCAACGCGGCGGCTCGTACTGATTTTTCATTGTAATTGCACTTAATCAGTTGTGTAATTGAGATTTCCGTGAAGTTGATAAGCCGGCCCGGCATCGCCAGTAATAGCCAACTGGATTACCGGAGAATCTATTTCGATGATTTCTAAATCGAGAGTACCGTAAATGAGTTCCTCTCCGTAATTAT
The DNA here is from genome assembly GCA_923062675.1 of Marasmarcha lunaedactyla. NCBI lineage: Eukaryota > Metazoa > Arthropoda > Insecta > Lepidoptera > Pterophoridae > Marasmarcha > Marasmarcha lunaedactyla. The sequence continues at coordinate 21,402,407 of OV281360.1, read as the reverse complement.
GCTTTCGATCAATATTGCCATTTAGTTAATTGCTTTGTCATCTACGTAGGCAATTCAGAAACTAACCTCCGGTTGATTGAAAAAAATACACCAAGTTAAGTAAAAATATTTTATTATATACATCTTACAACTACATCTTTGCACTATTTTTCGACATAGTCTCCATAACGATTGAGGCACTTATCGTATCTCTTCACAAGCTTTGAAATTCTTTCTGCATAAAAATCACCCGCTTGTGCCTTGAGCCAGCCTGTGACCGCATCTTTGAGCTCTTCGTCGTCATCAAACCGCTGGGACCCGAGCCATTTCTTCATATGCATGAAGAGGTGATAATCGCTAGGCGCCAGATCTGGGCTGTAAGGTGGATGGTTGAAAACGTCCCACTTGAAGGACTCAAGAAGGGCTGTTGTTCTGCGAGCAGAGTGAGGACGGGCGTTATCGTGCAAAAAAACGATACCGGAAGTCAGCATACCACGGCGTTTGTTCTGAGATCTGGCGCCAAGCGATTATCACCTCTTCATGCATATGAAGAAATGGCTCGGGTCCCAGCGGTTTGATGACGACGAAGAGCTCAAAGATGCGGTCACAGGCTGGCTCAAGGCACAAGCGGGTGATTTTTATGCAGAAGGAATTTCAAAGCTTGTGAAGAGATACGATAAGTGCCTCAATCGTTATGGAGACTATGTCGAAAAATAGTGCAAAGATGTAGTTGTAAGATGTATATATTAAAATATTTTTACTTAACTTGGTGTATTTTTTTCAATCAACCGGAGGTTAGTTTCTGAATTGCCCTCGTAGAACTTAATGACGGTTTGGATCTTTCATAATCGGTTTTTGCGATACCTTTCTCTATCTGGTCATCACCCGCGACGCCGACGCCTTCAGAGGAACGTTTCTGAACAAAGTTTCGTCAATGCGATACTATTGGAGTTCACGATTCGACGCGGCAATCACCTCAGAGGAAAAACTAGCTTTTATAACAACTTTAAGTTTACGAGTTGCTTGACCTTAACTTTCGTGTTTCGTAATTGTGAGCATGTTAGCCTGGCTGCGAGCGAGCTGTCGATGATTATGATACCATCAACATTTCTAAATCACATATTCGCACCGGGAGAAAGTTACGGAGCAGAAAATATGTTTTAAATAAACATTTTCTGACAATTGCTCACAAAGGTCACAGCCGCCAAAGATACTCGAGACGCAGCGAGAGCGCTCGTTAAGTCAACAATGTAGTTTACCAAGAAGCGGTTCCCTTATGATTTCGCTCTCATTGTCACTCGACCGCACGAACAGTGCATTGTTTTTCTCATAAGATAATTAACTAAGAACATTACGTAATAAAACATGATCAATGCGAAAACTATGCAATTGCCGCCTTACACTCTTCAGTTACTTCGGAATTTAGAATGGGAAAGATCATTGTTCAGTAACAGCTCTATTGGATGAAATAGCGAGCAAAGTCTCCAACCAGAGTCCAGTTCTCATGGTTATGTTGATTGATTGAGGCGATCGAATGTCCCGTTGCGTTGGTCGAGCACTGTCATCTGGCTGATGGAGCTGCGCGGGCGACGCCAAGACAATGCAACGTGTTGTGTCGTGTCGCGTCGCGAGCTCCCACGTCCGAGGCGCCTTGTACAGATTGGTTACGAGTTCTGCTATCTTAGATTTGTGTTGGTGAATGACATGTACGTATATGATTAGTGTAGCGTTTTATCGTTAGCGGGTGGACATATTTGTTTATAACGAAGCGGGTTCTGTAGGTGGTCGTTTGAGTTTTAAGAGAGCAGTACTTTATGGTTTATGCATAAGCAATTTGTTCGTTAATTAGTTTCTCTATTATGAATTGGTTACATAATATACCGATAATCACATCAGTTATTGAGAAGTATACATTACACAGGGGGAATGTCTGCATAATTGTAAAAAAGTTATGGATAACTAACTGCAATATTAAACTGTTTATTAAGAACACTAGACAAGCAAATAAAAATTATGTGGTTACTATATACACAGACATATTTACTTGATTTCGAACACAGTTTCAAATGACTACCTACAGTTTGTATGATGTATATGAAGTGACTGCTCACAAAACTCTCACGGTCGTACAATTTGAACATCCTTTTTTGGTAACATTGCGTGTCTTTCTCTATGTAACGATACACAAAAGGTTTTAAAAATATTCTTTCAGATCTTTGCCAGCATATAAATGGTTGGATTACTCGTGTACTTGTTTAGAACCTCTGTGTATTTCGTTGAGACTTTGAATAATTGTCAAGTTGCATGACAAGTGGATATGTTTTATTGCTCACAAAGTTGGCATTTTTATTGAAGTGTATGATTGAGGTACATGACTTTGTACTGTATGACGTCATTGCGAATGTTCGGAGTGTCCATTATGTTTTCATATTATTAATATTTTTAAAGGTCATAGTGTTGGGAATTTTGTCATATCTTTTTATTTATTTATTTAGATTCTCCAACAAGGGCTGACATTAATACTTGCTTTACAATATTTAGCATAATAAATTAGTTAAATGCGCCCTCAACTATAGGCGCATACAGCATGCCTTAACTTTAACAAAATCTCTATCACAAAAATAAGAACAAAGGTTAAAGTTTTATACGAAAATCAAAAATGTAGGTAAGTGTTCAATGTAAATATAGATTTTTTGATTAATCTATCTTCATACATTTGTTGTATTAAAACTATATTACTTTAATTTTGAATATTTATGTAAATTTTTGAATATCTTTTGTTCTGAAAATCTAATATCAATAGGTATATAATTTACAAACCGTCAGCGTCTGTATCTTATCTAAGGTAAATTAATAACATATGAAATAAAATTTAAAAACCTATTATAATCAAACTTATTTCATCACGTGTATTTAATAATAGACATAAAAATAAATTTTCCTAAGAATCGAAGTGTGTCCCACGAGTGGAGAGCGTGGGCAGGCGTTACACCATCGACCTCTCAACCTTGACTTGCAGGCGCACGGCGCACAGATATTGTTTACAAAAATACTCGTTTCATACTCACAGTAGATGAACAATAGAATACTCGCCTCAGACGACGGATGGCACCACCTCCGCAGGCGACGCAGCAGGCTCGTAGCAGGGCGCGACCTGGCCAACCTAGGGCTAGCATGCAGAGCGAGGGTGATTGAGCTTTGCGGTGAACATTCATGAAAATTTCTAATTTTTGACCCAAAACCCCCTGAACTTGAGATTTTAATTAATACTGTTATGGACGTTTTAGAAACCAATTGTATGTTGAATAGTAGAGGCTTGGATAGTTTTAAAGGCTTTAAGATAACATTCTGCAGATTCACCCGCTCAATCACAGGCAGGCCTAACACTCGCAGGCTGGTCCGGGAATTTCATGATCTAGATCCGCAGCAGCAGTGGTCGCTACGTGACGGCCTGTGTACGGTCAGCTCACTCCTTTACGTGTTTTATTGTACAGTGTTATGTGTATGTCGTGTGATCAATAAAAACTGTATGAATTATTAACTTTAGTGTGACTGTATAGAACTGTAATGTGCTGTAATAGTTAGCCGACTGTACAAGAAAGGGTGAGGTTAAATCTGTAACCTACAAATAACCCTAATTTCCTACCTAACCACCTAACCTATCCATAAACTACGTATATATAAATAGATGCGGGATACCTATTGCCGTGAGACCTAAGGCAATAGGCGGAAGAGAAAGGGATGAAAGGTTTGGAAAGGTTTTCTCACTGCCGGTCAAGCAGACTTACAAGACCGATCGTTGGATGGCTAAAGGTGTCTTGGCCACAGTGAGAGGAAGCTGGAATTCATAGACGGAACGATGTCGTCCAGGTCTCGTCCAGTAGTCGTCAGGTAAGCCCAGTCGCGTCGTAGTACTTCTTCAGGGCGACGTCGTGGCTAGCTCAGCTTGGTGGTCGTCTTGTCAAGGGTTGCCCAATTGAAACCGCGTTGAGTCCAAATCCAAAGAGAGATTATTTATCAAAATTGAAGCTATTTATACCAAATCTATCTACAATAGTGTGTGTACAATGTAAAATACGTCAATTGATGTATTTACAAATGTTGCATAAAAATTGCTACGTTTTTGGTAGGTCAACGCTCTGCTGACTAAGATGCCTGTTCACTCGTGTGAACAGCCAGTTTGGAAGTAACTAGCCTAGCCTTCCATGCCAGCGGTCTCGGGTTCGAGTCCTGGTAGGGGCAGATATTTTATTATATTTGCTTTCTAGTCATGGATGAGCCATGTATGCTTATTTAAGTTTATTTCTAATATTTATATATTAAAAAATATATCTTTCTGTGTTTATATATTTCTTAAGTTAATTTATCCGTTATCTAGTGTCCATAACACAAGTTCTTAATGATACTTAATTTGGGCTAGATAATGTGGTGTGATTGTTAGAAATATTTATTATTATTATTCCTGGGACCTGCTGGATAAGTATAGCCCTTGTTAGTGTGCGGTAGAACAATCGGGTGACTTAGTGTCGTCGTGGCCTTGTCGGGCACCTACAGGAAACCGAACCCCGCGCAAGCGACTCTCGCCCTTGCAGTGGGCCTCCGCCCCACGAGCCCAGTGCTCCTGTTCATAATGTATGTAGTCGGGACTTCTAAAGTCTGAAGGTAATTAATCCGTAACATACACACTGACAAACAAATATCTGGTGTTTATTGTTTACAATGCAGATGGCTAGTCGCCCAAGAAACTGGTCTACCACTTCAGACAACACATCCCGAGGGAGCTCAGTGGCTGTAAGCTCTATAACTGTCCGGATGCCATTACTTGGGAAAATCAACCTTGTGGTTTTATGTCTTGCAAAAGAACTGCAGCCGTATGTGTTGCACCACAGTTCTGCCGACTGTACTTGTAAAAACGTCAAAGTCTAATCGAACATATCAAGAATATACGAATTGCGACAGCATTTGTTTTAAGACGGTTTTAGTATACATTGCAAGAAAACAGTTATGAACAAAAAACTGTTTTTTGAGATAAAGTTAATAAACTGGTTTGCCTTTATGATTCTTTGATTTAATTGAAAGATATTATGCGTGCACCTAAACACGGTTAAGTGGCAGATAAAACGATGTCTGGAATTGCCTTTATCTATATAGCTATTGTTATTGCAAGAGAAATATACTTTGATAAGTGACTTTCCAATATCAGCGCATAGGAAAGTGTGTTTAGTGCAGAATTAACACAGATTGTACCAGGCCGATTGGAAAATTAATAACTTTCTGAATATTGTCTATCAGAATAGTAAATAACAGGTTTGATTGCTTATTTATCTAATATTATTGCTTTACTACAAAATTCTAATTATTTCCACCGCTTGGCTATTTATTGTCTATCAATTAAATATGTAAGAGCGCAGCAGTTCACTGCTCCGTATCTACGAGTAGCTCGTACAGATGCGCACTCACCAGAACACGAGTTACAACTGAGCAATATAATGTGTTAGTAAAGACAGTAAATACTTTTTAGTTAACCTTCTTCCTGCTGAGCTCTGGCTGGAGAGCGCGCTGTCGAGCAACGTTCGTGTGTAGTACACACTAAACTTGTATGAAAGTACCGTCGGAAATAACAAATATATTCGCAGGTAATTTAATTTATTATATTCATTCAAGAACATATGAGCTGGCATTAGATTCGTCTCAGTTGTGGGTGTGACATAGGATATACTATATCCCGAAATTCCGTGGGAACGGGAAGCCGTCAGGTTTTAACTTTTCCATTTCTGTGGCAAAATTCAGAAAGGGTTTCTTGCTGTTTTCCCAGCTCTGCACACACGCAATCATGATTTAAATCAATACAGAATTATACCGTATATATCCAAAAAATACATTCTCCGATGCGGAATGTCCGCGGATGGCCCAACTACACCGACTGGTTGGGCTTCCGGCCACATGTGCTGGCGGCTGCGCGCACGCCGGGAGCCTCCGCCGCGCCGAACTTATAGCTGATCACTGTTTTAATTTACGCGAATAGTGTTGATGCGAATGTTTGTTTGCTTGTAGCACGAGGGAGACTAAACAATAGAAGGACTTAGGACGAGATGTACCACATGCAACATGCGACATTTTACCAAAAAACTACATATGACATATTTAAAGTAAATTTGTGAACTATTTATCAGTTTAACTTGTATATTTTATAAACACGATTTGTGTGATAATCGTTAATCAAGTGAATTTCGTAATTTTAGCACAAATTTCGCATAAACCATAAAACATCGATAAAATATTGCAAAATGGCGTTTGGCGGCGTCATAAGTTATCATCCTTTGTCAACATCGTAAAGAATTTATTGCTAATTAATTCGATCGGGTTTATTGTTTCAAAATCAAAAGGCAACATTCGCTCGGCGGGAATCCTTGACATGACATCGAACTTTAACTATCAGATGTTTCCATTATTTGCATCGCTTTCTGAATCTGCATAAACATAACGATGGCCTGATCAAAACATGTCGTTCAGAGAGTCGCTTCGATACGTCGTCCAGGGTTCGACGCCGGGGACTGCTCAATGTAACCAAGGAATTTCAATCGCTCAAACTATACAGCAGACAAATGAAAAACTGTGTAACAAACACGTTATATGAAATCAACACGGGGCAAGTGTCATCAACAGTAATGAACTCCGCGTAGCTGCCGACAATACAATATTGACAGTACAATACTTTGGTTACTGCATACTAGAACAGCTACTAAACAAGACTACTTTCTGCGTCATTGGACAAATTTAACAAAAGTACTTATTTGCTTTTTTCTCTCGTACGGTTAAAGCTATTCTGGCTTCTGCGCATCTTTGCAATAAACAACCTTGTTGTGTATCGAATAAGGGGTATCGAGGGATGAAAATGTAACTCAACTGTATAAGAGTGAATGTTTTTCAGTTATTTTTGTTTAGCGCCGAACCGGGAAGCGAGCTCCGCAAATGCCACCAAGCGACCTCGACTCAACGACGAGGTTTCATATTAAATGTCACGTCTTATTGTTGACTTGCTCGTAAAATATATTGATTTATTGTCATTTTTGTTTCTCGCAATGCAGCGGTTAAGTTAATTTGTATGTGAATCGAAACGGTTTAGCTGATCGTTCGACTCCAGATTTCAATCAAAGTCAGGAAGAACCAGCAATACTACTGACGCAGCTGACTTGGAAATGATGGAACCCAGAATATAATGAATACTTCTCAAATATATTCGTTATATATAATGGATGACCGAGAAGCGTAGTGGTCACAGCGCTGCCTCATATGCCGCAGGTCCCAGGCTCGAGTCCTGGCCGCGGTATTCATTCGTGTGATCAACATGGATGTTTGTTCTTGGATCATGGGTTCCCCGGGTCACTGTATGTATCCATAACGCAAGCACTGCTTACTTTGGGGCCATACAGTTGGTCTGTTTGGCTAAGGAATTTATTGATATTTTTTAATTTAGAGAGCGGTAGAGTTTCTGTGATATAACAAAGGCGATTCCACCTGAAGCCTGCGGTCGCCACCGCTTCATCCATCGATACAACCACATTCAACATTGAACAAAGCGCCTACGACCACGGGCGCCGCTGCCTCTGACCACCAGTGGTTCCATGCTCGTCTGTTGGCTATGGAAATAAAAAGAGTAGAATTATAAGGAATACTTCTTAAATCATGTTAATATTTTTTCATAGCATAATTCCTTTTATTTAATTACATAAAAAGCATCCATGGCAAGTGAACACTACATTGTTTTTGCGAAGCACAAAGTTGTCCCGCCAGAACTTGAACCCAGAACATTCTAGAACTTGAGGCAGGCTGCTTACCCTACTAACATTAATTTAACGTTCTTTACGGCCGCCCTCTGGGGCGTCACTGGGTTACTTAAGGCGCTTCGTGAATGTATATTTTATCTACATTTCTTTAAAGTCTGAATTTGCTTAGCAAACTCTATGATAAAGAGCCATTCTTGATTGTTTTAAATATACTTGCGTACGTAAATTACAAAAATATACGCTTACCTGGCGCAATGTTCCGCTGCACGGCGCGGCGGGGCAGTCAAATAAACCTGAAATTAATTTAAATGATGTATAAAGAGAGGACAACATAATGTATTTATAATTTAAAGACGTACTAAAGTAGAGACAAATATTAATTAATTTTATATTTAATTATGAACACGGTAGTTAAGTTCTGTTAATGGTGTTCTATAAGTTTCCGCAATGAACTGCCCTGTAGCTCACTCTGAGAAGTAATCTCTACCGAGAGGCCGCTGGTTCCCTGCGGCGGTGCTCATGTAGAAGTTCTGTTAATGGTGTTCTATAAGTTTCCGCAATGCATTGCCCTGTAGCTCACTCTGAGAAGTAATCTCTACCGAGAGGCCGCTGGTTCCCTGCGGCGGTGCTCATGTAGAAGTTCTGTTAATGGTGTTCTATAAGTTTCCGCAATGCATTGCCCTGTAGCTCACTCTGAGAAGTAATCTCTACCGAGAGGCCGCTGGTTCCCTGCGGCGGTGCTCATGTAGAAGTTCTGTTAATGGTGTTCTATAAGTTTCCGCAATTCATTGCCCTGTAGCTCACTCTGAGAAGTAATCTCTACCGAGAGGCCGCTGGTTCCCTGCGGCGGTGCTCATGTAGAAGTTCTGTTAATGGTGTTCTATAAGTTTCCGCAATGCATTGCCCTGTAGCTCACTCTGAGAAGTAATCTCTACCGAGAGGCCGCTGGTTCCCTGCGGCGGTGCTCATGTAGAAGTTCTGTTAATGATGTTCTATAAGTTTCCGCAATGCATTGCCCTGTAGCTCACTCTGAGAAGTAATCTCTACCGAGAGGCCGCTGGTTCCCTGCGGCGGTGCTCATGTAGAAGTTCTGTTAATGGTGTTCTATAAGTTTCCGCAATGAACTGCCCTGTAGCTCACTCTGAGAAGTAATCTCTACCGAGAGGCCGCTGGTTCCCTGCGGCGGTGCTCATGTAGAAGTTCTGTTAATGGTGTTCTATAAGTTTCCGCAATGAACTGCCCTGTAGCTCACTCTGAGAAGTAATCTCTACCGAGAGGCCGCTGGTTCCCTGCGGCGGTGCTCATGTAGAAGTTCTGTTAATGGTGTTCTATAAGTTTCCGCAATGCATTGCCCTGTAGCTCACTCTGAGAAGTAATCTCTACCGAGAGGCCGCTGGTTCCCTGCGGCGGTGCTCATGTAGAAGTTCTGTTAATGGTGTTCTATAAGTTTCCGCAATTCATTGCCCTGTAGCTCACTCTGAGAAGTAATCTCTACCGAGAGGCCGCTGGTTCCCTGCGGCGGTGCTCATGTAGAAGTTCTGTTAATGGTGTTCTATAAGTTTCCGCAATGCATTGCCCTGTAGCTCACTCTGAGAAGTAATCTCTACCGAGAGGCCGCTGGTTCCCTGCGGCGGTGCTCATGTAGAAGTTCTGTTAATGGTGTTCTATAAGTTTCCGCAATGCATTGCCCTGTAGCTCACTCTAAGAAGTAATCTCTACCGAGAGGCCGCTGGTTCCCTGCGGCGGTGCTCATGTAGAAGTTCTGTTAATGGTGTTCTATAAGTTTCCGCAATTCATTGCCCTGTAGCTCACTCTGAGAAGTAATCTCTACCGAGAGGCCGCTGGTTCCCTGCGGCGGTGCTCATGTAGAAGTTCTGTTAATGGTGTTCTATAAGTTTCCGCAATTCATTGCCCTGTAGCTCACTCTGAGAAGTAATCTCTACCGAGAGGCCGCTGGTTCCCTGCGGCGGTGCTCATGTAGAAGTTCTGTTAATGGTGTTCTATAAGTTTCCGCAATTCATTGCCCTGTAGTTCACTCAGAGAAGTAATCTCTACCGAGAGGCCGCTGTTTCCCTGCGGCGGTGCTCATGTAGAAGTTCTGTTAATGGTGTTCTATAAGTTTCCGCAATGAACTGCCCTGTAGCTCACTCTGAGAAGTAATCTCTACCGAGAGGCCGCTGGTTCCCTGCGGCGGTGCTCATGTAGAAGTTCTGTTAATGGTGTTCTATAAGTTTCCGCAATGCATTGCCCTGTAGCTCACTCTGAGAAGTAATCTCTACCGAGAGGCCGCTGGTTCCCTGCGGCGGTGCTCATGTAGAAGTTCTGTTAATGGTGTTCTATAAGTTTCCGCAATTCATTGCCCTGTAGCTCACTCTGAGAAGTAATCTCTACCGAGAGGCCGCTGGTTCCCTGCGGCGGTGCTCATGTAGAAGTTCTGTTAATGGTGTTCTATAAGTTTCCGCAATTCATTGCCCTGTAGCTCACTCTGAGAAGTAATCTCTACCGAGAGGCCGCTGGTTCCCTGCGGCGGTGCTCATGTAGAAGTTCTGTTAATGGTGTTCTATAAGTTTCCGCAATTCATTGCCCTGTAGCTCACTCTGAGAAGTAATCTCTACCGAGAGGCCGCTGGTTCCCTGCGGCGGTGCTCATGTAGAAGTTCTGTTAATGGTGTTCTATAAGTTTCCGCAATTCATTGCCCTGTAGCTCACTCAGAGAAGTAATCTCTACCGAGAGGCCGCTGTTTCCCTGCGGCGGTGCTCATGTAGAAGTTCTGTTAATGGTGTTCTATAAGTTTCCGCAATGAACTGCCCTGTAGCTCACTCTGAGAAGTAATCTCTACCGAGAGGCCGCTGGTTCCCTGCGGCGGTGCTCATGTAGAAGTTCTGTTAATGGTGTTCTATAAGTTTCCGCAATTCATTGCCCTGTAGCTCACTCTGAGAAGTAATCTCTACCGAGAGGCCGCTGGTTCCCTGCGGCGGTGCTCATGTAGAAGTTCTGTTAATGGTGTTCTATAAGTTTCCGCAATTCATTGCCCTGTAGCTCACTCTGAGAAGTAATCTCTACCGAGAGGCCGCTGGTTCCCTGCGGCGGTGCTCATGTAGAAGTTCTGTTAATGGTGTTCTATAAGTTTCCGCAATTCATTGCCCTGTAGTTCACTCAGAGAAGTAATCTCTACCGAGAGGCCGCTGTTTCCCTGCGGCGGTGCTCATGTAGAAGTTCTGTTAATGGTGTTCTATAAGTTTCCGCAATGAACTGCCCTGTAGCTCACTCTGAGAAGTAATCTCTACCGAGAGGCCGCTGGTTCCCTGCGGCGGTGCTCATGTAGAAGTTCTGTTAATGGTGTTCTATAAGTTTCCGCAATGCATTGCCCTGTAGCTCACTCTGAGAAGTAATCTCTACCGAGAGGCCGCTGGTTCCCTGCGGCGGTGCTCATGTAGAAGTTCTGTTAATGGTGTTCTATAAGTTTCCGCAATTCATTGCCCTGTAGCTCACTCTGAGAAGTAATCTCTACCGAGAGGCCGCTGGTTCCCTGCGGCGGTGCTCATGTAGAAGTTCTGTTAATGGTGTTCTATAAGTTTCCGCAATTCATTGCCCTGTAGCTCACTCTGAGAAGTAATCTCTACCGAGAGGCCGCTGGTTCCCTGCGGCGGTGCTCATGTAGAAGTTCTGTTAATGGTGTTCTATAAGTTTCCGCAATGAACTGCCCTGTAGCTCACTCTGAGAAGTAATCTCTACCGAGAGGCCGCTGGTTCCCTGCGGCGGTGCTCATGTAGAAGTTCTGTTAATGGTGTTCTATAAGTTTCCGCAATGCATTGCCCTGTAGCTCACTCTGAGAAGTAATCTCTACCGAGAGGCCGCTGGTTCCCTGCGGCGGTGCTCATGTAGAAGTTCTGTTAATGGTGTTCTATAAGTTTCCGCAATGCATTGCCCTGTAGCTCACTCTAAGAAGTAATCTCTACCGAGAGGCCGCTGGTTCCCTGCGGCGGTGCTCATGTAGAAGTTCTGTTAATGGTGTTCTATAAGTTTCCGCAATTCATTGCCCTGTAGCTCACTCTGAGAAGTAATCTCTACCGAGAGGCCGCTGGTTCCCTGCGGCGGTGCTCATGTAGAAGTTCTGTTAATGGTGTTCTATAAGTTTCCGCAATTCATTGCCCTGTAGCTCACTCTGAGAAGTAATCTCTACCGAGAGGCCGCTGGTTCCCTGCGGCGGTGCTCATGTAGAAGTTCTGTTAATGGTGTTCTATAAGTTTCCGCAATTCATTGCCCTGTAGTTCACTCAGAGAAGTAATCTCTACCGAGAGGCCGCTGTTTCCCTGCGGCGGTGCTCATGTAGAAGTTCTGTTAATGGTGTTCTATAAGTTTCCGCAATGAACTGCCCTGTAGCTCACTCTGAGAAGTAATCTCTACCGAGAGGCCGCTGGTTCCCTGCGGCGGTGCTCATGTAGAAGTTCTGTTAATGGTGTTCTATAAGTTTCCGCAATGCATTGCCCTGTAGCTCACTCTGAGAAGTAATCTCTACCGAGAGGCCGCTGGTTCCCTGCGGCGGTGCTCATGTAGAAGTTCTGTTAATGGTGTTCTATAAGTTTCCGCAATTCATTGCCCTGTAGCTCACTCTGAGAAGTAATCTCTACCGAGAGGCCGCTGGTTCCCTGCGGCGGTGCTCATGTAGAAGTTCTGTTAATGGTGTTCTATAAGTTTCCGCAATTCATTGCCCTGTAGCTCACTCTGAGAAGTAATCTCTACCGAGAGGCCGCTGGTTCCCTGCGGCGGTGCTCATGTAGAAGTTCTGTTAATGGTGTTCTATAAGTTTCCGCAATGAACTGCCCTGTAGCTCACTCTGAGAAGTAATCTCTACCGAGAGGCCGCTGGTTCCCTGCGGCGGTGCTCATGTAGAAGTTCTGTTAATGGTGTTCTATAAGTTTCCGCAATGCATTGCCCTGTAGCTCACTCTGAGAAGTAATCTCTACCGAGAGGCCGCTGGTTCCCTGCGGCGGTGCTCATGTAGAAGTTCTGTTAATGGTGTTCTATAAGTTTCCGCAATGCATTGCCCTGTAGCTCACTCTAAGAAGTAATCTCTACCGAGAGGCCGCTGGTTCCCTGCGGCGGTGCTCATGTAGAAGTTCTGTTAATGGTGTTCTATAAGTTTCCGCAATTCATTGCCCTGTAATTTATAGAGTAATCTGTAGAGGCCGCTGGTTCCCTGCGAAAGAAAGTATGAAACGTAATCTGTATTTTATTTCTGATGGCAAGTGGCATCGGATCCCACAGAGATCATTCATCGTAGATATTACTGATTAATTATATTGTTAATTAATAATGATCGTTTAGTTACTTAACCATCAGGTGGGTCGCGTGGTACTCTGCCGACAGAGAAGAAAGTAAACTACAACTATATTACAGCACTAGCAGCTGGCACACGCTGTTCCCGATTTCAGGTTTTTTTTTAAAATAAAAAATAGACCTTGTCTTGCAGAACATGGCGGCAGAATGATTTATTTCAGTTTGTAGATTCATTACTTATACCGGGTGCAACATAAGTCTTAAACATAAATATGTGTTTCTTAATGTAAACATTAACAAAACAATCAAACAAAAACAAACAAAAATGCAAACGTTGTTTGATGATTCAATAATTTAAAAAAATAATAATTTACTGAGTCTCATGGTCAGCCTAATTGCTAAGTTAAACCGTCATAGACCCATAGCATGTTACTGTATTCGAATAGGGCGACCATAAGTTGGTGTATATGCTATTTAAAATTATTATCAATATAGTTTAATGTTTTTGCTAGAGTTAATGCAATGAATTGAATCAAAAAACAACTCGTCCAAGAAAACAGACGAATATTTCTTAATAACTGCGGTAGTATGGGCAAACAAACGCAAACAACACGCGGAATGAAAGTCTTCTTTTTCATCTTCATGATCATCGCGTGAGTACACCTTAACTTCGGATTTCAAATGGTATCAACGGCAGACCAAAGGGAAAAAAATGGGCGAAAAAAATCTCTCGGCACTCTTTTGTCAACATTGTAAAATACACGAAATATGTATGTAGGTATCCAGCTCGAGCACGACTACGTAGAGAACCTAGTTGTGTTCTTAGGCAACAGACTCATTTTCATAATATTCATAAATTCTAAATATATCTGTAAGTAATCTTTGACCGGCTCGTTGTAAACTAAAATTAAAGCAAACGTGACCCTAGCAATAATTGTCTCTTTCATAAATCCACAAATCAGGACGAAGTACTACCGCTGATTTCTCCTCCTCCTTCACATTGTTGATGATGAAATATACCTTATTACCTAAGCCATAATGACAGTGCTAAAATATTCACTAAATAGAATATCGTAATACAAACATTGAAACAGTCTCGTAAACAGTATTGCTATATTGTTTAATATTAACAAGTTGATTGAATTTTCCATTTTAGAAGATATTTTAATGCAAGCCTGGCAACATCGTACTTGCATGGTAGATTCTAAGTTATACCTACAAGGTATTTGTGTGGGTCGGCTGGACTGCGCTCTTTAATTTGCATACAAAATTATGTAAGTTGTACGTACAATAACTACCAATATTATAATATAAGAATGGTAGATAGAAACATATACAGGGTGACTGGTTGTTAGTGGTGGATATTTTAAGGGGGTATAGAAGAGGTCAATTCCAGTCGATTTCACAATATAATGCGTTATCCAAAAGTGAATCGTTTCCAAGATATTTCAAATCTTATGTTTTTTTTAAATCAGTAAAAATCTTAATTTAAATTTTTAAATTTTAATCTTAATTAAATCAGTATTCTTATCTTAAAAAATGTATTTAAAAAAAATCAAGTCTATTTGGAATTTTTTTTTATTGTTTCTGCAATAAAAACATTCCCATTAATACATAATATCAATTAGGTCGACATAATTAACATAAACTTAGGCACTGTGCTCGAAAACATTTGAAAATCACATCTTCTTCTAAGTAATTTACACAAAAGAGTGATTTTAAAACAAAAACTTAAATATAAAATTTTCGTGCAGATTATTTTAAAAACATCTGTGTTTTACTAGCTTTCGAAAGAGGTATTACAATCCTAAATCGGCAAAATAATTACAAAGATAATTGCCAATTAGCGCAGGCGCAGGTACAGGCTTAAACAAAGAGTACCGTTACTAGGCCAACAACTCGGGATTGTTTCTCACTCCGCGCCCATGTGTTTAGTCCGCTCTTGGGATTTATCGCGTTCGGATGTGTTCACTTGCTCTTATTTCGGTTTTGTTTCTTCCGACTTGGCTTGTTAATGGACTTTGTGTATGATTACTCTTCTGACGACCCGGCTTTAAAACTGTATTCTGTGCAGTGCTTCGCGTGTGATTACTGATGAGGCCCGTCGTTTGTATGTGGAAAACTTCCCAAATCGCCGAATTGACGACGCCCGTCTTTATGATAAATTCCAAAACATAATACTAACACTTATGCGTATCCTAAGCTCATCCACAGTGGGAACCGGGGTCGGATCGTGGTAGACCAATGCTTTCATACGACCCCAGACAATTCGGGAATTCAGAGATTTGGGAAGTTTTCCACATACAAACGACGGGCCTCATCAGTAATCACACGCGAAGCACTGCACAGAATACAGTTTTAAAGCCGGGTCGTCAGAAGAGTAATCATACACAAAGTCCATTAACAAGCCAAGTCGGAAGAAACAAAACCGAAATAAGAGCAAGTGAACACATCCGAACGCGATAAATCCCAAGAGCGGACTAAACACATGGGCGCGGGGTGAGAAACAATCCCGAGTTGTTGGCCTAGTAACGGTACTCTTTGTTTAAGCCTGTACCTGCGCCTGCGCTAATTGGCAATTATCTTTGTAATTATTTTGCCGATTTAGGATTGTAATACCTCTTTCGAAAGCTAGTAAAACACAGATGTTTTTAAAATAATCTGCACGAAAATTTTATATTTAAGTTTTTGTTTTAAAATCACTCTTTTGTGTAAATTACTTAGAAGAAGATGTGATTTTCAAATGTTTTCGAGCACAGTGCCTAAGTTTATGTTAATTATGTCGACCTAATTGATATTATGTATTAATGGGAATGTTTTTATTGCAGAAACAATAAAAAAAAAATTCCAAATAGACTTAATTTTTTTTTATAATTTTTTTAAGATGAGCCTACTGATTTACAAGAAATATAAGATTTGAAATATCTTGGAAACGATTCACTTTTGGATAACGCATTATATTGTGAAATCGACTGGAGTTGACCTCTTCTATACCCCCTTAAAATATCCGCCACTAATAACCAGTCACCCTGTATAGACAATACTTGTTACTAATAAAATAAGATCTCAACCTCGTAAAACCACGTCGTATATTCTGAAAGTTTATTTGGTATGGCTCCCAAAATCTATAACAAACTACCAAATTATATAAAAGAGATTAATAATATAAATGAGTTCAAATAAAAATTGAAATACTTATCTATTAATAAAAAATGTTATTATTCTGTACAAGATTATTTAAATGATAATTGACAAATAATATTGGATTTAAGAATTGTTTTAAGGATTTTATTTTACTGAAAAACACTAATACAAAATTGTAATCTACATACCCTGATGGTGAAATATGGCTGAACTGTTGCGTGCTGCAGCAGAGCAAGAGGTCTTAGCTCAACGCCGCGTCGCGTCGTCGAGAGCGCGGGGAACTAACCGCCACGTCGCGAGCGAAAGCAGGCATATATATAAAACAATTATGATTAAATTATGTTCGAAATGAAAAAGATATATACTTTTAAAATTATGCCGTACCTATGTCAGTGTTATTCCGTTTATCATTTAATAATATAAATTCGCCACATTTTTTAGTCAGTGTTTCCCAATTACGTTAAATAAAGACAATTAATCATCATGAGCAAAATTAAACTGCAAAATTACAATAAATAAAAAGATTTCATCAATAAAGTACCTATACTACGTCGATCCTAATTAGTTCAATCACTACTTATGTGAATACAATGGCATCATTTAGTAGAAAATAAATAATATGTTTGATACAATTTGCAAATGTTGACTAGTATTTTAGTAGATATATTTAGCATTTAGTACCTATAAAACTATTTATCCATATGCAAATTAGATCATTTGACCAAAAGAAGGACAAACGACAATGTGGCATGGTCTAAGTCATAGTAGCTGGTAGCCCGCTCCCGACACCAGAGGGCTCGGGGTCCAACTTCCGACCCTCAATAGACACTTTGTTTATATCTTTGTTTGGCGTATTTGGGGATCAAATTTTAATCTTGTGTTTATTTAGATATTTGACCACAAATAATCCAGTAGCAAAAACATTTATTAGTCTTCTGCAATTTGTCGCAATAAAGTATAAAATGAAACAAGGCACGCGTGCAGGCTGCCTTCACACAACTTTGTACGCACAAATAGGTCACTCACTGCGGTCACATTTCTTGTTGGCGGCAACACACACAACACTCTATTTAGTTCACTACTTGATGTTAGAAAGTTCATAGGTCCAACACTGCCCCGAGTCCAATTTGCATTCATTTTCATAATTAAATAGTTACTATCTTTTATCTCTAAACCTATCTGCGATAGTTCAACCATTTTTACGAGCTGTGCGTGCTTAATTAAAATTCCTTTGTTATCGAAACATCGACATAAAATTTAAATGTCTATATTATAGTTACACGAAGTCGGTTCTTGGTTTATTGCAAAATTAAATTAAATAAATATTATCGGTTAAGAAATTGTTTTAAATCTGTGGCGTGGAGGTTGTGAAGACGCGGGGTGCGGCGCGCGAGCGGCGGGGGCTGGCGCGGCAGTCCGCCAGTGTCGCTCGCGCCGTCCTGACGTCCGGGTGCGCTGCTCGTTCGTGAACACAGACGGATATTTACAATATAACCGGTCTATTGTCACTTAAACCCCTGCTGTTTATCGAACTTTGCATACGTAAACGAAACTAAATTTTAGGTAATTATCACAAATTAACCAGTTTACTTATTACTGTAGCAATAGTGTTTCTCGTGAATGCATTTAGTTGGATCTTATTTCGAAACCCTCGACTTAGATAGTTATCTCACGAGGTACTTATATTTATTTTCATATAGATAAGTGTACGATATCTAATCTAGCATATCTCGTATCGAAGTGATTCAAAAGATCGAAAGTTCCAGGATAAATAGTCGAACGAAGCGTTCTAAATTCAAAACATAATGACAGCGACTCGCATCTGTCAGTGATTAACTTTTTTTTTTCTTTCGCAGGTACCAGGGATTCTGAGCATGGACGCAATGGCGCGGGCCGCATAATAGTGAAGTGTTGTGTTGTGTTGGATTGTTTAGTGTTGTGCTGATGATGTGAACAGTTGTGGTCAAGATGCCGTCAGAGAGTGGATCGGGCTGGTCGCCGCCGGCGTCCACCAGCGAGCGCCGGCTCAGCAACTCCTCGGATGGAAGCGCCTGCAGTGGCTACTCCAAAGCGGTAAGTCTTCGACCTGCTCAACTTACCATGACTTAGTCTTTACCACCGCTTATCTAGGTGTCAGATTCGCTGGCGTCAGATTAGGCCATAAATGATTTTATAAAGCGCATTGTAAAATCGTTTATGGTTGTTATTTCCACGTTACTCTCGAGCATGAGATGTGTAAGATATGTTGTAGATTTTCACAGTCGGCTGCCTGAAATAAGTAATTAAAGTTGTAACGTCATTCATTGGGCACGAAATGAAAATCACGAAAATCTTTTTTCACGTTACAGGACATTTAGAATCCGAATGCCTTCGCGGAATTAAGCATTTGTTAACGGAAGACTGTAAATCGAAGCAGCTATACCTCCTTCGGTACAAATACTAACTTAGTCAAAATAAAATTCCATATGATTCAGAATCGCAATGATTGGCGTTTATTGATTTAAAGTATAAAAAAACCGCAATCGTTTGTCCTTGTCATTGCTATCTAGATACCTACCTGCCTGTACCCAGCCTCCTTTGAACGAATAAGTGTTTACATCGTATTGTAAAGTTAAATTGTAAATTCTAAAACACAACAATAACTTTACATATCAACGTAAAATCTGATTCGCCACAGTTGGAACAAAATCAACAATTTAACGTTTTGAACTCGGAACAGCGCAAAAAGCGATTTATTCGAAAAACGCGCATTCGTTGAGGCGTTGAAAATAACTGTGAAATGACTTTCACTGTCGTTATTTCTGGTGACTAGCTAGTTCGTTGTTTGGCTGACCGTACCGTTGCCGGCTACGGTCCGGAGGCCCTCTGAAGAAGGTATAATGCGATCTAATTAAAATATTGTTGTAGGCCAATTATGTCCAGGATGCCGTTACATTCTGTGATTGTTCGGTTATAATGGACATAAATAAAACCATGAGACCGAGTGTTTAGGCCCGAGCAAGCTTGGCTCGTGTTATTGATGTAACCCTGATCTACAAATGATCTTTATTTCCAACTGATATCTCTAAAACACAACCCTAACTCAAAGATACCGAACAAATTCGGTTGTGTATGGGCTCTTACACAATTTTATAAACCAACATTTTATGACACACCAACTGTATGGCTCCAAAGTAATCAGAGTGTGTGTTAGGGATGACCATACAGCGACATACACATATAGATACAAACATGTGTGTTTGTCACACAAATATAATAACAAATCCATGACCTCGTCCAAATGGAAATACCTAGTTACGATTTAGGGTCACTGACACGCCATATTACCGTGAAATGAAAGTCCTTATACAACATTAAACGGTTTATTTCATTGAAACGTCTCTATTTCAAATAATAATAATCTTTATCGTATTAGATTGTACAATTTTTGTAAATTATTTAGGCCATAAATTATTACCATACGAATCAAAGGTGTAGCCGCTGAACTAAGTCCTGGGACTTGTATTTCAGCAATAATACAGCATGCTACAACGTGCGATCATTCCGTCCACTTGCTTCGATGGCCTCTCTCCAAGTTCTCAGCCGCAGTTTCCCCCAAGCCGCGGCAACAGCGGTCGGCTGACGCAGGGGCACGATCGCGGCCAAGCCGTGGTTCGCGGACGCTTCACTAATTACTTGTTAACGTGCTTTGTATGAGAGGCATTTCTATTAATTTTCTGAATAGCTGTGTTTATCTAAATACCTAACTGTTCGTTAGGTATTCACTTTGTTCGATCCTACTTGGGGTTACTTGGATACATGTTTTAGTTATTTAGTTCATTAGAAATTTCTTATAAATGTAGGTGAAATACTTAATTCCTTTTTGTAGATGTGTACGGTTTTGACAGTTTTAATTATCGACTGTACGGTTCGAATTTCCATCGCATTTTTTCATGTAAGAGTTTCATAAGTTCACCATTTTACTGAAGGTATTTACAAAATTAAACTCAATATATTTTACATGCAAATATATACAGCATGATAGGTACCTACAAAAGTCTAGGTAGGGCGATTTTTCTTCCAAATAACCTAAGGCTTAAGATTTGAGCAAAACATAAGTATTTATCTTCAGTTTTTAGATCAAGTTTAATGTTCTACATAAGTTAAAAGCTGTGCATGTATGTTTATCGTGTGAGGTAGTGGCGACGTCTAGTGTCAGAACAACAAAAGACACATTTAACTGACACTTATGATTTCAAGTATCTCCAGTCAATCATTTTACCATTTGCTTGTCTCCAACTAATAGCTTGAATCTCGTCGTGGAAACTAATTGATTTAT
Source organism: Marasmarcha lunaedactyla (assembly GCA_923062675.1). Taxonomy (NCBI): domain Eukaryota; kingdom Metazoa; phylum Arthropoda; class Insecta; order Lepidoptera; family Pterophoridae; genus Marasmarcha; species Marasmarcha lunaedactyla. Next base: position 21,381,899 of record OV281360.1, on the reverse strand, counting down.
CCAATTCAACGACGAATCTTGAACTTACCTATGCACTCTTAGGTGTGTTAGAACTAGGTTATCAACAGGCCTACTGTGGTTCAGGAGGCGATTACTGGATGCCGCGTTCACGTCGTGAACCCGTGCCGTTTGATGGTGTTCATCGTCGATAGTCGGGGGAGAGAGACTAGCCGACATAACAGATGCAGATTAGAAAAATTTTGTATAGACATAAAGAGACATTGTAAATTTATTTTGGAACAATTATACCCGTGAAGTTTCTTGCCAGGTCTTCTTCACGAAGGTTTCTCCGAACTGGTAGTAGACTCACGCTTTATCTAACTTCAATAAGAAGAATGAATTGTCAATGTTGGGAAATAAATATTTGAATTATATTTGTTTTTAATAGTTGTAGTGGTGGTTGATTGTCCCTCGCATGTCGCTGTCCCAAGCTGCGAGCAGACCGTTGTCATTACTCTGGTTTTATATTTATAAAAATACTAGGAAGAATTATTACAAGTAACCGATGTCGAACTGTCAGCTGCCTGTCTGGACCCAGAGACTGGCCGGATGCATGTTGTGTGATGTGATCACAGTACCTACTAAGGAGATCGACGGGCGAATTAAATAAATAGATAAGCGGTTGAAGGTGTAATATTCATTAGCGAATTATTCCTAGTGAAAACAATGTGTTAAACAAGATCTTCCTCAGGTCGCGCGCCTTTTTAAACCACTATTTTCAAATAAAAAAATCGTGACCATGACAATCGTGATCAAAAGTTAAACTGCAGGTTAAGGACACTGCAAACTGGAACGTGCGCTCGTTAGTTTTTTACCTCTTGTTAACCAAACGCCTTCGCCCCCTGATAGAAAAAAAACCCGGTATAGAGTGGTACAAAGTGACCGATTCTCTTCATTGGCCAAAAAAACGCGTATCAAAGTTGTCATTCGTATATGAGATACGATGCCACAGACTAAAATGGGGTATAGTCTCACTGAGAAAATAGGCAGACCTAGGCACAGCGACGTCCATTTTCTAAATTTCCCACTAATTCATATGAACCAGGAAGCAAACCCATCAATTATTTATCAATCGGCGCTCAATTAAATCCTGAACTATCAGTTAGCAGTGATTCCCGCGTTTTATCGATCAACCGGTCGGCGAGGATGTGACTGATCAATCACTATTAACATATCCTGTGCCGGCTCTCACGGTGAAGGTTGTAATTTCGTGTATTTTTAGCGGGAACCCTTGTTCTCACAGTTCGTAGGGACTAATTAGGTTACTTCTTGCTGGGTTCAAGTGCAGGTTTTCGCTTTGTTTTAAAGTCTTAGCCTACAACATTTTGTATCTAATATAAGGTTTTCTCAGGGATTAAATCTCATAAAGTCATGTAAATTTTGTATGATACGTTTTAGTCCGTTTCGTCAAGTCCTTTGGTGCGTTTGTAATCTAGTCAATACCTATAGCTTTTGTTTTTATTTCATTATGAGAAAGTACAAGTTTGTTTGAAGCATTCCAAACTCTTCATATCTCACTTTTCTAACAAGTTGACGTAATGCTCAACGGTACTTCCAAAGAAAATCAAAATAATTCATAAATTAGTGCTTCTTGTGGTTTCATTAAGAGTAAAATCCACGTCATCGAAATTTTAATATGTGAAAACCTAGTTACGTGGTGCGTACGCTGATAAGGCAATTTACCTTAACAATAAGTCTCAATTTTGTAACTTTGTGAACCGAATATAACGTAAACACTAAAACATGTTTCCTCCTGCGACACGGATTCACTTGAAAATACACTTTTTGCTTGCGAGTCCGGCGCCGGCTGCGCTCCACTCGAGTCTCGGTTTAAATGTTAAAGCAATACTGTAATGGCGGCGCCTACATTCCAAGTGCTTGTTCTTATATTAGATTGCAGCTCACACGCAACTTCGAGGTGCTTTGGACACATCAGCATATCCACTGGCACACAGTCACAGATGCAACCTTTGACATTTACTTGTCAACAGTCCACAAACTGTGTCTCACGGTACGTTGAGATAATTTTATATACACTGATATACTGGTACATACTTTGTGTGCGATAAATACAGTTAACGATTCATCGATGTTTTGTATTCATTGCATCGGGCTAGGAACTAATTGCTCAAGCTGCACATTTCCACGCCATCAGCCACTATTGACCACTACAAACTTATAAGTTCGGTAGGTCCAAACGTAAATCACAAAAACCAATTTAAATGCCATAGTAACTAGACCGAAGATTCTTTGAAGAACTCTTTCGACTGTTTGCGAGGTGTAAATACAAGCGCTCTAGGTACCTACGAAGCATCACTTCAGCTGCAATCAGCAAATCCTTATCAGTTATCAGTATGACTACTTATCGCCAACACTCAGCCACGTTGCTACACATTACTAATACTGACATCGTGACAGACAGATACATACGATAAACTTAAAACATCCGTCTTTTTGCGTCGGAGGTTAAAAAACCATTTAAATACAAAACCCTTTTATGCAGTTACCATTATTTTCTGATTTGTCACATTCAGGGGCTTCCTCATACCAACTCCGATATAACTGATTCAACATTCAAATACCTATGTTTTTTATTGAACTTATAGTTTTCCAATACAATCGATTCGCAAGGTCAGTCTAAATATCACTCCGCCTCAGCCAGTTCTCTTGTGAACTGGCCACAATAAAACTGACAACGTGCTTCACCTACTTCAAGTATAGTTTTTTTGCAACAGATTTGCGTGTACACTTGAAAGGGCCGGATTTAAATTAGTTTATAGTTGTTGAGCGGACTCTGTGCCGCGAGGCCTCTTTGTTTGAGGACAAAGAAACTTGTAGAGGCTGTACAGCCACTTCGTTGTGTTATTTTAATGGATGATATTATAACAGTAAAATGGAAATGAACGAAGAGCTTGTGTCGTGCTCGCATCTGTGATTTTTTGCACCAATTTTGAAAGGTTGTAAAAATGAGTTGACATATTGTTGACAACTGCCACGCCTCTTGCTACGGGATTTTTTGAAATATTAGATATTTCATATGTTTTTATTTTATTGGGGAACTCTATTTCGCTGGAAGATCCATAACTAAAGCGCTTCCACAGTTTGTAAGCGTTTGTAAACATTTTAGAGGTAATGTCATATATTGTGGTTTTAATTATAAGTAAGGAATTGCCTTACTCCAGTACATTTCCTCGTATAAGAAACTATATTTATCTAAAATATTCTGTGGTGTGCTTATATTGTGTACATATCACATAGTCTTTGATGTTTGTTACAAGTGTAAACACATCATTTATTATCTATTAAATTCCAATCGGCTGTATAATATTCCCACAGATACGGGTGCGGCCAGGTTTCTAATTCGCTCACAATTAATTCAATCCTTGCGAGTCCACCATGGCGCCTCTCGCCGGTGCACGAATCTCGTTGGTAGTTCGACGCGCGCGTTCGATTCGGCCGAGGGTTCGGAGGTTCCACGTTTAGGCACATTCCATTGTAGGAACAGGGCCTGACGTTACGCTGGTTTTTGCATATTTCTGACAATTAAGTAAAGATGTTGTTAGAAGTTCGATGTTTTGGTTGTGTGTCAACAGTTGTGTTAACTGCAATGACTGTTTAACTAGATTATATCGCGTTTGATTACATTTTTGAAGTTCCCTGCCACGGTAATATTGTGGTGACGCCATAAACTCCGGATAATAGTCAATTTTACTAATGTTATAGAAAAGATTAGTATATTAGTAGTAGCTAAATTCTGAAACCAATTCTACCGGTAACTTATTCTTCGTATCGAAGATTCGTATATCACAAAAAAAAAACCCCCACCTTCCGTACAGCCGCTGCGCCCGCGCCGCACCTGCACACGGCCTTCAACGTCCTCCGGCATCTATAGATCGACCGATGCTATCGCTGCAATCCTAAATGTTAGAGGTTATGCGTGCGCGCACCGCACCTTCGTGGACCTCTAGAGCAAGCTAGGCAAGTATTAAACTATTGGGTGGCCTATTGGGAGTTATTGAGTTAGTAGTTTGTTTACTTTCCCTGAGTTAACTAAATGCCTATAGACATTTATGGGATACCTCTCTTTCCGCGTTAGTAGCGTGGGTGCTTCCAGCTAACTTGAATACATCTAATATGTTTTGTTAACTTACAAATAAGTTCAGAGGAACGTAGTAAGGTAGCCATTGTTGCAGAGCGGGGGGCGCATTGCTGCAGGCGCTGGCTTCTCAATAATGAGTATTTGCGACGGAGTACATAAGCCCGCCTGCTGGAACGCTGACGCGGCTCCCTGCGCGGGGGCAACCACGTTTAGATCGTTTTACTTTCTATTTCATTCGCCTTGAGCTCGTTGCTTCCCAAGTCGTGAATATAAGAAACAAATTTATTCTTTTTTCTGATTTAAAATTGAACACTGCATGTTTTGGTTAATTTATCTGATTAATTGAACGATGAACTTCGACACACAAACCCGACTCGCAAAGCAGATGCTCGGAACTGCTCGCACCAAATATAACTAGTGTTTTAAAGAAATTCTCAGTTAATAAAGTTTAATTTCAAAAACATCGAGTATCAAATCTATCGGGAAGTATACATACACACTCCGACCAGTTTATTTATTCAGTAAACGTTGGCGCTGCGGTCTACGCGTACATAAAGTTTAGTATAGGCGCCTTACAAATGCTTCAGTTCCGGTATATGCTACTGAATGTACAAGTTGGTGGCGCTGTAACAATGGAACTATTAGAACTGTCGTACTTGACCTTAAACACGACCGGTTTTCTAAACCGCTCAGTGTCAACGCAAACTAAGCCTTCACGACAAGATAATGCGAGAGAAATTCAAATCAATCAAATAGTAATTGATTGATTCTACGCTGAAATTAATTTTTGGTTGTGATGAAGAGCGATTTTGAACTCAATGCCGATTTACTTAAGATGAAATATAAACTAGGTGGGTACTTCGCAAGATATAAAGAGCGCAACATCCGATAGTGCAGCGGCACGCGAGACGCACAATCCATTACTCGATAGGGCCATTGTCTCGTGGAGTACGAGGATCTGCAGCAGGGGACCAGGCGCAGGGACGCGGTAACTTCGACACAATCGCAAGACTTTCTTTTGGAATAATTGATTGATCCCTGCGGTACCCCGATATGAGCCGGCTGATGCATGTATCTGTAAACCAGTTGTAACTTCAAGAACATCGTAGTTGATACGAAATGCCTCGCACTATGTTATCTTTAGCAAAGTATATAAACACAGTTCCCCTTTTTTAAGTTTTTCTGAAGCCCAACGCTACTGATACCAAGAGGCAATAACATTTGTTATTATTATTATTATTAGATTATTTATAAAATTATAAGCAGCTTATTGTCATAATTACAAAATATGAAGTCTTTGCTTTAAGAGTGTATTGAAATTATTTAAATTACTGGACGGTTTTAAAAATTCTTTCACCATCGAGTAGTTACATTTACTAGGAGTAGGTTATAAAGATTCAAACATTTATTTCTCAACATTGACATTTTTTTGTTCTTTTTGACGTTAAATAAAGCATGACTCTACCACCAGTTCGAAAAAACCTTCGTGAAGAAGAACTTGCAAGAAACTTCACGGACATAAGTAATTTTTTCAAAATAAATTTACAATGTCTCTATATATCTATACAAAATTATTCCTGTCTGCATCTGTTATCTTGGCAAGTCTCCCTCCCCCCAAGTATCCAAACGACGAACACCCTCAAACGGCACCCGTTCACGAGTTATCGCGGGATCCAGCCATAGACTGTATTTTATACCGAAAGACCCGGGTCATATCGCACGGGGTCATCTAGTATACCATAGTTATTAGGTTATTATAACTTTACACACAATAAAGATCGTTTTACTAAAAATATTTTCGACATCTTTCTTACTTTTGTTATTAAAAACACTCATACTATTCCCATTTCCACTTACCTAAATCCTTTTGAAACCGTCTCAAAGTGACGTCGAAGCGATCCATCACAGCGGCTGTGAGGCTCGCATATGAAGCCCCACTAGCAGGCCTAGTTTTTGCCCATTGCGGCGTTTGAACAGATCTGGCACACCGCCGCCGGCCCACTTCGCTTTGTTAGCGCGTGCGCGCTGAGTGACGCCGCGGCTCAATGGAGCAGGAGTTTTGTGGAAGATGTGACAAAGAACCACAAAGCTGCATGCGGATTGTTTCTCACAGCTCACAGCCATCAAAAAGAGGTAAATGAATTGTAGTTTCTGTAAAACCCTCACTGGAATTTAGTTTAACTTTGGTAAACATAATTTTGTGTTATAATATTCCTAACTACCAAGGAACACGTAACATAGTAACCATTTAAGATGTTTCTAGTGTGGCTTTGGATTGAAAAAAGTATTGAAATGAAGTTTTGATGGTACATACCATGTTTATTAGAAATAATTGAACATACCTAAAATGGAAATTGCCCTTTTCGTTCACTGTGTCCGTAGTATGTAACTCTGCAGCGTGTCAGTACAGGGTGGCCCAGTTCGCGAAGTTTGCGATGCGTCGGCGCATCGGTGACGTCATCATGGCGCGGATATCTTGTTGTGATGCCTTGATAAATTTGCGGGCTTATTGCCTTGCTGCCCGAAACAGAGCGTTCCATCGGAAGTTGTATCGTGGAACTAGTTTGTGGAAACATTTTATGGACTCTTGCTATTGAATGATTATGTCAAAATTCTTCAAATGTATTTGTTAATGTGCATAGTGAGTCATTTATAAAATATTATTGACTAATGGGGACACAACATTAGACCCGATATCTGGGTTGAAAAAGGCCAGTTTATTTAAAACTAAATAGCTCTGTTTTACGTCGTACGTAGTTAATACGAGCACTTAGAAAGGGATCAAACTGTAACCATCTATTAAGCTTGAATATCAGCTTACTTAAGAGAGTCGGGAAGTTGTATAAAGATAGCAATACATGCAACTAGATTATACTAATGCTTGTGGAAACGAGCAGGACGTACAAGCGTATGAACATGATCAAACATCCAGTCATTATTGTAAACAGCTCCATCTACCGTAACTTCATTAATTAACATACTTACAACGCAACTTACCTGCGGGTGCGCATACAGAACAGATTACGAGAGATCATCTTCAAGCTGGCCATTTCTGAAAATCGCTCGTCCTACACCCCGACTGTTGATTCCATCGGAAATATAAATCAATTCGAACAATTTCACATGCAAATTCGTGGATAGAGGGCAAATTAAGGTAATTTTAGCAAAACACAGCTACCGTGGCGAGACTGGTTTGCTGTGAGCGCCCCGCTGATTTTGGCAGGCGATTCTCGTCCTTATAAGTTAGTAGGTGGCCTTGTGAGACCGATTTTGGGGTCCCGTTTGCTAAAGTCGGTAACGGGATTTCGTCGGTATAGTTGAGCATGTGTTGATCGGTCGTCCGTCTGTTTGTCTGTAGGTTACTGTTTTATAGCTTTTGTGTGTTAATGATACAAGAAACAACTTCAATCAGTCTTTGACGTCTTCTGATTCTGTCGTTGGATCCAGGCCCTGGATCAACAAAGCAAGAGAAGTTTTAATTTTTATTCGATTTTTTCATTTATATGTATGTTTATTACGTACTTCCCTCCGGGCATTGTTCGGCCATACGTAACATATTCTAGCTACTTCAGACTCATGCGGTTGATTTTTGTTGCGGAAATTATCATAATTTGTGGCAATAAAACATTAATCACTACACGAATTGATATCCTCATTTTGTTTTATTATATAACTCTGTAGTCATTCATCAACACAGGAGAGTTCCTGTATCGAGAAATGTGTGAGTACACATTACAGCAAAACTTTCCGCTAATTTATGATTGTCACATTTCTCGATACAGCGCAGCGCACGTGTACAGATAACCACGTTTTCTCAACAGATCCCCGAGGTTTGTATTGATGAAAACTACAAAGTTCCGCACCGACACCCCACAGACTCAGGCCGCGCTTCCACTGAAGCGGAGACGAGCGGAGTGGAGCTTAGCTGTGCACGAATTGACCAATCACAATGCTCAAAATCTCCGCCCGCTTCAATGGAAACAGTACAAGCGGAGCGGAGCAGAGCTGAACGGAGATTCATATAAAATAAGTGCGGAGCGGGCTGAAGCAGAGTGGAGCGGCTGACTCGCTCGAAAAGTTATGTAAAGTAGTTAACGATATGAAAAGATTGCTCTCTTCTTTTTTAACAACAACATGATGTACGTTCTCGCTGAGAGATTGAGTTCTCCGTTTTCAGTCTTTACACCGCTCCGCTCCCCTCCACTACGCTCCGCTCCACTCCGCCCCGCTCTACTCCGTTTCAGTGGAAACACTTTCCCCTTTTCACCGTTCTTCCCCGCTCCGCTCGTCTCCGCCTCAGTGGAAACGCGGCAAATGTGAACAGTAATGGACTGCTGGGAGACCGATAGCGCAGGTCGCTGAGGACATCTCATTTAATTATTGAAAGATAACTTTATTAATTGATAGCAGTTTGTTGTGTATCTGCTTGTTATTTCAATGATGGAGATTCTTTGAAGGTTGGAGCGTAACTAAGTGCTCTTTGCGTACTAATTATGTCGTGTCTTTGAAGAGCGTCTTTTCATTATTAATAACACATAAGGAACGTAATTTTTTGTATTAAAAATCTTCTACCGCAGTCGGGGTTTCCGTATAACAGTTATTTAATCACAAAGTCTTTACTCGTTTCTAGTATTTATACCTGCAGTGGGTTTCATACTTCAAAATAAGTTTTAATTGCAATGTTCTTAGTTGGAAGAGAAGTGCAACTATTTGCAAAACATAACTCAACACTTAAATCGTCAATACTCGTGTTCTCAAAATAATGAAACTGCTGCACACTAGAACCATGTCCACGGACCCACAACCCCGCGGCCGCCTGCACGGAGCCGCGCAGGCCGTCACGTCCGTGTGACAATAACATTTTTGAGAACTCGCATTTGTCACGTCTTCAGTCGCTATAGAATTGGGTCGCGGTTTCTCTTGCGACTGGTGTTGGGTGTACTTGTTTAAAAGCTTTGTATAAGTATAATGTAATATAATAGAGAATACAGACGGCTGGTTGTAAATATCAGGTAGGCGTTTTTGTTTTAAGCATAAATAGTCATTTCGTAGTTTTGTTATTTGAAACTGTGTCTCGTGTTGTTCAGCGCGGTGTTGAAATTATTTTTCTTGTTAAAATTTACGTTTATTGGTTTCGCTCGCGAACTGGTTCGTGTATATTTTGGATGCTCTGGATTTTTCGGGATCTAAAGCAGGTCAAAGTCATCAAAATCATCATGAATCAGAATGTTCAATCAAAGAGTAACAATTACACAATCGCAAAGCAAACGTCAGAGCTGAACTCAGCGGACTCCACCGCTCACTTGGCCGCTCTACTTCGGGAAGCTCTCCGCTTCTGTCAATGTCACGTATCTGGTATTCTGCGACTGATGTTGTATCTTGTACCTCACGTGCCAATGAAGTAGCAATTGTTCGGTTAAAGTAAAGTGGTGTCATGACATCAACGAGGCCACCTCGAACACAATAATACATATTTGATATTAATTCATCAGGACATTTATCGTAAGTAATAGTCCTGTTGTGCAAGACAGTCGCACTGATGGCTTCACATGTGATAGAAGCCCTGCCATAGCATGCTACTGGGTTCGAATCCCGGCAGCGATAGACATGTGGGGGATATACCTACACTTATATATTTTCTCTTCATTAACGGATGTGTATTCTGGATTCTTCCCCAGTACGTCCCATGGTCTTATTGATAGATTTTTTTCGTTTAGGGTTTATTAATTTATGTATTGGTTTGTAAAACAGTGCGCTATGACCTTGAACACAGTAGCCAATATCTAGTAGCACTATCAATTATACATATCGTATCGCATTTTATCTTAAACTACATCAATTACAAAATCCGCAGATAAAATCAATCAAATAGTTTCGCTCAATCGGCCGCGATTATCGGTTTTAACCATTGATTGACAGGTGTGTAGATTATTATATTAACAGTATGCTGGTTAATGTTTGAGTAAAGTTAATCTAAGGTCTAATCACATGCATCGAACCTGTGAGGTGGCACACCTGTGCCGGCGAGGTCGTCACCGCCAACTGCGACCTTAATCTAATCTAACTAATAATATCATGTGTAACGGCCACACTCACCCAAGTCACATGTTTAACTTATGCCGCTCCTAATTATAGATTTGCTAAGCAAATCTGGACTAAGATAAAGTAGGGTTAAGGTATAAATGTGCTTATCAAAACCCTTTATTTAGGAGAAACCTAAGTAATTATTTGACGGCTCTGAGGGGCGTCTTCAGGCTGTATGCACCATAGCTATGCGAGGGAGCTCCGTGCAGTAAATGTATAGACCAATAAGAAGGCTGTATTTACTTTTGTCTTCTTTGAATAGGAAAATCATGTGATTCTATTGGTACTTTTATTCTTAAAACACCTTGTTCTCTTCTTGTAGGACACGCAACCTTGTAGGACATTGTCTTTGCTGCCTGAAAAGAGAGAAGCGAGAGTGTCAAGTTCTACCATGTCTGGCAACAGAAGTTCACATTGGACGATATTCTGTATATAGCCAATTAGAGAGCGGCTGGGTCTCTTGTTAGCAAAACTAAATGGTAATGTCGAAGCCAGGAAAGAATCCCGAGCCAAGAGATTTTTGATCGAGGTTACAGATTTCATATTCTGGGGATGTAAAGCTCGACGTTTTACGAAGTTTACGTGCTGCTTCACATGCAGCGAGTGCTTTTCAGCGGGAGACATGAAAGTGTCTATACACTGTCACTGAGTTGAGCATTGCCCTACTCTTAAGCCCTGGGTACATCATCAAGATTTAATCGTCTTTCAAATCGTTCAAAAACTTTACCTAAAAATAAATTGGATATTTCTGTATTCTGCAAAAAAAAACTGAAGTACGTCCTGCATAAACAGATATGAGGACACACTCACTGACGACGACCGAGACGCTGCGCTGGGACATTCGGTAATTTCTCGGGGTTTTTACGAATGTGTGCGCTGTCTTGACGTTGCTATCAAATTCGATAATTTGTTCATTAAATTTTCATGTAAAGGAATCGAGAAACTTGCGTCATTGTGCATATAGTTAATGTACGCATTGTGTTAAATTAAATGTTACCGAATATGTCATGACCTTTCCTGTACTTTGGTAAGTAGAAGACGTGCTGAGGAATCTCTGGTTAATTACGGAGCTGTCAGAGTGACAGTCCGCTGTGCCATTGTTCGCGGAGGTCATTCTAGATATTGCGCATTTCGTCCCCCTTCCCTAATCGGGTGGCGCTCCGATGAAGGCTGTTTAGCAATCCCTTGCCACAGCCGTAAAGGTGGTTTTTAGTGGGTAGGTGCTACTCGAGTGAGTCCCACATCACCCTGCAAACCGGCTGCGGGGTATGCATGATGCAATTACTACCTTCCTCCCCGCGGAGGGTGTCTGCTTAGGCGCAAAACAAAACAAAAAAGTAGCAACAAAAAAAGGTATAGAGCACGCGCATTGCATTTCTCGTCTAATACGTATCGTAAGCAGATGAGCTATAGCTAATTATAGTTATAAATATGTGTCAGATAGGATTGTGCGTACTGCCGCGCACAACGACGCGTAACAGATTGTCGATTATAAGGTATGAAATGCATACTACGCATGACTTAATAATAAAAATTGCCATTTCAAAATGTTGTTGGTGAAAAATTTTTTTGTTTTTGAAAATGTATGCACGTAACGAAAGAGAAGTATAATTAATGACAGTAAAAAGAAGGTTTTTTTATATTTCCTGTATTTGATATCTTTATATGTTATTTATCTTTTTTTAGGACCTCACCTTGCTCTATAACGTAGCTTAATACGAATATACTTGACTGTACCACGGTGTCAAGGCAACTCGGTTCAGCCATCTTTATTCGGGTTATCGAATTACCGTCGGTTTCTTAGTGGGTTTCTGTTCCGCGGCTGGCTGCTCCACATTCTCACTGAGCCGTCTGCTAATCCCTTGTACCGACAAACAAATATTAAATTGAGTTATTACCAGAGGTTTGCTTGCGGTTCCAGCCGTGTCACTTCCGGACGCCTGCGCAATCCGGGATCCAGGATTACTTCTGCAGCATTCAAAGTGTGAAAGATTTTTTTAAATCGCTTTAGTAGTTCGACGGTTTATAATCGATAAACAATAAACAAACACCTCAGAAATATATCTATCACCTTTACAATGGTAGTATACCGGGTGACTGTTCACCGTTCGGAACGTGGGCACGTGGGATCACACAACGACTCCGAGCAACTTTCTCAAAGCGACCGAGTCGCGAAAACCATAAAGCAAAGTTCGCCTCTCCATGTCCAGGCCCGGGTCAGCTGCCGACTTTGCTCTCCATGGTCCAGGCCCGGGTCAGCTGCCGACTTTGCTCTCCATGTCCAGGCCCGGGTCAGCTGCCGACTTTGCTCTCCATGTCCAGGCCCGGGTCAGCTGCCGACTTTGCTCTCCATGGTCCAGGCCCGGGTCAGCTGCCGACTTTGCTCTCCATGTCCAGGCCCGGGTCAGCTGCCGACTTTGCTCTCCATGGTCCAGGCCCGGATCAGCTGCCGACTTTGCTCTCCATGGTCCAGGCCCGGGTCAGCTGCCGACTTTGCTCTCCATGTCCAGGCCCGGGTCAGCTGCCGACTTTGCTCTCCATGGTCCAGGCCCGGGTCAGCTGCCGACTTTGCTCTCCATGGTCCAGGCCCGGGTCGGCTGCCGACTTTGCTCTCCATGGTCCAGGCCCGGGTCAGCTGCCGACTTTGCTCTCCATGGTCCAGGCCCGGGTCAGCTGCCGACTTTGCTCTCCATGGTCCAGGCCCGGGTCAGCTGCCGACTTTGCTCTCCATGTCCAGGCCCGGGTCAGCTGCCGACTTTGCTCTCCATGGTCCAGGCCCGGATCAGCTGCTGACTTTGCTCTCCATGGTCCAGGCCCGGGTCAGCTGCCGACTTTGCTCTCCATGGTCCAGGCCCGGGTCGGCTGCCGACTTTGCTCTCCATGGTCCAGGCCCGGGTCAGCTGCCGACTTTGCTCTCCATGGTCCAGGCCCGGGTCAGCTGCCGAGTTTGCTCTCCATGGTCCAGGCCCGGGTCAGCTGCCGAGTTTGCTCTCCATGGTCCAGGCCCGGGTCAGCTGCCGACTTTGCTCTCCATGGTCCAGGCCCGGGTCAGCTGCCGAGTTTGGTCTCCATGGTCCAGGCCCGGGTCAGCTGCCGACTTTGCTCTCCATGGTCCAGGCCCGGGTCAGCTGCCGACTTTGCTCTCCATGGTCCAGGCCCGGGTCAGCTGCCGACTTTGCTCTCCACGGTCCAGGCCCGGGTCAGCTGCCGAGTTTGCTCTCCATGGTCCAGGCCCGGGTCAGCTGCCGACTTTGCTCTCCATGGTCCAGGCCCGGGTCAGCTGCCGACTTTGCTCTCCATGGTCCAGGCCCGGGTCAGCTGCCGACTTTGCTCTCCATGGTCCAGGCCCGGGTCGGCTGCCGACTTTGTATGAACAGTCCATTTCTTTTCAATTTCGTTGAATTGTTCCGTTGCGAGAGGTGCTTAGAATCCACGAGCCTATGAGCCCTTTGGCCGGACGGTGAAGAAGTCATCCGGTATGAGTACCGGGTGCGGGCGCGAGAAGTTGATTTATACTGAATGTCTAAATGTTGATAGGCTTTTTTAGGGAACCAGAGCCCATGTAATCAATGCATGTATTGTTGCAAATGTGATAGTAACTAAACAATTTCGATTCAGAATTCCACGAACAACTTCACGTTCAAAACACCAACAAAAGAAAATCTCAATGTTAGTGATGTAAGTTTAAGACCCCTCTATTGTTACTATTTTATAGCGCATGACTCCTACGTTTCTGAGGCCCAAGTGGGAGAATTAACTACAGTTTTTAAATAATTTAATAACTTAACTGGAGGTTTATCAGATAACTATTCCGTACTTACAACGACATTGCAAGTGAAGCCGAAGGTCACTATTTGTATGGCTATTGTTCATCATAGTTTATTTGGAGGTGTTTAAAATTGTTAAGGTGTTGTGTGGTCTATTGTTTATAATTAAACTTTTAACGCCTACAAGTGAAGATAGGTAATTACTGTTAGCTATTGAAGCAATGTACTTAGTTGGGTTGTGTAGGCGAAGTTGCAACTAAATATTGAAGGATCAATTTAGATAGGTACAGGAATAATGGATCGTTTAAGAATTAAAAAAAGATTGTGATTTAAGTAATTGTGTTTCGCCCAAAGTAAGCCAAATTTGTGCTATGCAGTTCTAGAATCACTAGACCTATATCGCAGGATGGCTACCAGCCGCTCCGAAAATTACTTGACTATATTTGAAATATTTTTAAAATGGACTTAAACAATTCGCCCTTGAGCGAGCGACAATGTCGCCCGCCATACAACGGCCAGTTTGCTATTTCTTAGTTTTTGTCAACCATTTAGCTGTGTTCCAGCTGTCTGTGTGTATCCGCATTCTTGTTGCAGTGCTATTGTCATTTAATGAATAGCTGTATTTAGCTATTGTAGCATTTAAAAAAAATTATTAGTGCCATTGATACCTTTTATCTAGGGCCTTTAACTCTTTGAAGAGCTGTACACTGAGCAAGATAGATTTGTCTTTGTTATTACTTCCATGTAGCCCTCTCCTCCAAGGAGTTTTCATAAAAAATATAGACATTTCAAAACCGGCTTCATTTTCAAAGGATTTACGTTTCCAGTTGGTACGGCTTTCGCCTTACCTACATCTGCATGCAACGTAAACTAATGTAGTCCACGAGAAACGTTGGACTTCGAGTTAGCGATGATGTGCCTGCCACTTAGATGTCCGCCCAAAAACATTAATGGGCTCTTGGCTCGTATCTTCGCCGATGAGCGTAACGGCCGCTCTCGGAGACGTCACATTTAATGGTTACTCAAGGATCTTTTAATTATAGATTTTGCTTAATAAATCTAGACTCAGACGAAGTATAGTATAGAGTGTGGCGGTATCGGTGCTTCGCGGACACGACTGTCGCTTCACTTGGGTGACGGACTATGAAATGATGTGACGAGAACACCATTCGTGTAACCAATCGTCAGCACATAAAACTCGACTTTGCTCACTTTTCTCGAACCCAATGTGATTCACGGAAGGCGCGTTTTTGCCGCCACTAATGACAGCGTCTGTGTCATCTGTCAATCATTACAGTATCGCGTGTCGCGTGACTTTCGCCGCAAGGTCGTCGCAGTGTGTCAGCCATTGTTGGCGGCATAATGCCTGGGAAAGTTTTTAAAGTTGTGTACACATGTGTGTGACGTGTGGGTAAGGGCTTGTTGGCTGTTGAACTGGTGCGGATGTTGATGTTGAGCAATGAAACTATTGTTTATGACTGCTTTATATTTTTTGATTCACTGATAAGGGATTGCATGACCAAACAAACATCCTTTCTTAGCATACACACACCTCATGTTCGCTATCTGTGCGCCGAACTTCAGCCGCATGTTCACATAGCACCAAGCTTTTCAATGCCTTGCGTCTTTATGCGTTATGAGTTGACAAACAGCTCAACACATTCACAAGCAGTACGTTTGTTGTTGTCGGTGAATGGTGACCAGGGTGACAGCAAGGCACAAGAATTGAATGTATCTCATGATCAGGGATAAGCATCGACCGCTACAGCATCGCGGACAATAAAAGCGCCTGTCAGTAGAAACATTTCTCCCGCCGCAACCGCGCCGTACGTCACACCATATTTGAGCCAAGCTATTCATCCACTGAGTATCAATATCATGCCTGGCAATTGTTAGTAAATTGATTTCGGTGTTATGCATATTGTTCTAAATAAAACAAAAACAAAATGACATACCGAGAAATGTTTAGCGTAGCGATGTCGGCCGGAGCACTCTGTCAGTGGTCGGTGAGAGGCGGGACGCGGCGCGACTGCTGTGGGCGGCCATGTTGTTTTTGAAGAAGTATTCTTGGCTTGACAAGGTTGTGAGTACATATTTTATTGTGTGTTTTGGTGTAATCTCGATAGGGAAGTGTTGTTACTGATTGGCAATCCGTAAGCATGTGTTGACTACAAAACAGCGTTGCGTGTCATAATGCAGCTTGCCTATATTTATATTTAAAAAAAAACTTAGTTACGTTGTCAGCCTTGTCTTTGTCAGCCTGCATCAGTTTCTTTAAAAAAATAATTTGGAGTTAGTATTTTAATTTTTTTTAACTGTCCTCAGGACTTACTTCTGCCATCCTATTTAGTTATTCCTGAGAAAATCTTTCTTTTCAAAAATTACCTCCTATAAAAAGTACAAGCCAAGTAAGCTTGCAATGTTTCGAAAAAATATCAGTTCAAATAAATAATCAATTTTACATAATCTAAAGATAAACCTGCAGACTACAGCTGCAAGATACAATAATCCAATTGAAAAAAAAACCTTTTTATTTTATTTCTTTTTCATATAAAATGTTTAGTGCTAGAGTAATTGATAATGAGTAGTTAATAAATAAAAATAGAAAAATAAACGATTTTTCCCAATAAAATACGTACATCGTTTTCTAACCTCTAAAATACGAATGTTATAATTATATCGCAAGTCACAGTAGGTAGGTATATTCGAAAACTAAACGACAAGTCCGGTGTGATTTCATCCTTTACGGCGTAGGTGAGTGCCTGCTGCAGCGGCTTGTAAAGTCCAGCAGTAACTTGTGCTGTAACCCACCTTTCTGCTGTAACCAAACATTGCTTAATCACTACTAACAGGTTCGTTAACGAAACTAAGTACAAATTAAGTAATGGATTAAAGTCCAATCAGAGTTGTGCTGTATAGTAACTGCTTTAAAGATTTGCTTGTTCGTGTCCTGTTCCTACTCAAAACAGTCACAGAAACTATATCCAATGTTCATTAAATACAAAAATCCGAAAATGTGTTAATTTGTTTTCTCGTTTTATAACCAGCAGTCAAGTTCTTTACTTCAGGTTTGAAGGCACGCCGAGAATTTTGGTATCGCTGGTGCTCTTGTCTCAGCCATAAAGCGTTTGCACCACAGGTCTTCTTAGATTCAGTATGAAAACGATATACACCCAAACTGCTGATCCGAAGCTTTTTAATTTTCAATACAACCAAATTGTTTCACACCATAATACTAACTTCGGCACTTTCTGTGACGTCTGTGGCAATTGATTGCGAAGCCCCACAACGGCCGCCGTAATCCTCTTTGTAACTGGACACCGTCGTACGGGGCGGCGTGGTGCCGTCGGCGGGGTCCCGGTGTCGCAGCACGTGTTGCTAAGCCTGTGAAAGT
The DNA here is from genome assembly GCA_923062675.1 of Marasmarcha lunaedactyla. Taxonomy (NCBI): domain Eukaryota; kingdom Metazoa; phylum Arthropoda; class Insecta; order Lepidoptera; family Pterophoridae; genus Marasmarcha; species Marasmarcha lunaedactyla. The sequence continues at coordinate 21,364,555 of OV281360.1, read as the reverse complement.
TGACAGTTTAGTCAGCAGTTTATAATTTGTTTTAAATTTGAAGTTCAAGGTTTGATGTGCCAATTATAATTTTACAGATAGGAGGTAAATGTGTGCTCCGTGAGAGCCTAGTTTTAAATTATCAGCGATGAAATCCTTTTTTGGTGAAATTTCTGAATTTAAGCTAAAATTGTTATTTTTAGATAGTTTCTTTACGAAGACGAAGAATTCTTATTTGATAATGATGAACTAATGACAAATCTACTACCTGCTTGACACTATTCTTAGGTAATGGTAATTACACGGTCACCATATCATAGAAATGTCTAGTATTCTTAGAATGATGCAAAACTTTGATATAACAGCCTTTGTACGATATTTGAAATATGCAATGACCTGAATACCTCACAACAATGTCAATTCGTCAAACGTCAGACATAATTCAACGTGTCTGTCACGGTGTATGTATACAAATATAATGGCGTCAAAAAGTGACCTGCAGCCCGCCGTCAGAGCCCGCCGCTGCGCCGACGCAACGCGCAATAGTAATAATACTCATAACAAGTAATTTATTTCAGACCACAAGTAATCCATATATCGGTTAGTAACAATTTTAAACTTAGAGACTAGTTACTATAGAAAAACAAGAAAAATCACAATAAACAAAAAATATAAACATTGTTTAATTCGCAACTTGGCGATTGTGCCTTTCTAACCAGCAGGCTATCAACATTAAAATGATTACCATTAAAACAAAGGTTTATTGTATGAGTTCTCTCACGTCCGACCAGACATTGATTTGATCAGCTCCCTTGTGCTTGTTACCTGCTTCAGGCGAACTGATAACATTCAACTTATATTGATATATTCGTTTTTGAAGAAATTTTTATGTGATATATCTTCTCATATAGTTTTCTCTTTATGTTATTTGTTTCGTTTTCTATCAACATGAAGTACCCAGGTAGCGATCAATCAATCTGAACAAATGCCTACGTGTTACGTGTGTACATGCAAGGAAGGCATTCCTTAGATTTTCACCTAAACAATTGCAATAAAAACCCGTTAACACATCGCACAAAAACAACAGTTTAAAAAGTGTATGTTGTTCAATTAGAACTAACGTAAGAAAACCTTTCTGAATTGGGTTTAGTTCCTTACTGTACGACCTACGTCTGTCTTTCCAACTGAAAATGTTGTCTCTAATCACAAAAACATCCAATGAATTTAACGTACCTACTTATTATTTGCATATTTTATCCAGTGACACCTAATTATGTAAGTAAATCGCAATGAACAAAACACAATTTCATTTCTAGTCCCAATGTCTCTGTAACCAACAAACAAGAGCGGCATTTCCCTTCCCCCGCCCATTGCTTCACCCGCCTGTTGCTTCACCCGCGCTGTAACTGGAACATCTGCATCAGCAAGCTTCCGTGCTCATCATCGTTACGTCACCCATGATTGACAACTAATCCAAATATCCTTAGCCTAATAGGGAAAGAAATACAACGACACACATCTTCAATCACGCAAATTTAAACTTTCTTAGCTTACCGATACGGCGTAATTTTCATTTCTACGGGTATTCTGAATTGGATCCAGTGTTTCCGATCGGGTAGCCGGTAGATCGGTCGTAATATACGGTTTCCTTGTCGATCACACTTTGTGGGATTTCGTGTGCTTTCTTGAATGAAATGAGCCAATTACGGCCGTATTAAAGAGATAGGAAGACATCAATTTAATTATATATTGTGATTTATTGCATACTTATCCGGTACATTCGGTTGCAGATCAAACTTGAATATTGTTATTTTGTTGGCTCATTGGTGAGTGTGCGTTGAAGGTACAGTCGGGGAAGTCGACAGGCTTAGGCGAGAACTATAGTCGGGTCTATAGGCGCCCCGCATACCAAGGGGTTCGAATGCGAGTCTGAGCCTGCGACAATAATAATATTATTTCGTCTGTTATAAATAAAATATCGCTGAGTTTTCGAACAACCTGCTATCATGGTTGCGTGAAAACAAATTGGCACTACCATGATGGTGTAACATTTTATGAGTACCTAACCCGGTTGCGGACCTTCACTGTTGTATGCCTCTTTTTGTAGACTTAGTTCAAGACTACTTGTTAGGTATATTGTCAAAGGCACCAAATGATAATAAACACAGTGTATTGCGGTACCTAGTTTGTTTGTCTTTTGGCGACTCATTGAGTTTTCAAATTATTTCAATTAGAAATAGAAAAATCGTCCGTTAGTACTGTGCTGGAGGTGTACAGAGGTACTCTGGAAAGATGCATTTCACGATTACTTTTAATTCTTTTATACTCACACATTATTCACCTGTTGGAAATATGCCATCGTCACACAAACCGCTATTATTTACCATTTACCCTATAAATCTAAACCTTATTAAAAACTGTAATGAGCTGAGCTACGGATGAGCGTCGACTCCGGCGCACGCGTGCGCGTGTGTGCGGGCGCCGGCCAGTGACCCCGGCTATCGGTCAGCGCGCGGGATCTCGCCTAGATAAGGCTTTGCCGAGATGCGTTAGATTACCCAGCTCGCCGTTGCTGGGGTAAGTAGTTCTCTTTTTTTATGATGGCTGGATCTCGCGTTAACTCGTGAACGGGTGCCGTTTGGATGCTTGGGAGAAGGGAGATGTGCCGAGCTAACAGATGCAGATAAACAAAAAAGTGCACTCGTGAACTTCCTTGCCAGTTTCTGTTTACGAAGGTTGTGCTTCGTAAACAAAATTCATGCTTTATTTGACGTCAATAGGAACAATTAATTGTCAATGTTCAGAAATAAATATTTGCATTTGAATTTGATAGTCCCAGATCCGAGTCCTGGTCGGTGCATTCATTTATGTGTGTGATGAACTTTATACATGTATGTTTAGTCTGGGTTCCCCCCCAGTTCGCTGTACGGGCATCCATAACACGAGCTCTGCTTACTTTGGAGCCATACAGTTAGTTTGTTTGTCTAGTGATTTCTAATTATTATTTTGCAACCCAGTTGTGCTTATTAACGCTGGTCTGATATGAATAAGAAGGGCCTTCTATTTCAGAGCCTTATTAATTACAGTCACAAGACACTTTTGCCAATCATTTTTATGTCACACAAAATGGGCCAACGAAATTTTTATTGGGATGTTATAAAAGTAAAGCTAAAATGTCAAGTACACTTTGAGTTAAGGAAACCCATAATATGTCTCAGGAGTTTTCCGTAAGCGTGTGAAGTCGACTGCCGTAGTGCCTGGAGTCGCTCCCTCGGTTGGCGAGGCGGCCGTCCCTGGCGAGCGTCACATGTCACCGCTTTATACTTACAATCACAGGAATCCAATGAAGGTTTCCAACAAATAGCTGCCATGTCTGGTTCAATACCTCGTCAACGATTCACATCAACGCACTCGAACTCCACTGAGACTGGAACATTCACATAACATGACGTTGACAGATCACAATGAGTTCAGGCTCGTCGATGGATCGGATGTTTGTGGGTAGTTCACAAAACTTGTATAGCTTGCTTGAGTTCCTTACGAAATAGTATGCTGAGGAATGACCATGTCTAGGCTTTACGACCTGGGATATAAGTGAAGGGCGTCGTCGCCACATTACGTTACAGCACTGGTTGTGAAGCAAACGATTACTTGTGCCGACCCGTGTCGCAGTTGGCATGTGTTTGAGGTTAGTATTAAGTCGTTTTTAGGACGCAACAAGTAAGTAATTAGAACACATCAAATTAAAGTGAAAATTGAAAACTTCACATCTATAAGTGAAAACTTTATTTGGCTATCGCATATTCAAAAATGTATTCACCATAAATCCTAGCTGTAAGTTTTCCTGTGAAATAAAAATAAATAAATAAATCACTCAGAGCCTAATTACCCAATTTCCCAAACAAAAATAGACAATCGAAATCAATTAACTCATGTATGAAAAATATATCCTGTTCACATTTTGTACTAAAAGACGCAAATTACAGAAAAACTAAACAAATATAATTGTTAGTTCATTGATTAATAATTAACATTTATACAATAATGTCCAGTACAGAACCATTTAGAATTATCAGTTTGAATAAGTATGACATAAATAAAGATGAAGGAATCTACTAAGTAAATACTTTTTAAAGATGTTGTATATGAGTTATGAGTTCCCCTAAAAGACGGATGCACCCGTATCCTCCCGAGACCGGAACCCGCGGTACTCTCACGTTATATCGAAACCACGTCCTCATAAATAAGCTTCATTTGGTATTCCGCATGGTTTAGAACAAAAAACGAGAAATCTTGCGGCACCATATCAAACGTTCACGGTGATTTACTGAAGCATTTTAGAAGTATGTTTTGTTGTGACGTCGCATATATAACTGCACAATGCCTTTATAATGAAGGTGTTGTTTTCCGGATATAAGACAAATAAAATAAGAAATCCATGCTATCCCACGCTGTCCCCGACTAAAATGAACACAATTATTGATAGTCAGAACATTAGATCTAGTTGTTCAGCCGGAGCAGCATCGACAGGCGATCACGTAACATTTACGCGGAGCGAAGAGCCACGAAACCGTGACCAGTATCTTCTTCTGCCGCTGCTTTATTACAAGTTACAAGTAATTAAATGAAAGTATGTAAGTGTGTGTTGTGCCTCGACGTCGCATCGCCGGAAACGTTCGACACAATGCCAGCCTCGGATGTAACGCCAGCTATTTGGGTTACAAGATTAAATTATTGTTTTTTTCTGTGTTAATTGCGGGTTTATGTGTTCTGCTGTGATGTAATTTGAAGTGTCGTGCAGGCCTCATGTACGTTTTTACAATAAAAGTTTATAACTGAAAATTAACGGTACATCTTCAAAGAGGCTGGGTTACATGACTCGCCGAACGTATTCGTACAAGTATCGCTATATACCCCGCTTTGTACTCCAACGTAACCATATTGTGACAGGTTGATATGTATCATTTGAATTGCAAACATCATGACGCTGGTATTAAAAAGCACCTACTTACAAGCATGGGCCCGAAACGTTTATGTAAAAGGTCATTATCATTCCACAAGGCGCGGCTACAGCTAGCCGAGCAATACCGTTCATACATTTGGCAGTCCATACATCAATTCCTCGCCATCTGTATGATAATTACTATTTGCATAGATCCAATATTTCTGTCACGTTCCCGGAGAAAGTGCATTGTTGCGTCTATCGTCGCCCATCAGTCCTGAACCATCAGCGGTTATGGCCTATTGTCCTTTTAGTTATAAGCTTCATATAAATCTTGTCGGTGAGTGCCTTTGCTCCTTTTCATAAATTCTGCAAATTACTCATTAAAATAAAAAGTGAAATTCAATCAAATTTTTAATTGTTATGCGCACGCGACTCACGATAGCATCAACGACACCGAAATGATCTATCAATCACGATCGATGTTTCGCCCAACAACGACCATCTCGATTAATTAACACAAAATATGACTTTCCCCTCTCTCGGCGGTGGAAACCCGCGAAAGTTGCCAGTGCGTATGGCCGCCGCGCGCGCTGCTGGAGCGTCTCTAGCCTCGTCGTACGCGGATTACGAAATTAAATTAATTAATCAAAATTAGACTAAGCCAGTGACTGTATCGGATTGTACTCCTGTGTCTAGGGGGCTAATTATAACTGGCGACACATACCGAACTAAAATTTAGAACGCCCAACGGATTGCAAGTTCTATTTTTGAATCGGGAGTGCAGCTGCCAGTTAGTAGGGATTCCACTTTCCCTTTTTGGAACAACTGATTGTGGAGTCGGTGTGTATGTATTAGTAACGTAGGTATTCAAAGTTTGGATCGATGGATTCATCGATAACGTCGTAATTGACATTGACAGTGAAAGTGTGCGCTGGCTGATCACTCAGTCAATATTGTCACAACTTCTGTATTTGCAGAACCAATTGTATTTGCTTTTCGTATTACCAACAAACTTTCACGATTTGCTTATATGTATGTTGGCTCAGCGTTTGGTTTCGCAGCCAAGTTTGTAATGACTAGTTTGAATTCATTGTTTGCATAATATCTTGTAATTGCTCTCCAAGTAAAGTTGTACTCGTATTTATCATTAGTTGCATAAGAAACAATCGCGTTGGGCGCTAATCACCCGCCATTGTGCGGGCGATAAGTAGCCAGTCATTTAGCCAGTTCGTGTGCAGCGTTGTTCTTTTGTCTTGTAATCGCAGGTTTGTTTTTATCTGAATCTTTGTCGAGATTACGAGTATTATATATTTGTCAAAGGTGCTTTACAATTAAGTGGTAGACACTTTCTATTCTTTTATCTTTAATAAATATAATAACATCTTAATTGTTGCATGTTTGAATCGCGCTGACTGTACAAAGTCTTGCTAATTGTATGAAATTTATGAGAGTATAAACTGAATGTAAATCAAAGAATCGACGTAACTGTGAATGAGACATTCCTACTGGAGTGGTGGCGCGAACATCGCTTGTAAATTATAGGAAACAGTTGTAGAGGCGGCGGGCACTAGGGTAAACGATAAATAATGGCGCCACAGATTACCGCGCTGTTGTATAAACAATATCAGTTTCCCAGAGATCACGGATGTTCGCAATTTATTGGAAATTTACTTAATCTTTTGTTGCAAAGAAATGCTCAATGGGAGGTAATTCCGACATCAGGCGAATTTTAACTACTCATTATCATTATGTCGATTCATTCGTAATCATTTGATATAATAATATTAGTTTCGCCGCAGGTTCTGATTGTTTACATAAAATTATTAGTGGTAATTTTCATGAAAACCTCCCAAGTCTTTAAGGTATGTTCTCGGTCCATGCGTATTCCACTAACAATAATGCATTGTTGGGTTATCTTACCAATCTGTATACGGTTACCAGACCTCTTAAAACCCGAAATGTCAAATAGTTGAAACAACGAGATCACAGGTCACGCGCATGGCTAGTCGCTGGCCACGCGGCCACTCTACGTCGCGTCGGCCAACGTTGGTAAATCGTGCTCTCCAGTATGGGAGTGACGCAATGTGGTTGGTCAAGTAGCAGATTGGTTTAAACTGAAGTATCTGACGTTGGTTTTTGATGATATGTTGATTTCTTATCCTGTGTCTTGTGCGATGTAGACTTTTGGAGTACACTGATTTTTCTGTTGTGTTGCAGACGTCGGACAGCGCGGACTTCCTGGCCACCCGGCCGCACACGGCCGCCGTGCTGCCCGGCAAGCCGGCCGGCAACCCGCTGCAGTTCATCAAGGTGGGCCCGGCGGAGCTGGGCAGCCGCGCGCGCGAGCAGCTCCGCAAGGCAGAGCTAGCTAAGCGGGCGGACCCCGCGCGGATTGAGCGACAGGAGGATTGGCAATCGGTGAGGCTGATAAAATAGTTTTTATTTTAATTATATTCTAATTAAAATGTTATAATGTAAACTTTTATGCAGACCTTAAGAAGATGTTAGGTTTTGTTATAACCACTACATGAGGCAAATTAATTTCGATAAAAGTATAAATCACGTTATCACTATTTATTGGAGTTCGAGTTTGTATAAAAAATTTAAATTAAGGAACGCAGGTCTTAATCTTGGAACTTCTACATTTGAATACATTTTCAAACCATATTACTGCTGTAATTTATTATTCTGAAACTGTCTAAGTTCGATGCATTACGTGAGTTAACCGAGAAAACAAAAAAACATTTATGTTAGACAATCGAAAGTACAGGTTAATATGACAATCAACAATGATTCGTTTATCCCAGCTGTTGTAACCAAAGCGATGTTATGTACTCTCTTCACCGCCGAAGTGTCCCTGATGAGGTAGGTTTCCCTGTCGCAGAGATCGAAAGTCGAGGCGAGTGCAGTTGATTCAGGGACATCAGGTCCCGCGCGCTGCGGAACTCAGTGCAGTTGATTCAGGGACATCAGGTCCCGCGCGCAGCGGAACTCAGTGCAGTTGATTCAGGGACATCAGGTCCCGCGCGCTGCGGAACTCAGTGCAGTTGATTCAGGGACATCAGGTCCCGCGCGCTGCGGAACTCAGTGCAGTTGATTCAGGGACATCAGGTCCCGCGCGCTGCGGAACTCAGTGCAGTTGATTCAGGGACATCAGGTCCCGCGCGCTGCGGAACTCAGTGCAGTTGATTCAGGGACATCAGGTCCCGCGCGCTGCGGAACTCAGTGCAGTTGATTCAGGGACATCAGGTCCCGCGCGCTGCGGAACTCATGTGAACCTATTGGTTGTTGATGTTTCATGAGTTTTGGTTTAGTTGTGGACATGGTTTAGGGAATTTTATTTATTACGGAATATATTTTCTTTAACAGCTTTTAAATGCTGCCTTCAATTGTAATAATTATTTCACAAAAGAACTTTTTCCAGGCATGTTGACAGTTATATTGTTACACAACAACCATAAATTTAATTAACACAACATTTAGTTACTGAATTTCATAGAAAAATAACAATCTTGTAAAGAAAAAAAAATGTAATGCTTAAGCTGTTGTAGCAGCCACAAATTGATGGTCGAATGCCGTTTCCTTGTAGGGTGAATCAAAACTGAAACGCGTGAAATGTAGAGTCTATCTAAGGGTAGTATCATTTTATGTTTATTACGCAATCAACAAGACACGCGTTGTTTATACCTAGTGTGGTATGTAACTAAATGTTTTACTTGGCCGTAATGTCATTTCTTGTGGACTGTAATGCATTAAAGAGACATATATTCAACAGAGATGCATGAATATTTTTAATATTACAAAATAGTTTTGATGTCGCTTAAACTACAAGCGTAGAATTCTTCGCGATCATGTAGATCGGGGAATTCACTCCTATCTCTTGTTAAGTTTATCTTTACACAATCGCATATTGCACTAACTAAGTAAATACAAACAATATTATTCTGCTAATGTTGGCTTTGCAATGGCGTGACGTGCGTGCGGAGCACACGCCTACGAACATGGACAAAGAAATAGTGAAACTAAGTCATTATTTTCCAAGGGCATAGTTTCTGAGTACACACACACATATAAGGAAGTGTGCCCTCTCTTTGTTAAGTTGCCCTCGAGCAAACATCTTGTCCCTATGTGTCATTTAGTAATTACTTTAATTATTAGGTTTGTTCAAACAAGCTGTTTTTGGGCCACCGAACCCACACTGATTGTATACATTTTCCAATAATTCCATTATTGATTTATCGACGAAAGTTTCACAATGAAGTGCTTTCTTTTGGAACATTGATTTATGTCGCATAAATCATTGGCCGGTGTTTGATCGGTTGAATCGAGTTCGTTGAAGCGCGGCGATAAGGCGACACATTCTTGCGATCTCAGATGGAGATGTATCGTCGGGGTCGATCGTGGTAGCGTTACGTGTTGCATTTGTTTTAACGTTATCACTTTAAAGTGGCAGTTAGGTTTAAGACATTTCATTGGTTCTTTGGAACCTTCCAGTTGTGTTTCTTCCACCAAGTATCTCATCAGACATTGGTGCGTTGAGCACAGGTCAGTTGTACCCAATTAGACAATTCTATTAGAAAATGTGTCTTGAGGTTGAGGAAACCACTAAGAAATAATCATTTAAAACTTTTGAAATTGGAAATGAAGGACTCCAACCACCAAGTATCAACGCGTTCACAACTGTAGTTGTGAGTGTACTCGGCGACCGCCGCGCCGCAGCAAAAAGACAAACCAACCCGCATTCTACGTTCCCCGAGCAGGAAACGCGTCGCGCGCGCAGCTCGGCATGCACTGCGCTTCCTGTAGGAACCTACGAAGTGCCTTCACAGGTTCTATGCCAGGTGTTTTTGCAAGGTCGGTGTCTTTTATAGAGGCCCTTCCTCATTTCTGGAAGAGTCGGTTGTGGAAGGGGTGATTGGTTAATGATGTTGAATTGTCGGTTTGGAGAGGCGAAATAAGTAAAGTATTTATAGATCGTGTCAGCAGGCAGTGAGATACTAGGTCTTGTAGCGCAGAGACTTCGTCTGCTGTACTCGAGTTTAAAAATCATTGGTTTTATCATTTTTAATTTATAATTTTTTTGTTGTTTATATTAAAAATCTGTTTTCTTTTGTTTATATGGTGTATCTGTGGTCTAAAAAATTATAAGAAATGTATTAACCCTTAACCATCGACTCTGGTTGACTAAAGATTCTATACATGCCAAAGATTCTACGCGGCCACATATCATTCACTTGTAATCTAGGTTTTCATAAGTCCGTCCTCTCCTTAGCTGCAGAGCTCCGTACGTTCCCAGCGCACGTTGCAACTTACGTAACAAGGACGCGCAGTCGTCCAGCAGCGACCTCTGCGCGTCGGTACCTCAGTGCTGCCATTATCTGCGATTGTGCACCTGGGCCCGTCAATTAGTAGTATATTACATTTTTGTGGTTTTCCTTATTAATTAAGATTTATGTAGCTGAACTACATCCATTACATGGCATGTCTCCACTCTCAAAATACTATCGTACCCCGAGTTAAACCTCACAACAATTTCTCCGTTCAATGACTTACAAGCATACATTAAAAAAACGGTTGGAATGCGGCTCAATTTTATTTAACTACTAATTAACAAAAAAAAAAAGCGCTATCAAACAAATGCCGCTTCATACATTGGTAATTAGTAGCCTGACTAAATACTGGCACAAAATACCGAAATAAAAAAATACTAATTCTGTCCTTATCCGGAACTAATGACGTAACGTTTGACAGTCGCCTTGCTGGAGTACATCACCTACCACCACCGCGCACACACACATGCGTAGGAGGCAACCCTCGAGAAACAATCGCCGGTCGCAAACAGCCGACAACTCACTTCATTGCCCTGGGACACTTGCCACCTGAACACATACAGCCTGCTTGTTGCAGTGAAGCCGGAGATAAGGGCTCTTGTCATGATTTTTTCAATAGAAAATGTCTTCAGATTGCACAATTAAAGTGCTAATCAAGTTTACACTTTGTAACGCGTTAAGGAATTGGTATAGAGTCTTTTATCGTGTGTTATATGATTTTGATTATGAAGAACAGTCACGAGTTGAAGCCACGTTCAATGCCTGTGCGGCTTGGTAATCTCTTGTACCACAATTTATTCTTTTTAGTATGTAAGGGTTTGTGGGTATTCAAACTAGTTTTATGTGTAGGTATTAAAGTACCAATAAAATATCTACAGAACAGCACACCAATTTATGACCCCGAAGTTTGTGTGAAAGCCTTTTGAAATAGAAGACCACAAGAGGGCCTTGTTGAAAACTCAGAAGCATAATCACAACCAAGAAGAATAATCACATATAGGTGTAACTTTATTTCCATGTCTTATGAACGAACAGTCACCCTTAGAAAAAATGTATATTCCCCGTATATTGTATGTATATTGTATATAAGATACAGCCCCAGGAGACTCGCGTATAGGGCCGGATCACTAAGGCCAGTAACTATCTATTTATTAAACACACACACATATATATATATTTCTGTTAATCCATCAAATAACTCTTGGGGATTCCAATCGGCTCCCATTGTACGTCTGCCGCAGATACCTTAATGTTAAGCTATTATCACTTGTTGAATAAATGCAAGTATGGATATTATCATGTTTAGCGTGTGTAAGTAAAAGTTGTGGAGGAACCGATCATGGTTAAGTCTTAATTATTCAAAAGTTAAGTGAAAATAAATAAAAAAACTTAAAGCCATCGCCTTATATTTTCCACTTAAAGTAAATTCGATGTATTTAGAATCCAGAAATTGAACTGGTTAAATTAACATAGAAGTGCTCATATATTTTTCGGGAGAAAATCACGCCTACATAACTTGCTCAAACAATTTATTAGGTTAAATCAATTACAAAATAGCATCACTACGGTTTGTCGTTTTTAAAGTACTTAACCATCGTTCTCACCGTCAATATATCCATGATCCGCTTTGATGTAGCCACTTGCTGAAGCCCCTCCTGTCCACAGAACCTAGACAACTGGAAGTCGTCGAGGCGGAAGCGCGTGGAGCACATCATCGAGCGCTGCGTGGAGGTGCGCCGCATGGAGGCCGAGCCGCAGCCGCGCGCCAAGGCCAAGACCTTCAACGAGATGCTCGAGGAACGGTCAGTGTCACGCTGTCTTAACTGTCTAGAAATAACACTGATTTTTCAATGGTTTCACTTTGGGTGGTGATGTAGGGATATTGTAAGCTTGAGTTATGCGTGGAGTTATCAGTGAAACTATCAGCGACATTATCGTAAAGTCGCCAAGCGCTTGCGTTGGTCTGCATCTCCACTTTACTCTTCATCAAATCTGATGGCAGACCGTGCCCGTACGTGGTATTAGGACTTTGTGAGGCGTACCTGTGACATTCAGGATTGATTATTATTTATTGTTTTTCCTTCTTTCTTCGCGAATGGTCATTACGTGATATTGTTATATTATTGTTCAAGTTATGCCGGGACACCAAAGTCTTTTCTTAAAGCCTTTTAATATGTCCAAAAGGGTATTTACCATTACAATGCAAATTATTTAAATAAAACTTAACCATACGAGCCAGTACTGTCGTTCTTGACCTACAACAATAAACCATACAATTACTAACACTCATACGGTCCTAAACTATCATTATTGTCATGTATCTTCGTGTCACTATAAATTGCTTGAATAATCTTCAAATTAAATCCAAATGGCGAATTAATCAAATTGATAGTGCTCATTGTCCGGCGTCCATTACAGTATGTACCGCTGTTAACTACCGCCGTTGCGTGTCGCTAGTTGCGCCACTACAGGGACTTCACAATAAAATAAATAACGATTTCCTAATACAGTTTCTTTGTAATCACAATTGTAGGGAACATTACATTGAAACAAGTGTGCGCGGACAAGTTATTGCGCTTACCTCACACACAACTTCACACGGCTGTATCTACGTGCCTCCCGAGTTCGTATCCCGTGTCTTGTTATTCTTACGAGTATATAATGTAGCGCAAGTTCCAAGCAATGGCGGTCCTCGTATTTACATCGGTTCAGTTGGTGAAAGGGAATTGACTAGAAATAAAAAAGCAAGCAATACGAATTAGCAATGAACGAATTGATACAATGTCCCTTTAGCCTAGAAACCCTTATCTCTACTACATTTGATATCGTTTTATTTTATAAAACTTGGAATTAATTAAATAAGTTCAGAAAAACCGCAATTATAATTAAGTTATTAGCACAACTCCTAGTGATGTAACCTGTCGATGTTGTATGCCGTTCGTCGACAACGCTCGTCACTAGTTTTTCTTTACATGGCGTTATCTGTGTGTTGCATTGCACAATAACTTGCAGTATATACATGCAGCGTTCCCATGAACCGAGGCGTCGCGTCAATCGCGTCGTTACATCAGCCGTTCGCGGAATATGCATTTCGTAATTAGCTTTTTACCTTCGTAAACGAAAATAAGTGATAATTCGTTGTGTGAATTGAAAGAATTACTTATTTGGAAATAAAGCGATTCACAGTTCACTGTTAGTTTTATATTAAACGCACTGAAGCAATACTAAAGCCGAGAAGTCAGCTTTAGATGGATAGGTTCTCGTGTCCTGTTGTCTTAATATAATGTATATAAATAATATTTTAAAGTTTTGATCAAAATATATAACATTAAAGAAGGACTCTAGTACATACAACAATACTTGTCAGGGGAAGCAAGATGCGGGCACAAATACTAACTCTCATTACGAGACCTGATTTGAAATCTTGAAAACATAAAATCATTATTAACTTATTAATTATTTCTTAATTTCATGTATGTACAAGTTAGTATTTTGACCGCACCCTCCCTCTACGTACAACCAATAGCTACGTGTCAGAGCCGGTTTTATCTGACCAGCGCTTATCTTAACCCTGTTCATTTCTCTAAAGGAAATCGACTTTCGTTCTTGTCTATCAGTATTAATTACACGCGTCCGTCGCGCTCGGCGGTGCGAGGGTGAGTGATCGGGTTACCTGCGCACATGCACCGCTGCGCTACTCTGATCTCTTTTGAATTTAGAATCCTGGATCTTTGACCTCTGATGTATGCGTATGACCTGAGGGGAAGATAATTACTCTTTATGATGTATCAGATCTGCGTTTGAGCAGTGTTCAGATGAAAAAGAAGATCTTTGTTGTTTCAATTATAGTGATTACTCCAAATTATTACGTATAAGAATATATGGAAGATCCAACCTAATGAGATACTTCCGATTCATATTAAAAGTTATTTTTTTTACGGAAAATAATAATATTTCATTTATTTAGGTAGACATAAAGAACTGGACCAGCAATCCGATTGTTCTCCATCCACTGAAACAAAAGTAAATATCTATCGACAGCAGCAAAGTGACACTGTTGTTGGCAAACAGCAGCGAGCGGCCGTTCTATATTGATCAGATCCGTTATCGCGGGCGCTCTGTAGTTGTGTAACTACGCTCTAGCAATTTTTCACTTTCATGTGCCAGTGGTAGGGGCGCCACTTTCGGAAACTTACTGAAAAGTGACGGCGAGAAATAGAAGGGGAGGTTTTGCTTAGTTTTGTGATTTAATCAGCAAATAAGTAAGAAAATAATGATCAACAAATGCACGCGCCAATTACATGGACCTTGAAGACTATATAGGGAACTACGCCTCCACTTCCATGACTTCAAATTATAATTTTTATTCACATTCTAATCTAGTATTCCAGGTACTTAAGGCAGGGCTTCTAGGTTTTATCCCTGTTGTGACACTGATTGCAGTTAGATTTCGACATTTGTATCACTTAAAGTCACAAACCTTATCAAATTCAGTTGCACACAGCTACTGTTGAACGCCACTGCACTAACGACTGGAACGTGTCGCGTTGTGTACTCCCACCACAGCTAATTATGAATAGAGCAGAATCAGCGCGCGAAACCAGCGTCATATCCTGCGGCTCCATCGATCATGGACGCAACGCGTAGCGATAACCAACGTCAATGATGCTTCAAGCGTACAGGGTGTCCCCGGCGTTTCCATACGAATGCGAAGTACTTTGAATATCGTTCATGTGACGATTTATCACTGAACTACCAGTTAGTGTAAGTGAGGCAGGCAACGTGGAATAGTTCCTTTCATTCAATGACTCTTGAATGTTTACATTTCCTTCTCCGCTAACTTGTACACCGAGTAGCATTTGGAGTAAGCTATAACGTTGAACGCCAGAAAATGTGCCCCATAATTTTAGGAATGTCCCATATGTGTCCCATTTTTAAAGGTAAAGTTGACAGGAATGTGGGATAGGAGACGAATACCTGTAACATATATTCCCCCTACGGATAGGTAAGGTTATACCATATACAAAAGGTTGTTTTGTTGTAAAAAATGCATATTCTCCTCACTGTATAAAAAGTAGTAATCCACGACCGTGTTCACGTAAAAATAACAAAACAGATGCTTCCATCGTCTCGACATCCTGGTCGGCGAGGTCGGACCTTCTCCCACTTGACTCACTGTTGCTAATTTACTAATTTACTATCGAATTTTAGCTTCTACTTGGGTTTCTTGCAGAAAAAGGATTTTTTATTGTGCATTAATATTCAATATTCACCTTGCGATGTCCTTTGAAAATGAAAGTGTATTGAGAAGGTTGTGGACACGAACTTGATCTGTACCGGTCTGGTTCTTCATTGGCGCTGCATATTTGTGTCGACCCATGGCTCTGCTACATTTAGATTGCTTCAGTGTAGAATGTAAAGATCGACACAGTTCTATTTAAATAAACCGATTAACACCAGTTCCGGGATTGAAATTTATAATAAAACATGTTTATTTTTGGAGCCCGAAAGTCGCTAAAAACCTTCAAACCCAACACATGGTATAGGTGCACTGGTTCAGTCTATATGTTGAAATGTTTCATTGATTAAAACCACTTGTTATTCACACAATAAGGTTCTAATTTATTTATTATATTAAGGTTCTAAAAAATCTTAAACTAATATGCCTACGCAATCGTGATTAACAATAAAACACAATTTCATAATTCCTATGCATTAATAACCATCAAACATTATTCGTATAGAATTACCCAACCTTACTCAACTGCGCAAAAAGCGTACATTTACTAATGTCGGGTAAATTACTTATTCACTAACATATCCGTGCAGCTGGCAGTGGCGCCGCTTTCTAGTCTGAATCAATTTTCATAGATGGTCCTAGGATAAGTTTAAAGTTTAGCCACCTGTACGAGTAAAGTGGTTGGGTCGTAGTGGAGCCATTGACAGGTGGAGCGATCTCCGCTGACGTGGCGTTGCGTAAGTAGCTATTGTAATAGTTATTGAATTGAGAATTACAGAGTTACTTTCATTTCAATGTTTGTTTATGGGTTGATTTTGTTACTAATTGAGTTTCAATAATTTATGTAGTTTGATCTTGGTTTGGTTTCAGAGTTTGGTTTGGGTTTGGTTTGGTTAAAGCGAGTAGAGTATTTTGAATGGAGTTTCCCGAGTTATACTGTCTCTCCGGCTTGACGCTGATGACTGGAACTCTTCGGAGATGGGGTTCTTAATTAGCTGCCTCGTTTCTCTGTCGTAGTTTATAACGACTAAGTTTCTATATTGTATGATAACATGCATCACTGTCAAGAACACCCAATTGATTTAATTTTTACGTAGGGAACCCTTCGTCCATTAAGTGACGAAATCTGTGAAAACATACCGTGCAAGCTCTAACAAATCTAGGTTCATATACAATAATAATCACTTCTATATAAACAATATACATAATACATACAAGCCAAACCCAGCTAATTAGGTTTAGTCACAGTCTTCGCTTTTTTTTTTTTTTTTTTGCTGCCGAAGCACCCTCTCTCGGGAGGGAGGTGGAAGATTCGTCATGAATACCTCCGCAGCCGTCTGCGGGGTTATGTGGGACTCACCAAAGTGGCACCTACCCACTAAAAACCACCCAAGTGGCTGTAGCATGGGAATGCTGTCAGCCTTCATCGGAGCGACACCCGGGTTGGGAGGTGGGCGCGCAAGCAGGGACCCGCTAGCGGGTCACCCGCTGAGAATACTTAAATCACTTAAGGTGCAAATGACATTTATATATTGTTGATTAAACGGCCTGGGCAGCCTTAAGCTGGTCCAGATTAGCCGAAAGTTGATCGGGGGGATCCGAGAGTGCATTTCTCGGTCTACGGACTTTGTACCTCGACGGCATGGACGGAGCAGTATAGGCTACTGTCTCGCGTATAAGGGGGTTAGGGTGCTCTTCGGATCGCTTAAAATAAGCGGTGGAGAGCGTCCTAAGATGTTGTTGTATAGTAGGCAGTTCGAGATCTCTGTGCAAGTCTGCATTTCGCACGTACCACGGAGCATCCGTGGCCCGGCGGCAGAAGAGATTCTGAACTACCTGTAGTTTATACATATCGGAGGGTTTAGCATGTGCAAATATCGGGGCGGCGTACGTCATGACTGGTCTCACGCAAACCTTAAAAAGCGTTCGCTTGTTCCTAAGAGACATTTTAATGTGTCGGCCTAACATACTGTTAAGTCGACCCATGTACAGACGGGCGAGTTTGGTAACTCGGAGAATGTGTGGTCGGAATGAAAGCGTACGATCGAGCGTTACGCCTAGGTACTTGGTGGTGAGTGCCCACGGGATGGGCGTACCTAGCATTCGGATGCGGGGGTCGTAGGGACGACGGCGTTTATGATCGAAGCGCATCGCAGAGCTTTTCTCTGGATTTACATCTTAAACTCCGAGTAACTACACAGTTTCCAAATATCTGTTGCAAAACGTGTCACGTGACCGTAAATCAAGCACTGTTCTGTCTTGAAGAGGCTTGCACTTTTTAATAGGTCTAGATGTTGTTAGCTGAATACTAGATAAGAGCGCGTACGTGTTTTCTCCGTTTATTTTAGTGCATAGTTAATGCACATCAAATGTTTATATGAACTGCTACACAATTAATTGCATTTTAGCTTTTCCCATACAATCGAGCTCGCTGTAAGTTCATCGTCTTATTATATACACGTTAAATTTTTTCGACACTACTGAGATACCATCTCCTCCACTTATTCAAATAGCTTACAATCAGAGATGCATAACTATACTCCTTATGTAACGGTCGGGCAAGGCGCGCCAGTCGACGGCTGCTCAGTTGTACCTAGTTTCCCTGGAAGGGTGTGATTTGAAATGTCTATTAAATGAAAAGCTGTAATTAGTGAAAGTGGCGGCTCACTGAGAATGTTTAATGTAATGTAACACGGACGGTCACAGTGGAGGAGTTTATGCAGTTTGTCTACGAGCATCTGAAGGCTGGATGTTTTAGTCAAAATAATCTGAAGAGTTTTAGTCAAAATAAAACTCTTGGAAATATCGCGATTAAATATGAAAAAACAATAAAACTGGATATTATATTTATGAAGTCAAAAAACAGAAAAAAGACTAGGAATAACTGAGCCAACAACGTACTTCACTTCTTCTTGTAAAGGAACAAATCGAAAAACTGAAAACTCTTTCTTTGTTATTACATTTAAAGCCATATTCAAATACATCATGGAATACAAAGAACAGTTCCCTTTGCGACATTTCGTATCCTGTCAAACTTCTAAACTATCAGCTCCATTCCGAACGCAATCCGTCAGTTGGAAAACTATAAATACAACAAAAAAGAACTCTAACTGCAAGTACCGACTGCAGAAGTTGCGTAACTTAACAAATTTTACACAAAAGCTGTTTGTACATTCATACATTACCACTTCGACCATACTTGTAAAGCATACCGAACCCACGGTTCCCAGTACAAATGGATAAATAGTTTTCCCATACGTGGACTATGTTCAAACTATTCCGCTTTTGGTAGTATGCAAGTTGACCAAATAAAGCAGGCTGCAGTGGGTACGTGGTCCAGGCATAGCGTAATGTAACGCAGAGGTTGAGGTTTAGGAAATACTAGTTCAGTATTTCTTTATAAATGTAGGGTGGCTATTATTTAGGCTACGTTATTGTATTCTTATGCGGTTGAAATCAGTTCTCCAGATTGTTCTGTTCGTCTAACTATATCAACTTCAATAAGCTGTTTTTGCTGACTGTAAATTTATTTCCAATTAAAGAACTAAAATCGTTGTAAACACCTGTAACCTCACACGTGTGAAAGCATGCAATCCACACCTTAAACAACGATGAGTACATATCATTTAAAAGACATCCAAATCTTACACTCTATATAACTAACAATTATATTTGCTCAGTGGTCTGTACATATCCCGTTACCGGCGGCTTTGTTGTCCGAGGAACCAAGCACCGTGTCTCTCACCGCCGCTGACGTCCCGCGTGCAACCTCATCTGACAGATCTGGTGTCGCCTAATTACCGCCCGCCGCCATCTTGGATTGTCCCATGTTTGGGTTTGGGAGATTTCTGATTGTCCGCCGTTTATGGGTAATCCTAGAACGATGTGGGCTGGCTCATTGTTCGCGGTTTCTAATTGTGTTCAATTGTTGAGTTGGAAGGCGTCTTGTTTTCAGACATAGATATTTAATTGTCCGGAAACAGAGTTAAATGAAAGTGAGACGAAGCAGTTATACAGATTATTTTGTTTAGAGCTTCAATGAGATTTTTAGACAAGAGTTGCGGGTTACTAAACGTAACTACACGAACAAGCCTATACCTATTGTAAATAAATTTTCCAGCTAATTAAAGTTTGTTTCTACAGAAGTAAAACATATATACATTGTATTAATGTAAATTACTGTTACATATGATTACGTCTAGTAGGTTTATAACGCAGTTTAGATACTGTCATATTCAATAATCATAACATAGATGCAATTATTACAAGAGATCAGGCAGTCTGCGTCATTCAGCATTGCGCCCGAGTCGAGAAACGTTGCGCGTTCTAAAATGTAAGATATTGTAACTATAAACATCTGTTTTATAGCTAATAGCGTTACAATCTGTCCCCGTGGCCGCGGTCGACTGGTCACCCTACGCTGCAATTGGGTCGGCTGTATCGGGTCCGCGTATTGCTTACAATCCTTATGTAACATTATATTGGATTACTTTACCTACATGTGGCTACGTGGGACCATTCGGTGACCTCTCTCATTGTAACTATATTCCAGCTGATGTACGAAATAATTTGTTTAAATAATATCCAACCACCACAACCTGCATGTCGACTGGGTGCGCTGGTGCAGGTCTAGATTTGCATTCGAATTCCCTGTAATCCCGTCGTCTCGTAGTGTGCAACTGTACGTTTCAAAGTAATAATAAGAACTTGCCTTTGAATGTGTGAAAGCTTCCACACTTTGTATTCATTTGTTTACACATTTTGTCCTATATATACGAAAACTGGCCTCTACGCCTAAAGTAGAAACGTCTACTTTTTAAACATTTACCAGAACCAGAAGCAGAATCATTCACGCCTGGACGTGCTGGAGGCGGAATCTCCTGTAAGGCTCGGCGACGTGTTGTCACCGCAGCAGTTCGCTCAGCGCGAGCTTCGCGGCACCAGTGGAGACACCGCCTCGCCCAGCGTGCTGCGTTATGCAGCTGTCCTGCTTGTGTGGGGATTACTTTCATAACTGTGTTTGGTTTTATACCTTAATTGATGCATACGAGGTTTCCGACTTTAAGTTTTAATGTTCTTGTTCGAATTGGTACATAATTTATTTAAAAATACTTGTTATCTCAAAACATGAATAACTGTTGTTAACATTAAGCGATACATAATACATACACGTATATTTTGCGGTAAATTTATTTAAAGTTGAACTTATAAAATCTACATTTTAATTAAACATTCAAACAAAACTGCATTTTCATGTATATTTATGAAGGCGATGAAACAGATAAAGTTAATTAAATGTACATTGAATTCAATACCGAGCCGCGGTACAGATATATTACCATTTTCGGAAACTGCTGCTGAGGTCCTCATTCCTAAGTTTTGATGAGAGCCTATTAGTATATCTTAATCGTAATTACAATTGGCACTAATTATCATAATTAATATAATTTATTTTGATGAATATACTGCAAGCAGTGTTGTAATAGTTATCGATAAAGATAGTGTTCGATCCGTAGCATCAGATAGAAAAATCTGGAACTCGTAATACATCGACGTAGTTGCGAAATGTTTAGTAATAGGATGCGATTGACAGATTGCGTCGTGTCACACAGAACTGTTATTTGAAATTACAAGTCGGTATAATTTGATATCGGTCGATATTTCGCTGATATAATCACAACGTAACTATGATATATTGAATCACTTTATATTCAGGGCATTTTGTCAATATTGTCTAGAACAATAAGGCAAAAAATTTAGTACAACTGTGATAAAATATTCCTTACTTTAAAACTAATTTAATTTGACCTCTTATATGTCAGCCTTGTTCTTTTGATACAAAGATTTGTTCTATAAATTTAACCCCGCGGCTGAAATAGATCGGGAGGCAATCCAAGACTTCGAACAATGTGTTATTCATCGCGAGTAATGTTATTAATTAACTCATAAAGAAGGTAGGTGCAGTCTGGACCATACATAGACATCTAGGATTAACTTTAATTGTACTAGGTTAATTTTAAATATGATTGCCATCAATTTAATACGGTATTTGAACGTATATGTACATACTCTACAGATTTAGAAAAGAATACTTTTTACAGTTAAATTATCGCTAAAAAAAGTAAAACAAGATGTTATAATTAAGTAGCTACTTAACTTTTTATTAGACAGTTTGAAATTCTCGAAATATTTTTTAGAACTTGTTCACAGTCGGGGTCTTTGATGTGTTATGGTACCGCGAGGCGGAAGCGGTTGCAGTAAATAACAGTTACTGCTCGTCCCGGTGCTAATGACTTAATGTCGATGTCGATAGTTACCAGAACATCACTAGTGCGGACGGGGTGCTCTGGAGAACGTAAATGGCTTCTCTAGACCGCCTGATGACTTGTTTTGGAACAGTTTTCTTCTGAAAAGAGTTGGCCATTTCGTGGTGTAGCATCTTTCTAAATGGGGTTCTGTGTATTTGTTTATTGCAAGTTGCATAACGGTTGTTTGGTCATTTATATTCATGTGTTTTTAAGTCTGAAGAAGGAAGTGCAAAATGGTTTCCCAAGCAGCCATACGCATACGTTAGTAATTGGTATTCAATTTACAGAATATAATACAATCAATAATTACAAGAAACTTAGCCCATGGATACATTCACTTCAGTTCTCATAAAGCATCAACAAAAGCGTTATGTAAAAATGTCAATCGTGAACCAATGGCCTTTACCCCTTTACTGTCAAATTGGACATAAGTCAGAATGAACTTCACTTGAAAAATCCGGAAAAGTCCGCGTCACATGGAAACCAGAGAAAGTCCCTCGCTGGCAGATCAGATCGCGCAGAATTACAGGGCGTCGCGTCGCGGCGTAATCACGGTGTTCGCTTAGAAAGCGCGTGCGAGCCGCTATGCCGCCGGCGCAGCGCAGGGCTGTGTTTTGGTACCGACCATATGTAGATGAAAGAAAAGTTATTTCATTAACAAGTTTTTAAAGAATATATTCTTATATAGTCTTTGTCATCTCCATGGCAAGCTTTGGTTCTTAGGACCGCTACCGCGTCGGTCTTATCAGTAACCAAATACGCGTCTAAGGCTCGTTGGTAACAGGTTCATAGGCAATCTATGGTTGGGGTCGAATACTTCACTAGCGAAAACTAAAATAAACCTTATACCTACTGGGAAACAAAACGAAAAACAAATTGCTCATCATTGTTTCTGTACATCTAATCTTCATTCGAATCTTGCATTCTATTCTAAATGTAAGCAAGTGTTATGCCAAACATGAGCTCAAAGCAAACCTAATACAGAAAAATATATGTAAAAATCTAATAAACTTCAATACTTTCACATCTATAAACATGTCACAATATTTTTGTGGTATTTATAATACTTATAATATTTATAATATGCCCTGCCTCATACGCCGGAGATCCCAGGTTCGAGTCCTGATGACGAACACAGATGTTTGTTCTCGGGTCATGGTTGTTTATATTTCTGTGTGTATGTTTATGCTGGGTCCCCATCTCAGTTCGCTGTATGGTCAACCATAACACAAACTCTGTTTACTTTGGGGCCATACAGTTGGTGTGTTAATCTAGGAATTTATTCATATTACCATTATTAATTTCTGGTGTAGTATATTACTGAGATAAGTCACGAGTCTTATTAAGATAGTTTTCAAGCCAGTAATACCGCCAGCCCTACTGGTTCAATCCGCGATCGAACCGCCGCCCTCAGGGCGTCGGCTGGGTTTTAATTTGGCGGCGTTTAGGCGCCACGCTAGTTGGACCAGCCAATACCGTGTTTACTAGGCTAATAGCGCCCCCACCGCGCTGTGGCATATTGTAGCTGCCCGGAATTGTATCACTGATTTATGTTGTACTTTCTCTTTACTGGACATTTAGATACGCGTTTTTGTGGGGTTCAAATGTAGTTTAGTGTGAATTATTGCATTCTCATTTCATTTCCGCAATCCATGAGAGCCATCTACGAAACAAAGTCGGCTTATTAGTGAAGCGTGTGCATGCAGGGCGTAATACCAGCAAATAGAATGTATGCACTCTTCATATTCAGACAATAAGTTGTTAGATCTACGAACTAGAACCTAAGGGGTAACCCTGCTACCTACGTATCCGGGCCGGGCTGTGAAGTAGAGTACGTCTTCTTATGATAGCGTCGGGTGACGGGTCGTTCACTTCCCTTTAATATGGTTCAGGAGGGCGATGGCTGGATCCCGCGTTAACTCGTGAACGGGTGCCGTTTGAGGGTGTTCGTCGTTTGGATACTTGGGGGGAGGGAGACTTGCCGAGCTAACGGATGCAAATAAGAATAATTTTGTATAGACATAAAGAGACTCTGTAAATTAATTTTGAAAAAATATACCCGTGAAGTTTCTTGCCAGTTCTTCACGAAGGTTTTTTCGAACCGGTGGTAGAGTCATGTTTTATTTGACATCAATAAGAACAAGTAATTGTCAATGTTGAGAAAAAACATAAATATAGTAGTCTTGTAGATGAACGTTCGGGAAAAAGGCCCTCCAGCCATTGCCGTCCGGGTTTTGGCGAGACCTGTGCAGAGCCGAATGGACTGCCGAGCAGCAGTTGCCGAATATGTAAGTAGTTGGTTGGTGCCGGCATTGCCGGTCCACAAATACGGCCAACCCGAATGCGACGGCCCGAACGTCTGCGCGCTCCTTGAACCTGGACTCCATAGAAAACTAATAGATATTTGGAATTTATTAAATGTTTTTTTGGAAAAAAAAAATCATTCATCCGTGCAATTAGCGTGGCACTTAAAAGTCTCCGGATGGATGGCTTGATGCTTGTATTGTCACATCAAAATCTGGTCAGTCGAAGCTGATTCTGGGTTGTGAACAGGTTGTACAACTGTACTGGCGAGGACCTGGTCCTTATCTACTCCGTCTAGTTTGCCAGGTCTCATATATCACAGATGTGTATTAAATATCGCGACGCATACATTTACGTCACACTTCACTGAGATCTTCTAACGATAACAATCCATCTGTGTCGCAGTAAGCTCCACTGCTTAAGCTCAAACATTACAAGCTTTATAAATCAAACAGTACCTATTAAGATTAGATCACTTGAATACGGAACAAAGCACTTGGAAAATCATTTAAATATGGCTATGCTAAGTTATTGAGGCCTGTTTCGGAAGACAAATTATAATCTTTTTCAAGGAGTTTTTAAAATCTTTTATAGGTACATCTCCTCTCCTATCATTTGCTCTTGGGTAGGCTTGCAATATCCTCGTCTTTCAGGGTCCGATGAAATACCACCCCCTCGTTTAATGTACAATATACAATAACATGTAACATGGACTGTATATTATTTAAAAAAAATTTTGAGGTCTTTTCGTAAATCACAATACCCAACGTATCCAAAATGCCTATAAAAGTCATTACTTGGCGTGCGCTGGGAAAACTATTTCTTAATAATTATGGACATGTTTATAGTACTCGTAGTATCGTTATTCCCAAAAAAAACCCGTGTGGTTATTTGTCTGACTAAAATTAACTATGAGGCACATCACAAGCCGCTTACTGTTAAAAATGTTTTTATTTTATTGTAAAAGAAAACTTACAGCTATTATAAATTATAAAACGAAACAACGGTTGTATATTAGCTACTTACAAGTTCTCGCATAATTCTGTTAAGTTACATCAATAATCAAGTTTAAAGATCGCTAGTTGTTCGCTATCGAAAAATTAAAATTTGAAATATATAAAGAACGTAAGACAATTAAATGTCTTGATTAAATTGAACTACAATGTTCTAACAATAGAATCGCCTTAGTTTAAGGAGTGTTCTCATCTTCTTAAGAATACCTGTTCATCTTTCTATCTGTCTACCCGAGCAAAGCCAGGGGTTGGTCACTCACTAGTATACAATGAAATCACAGTAATTTGTTCAGATCCCACAAGGTTAAGTTAGTCAGTTTCTATCAAGAATGCTACCGGTCCCCCTACGCGCTGGGCGCCTTGGCGAACGCAGGCGAGCGGCGAGGCGAGGCGAGCTCGTACATTACGATCGGCTACCGGCATTGATACGAACCGTACATGGCGGGTTATGGACTTGGCGTGCAGTCCGAAGTGTGAGATTAGGCGGGTAAAAAATAAATATGTTGTTAACGGGGTCATTGATTGGCAAATCTTCTAATAAATGTAGCAGCCAATAGGCTTTAGGTTCCTAGTCTAAAAGAAATGGTTGGCGTTTAATTTATATCTTATTAAACTTTCATTAAATATTAGCTTTTTAACATTTGTTCTTAAAAATTTTGCGTACCTACATAACAGAATATATAAATAAACCGCATAGCTTTCTTTAAGTCATGATGAAACTACAAAATTAAATCTATAATTAATTGAAATAGATTGATAAAAATAGAGTCTAATTATCTTAACGAGCTTCTTTTGTTTCTACGATACCCTAAAATTTTTACATACCTTTTTATTTTATTATTAGTACAGTTTTAAAGGTTTATCTATTTGCTATGGTAAACCAAGAAAGGATACACCATTTCCGCTCCTCACCCCGCTCAGAGCTCGACACCCCTCGTAATTAATTCCACACTAGTACCTACTCGTACAACGCCAGGCGAGATGGAGCGCGCTGCGCCAGCGCCGCTGCAGGCTGCGCGCATAATGCTTGATTGTTGTCTATTGATTTGCAGTGGCATACTGGGGGTTTTGTTATGTATAATAATATAATAATAAATCCCCAGACAAACACACCAACTGTATGGCCCTAATGTAAGCAGAGCTTGTGTTATGGATGACCATACAGCGAACTGGGGGTGAACCCAGAATAAACATACATATATAAATATAAACAACCATGAACCGAGAACAAACATCTGTGTTCATCACACAAATGAATGCACCGGCCAGGACTCGAACCTGGGACCTTCGGCGTATGAGGCAAGGCTACTTACCACTACACCACTCGGTCGTATGCACGTAGATTATGTGAGGGGATTTTGTGTGGAGATGGATTTGCATTATTCCATACGATACTGCTCTATGTTAGTATCTTTAAGAAACCTTGAGTGTGTCGAAGATCAGCGACCTAGAATAAAAAACTAATTTAAAAAATAATAAAAAGATAGGTTCCGTCTCGCATAACTTTTTAATGAGTGGAAATTTCAGGATTAAGGATAGCCTGGGTGTTTTAGGTAACTTCCTGTAAAAATAGAGTATAGATAATCTACGGATAATGTAGCTTACACATCGATGTAGAAGTGGCGGAGTTCACCGTTACATGTAAATGAGTCTTGGAGTATGAAATAGGTATCCCTGTGCACCTGGTCGCTCTAACAACCAGTGCACCTGGTCGCACTAACAACCAGTGCACCTGGTCGCACTGACAACCAGTGCACCTGATCACATCCCAATTATTACAGATTTTATTAACGGAACAAAAAAGATACTTCGGTCAATTCGAGTGTTCTGTGAAATCTGCATTCAAGAAATACGTTCTTTAAAGAACTTCAGGAATTTGATTTACATAGGGAATTGTCAAACCGGGTACACGAGTCTCACTGTTACTGAAAAAGCCAATGAATACGTAACTTCCTCGGTGGAGCCTTCCTCAATAACCAATGCGGTGTATTTATATTTCTCAAGTAATTCGCAGAGTCACGGCACGCAGCGGCTCACGGCCAGGAAGCGGGTGCTCGACAACAATTGCAGCAGGTAGTGACAGCTGTCGATGCTGGTGGACTTCCTACTCACGCAGCTCGTTTCCCTCGATATTATATCAATACTAATCTATATTTGTAGGTTCCTGTAAGTACTACACCATTCATCAGACTTTAACAAACCTTTGCTGACGTATTGCGCTTACGCACAGCCCCGCGAATGATGCCTAGTCAAGATCATTCCTACGTATATGAAAGCCGATACTTGTGGCCAGATACTTGTATTATATTGTTATCCACAACTCAATATTTGCTCGCCATAAAGTTGTTGTTTTGTCCCATGATATATTAATGAATATTTTGTGGAAATGTAGGCTTTTCACCCAGCTCCGACAATAATCATATTTTATAGGTAATAAAATACCAACATGAATCCACATATCCAGTCAATAAAGAAGTAATTGTCCCACAATACATTTTATTGTCTCGAGGGAAAATACCAGGCATATTAGTTTTTAAATTATTTCCCAATACTTGCGTGGTCCAGCGAGCACGGCATGGATGTTGACGCGCGGCGACAGGTGGCGCCATCTCTCGAAACCTGACGCCAAGCTCTAAAGTTACATCGATGATCCGCTGAACCAGTGTGATTAGGTGTTGTGCTCGGTGAAGCGTAGGGAGCATTCCAGTTAGAATGTTTACTATATTATATTATATATTATATATCCAAGCGTATTTGAAATGATTTATTGGATAGTTACGTCATTGTTTTAATCTAAACATTACTTAACCTTTTGAAACTGCTGATGTTTACGCGGCGCCAGCGACAAAACTACTTATAATTAATTATAATTTGTAAATATCGAGAAAACATTGCCAGCTCTCTTGGTTTGAAGTGTTTAAATTATCTAATTAGTTTAAGAAGTTCCTAGTTGGGGAAAACCTTTTTCTTAATTGAACAACCAAAAGTATAAATCCATATTTATTAAGAACACAAATTATTCAATAAAAATCCTCTAGGTTGATAAATGATCAATAAACATGAAACTAACATGAATAGTAAATGAATCGACGAAGCAACACAACCGCCCACGTGGCCGTTCGTCATTCCGGCCATCGTTTGTAACCCACGCCCACTGGTGGACTTCACGGGTACTGATGGAAGGACGAAGACTTGGTCATGTCTATGCCGTACTTGATGCACAACTTGCTGGTTATTCAGATGGGAATTGGAATGTAAGGTTCTGTAGCTGCGCGTTAGTTAGGGTATCAGGAGAGAAGGGTATTTTTTTATTGTTGGTACTTCTATAGCCTGGCATGTCATTAATGGTACATAAAAAAGCGGTTCGAATTTACTTACAATTTTTACAGAAATGTTTCCATGGAACGAGAGCCCAAACTGATACATGGATTTAACAAGATTTACGTCTATAAAATATACTCGAGTGTTTTTTCTTCAAGTCTTTACCAAACCTTAGGCTAATTTGCTTGAGCTGTTACCCCACTGCTAGAGGATATTATTTCTTTGCATCAGGTTCCGATACGATTATTTTTGTTCGTTTAAGAACATTGTTTCAGTTATGTGGTCCATAGCTATGTGTATTTCTGTTTTGAACCGTTTGAAAGTATTTAAACGCGAATCCCATTATATTATCAATTAGAACGTAAAGCATTGGTTTAATGTAAAAAACTAAAAGTCTGTTGATCTACAGCCACGGGTCACCTCGGTGTCGTCCCGCAGCTGCGTGGCAGTTCGCGGTGCATTGATTTCATGTAAAACTATTTTCGGACGGAAACGATCGGTAACCCGGAACGTCACAACATCCATGAACATATTATAGAGAATACTTGATATATTCTTGTTATATTTCTTAGAATTATCCAATATAAGTGTAAAACTTCCCAAAACAACTATGAAGCAAGATGCAAAAAGCACCGTAAATTAATTACCTCTTACAGTCAGAAGAAACATATCTGATGCTACATTGCTTTTCAAAATAGCACAATCTAAAATAGACTCACCTGATCTTTTATCTTCAATTAATATCCGTATCCCAAATTATAGAAAGTGCAAGCTGCTACACGTTCCTCGCTGTGCAACTAACAATACACAAAACGCGTACTTCATGCGAAGTGCAAACTCCGTCTACATGTTAGTAGATGAGCACGAGTTAAACATTTTCAACACTAGACCAGGCAAGGTTTCCGTCACATTGGCTAAGAATTGGTTTGACGCGATTGCTTGCTAACGCGTTTGTGTGGTGTCTCTTTTCCTTCTTTGTTTATTTTGATGATAAATGTGATGCTTGGACTTGTATTAATGGGCAGGTAGGTGTCGTTCATACACCGTGGGTACATAGTTAACTAAATGCGAAAACTGTGCAAATGTGTACTGTGTTATTGATGTTTGTTCTACACGAGTTAAAGTTAATGTTTCCTGAGCACTGGTTCCTAATGTAACTGGCGTAACATCCTCACGTACAACTTACCAAGTCGAAGACTTGAACCGAATACGGATAGGAGATGAAACCCCATAAACGCTCTGTTATTATACCTAAACCAAGTGCATATAATAATAATAAATCCCCAGCAAACACACCAACCTGTATGGCAGAGCTTGTGTTATGGATGACCATACACGAACCAGAATAAACATACATTTGTAAACACAAACAACCATGACCCTCGAATAAACATCTGTGCTCATCACACAAATAATGCCCCAGGACTTGGACCTGGGACCTCCGGCGCATGAGGCAGGGCTTCTACCCACTACGCCTACGTATACGTGAGTCCAGACGCTTCCTCTGTATCTGACATTACCAGAGCCTACACGATGTAAACATCTATCTCCGTATTTATCAAATATTTATATTTTGAACCTCGATGTGATCGAAATTGATAAATACCCCATCAACCGTTACGTTTTTATTTGAGTGTTAAAATTCAAGTCCTAGGAAAATAAGAACTCTACGAAATCCATTCCTACCGCCATTAGATAACCTGACAAATAAGCTAGACTTTCTAAGTGAAATTTGTGTAGCAACCCGAGTGTCCGCGGATCGGGTGTGGTCTGGCAGGCCGGCGGCGGCCCGGTCGCGAGCGATGGATGCTCGCTGATGCGTGCCGATCGAGTTTTAGTTGATCCCGATTGTGGGTGGTCGCTGAGTTTTAGTTTTGTTCTTGAAAATGCTCTCATATACGTAACACAGATCGCAACATAATCTCATATGTTCATAATTACATCGCAATAATGAGCGCGCATTGACCGACCAGCAATTATCTGCACAAATGAGCCAATTACATCACCGACATTAGAGAGGTATTCGCTTACATTCCAGTTTATTGCTCATCACATATAGTAGAAAATATTGATTGCAGTTTAAAAAAAACTTCAAGCCTCTGTTAAGCCGTCGACTGTAACATTACTAGCTTCGGCAGGATACCTCACAGAGTCACAGCCACTGCCCAGGTTTTCGTTTTCGAATCGTGTGAACTTGGATTCTGCCTTAGTTTGCAGTGACCATAAGCTGAATACACATAACAGAAGCTGTGATTTCTAGGACTTGTCAGTCGAGACATCCATTAATTATGTGAGTAGCAGAAAAATCTAGTTGGTTATGAGTTTTGACGCACTCAAGAGAACTGACGAGTTCTTAGAAGCCGAAGTTGTAAGTTGTTCCTTTATAAACGCAACTTTCTTAAGGAATGCTTTATGTATAGATATTTAAATAAAATAATTAGGAGTTTGAATGTTGATCCTCGAAAGGCCGTCATTATTGTAGCTATACCGCCTTATTTATTAGGAAAATTTAACTTTTCAATACATATGGCTTAGATTCAAAAACACGGAAGTAAGGTTTATCAAAATACCTGTGTAAGGAAATGTCTGCTGCGGGTAATACACTGCGAGCGTATCGTGTCGCCGGCGGTGTTTACTCAATGACGACAGTTTCGCAATCATGTGTCCATGGGCACGGCGCGGCGCGGCGTGGCGGTGGGAACCTTCTGTTGATTGTTCAGTTTATGGTACGTGTGGTCAATGCGTTCCTTTTTGTTAAGTAGGCAATTTTCTCTGATTTTATGTGCTTGGTGGCTGTTATACTAAGTGCTATGAAAATTTAAATGAAATCTGTTGAAAGCCGTAGAAATTTTATTTGAAATCTATTTAGTTAAGAAATATATTTCTAAAGATCTGCGGAATCTTGCACAGTCTGTGTACAGTCTGCAGTCTATTCTGCAGCCGGGGAACGGGCGCTGGCTCAGGGTAAGGCGAGAATAGCTTGCGTGTTGTTCGGTCTTCTGTAGGCGCTCCGCGTACGGCGGGCGACAACACTGCAGGGGATTCGGGTGCGAATCAGCCTGCACCAAGTTCCCCGACTGTACCTCTACTATTTTTAATTGTACTACAATAAAGGGCATCGAAGCCGTAGCTTCCAATTGATAAAATCTACTTCACACAATATAAAGCCCTCTTCACACAAAGAACTTGAGAAACAATGACTGATTAAGTGGCCACTGCACAATGGCGCATAATGCGGCAGTCGCTCATTAGCTTGATGATGCCCGGAGGAGGCATCAGACTGGCCTGGGGAAGGCCGGGAAGTTACGTGTAGCTAATGGCTGTATTGCTTGTTGGTAATTTACGTTAATGGCAGAGGTGTTGTTAGGCTCTGCTTCGTCCTATAGTCATAGCTTTAAGTTAAAAATTACGTGTAAAAAATCGATTCAGAGAGAAGTGGTAAGTTAAAATTTAGTACGCAAGTGATTAAGTAGATTAGGGTTCATTCTATTTTTCTGGTAAGTAGGTGGGCGGGGCTTCCCACTTAACACGATTTCTAGTTAAGTGCATAAGCTGACAGAGCGGTCGGCGGCAAGGGCGCGTATTTATTTGGCATTTTTTCCTTTTTTTCAAAATGTGAAGTTTAGACTCTACTTTAGAATTTGTCGAAGAATATTTAAATAAGCATGCTTGTGAAATATACGAAGTAAAACCTTCAGTAATGCACCTAGTCTTCTAGAGATTTTGATTCCCGCCACAAATTGTTCCCTGACCTCGTCCAAAAAAATCCCGGTAATCACAAATCTAAGTACAGAATTGAAGAGTTCCTTAACTTATTGACCGAACCAGCTTTATTGATTTATTAAAGCTCTATTTAACTACTTAATAGGTGTAAAGCGTGCATAAAAGATTGTCAATAAGTTCAAATTTATTAATATAAACGTTCATCCGAGAAAACCTTAGTTATGGCCAATAGCCCCGCATCTTCACAAACTAAACAAAAACTTTTGTCGAAACAGCGTCCGCGCGCCGCTCCTCGTGACGAAACTCCTGCCGCGGTATACGTGCATGTACGAAAACGGCGAAAAGCGTAACCACAAATGCGATTAACGATTAATACAATTTTTTAAACAGTTATTAAGTAAATATAAAGATAAGATTTATACTTATGGTCTATATTATGATCGCTAACACATTACTTATTACTAATAGCATTTTTAATCGATGATGTCCAAAGTATGTTATGTGGCATTGTTTATTACTGTAGACAAGTTAGAATCTACCAACAGACGGTCCAATCCGATGAACGTGTAAATGACTAAAAATGACGTGAACAAAACGCATCCGGAACTTCGTACGTACTTCGGCTTGCGTACTGTATTACAATCGCCGCAGCTCGAGTCCCGAGTTCGTCGTTACATTCCGTCCTGGTGTTGTGTGTGACGATGCTGTGGCATGTATGGTTAATATGTGATATATTGCCATTCAAAATCCAAACAATCTCTTTCTATTTATTGGTGGGACCTTCTTTCTTGATACCTCTGTGCAAGCGGCAATATAAATAATTATATCTGTAATTTACACATTTTTTGCTACACTCCTAAAATGCACCTCATCTGTCAACTATCATGAAACCACAAAATCAGTGGATGTCATACAGGTATTTTTTCATACAGAAGAACCTGCTGCGGAAAGTAAAAGTTTATCGAAAGAAAGCGTTGCGCAACAACACTCATGCGCATAATTAAATTATCGCCGCCGTACCCTATTGGTGAATGTCTGATTGAAATTTTAAAAAGCTTCGTGACAAACAATGTGTATAGAGAATTATAGATTTTTTTTCATACGCAGTGTTTTGTTTGTATGTCTCGAGCCAAAAAGGTTATTGGGTTGTTCTTGTTATCGTGTGAGGAAGAGGCGACCTCTGGTGTCAGAGTTGATCAATCCGCCTCTGGAAATCATGCCTCTGACATGGCTTCACGGCGCTTACCTTGCGACAACAATCGAGATTGACGGCGACGTCCCTCCCGAGAACGGAAACGCTCCAGTCGTTACGGCACTGGCGGCAACCCACCCCCGGCCGGCCACCACCGCCCGACAAGCGACAGTGACAACCGCTCGGCCATGCGCGCTTCGTACCTGGCTGGTAGTGTTCGAGGTCAAGAAGCTCTATTGAGAACCCATAGGGACACTTTGAGGGTGTTCGTCGTTTGGATATCTATCCAGAATAATTTTGTATAGACATGAAAAGACTTTGGAAATTTGTTTTGATAAATTATACCCGTGAAGTTTCTTACCAGTTCTTCTTCACGAAGGTTTTTCCGAACTGGTGGTGTAGAGTCATGTTTTATTTGACGTCAATAAGAACAAGAATTGTCAATGTTGAGAAATAAATATTTGAATTTGAACTTAGGCGATCTGTAGTTACAGGCGCTGAAAGAAATTTAAAATGTCCTAAATTATTTGCGAGTTCATTGTAGAATTCATTGTACAAGGCTAGTAAAGTGAATAATAACAGATTAAGTTGCTTTGATATTATTAAAAACATCAACTTTTAAAATTGTCTGACGAAACAATTATTCAAAAGTTGAGAAAAACATGAACGCTAAAAAACTATTTGCGTCAAAAAGTGGTGTAATTAAAAATGAACCATGTTGATAGTAGATCATCAGACGCAACACAAAGGTCAAGACTCAGGTATGTTGTATAAAACCTCACCTTGACATTTGATTATCGATCCATCAACTTGCAGATCTCATCTAGAGTTGGAATGGTTCATGAGTTGTATGTGTACACGGTCGGCAACACCATGATGCGTAGATATATCTAATGTTGCAGGCACGCGCGATCAGTCTGTTTGTTTATTGTGTAAACGCTGATTAATGTTATCACTTTAATATAAAGAACTGTCTTACTAACCCTACAGCGTTACAATACTTACTCCACTATATTTGCTACGTATGTTTGCTCCACAAACGTGTCTGCCACAAATAATACTCTTACAACATATAAAACCATCTTTGCATACTCATACTTATAAAACCAAGACCACAGATTGTTCTCTGCAAAATTATCTTTTCACGTTTAATCATTTTAAACCGAAGCCCACAAATATTTATTCTTTATATCGTTATCGATAAGCATATCACGTATAAGATCTTTTGATGTAACTTGTTTGGACATCACTAGACTCTATTTATAAGTTCGAGTTAGGTGACTAACAGCGTGCATCGATACATCGCAATGGCATGCCATAGAGTTTTGACAGTGGCTTTCTATTCAAATGTCCATAAGTATGCCTTGGAAAGTATTAGCAATGACGACAAAACACATGTCCAACCAGTTTTCACTTTTTGTCCACTCGCGCATAGGCAGCCACCAACCAAGTTGCCAATATTTATCGCTTAAAACTATTCTTAAACATGACATTCACCTTGGGGGTTTATTACCCACGCTCATTAGCTAATATGCATATTAAAGGTGCGTCAAATAAATCTTGACGGACACCTCACGAAGTGGATATGATAGCCGCGTAATGTCATGTAAACTTTCTACACAGCTTTTGATAACATTTTAAATTTAATTGAATGCATGAAATTATGCTTAATTTTAGAGGTTTCCGGTTACTTGCAGAATCGATGTAAATGTATTAAAATTCTGTTAGCAGTTGAGGGTATTTTTAGCTTGACGCGTGTCTTGCCTGCGGCGCGGCGTGCGCAACGCTGTGTGTGACTAAGCCTGAGTAACTGTCTAAACATAGGTGTTACGTACGACCAGAGTGTTACAGGTTTATCACATCATCTTCTTGCGCTGTATTTTTAATTTTATGTGGTATATAAAATATATCTAGGTTGTACCTATAAAAATATATTGTGAAAATGAAGGTTTTAGTAAATCTGGGTATTTACTTTATCCATTGCTCCAAAACGTTTAGCTTTTGCAATCTGCAAGAGTAACAAACACAGTGTATGAGACGCTGCTTGCTATTGAATATATTTGCGTTAAGGTTTTAAAACATGTGTTCCATCCTCTGGTAAATATTTTTGTATGTATGTATTAATTTAATGACCTTACACCGGCCACCAAGACCATACACGTGCTAATTGCATAAGATAAATAAACTAATACACAAACTTCACTAATGAATAAAAAATGTGCTTTTATGTAACACATTTTTTTTGGTAATGGAATATCCGTTTCTAATATCTAATAACATATAAAACTGCACTAAATTATTTACTGTTTGTTTATGATCTGTATCTCAAAAACTAGAATTTAATAGAATAAAAAAATTTCGTAGTATAATTTCCTTTGCCGATCTACTACTTTCTACTTACCGTGCGAGGGGTGGCTATAGCGGTGTCAGTGCTGATCAAGCCGCCTCTGGAAACCCCGCAGGCCTCTGACGTGGATCGACTGTTATCTAGCGACGTCAATAGGGACCGACCGCCTCACGTGCCCTCCAATCGCCCATCCTAGGTCTGCCATTGCTTTTATTTAAATACTAACAGCAGCACATCTTGTTTCAGAGCGGGCCGCAGAAAGAAGAACCACCTGGCGCTGTATCTGGACGAGGACAGCCACGACCTCAGCGACCTCGGCATCGGCACCTCCAGCACCAAGAGCAGTCTCAGTGAAGACTGCGACACGCATAGCTTGGCCGTGAGTCCATATCTTAACTGCTAATAGGTATAGAACACCCAGTCAAACACTACAACCGAGTATTGGTTTCATGTTACACATTGAAAAAGTCTAGTTTTATACCGTCTAATACATGTAGTGCTACATACTTAATTTGTCGTCTTACACGTTACAGAGCGATGGGATGGATCTCGACAAGAATCATTCGGACGTGGATAACATTTCTAACTGCGACACCAGCCGCAAGCTGTGTTCCAGTGCCAACGAGTACGACACCTGCACTACCACCACCATCAGCTCGCCGGAACCAGAGGAGTATACCTACGAGGGTGCCATCGAAGGATACAAGTCACGAATCATTTCCCAAACCAACAGCAGCATCCTCAAAACAGTTGTTAACAACAACTCTAAAGAAAAGTGTCCAGATAAAATCAACATAGACTTAAACCGAATACGAACCACAGTCAGCAACAAACTGGAAGAAAAAGTATCATCATTCCAACAAGACAGAAACAATGATATTAAAAATAACAACCCTAAGAAAGACCTTCCCAAAATTAATATCCACAAACGTAGGGAACAATTTGAAAGAGAAAACTCGCAAGAACCACAGACCAATAAACCAAAACTGCCTGAACTTGCGAACAAGACTTCGATTAAGGAACGACTCTCGCATTTAGAAAAGTTTAATGAAGAAAAGACAGTTCAAAAATCAAATGTTGATTTAACAAAGTTACCTGCTGAGGTGAAACCTCTGAAAGAACGTCTGTCTTCTTTAGAAAAAGTTAAATCTGGAACTATTGATATCAATAATGTTAAAAAACTGTCGAACGGGGACTTCAGCAATACCAAGTCTGTCAAAGAGAGGCTGTCGAGCTTAAAGTCACAGACTTCAGAGGAGGAAGTTAAAACACCGAAAACTGAAATCAAAGAAATGTCTATGAGTTTTAAAGAACGTCTCTCTTGTCTCGATGCTGCCAAACACAAAGAAGTGCCAAAAATTTTAGTTGAAGAGGATCTCAGCCACGCTGTAGAAATCGACTCGAAGATACGCGCTGAAGATAAAGATCCATTTAGTGACAGTTCTTTAAAATCAAGCTTCACGGGAATCGAGAATCAAATGCAGAGCTTTTGTCGTTCCCTGGACAGTCTAGATATCAACGGTCAATCGTCGCCTTCGTTCGATAGGATTCAAAGTTTGGAAGATTTCGAGTGCGCTGAACTACAGAACAACACTGTGCCGAGTGACATCGAGACGGAAGACAGCGGCATCCACACCGCCCGGGACTCTTGTGCTCCTCCTGATGACATCGCAGACTTGACGCAAGTCGCTTCCCCACTCGGCGAGCCGATGGTAGAGGTTTTGGAGTACGAATCATCAAACGAAGAAAACCTCATCGCCTTGGAGCCCGTGAAGATCGAAGAACCTCCAGAACAACCTGCGTTGCCGATCACCACCATACTTGAGGACGTCATTATCGAAGAACTTGAAGATTTAGACACCAAGACAGAAAACACAGATAGCGCGAGCAATTACTTACAGGCTGTGTCTCAGTTCGACGAATCAAGCGTGACTGAGGAGGTGACTGAAATCCAGCTCGACAAAGACGACGAGGACACATTGAAGAGTCTAGACAACCAGGACACGAGCGTAAGTGTGAACGAGGCGTCCAACGCCTCGGACGAAGCGGTCGTGTTCGAGGGCAAGATGACCATCCACCTGGACTTGAATGAACTTTGCAACGCTAGGAGTGGTGCCGGGAACAATAACTGTACTGAAAGTAGCTCTAGCGACACTAACCGCAACTGCATGCCTATGGTAACTGTCTCTAACATTACTACCACTACTAATATTTCACCTAAAAATTCCATTAAATCGCTAAAAACTAACAAATCACTCACGGGGAACTCCGACTCGTGCACGTTTAACAATGTAGGTGTTGACAACCATGTAGACGGCTCAATTGGGTACATCACTTCCATCACTTTAAATCCCGCTTCTAATGAATCCACCGACATCACCTGTCGCAAACCTGACAGTGATGAGGGCCCCGCGAGTAACGCGAAGGAGCCCAACCCCTTCTGGGAGCGCCGAGCCATGCGTGCCGTGGAACCGACCAGCCGCCGCAACACCATCCTGTTTATTAACAACAAGATCACCAAGATCGTGACTAACTCTAGCAGCTCAGACGCGGCCGTTCACAGTTTCAACTGAGCATCTGCTTTCTGAATGAACTTTTTTGATAAACGTATTTACATACCATCGGCTCGGTTCTCTCGCGCATTGCTTCCGGCAAGTTAGGTGAGAGGAGGTTTCGAGTTGATTTTATTTTATAGAATTTTTATGATCTCTTGATCTCACCCGCTCTTCCAGTATTCCCAAATGGTTATTTTTACTAAATCACACTAATCTATTAGTGTTTATTTACAATGACCTCAATGTGTTCTAAAACGGTCTAGTCGAACTCGAATGTTGGCCGCACTACAGAACTAGCCATCGTCATTCCGTCGAGAGCAAGCCGTGTACTTATACGGGCGTGATAACGAGACCTAAGATATACGAAATAATCTAATTCTTATCAAATTTCATTAACTATTAATAGCTGTAATGGTATTAAGGGTTACCAAAACAGGGCTCTAATATAGAATTAATATAATTTGTAAATTAATCCTAATGTATTTATTCACAGTTAAACCTTAATATAATAAATATAGAACCATTCGTTGTTTATCTGATATTCGTCTTAATAATTAATTACTTAAATGGTGATATTTGTATCAGTATAAAATATATGTTGCACTGTTATTATGTAATTGTTTTATTTATCTATGTATGTGTTTCCCTATACCTTGACATATGGAGGCTGGGTAGACTCGGGTGGTTCATGCGGGCGTTATCAGTTTCCTTATCACTGTCTTGATCAAACAAGAGCGAGGTAGCCAGGCCGCACTGGGCGCATTCGCAGGCGCGGGCGCTCGCCGGCACGCACGCTGTAGCTCATATCTCTGCTTGCTTTAGGTCTCATTGCATTGTGGTGATGGTGCTGTGCTAAGGTAAGCCATATGTTTGCGGGTGTGTCATGTCGTCGTAGCTAGTTTTCTGTTCGCACGAACGCATTTTAAAGCATGAGTTCTGAGTTTTCTTTCACTTACTTGGTTTTGGTTTTTTAAAG
This sequence comes from Marasmarcha lunaedactyla, assembly GCA_923062675.1. Lineage (NCBI taxonomy): Eukaryota > Metazoa > Arthropoda > Insecta > Lepidoptera > Pterophoridae > Marasmarcha > Marasmarcha lunaedactyla. The sequence continues at coordinate 21,325,323 of OV281360.1, read as the reverse complement.
TGTCTGTTCATTTTTAGTTTGTTTGTGTGTAACGTATCACCTTGCCAGCGGAGTTATTTGTGCTCTGTGATTTTAGTTTTATTTATATTATGTTTTACTTACTTTTTAAATTTAATATTAGACAAGTTTTGTCTCTATTATAATAGAAAAATGTAGTATTGTTTCGTCTATTAATATTTGTGTTAGCTTTGTTAAAGTAAAGTACCAATACAAACAAAATGTGTTAACGTTTTGTTTCTAAACCCAATTCACAATCTAAAAGCACATTCCGAAATTCCAGGTTATCGACGCTTTAGAATTAGCATTCCAAGAGTTAGATTCCGAAGACAGTGTTAATCAATCAACAATGGATGCTCAGGATGCCATGGACAAAACGATTGATAACGTCAAAACGTCAGAGATTGTCAAAGTGGATTCTGCCAAAGAGTCTGCGGGGAACAAAGCGCCTCTGTACGAGAACGTGGAGATGTTCAGTCCAGCGGTGGACGGGGACGTGTTCCCCCTCGACCTGCCGGCCACGGCTCTGGAGCCGCCCAAGGAGAAGCCGCCGCCGCCGCCCGTCGAAGATAACACTGTTGACGACGAACTTCTGGGAAACGTAAGTGTTTTGATTAAGGAAATGCCTTTTGAATTTGTAGTTTCTTTGTAGAAGTAATAAACAGTATTTTCATTAGTAATAAATAATGCGATGATCAACCTGTAAAAAGTGTGTCAATCAGATTGAATACTGAAAATTTTAGAGTATTTATATAAGGGCAGTGAGTACAAATATAGTGCACTTGTAAATACATGTATACATAAAATATATATAAATTATAATACTAGTACGTCACTGTTTCCAAATCTATTGCTTTGATCCTATGAATTTCCTTTTATTCACTTAAATATATCAATAACAATTGTAATCATGACAAGTATCACTACAACCTAGCCTCTGAGGATCTACCTTCGGTGGTGATGTGACTGGCTCGCGCGTGACGCACAGTCCGCACAGGCGCTAGTCACAGGTGATCGACTGTCCGTGCAATTAGAGCAATTTGTAGCTAGTAATGCCTACCGTAGGAAAGGTTGAGAATTGCGAAAACAACAAAGTCATTAAAATTAAATGTCAGTTCCTGCAGTTGATGCGCTGGCTTACATTGCAGTTTTCAACTTTATTGATAGTAGAACTCATTACCAACGCAAATGTTTGAGTGCCGTATTTTCTTATTAGTAGGCTGTAACTGTGAAATAATACTCCATCGGTAATATTCCTCAATATTGTAGATTTGTGTTAGAATTTGGAAATTGAAACATTTTTCATGCCAATTTTATCATATATCCAAGACTTAGTGAATTTATCAAAAATCGAAATGGTATCTTATTTGTAATTCCTTCCATACATTTCGAATCCAGTATAAGAAATCAATTGTTTTATTTATTAATAATCTTAACTCTAATGTATAAAACTCTTTAATCCTCTTTAATGAATCCAGTAACTGGCTCACTTGCAGGGCAACTTCAAACACACGAACTCGGCCCGACGCATCAAAAAGGAAATCCGAAACAAACGAACAAGCTTCCTCGGAATCGACCCCCAGGACGACGACTACCTCGACGTGGACCTAGTCGCCCCCCGCCCCGACATCACCTCCTTCCTCCAAGAAGAGACCAAGATAGAGAAACTCCTGTACAAGAAGAGTTTGTCGCACGACATGGATGCCAAGTTGAGGGATAGTAGAGATTCGGGAGTGGACTTCGATCGGGGCCCGGTCGAGACTTGGTATAAGGGACAGTCGTCGGCCGACCACTCTACCTCGCACAGCAGGCAGAATAGTGAAGTAAGTGACTAACTTTATTAATTATCGCGTAAGTTGTACTTTAGCGCACGCCTTGGTTGGTGGCAGGTAAACAGTCTGTCGTCATGCTTCGCGGTCGAGAGTTTGGTTTAACCACATCTCATCTCTTCTCGTATTAGTAAAGGTTTGCTGACTTTAGATGTTGTTTTTTCTCGTGATATTTTGTATACTGTTCATACATTGTGTCAATTGAACTGTCACTGTCATAACTAAAGACCAACAACTTTTTCTAGAGGATGTTCATCTTTAGACTTTAGTTTTAACATTTTTTTACCTTTGCGCTGTCACCGCATTTATTTTCATCTGAAATTTCAACGACTGGTGGAACAAGGTTGTTTACTTGATGGATCCATCGAGTGAACTCAGAAATCAGCACACTGCCAATAGTATAATTTTAATCACTCATATAGTAACCCTTGCACTTCTAATGTGAAAAAGAAATAATTGAGAAATAAAGTGCCTTGAGGCGTTTTGTAATGTGTGGATCCACGCCGCCCGTGGCTCATTGGAGCACTGTTGTTGATAGACTGGCTCATTAGAGTCTTGCTTACTTATGACGAAGCACTTACACACTGACATTACTCATCTTATTAACGTTGTATTATTATATATGCGATGATTTCTTCCTTTAAAGCATTTAACTGATACAGAAATGATTACTTCTCTGGTTAATTTTTGTGTATTTTACTAATAATAGGAATGAGGGCTTTTCGTGTCTTTTTTTTTAAAGATATTTTATTCGAAACTAGATGGCGTTGAGCAAAACTCAAGAGTCAATGTCAATCTCTTTGTTTGTTGACTGATCGTATGTTTATAATTATGATATATTATATATATTTAGTCCAGTTACATATTTATCATAATATTTATTTTCAGTCACACACACACATCTTATAAAAGTTTAATAATATGTATAGTGCTCCTTGAGGTAGATTAGGTTATTTTATTTTATACGTATTTTTAAGGTAAGTTTACTGAAATTGATACCTATGGCAACCGTACACATAGCAAGAACCAGTGACAAATGATTCATATTCAAAAGAAGGCCTTTGCTACTCAGTCATTGCTGTCATGTCATACATTTTTTGACTCCTGAGTTTTGATCAGCGCCATCTAATGTTGAAAAAGGAACTACTTTTTTATTTTTAATCGTAGAATGAAAACCCCTCATTATGATTTTAGTAACAGAAAGGTATACTGCTTTAAATAAGCAAGAAATGTAAATAGTTGTGTGAATATAATAACAGCTTTTTATCCAGCATTCCAGTGGACGCCTTTTATCTACAAAAAAATAAAAAAGTAAATTAAATAATAAAAAAATTGCTCATAAACCAATTTATGTATATTCATCATGCACTGTAAACATATCAATTTGTATATCATTATTTAAAAATATGATAACGCTTTAACATAAATTTCTTGTTGATTCCAGCCATTCACACACAACACAGTAACTTCAGACGAAGAAGAAGCGACCAAGAGACAAAACGACCGCCTCACCACACACCTCACTTCGAAGCTGTGCGAGCTCGCCGGGCCTCCCCGCCGCGCCGAGCCTCCCCACCTCGCCGAAGACAAACTCGACACGTTAGAGAAGAAGATAGAGCAGAGTCAGGTGAGCCGCGGGTAGACGTTCATTGCGCAAAAAAATATAGTAAAATATGTTTAGTAAGGATTTGAGGTGTTGCAAAAGATGTCATAAAGACTTATTTACAAGATTTATAGTTTTCTATTATACAATTTTTCGTTCATAGAAGCATATATTGTTGGGTAAAATTTTGACTAATCACATTTGTTGGAAGTCAGATTTATTCACAATTAATGAAATTACGATTGTGTGTACATGGTCGGACTTTAAAAGCATTCAATTGGTTTAATTTGTAGAGTTGAATATGGTACGTTTGATTTACGCTGTTGTAACCTTGGCTCTCCGCAGCACCCCAACAAGCAAGTCACAAATAGATGAAACCCGTGTTATCCAATAGGCTATTAATTGAAGCTATATTGTGTAGTGTTACGGTTGTGTCTCAGATAGTTTGTGTCTGTTGTGTCTGTAGAGACAGTGGTGCAAGTGGGGTAGTGCGGGATAGATGTTGAAACCTTATAGTTATACTTTGTCGATAAAAAATAAGTAGTCATGAATTGTCCAGCGCAAATATAGAGAAGAGTTATCAGTAATGTTTTAAAATCGAATGATATCGTAATAACCCATTATAATTAATCGAAACACTTTCTTTACCCTATTGTATCGCGTTTAGATATATTTTCACATATTTGATCGGCAGAGATACCGAAACCTGGTCCCGAGTCTGCCTGTAAAGATACCGAAACGTAGACTTAAAACTAAACAATATATAATTAAACGCGATAAAATCCGGTTAAAAAAGTGTGTTATAATTGATAGATCTTGAAATATATTAAAAAATGCTTTCTGCTAAAAGTTAAGGAAGCCAATGTAACTTCTGTTGTCGCGGCGCTGTTTTGATAAAATATTAAAAGCTGCTTATTTTTTAAGAACAAAATCCCCTCTTAAACAAAATGATTTATTTATTTTCATATTTGTATTTTCTTCTGTACATTTCGAATGCAGTGAAATGGTATGTGTAAGAAATATTATTTTTGATATTTATATGTTTTATTTAAGCTTATATTTCTAAACTTCTGTAGAATGTATAAACGGTAGATCTCTCCTCTGTAGTGCACTTATGCTAGGTTCAATTATTTTATATTCTAAGATATTTGCTCGAATGTTGAATATATTTCTTTTAATTTGGTGTTGGAAGGTATTAAGGTACATTTGTAAATACGCTTTTGGGCACTGCCTGTCTGAATCGTTCTAAATACCACATTACAGACATCCAAAACAGAAGCGAGGCGATGCTTGGTTCTTTCCCGGGTCTAAGTTTACGAAAACTACGTGTGCACAAAGAATCAAGCATTCGTCTTTAGTTTCATGTCACTTTAAGTGAATACGTGTATTAGTCCGATGTGATGCGCTGGTCGTGGTATTTGAAACATTTATGTAATTTCACCATAACAACAGCGTACTGCTTTCTAATGCTATAGTTGTAATTTATATCACGTATGGGATCATATACCTACCTTTTATTTCTTCAAGTTTATATAATTTAATAGTAATGAGTATGGAAGTACAAAGAATTTACAATATTATACTTTGTTGATTTTGGTTTAAATAAATAATTATTTATGTAGACGGTCTTTTATTTATCTGCACAGTAGTTGCACGCGCATCCTACTGCGCTGTAGTAAGTCGCACGCACATCACATATATTTTGATTATATTAGGTTTTATTGTATTCACAGTATAATTGTAATTAAAAATAATTACTTTTAGATTCACACATAAAAGACAATAATTTTTTTTAATCGACATTTTTTAATTCGGAGCCTTTTTTTAAGTATATTATCTTTAGCAAGTAAATTTTTTTAGTCCTATTATATTTGAACAGTCAATAATCCTCCATGTTTAATCATGCGATTCCTGTTAATATACAGTGGCTAATACTTATAAAAATAATAATGTGGATTTATTATTAGGTTTATTTACATTTTCATGTCCTACATAAACTAATCCAATTCGAATATAAATTCGTAATTTCTTGAAGTCTTAGTAAATAATTTTTAACAAACAACAGTATAACTAGCCACTATATATTAATCTCCAATCCCAAGCTCATAATATAACAAGAGCTTAACAAAGTAACCGTGTGTACATACTAGGGGCGTCGCTTTCAATCACTTCAGTCACTTCAATCAATGGGCGAGGATTGCCTCGACGGGGCGATTGACGACGTACACACGAAGGTGATACTTTGAGTTACTGATTGAAGGATGCCTTAGTAAAGTATATTTTTCAGATTTGATTCGTGTCGAGTAAATTGAATAAATCTGTCGAATAATGGAAGCTATGATGAAGATATGATAAGCTATGAAGCATGATGGGCCGAATTGAAATATAAAGATATCAAATGGTTTTTTTTCATCAAAGTGATTGGCTTGAAGCAAGGCGATATCTATAGAGTGACATTTTGTCTTAGAGTGAAACGTGTGTTTCAAAAGTTAGAACATTTTTGATGAAGTATATGTCAAAACCTTATGCTCTCTTAATAGTAATCATTATGATTTTATACTCAATTTAGAAACAATATTTTACTAGGGCATCAACAAACATGGCATGAAGTACTAACCAATGCTGTTGCAAACTAACTCTAACTTGTAGATTGACAAAATATTTAATAATTCAATGTTCTCTGTGTTAATATACTGGTGAGTTAATTCGGTAAATGACATGTAAATGTTGAACGTTGTGACTGAACAATAACACCTCGCCTGCTTCTGCACGCAACTAGCACTGCAACACTGACAACGAAACAAGGCATCTATTGTAAACACTCCTCCCCTTTAGGAAGTGCTGCGCTTCGAAAGAGAACTCCTTCAACTAGAACAGGAAGAGTTGAGACGACAAAGAGAGAACTTGCTGAGAGATCAAACTCGTATCATACAAAAGTCAACTCTAGACGTCTCTCAACTACCGTCTCCACATGAAAAGCCGATAAATGCCAGAGAAAAGGACCAAAACCATAGACATTCGATGCCAAACCTGTTCGTGAACGAAACCCTGACTGCAGCGCCATCTGCCGTCGACAACGTCGCTAAAGTCGTTGATGAAAATAAGCGAAAGCCGTTTGTTTCTGAGGAGCACATTCAGAGGCATTTCGGAGTGGAAGAGAGTCGCAGAGTGCTGTATAATGAGAGGAAGTCGCAGGAGGCGGTGCGCAAGCCGGTGGCGAGCGTCGTTCGGCCGCCGCAGCCGATACTGCCGCCCAAACCTAGGTCCAGGGACTCTCTTGAACGAGAGATTACTATGAGGTGAGTAATCTATATTAAATTAGAAGTGTTCGTAAATGTAGTTGTATCATCCCAATACAACTTTAAATCATAAAACATACAAGTGTAAGGTCACGCGTGGTGTCCAGTTATATTTTTATTTTGAATCATTTAGCTTTATTTTATAACCGTTGGTTCAAAGTTAATTTACTTAACCATTTGTCTCAATATCATCATAATGTCATCTACAATAGCTTTGGGGTCCTAAAAAGTCATTTGTGACAATAACCTGCTTCAAAAACCAAAAATCCCTTTCAAACTCTTATAGAAAACTAAAATAATTAATTTGATACACTTTCTACGCAATCGCTTGTTTTACCAATTCAAAGATTATTTGGCAGACAAAAGGGCGTTAAAGTGATGACTCTACCGGTCACTTAGGACAGGACAGTGTCGAGGCATTACGTTCCCGCCAGAATTATTTCCGCTCGGTCCGCCCGCCGAAGTTTGACATCGACTTTGATTAGGAGTTCTCAATGTACCAAAAACGAAACAGAAAAATCTTTTCAATTGATGTTGACTCTTCTCTGACTCGTGCCCCAGAAGCAGCCGCATCCCGTCCGCGCTGGACGCCGAGCCCGCCGCGCGCCACCGGACCACGCCCCCTGCGGCCAGCGTGCCCGCGGTCAACAGCAACGCCGCCAGCTACCAGTCCATGACTAGACACACGCTGCAGGTGCTTTTGCTTTCACTTTTATGCATAAAATCCATACATAATCTGTTTACTTATCTATAATCGCTGACTTCCACTGATATCTACTTGCATTTACCATATAATTTGGTTGATAAAGCCTAATAATTAATTTTTATAAAAAGATATTTATCCAAGTTCTGCTGAAATAATAACACTTTTAAGTCGTCAGTTATAAAAGTTTTGACGATACCTAAATAAAATAAATAAGAAATAACGTACATTGTTTCCTTCATCTCCAACTGCACAGGCGCTGAGCGCGGCTCCGACCCCTAAGTTGATGTCCAACTCGGAATGGCTGCAAGCGAAGACGCGGAGGCCCGCCGACTACGACTACAGCCAGCACTGGGTTGTTCAGGTCAGCGTGTCATGTTTTTAGATTGTTCAAAAGTAACAAGGCTTCTTCACTGAAGTCACCTTCTGTGGCGGTTAGTTTCAATACGTAATCGACTTTTACCCTCAGCGGATAATTCATCTAACTGATAATGTTAAGAGTTACATTAGTAACTTGTCTAGTGCACAGGTCACCTCTTGTTATTCATTTAAATCACGGATATTTCTATTTATATAAACACAAGCATGTTTTAACTGTCTATAATTTATCACGAAATTTTTGCCACGCATTTAATTCTTAATTTCCGTTATTTCGTCCACCACAAACGCCTTCTAGGCGGAAACTAATCCGAGGCTATAAAAATCGCATTAACAATTCCTTGAGATCGTTTGTGAGGCCGCCGCGACCTTCGACCTTCCTTCGAGGCCCTCGCGAAGGTCCGGGACTCACTAAAACTATAATGCTGTATTTCTCTTTGTACCTACACTTTCGCAAACCGTGAAAAACCTGGAATGATATTTTATAATAAACTAAATAAATTTTGAACATTTGTTAAACATTATTATAATTCTGTACATATCCAGGAAGCGGAACAGAGGCGCCTGGACAGCCAGCTGCAACAGCGCTGCGCCCAGCGACACTCGCTGTACGTGACGTCATCGCACGCACCCGTGACGTCACGCCAGCTAGTCGGCAGGGAGGGCCTGCTGCAGTCGAAAGCGTTTAGTCACAGGTAGAGAGAATGGAATGGACTCAGTTATACAGAGATCGTTAGCGAGGGTTTTGCGTATTTTTTACAGAGGAATATTTTTTGGTTCCGCTTGATTTCATGATTTGTTATCAATAGTTTGATTCGTTTTATCAAAGAACATTTACATGTTTTCATGACAATACGTGTTACGTAACGTGATATACCTTATATTGAAGTGTTGTAATTATAAATTAATAAGCTTGGTGCGTTTTTTGCTTTTAGTATTAGATATTAAGATAAATATAATTGTAATCACAAAAAGCATATTTTATATGTTCTGAGACTATATTATGATTTAGGTGGTTAAGCTTCGAAATTCCAAACAAAATTGGCAAGCATTTTAAAATGAATCCTTATCTTAATAGTTCGAATCAGAACAAATTTACTTTCATAAATTTATTTTCGTACATTTTTCACATTAGCTGAATTTCCAGACGGACGTAACATAAAACTAACAAATTTCCCTCTCATATTTCAGCCACCACCTCCTCCCACAAGATTACAAACATCCATCTTCTACGTCCATCAGGGAACAGCCAATTCGGCCGCAGATATCGCCACGACCCGATATGCCTCTCAGACCAGAGGTCACTAAGAGGACCGAGCTGATGAGACCCGAAGTCACTAAGAGAAGCGACCTGATGAGGCCTGATGCAGCCGTCAGGCCTGAGGCAGCCAGACGGAGTGATGTCCAACGCACCGACCCCCCCGCGCCGCCCGTGAGGATGGAGTCCAATGACATGAAGAGGTAATTTGATATGACTAAGGTCTGAAAAGCGAGACAGATGCATTTCTTCAAACCGTTTCTCCTGTTTGCCATACTCTAGATTTTCTCTGTAATCTATTTCAATTGAGTAAATGTTGCTGTCAGAAAGTTCGATGGTTGCGTGATTCGGCTCAGTAACAAACCTTTTTTGGATTTACTTTTTTTATTGGTTTTTGATATTTAGTAAATGAACTAAGCAAGCACTGCATTGTGCTTTTATTTTTTTGGACAAATATCAGGTATTTATGTTTAAATTATTTTATTTATTTTATTCTCTATGGAAAACTACAGCTAATACAGATAATAGTAATTATGATTTATTAAGATGTAAAATTCATAAAGATCAGTTTATATTACCTACTAAACAGAATTAAGAAAAAAAATAGATCTTGTAATGGTCGCTCGCACCCTAGGACCACCAGTATTGAAACTGTCTATATCTTGTTCGCGGGTGGGTCGGTTGTAGAAGCTGCACGCTCGCAGTGTAGACGCACGCTGCCTGTAACTGCCAACGAGTGGTGCGTGTACAAGTGTCGGATGTCTATATGTATTCGTATGAGTACATACGCCTATTTTGCTCAGAAGCTCAGTACAGTCCAATTCACCTTTAAATGTTTTGAGCAGTCTTGATATGTCAGCGATATCTCGGCGAGTGTTGAGAGGGAAACAGCGAGTCAAGTAGTTGTCGTCATAAATATTGGTGTTGAAATATTTCTAATTATATTATAATAGTCTTGAACCGTTAATCAATGCCATTACCTTGAATGCCTTTGATTGAAAATTCTAATAACATAAAAAATAACTACCTTTCAGGTCGGAGCTAAGACCGGATGTGACTCGAACGGAAGTAATGAGAGACAGAGAGAAGTCAGAAGGCAGAGAAGAGAAGATGTTGAGTGTCAGTGGAAGAAGGAAATGCTCGCATTGTGGGGAAGAACTAGGTAAGGATGTGCGGGAACATCGTGAGTTAGCTGCCGTTGGGGAACAAAAAATATAGTAAAGCTGTATAGAAAATATATAACATATGGATCCTAAATGGCGTCTCAGAACATGTTCCTTCTCCCTTTATTTCTTAAATTAATTAATTATTTTAGAATTAAATTATGTAAGTATACAATTACCATTCAATAACAAGTATGCTACAATTCTGCAGATATACAGGGTGACTGGTGACAAATTTTAGATATTGAAGGAGAGCACTTTGTACTCGATTCTGGTCATAATTATGTAATAAAAGTAGGTAGTTCATATTTCACTAGAATTCCCTATAAATAAATAAAGTGTTGTTTACCTACACTTTTCCCGACGCCTGAGTCCACCGCGGCACGTGACCTGGCACGCGGCTCGCGGCGCGCACAAAGTAATGTTCCCGCCACACCGTACGCCCCCACCCGCTAGGTACCTATTCTATCTATGATCCCGCCGCGCCGCCAGTCAGTAGGTATTAGTTAAATAGAGAAAGAAAGGGCCGACAGACCCCGCAAACCATTTTGAAGCGAATGCCTCCCCACCTACCTATTCTGTGTTGATAGCGCAGTGCGTACGCCGTGCTAAGTAGGTGCCTACGCTAGTGTAACCATGCGTTGCGTAATTAACTCTTTAACTTTCGGGTTAGTTTACTTAGTAAATAATTAATATTAATTTTTAATTATATTTTTTCTCTTCATGTATGATCTCAAACTATCAAGTCCTCGAATTTCGAAAGTGACCCACCAGTCATCCTGTATTAGTATATCATTCTACGCGTATGTGTTTACTTTGCGGACGGTTGTATCGTTCCGACAACCTCAACTGAGGGATTGATGCAGAGTCAATTGTCGACCGCGCCAGACGCGACAGCGCGAGGGCGGTCTAACTGTTGTCGAGAGATACTTTCTGTTTTGGTTTAAAATGTTGAGTTAAGTACTCGTGTGTTCTGTAATGTATGTCAACAGCGAGGGCATGCACTTGCCCAACGTTCACGAGGAACCAGGCATTTAAACTGTTTTTTACACATTGTTGCCCTGGCGCAGGGCGCGGCTCGGCCATGATCATCTCGTCGCTGTCGCTGGTGTACCACGTGTGGTGCTTCCGCTGCGGCGTGTGCGGCGCGCCGCTGGGTGAGCGCGGCTTGCATTCATTCTTATACTTTTACTGTATTGCTTAGTATATTAGTAGTTATATATAATAATAAAAATCGCTTATTTCTCATTATAAATTCTAACGTTTATAACATTAGTCGGTATGGAAAGCGGCTTCTATTTCTCTATCTATAAGAATAAAATAGAAAATACTTTAATGTTACTGAACAGATATTAATTATTTTTTCACTATTCACTCACTCACACGAGGATACCAAAGTAAAAGTACGGTAGCGCTATATTTAAACAATATTTTAAAGACATCTCCCGATAGTTCCTATTGAGTAATTATTGTTGTTCATATTATATTAAATTATTATTAGATAAGAGATATGTATTTGACTGGAACTGTCGGCTGCAGGCGACGGGCGCGCCGGCGCGGACGTGCGGCTGCGCGGCGGCCGCCTGCACTGCCCGCACTGCTACAGCAGCGACGACGGCCGCAAGTACTCGCAGGTGTAGCGGCCGCCGGCGGGCGCACACGAGCGCCACTTGTGAAGTGGATATTATTTCTCTGGACATTACAAGACCACTGGACTTTGTAGAAGATTCATTTCTATTACTTTGTTAATGAAACATTTGCGAGATTTACTTTATTACTATTACATTTATAAACTTCTGACTAACTGATCAAATCAAATATAAATAAATAAGCTGTATGATTATCTAAGTAGGTATATCCAACGCAACCAATCCAAGAACACATTTAGATAATTATCTACAGTATAATTGTCAATTATATTGGTCATAATTATTGTAAAGTCACATAACGTTGCTTATAATTTACAAATAAATAGGCGGCTGTGTAGTTGATTGACAATAGCTAGAATTTGTAAAGTATAAGAAATGTTGATAAGTCGTCTTTGCAACTCAGCCAGCCTGAGTTGGCCATTGCACGCTCCACTGCTTCCACGTCGCCTTACATTGCCAACGTTTATAATTTAAATTTTATTTAGTTACTTGAAGTTTAGTTTGAGTTATTTTGAAGATTCGTCGAGGATCAGCGAGGGAGATCACAGAAACAGACGGCGACTCTAGTTCTTTGTGTTCGTGCATTCAGAATGGTTTGTGGATAGTTCGCGCTGGAACACACGCCGTCGTAGCCGCACTCGAGCTGATTGATTTGAATCTTCCCGCTTACTTTGCAAGTTAAATCATAAGGAACAATATATTATTTTGATAATCCTTATTCAATATTTTCTTTTCTTTTTTTCGACTAATTTGTGCCATTGTTGTTGATCCATTTATTTTTCTTAAACTTTTCAATGATCATATATTTTTTTATTTACGACTTTCGAAGAGCAACTTTTGTAAAAGAAACTATGTCGTAAGGACGTAAGTCGGCAAACTATATCTCGACATAAGCTGTAATATTTTGTATATAGTTAATAATTTATGTTCTAGAATGTGTTTATTATTAGCTTTAATAGTTTACAAATGTTAGATAAGGAATCATTTAACCCAAACATTTTTGATAATCATATTTTGTATCTTTATTACAAATACAAACCAAAATCGAAAGTTGATTCGCCAATAATTTAGAAGTGAAATATACTTTTCGTTTTCCTCCGTACTACGTGTCGGCCAACAGACGCGGCATTTGTAATTGGATGGTATAAGCACCTGCTATTGTAATTATGCTGATTAAACTATGTGTATATTATCCCTAGTTTGTGGTGAACGAGATCAATCTATAACAAATAAATATTTTGGATGTGACACCGTTGTTTCATTTAAGAGTCAGCATCAATTCGAGCTTTCAACCAAAGGAGGGTCCTTTCATTCATATTTGTGTAGGAACTTCAAATTTCACCAACTTTTGTATTGTTTAGCCGAGGGTCGAGGGTCAGGGTCGCTGGGGCGTAAACCAATATTCTCCCATGCATAGTAACTAGATGAGCTTTTGTATCGTCGATGCGAAAAGTTTAAAAAAGCCGTTGGGTTTGATGACGCCATTTTATCGACTAAAATCGCCCCAGTAGCGGGGCCAAATGTCCTTATTCTTAAAAGTAAAGTTCGTTTACTAAAAAGGTTATGAATAAAGATCTAGATTTCTTCGATGATCGTCGATGTAACGTCGGTCGCAATGAACCCCAAAAAAACAACTACCGTTGTATTTTTATACAGTAAGGTAAATAATAATAAAATGTAAATAAATGTGAGTCGGCCCTGTACAGAGGTATGCAAACACACACAAGGTAAAACTTGTTTCCCGAGTTCAGTATTTAGGTGATAAAATCATTTTGGTGTGTGCTGTGTAGTTGTGCGAGCATTGACCAAGAACGCAGTGAAGCGCATCCGCGTGGATGGCACACACATCACCTGGATTTGATAAGAATTGGTTTGGTTATGAAAACCCTTGTCTGAGAACTGTCCGTGAAAGTTTACCTATTCTATCTACTTTTTTCTTTACAAAAAATATCATTAGCATACTTAACTGCGACGAACATGATGGTAAGCAGCAACCGTGACAATGGAAATCATGAATCTTTAATTTGAATCATAGAAATCATGAATCTCAAAAACCTTTAATCAGCGAGTTAATTTTGATTGGTTTTGCTTTGTCACCTGCAGTTCAATAGCTGTTCTCCCTTTATCGTCAAACGTCGCGAAATATGTAGCCGTACGTACCGTCGGGGAACTTGCTGCAAGCTCAGTCTCGCATTGGAATCCCCCACAGTATGGTCGCCCCTTAGTACGCGGAGCTCCTACAGACCGGACAAAGCGCAAGCGAGTTTTATGCTGCGTTCGATTGCCGATTATAGCGCTCACAGCGCTCAAATATCCGTTCCGATTGCCCGTGAGCGCGCTCACAGTGATATGGATACGTCATCAATTATACATACGTTAATTATAAAATACTTCATCAAGCGCCGCCATCTTTCCGCACACAGTGCCCAAGCTACGGAGCATGGTCGCTGTGAGCGGCCTGTCAAAACTGACACATGGCGTTACTTTGTTGGAGTTTTTATTAGTCGATTAAATGTTGATTATATTGTCGAAATGCCGATAAAATTTTGCTATAATGTTAAAAAATGGCTCCAGCTTTATTCAGGGTCAAAGATCTTAATGAAATTATAACTATAGACTTAAGCGACGAACAATCAGAATGTTAGCTCAATATTTGCCGTACCGATTGCAATAGCACTAATATCACTTTTAGCGCGTTCAAACGAATCGGAACAGTTTTGAGCACTTTTAGCGCTGATAGCGCTGTGAGCGGCAACCGGAACGCACCATTACTGTAGCCTGAGTGTTCGCCGAGGTCCCCGACTGTACCTCAGCAACGATACTCACGCAATGCAATGCACCCGCGCTGCGTGGTGACTGGTGAGCGACGGGCTCACGAGGTCATTTTGTTGGAACCTCTGTGTCCTCTGTATAGCTATCTTTATGTGGTAGGTAAGTACCTACGTACCGAGGTAGCATTTTGGTGATGTTGATACAACGAATATCTGTCATTGTACAACTATATAATAACGAGGACTTCTGCCACTATGTTAGGTAGTTAGCTATATACGCCACATGGCGCTGAACAAAAACATATTCTCTACAGAAACTATCTACACCAACCTACCTACATACGTACCTAGGTAGAGATGCTTACCTAGGTTTAACCACCTACCTCGGAAAGTTTCTTACACCTAATACATGTCATTGTTAAACTCATTGTTCAACCATATGGAAGCTAGAACTTCTGCCACTATGTTAGGTAGTTAGCTATATACGCCACATGGCGCTGAACAAAAACATATTCTCTACAGAAACTATCTACACCAACCTACCTACATACGTACCTAGGTAGAGATGCTTACCTAGGTTTAACCACCTACCTCGGAAAGTTTCTTACACCTAATACATGTCATTGTTAAACTCATTGTTCAACCATATGGAAGCTAGAACTTCTGCCACTATGTTAGGTAGTTAGCTATATACGCCACATGGCGCTGAACAAAAACATATTCTCTACAGAAACTATCTACACCAACCAACCTACATGCGTACCTAGGTAGAGATGCTTACCTAGGTTTAACCACCTACCTCGGAAAGTTTCTTACACCTAATACATGTCATTGTTAAACTCATTGTTCAACCATATGGAAGCTAGAACTTCTGCCACTATGTTAGGTAGTTAGCTATATACGCCACATGGCGCTGAACAAAAACATATTCTCTACAGAAACTATCTACACCAACCTACCTACATGCGTACCTAGGTAGAGATGCTTACCTAGGTTTAACCACCTACCTCGGAAAGTTTCTTACACCTAATACATGTCATTGTTAAACTCATTGTTCAACCATATGGAAGCTAGAACTTCTGCCACTATGTTAGGTAGTTAGCTTTATACGCCACATGGCGCTGAACAAAAACATATTCTCTACAGAAACTATCTACACCAACCTACCTACATACGTACCTAGGTAGAGATGCTTACCTAGGTTTAACCACCTACCTCGGAAAGTTTCTTACACCTAATACATGTCATTGTTAAACTCATTGTTCAACCATATGGAAGCTAGAACTTCTGCCACTATGTTAGGTAGTTAGCTATATACGCCACATGGCGCTGAACAAAAACATATTCTCTACAGAAACTATCTACACCAACCTACCTACATACGTACCTAGGTAGAGATGCTTACCTAGGTTTAACCACCTACCTCGGAAAGTTTCTTACACCTAATACATGTCATTGTTAAACTCATTGTTCAACCATATGGAAGCTAGAACTTCTGCCACTATGTTAGGTAGTTAGCTATATACGCCACATGGCGCTGAACAAAAACATATTCTCTACAGAAACTATCTACACCAACCAACCTACATGCGTACCTAGGTAGAGATGCTTACCTAGGTTTAACCACCTACCTCGGAAAGTTTCTTACACCTAATACATGTCATTGTTAAACTCATTGTTCAACCATATGGAAGCTAGAACTTCTGCCACTATGTTAGGTAGTTAGCTATATACGCCACATGGCGCTGAACAAAAACATATTCTCTACAGAAACTATCTACACCAACCTACCTACATGCGTACCTAGGTAGAGATGCTTACCTAGGTTTAACCACCTACCTCGGAAAGTTTCTTACACCTAATACATGTCATTGTTAAACTCATTGTTCAACCATATGGAAGCTAGAACTTCTGCCACTATGTTAGGTAGTTAGCTATATACGCCACATGGCGCTGAACAAAAACATATTCTCTACAGGAACTACCTACACCAACCTACCTACATGCGTACCTAGGTAGAGATGCTTACCTAGGTTTAACCACCTACCTCGGAAAGTTTCTTACACCTAATACATGTCATCGTTAAACTCATTGTTCAACCATATGGAAGCTAGAACTTCTGCCACTATGTTAGGTAGTTAGCTATATACGCCACATGGCGCTGAACAAAAACATATTCTCTACAGGAACTACCTACACCAACCTACCTACATGCGTACCTAGGTAGAGATGCTTACCTAGGTTTAACCACCTACCTCGGAAAGTTTCTTACACCTAATACATGTCATCGTTAAACTCATTGTTCAACCATATGGAAGCTAGAACTTCTGCCACTATGTTAGGTAGTTAGCTATATACGCCACATGGCGCTGAACAAAAACATATTCTCTACAGGAACTACCTACACCAACCTACCTACATGCGTACCTAGGTAGAGATGCTTACCTAGGTTTAACCACCTACCTCGGAAAGTTTCTTACACCTAATACATGTCATTGTTAAACTCATTGTTCAACCATATGGAAGCTAGAACTTCTGCCACTATGTTAGGTAGTTAGCTATATACGCCACATGGCGCTGAACAAAAACATATTCTCTACAGGAACTACCTACACCAACCTACCTACATGCGTACCTAGGTAGAGATGCTTACCTAGGTTTAACCACCTACCTCGGAAAGTTTCTTACACCTAATACATGTCATCGTTAAACTCATTGTTCAACCATATGGAAGCTAGAACTTCTGCCACTATGTTAGGTAGTTAGCTATATACGCCACATGGCGCTGAACAAAAACATATTCTCTACAGGAACTACCTACACCAACCTACCTACATGCGTACCTAGGTAGAGATGCTTACCTAGGTTTAACCACCTACCTCGGAAAGTTTCTTACACCTAATACATGTCATCGTTAAACTCATTGTTCAACCATATGGAAGCTAGAACTTCTGCCACTATGTTAGGTAGTTAGCTATATACGCCACATGGCGCTGAACAAAAACATATTCTCTACAGGAACTACCTACACCAACCTACCTACATGCGTACCTAGGTAGAGATGCTTACCTAGGTTTAACCACCTACCTCGGAAAGTTTCTTACACCTAATACATGTCATCGTTAAACTCATTGTTCAACCATATGGAAGCTAGAACTTCTGCCACTATGTTAGGTAGTTAGCTATATACGCCACATGGCGCTGAACAAAAACATATTCTCTACAGGAACTACCTACACCAACCTACCTACATGCGTACCTAGGTAGAGATGCTTACCTAGGTTTAACCACCTACCTCGGAAAGTTTCTTACACCTAATACATGTCATCGTTAAACTCATTGTTCAACCATATGGAAGCTAGAACTTCTGCCACTATGTTAGGTAGTTAGCTATATACGCCACATGGCGCTGAACAAAAACATATTCTCTACAGGAACTACCTACACCAACCTACCTACATGCGTACCTAGGTAGAGATGCTTACCTAGGTTTAACCACCTACCTCGGAAAGTTTCTTACACCTAATACATGTCATTGTTAAACTCATTGTTCAACCATATGGAAGCTAGAACTTCTGCCACTATGTTAGGTAGTTAGCTATATACGCCACATGGCGCTGAACAAAAACATATTCTCTACAGGAACTACCTACACCAACCTACCTACATGCGTACCTAGGTAGAGATGCTTACCTAGGTTTAACCACCTACCTCGGAAAGTTTCTTACACCTAATACATGTCATCGTTAAACTCATTGTTCAACCATATGGAAGCTAGAACTTCTGCCACTATGTTAGGTAGTTAGCTATATACGCCACATGGCGCTGAACAAAAACATATTCTCTACAGGAACTACCTACACCAACCTACCTACATGCGTACCTAGGTAGAGATGCTTACCTAGGTTTAACCACCTACCTCGGAAAGTTTCTTACACCTAATACATGTCATCGTTAAACTCATTGTTCAACCATATGGAAGCTAGAACTTCTGCCACTATGTTAGGTAGTTAGCTATATACGCCACATGGCGCTGAACAAAAACATATTCTCTACAGGAACTACCTACACCAACCTACCTACATGCGTACCTAGGTAGAGATGCTTACCTAGGTTTAACCACCTACCTCGGAAAGTTTCTTACACCTAATACATGTCATCGTTAAACTCATTGTTCAACCATATGGAAGCTAGAACTTCTGCCACTATGTTAGGTAGTTAGCTATATACGCCACATGGCGCTGAACAAAAACATATTCTCTACAGGAACTACCTACACCAACCTACCTACATGCGTACCTAGGTAGAGATGCTTACCTAGGTTTAACCACCTACCTCGGAAAGTTTCTTACACCTAATACATGTCATCGTTAAACTCATTGTTCAACCATATGGAAGCTAGAACTTCTGCCACTATGTTAGGTAGTTAGCTATATACGCCACATGGCGCTGAACAAAAACATATTCTCTACAGGAACTACCTACACCAACCTACCTACATGCGTACCTAGGTAGAGATGCTTACCTAGGTTTAACCACCTACCTCGGAAAGTTTCTTACACCTAATACATGTCATCGTTAAACTCATTGTTCAACCATATGGAAGCTAGAACTTCTGCCACTATGTTAGGTAGTTAGCTATATACGCCACATGGCGCTGAACAAAAACATATTCTCTACAGGAACTACCTACACCAACCTACCTACATGCGTACCTAGGTAGAGATGCTTACCTAGGTTTAACCACCTACCTCGGAAAGTTTCTTACACCTAATACATGTCATCGTTAAACTCATTGTTCAACCATATGGAAGCTAGAACTTCTGCCACTATGTTAGGTAGTTAGCTATATACGCCACATGGCGCTGAACAAAAACATATTCTCTACAGGAACTACCTACACCAACCTACCTACATGCGTACCTAGGTAGAGATGCTTACCTAGGTTTAACCACCTACCTCGGAAAGTTTCTTACACCTAATACATGTCATCGTTAAACTCATTGTTCAACCATATGGAAGCTAGAACTTCTGCCACTATGTTAGGTAGTTAGCTATATACGCCACATGGCGCTGAACAAAAACATATTCTCTACAGGAACTACCTACACCAACCTACCTACATGCGTACCTAGGTAGAGATGCTTACCTAGGTTTAACCACCTACCTCGGAAAGTTTCTTACACCTAATACATGTCATTGTTAAACTCATTGTTCAACCATATGGAAGCTAGAACTTCTGCCACTATGTTAGGTAGGTAGGTAAGAAGCTACTTGGGGTAAGGATGCTTAAGTCGTACCCCGTCAACATCTTGTCTGATAGTTATAAATTGCACCATCTATTGTCGTCAATCTAAAATATTTAGTCGAGCGAGCAAACGTATACAAGTGGACGGCTGGCCGGCGTCGTGAAGCAAAAATAATTCAAAGTAAGTTTTTTACACAGTTGTCATTAAAATAATTGACTCATTTTTAAGCTTTTTATGGCAGGAATGAGATCCTTACCTTTTTTTTCTTTGTCAACGTCTATTTGTAATACTTATCTGGCAATCATTTACGAATACTCAAACGGTAGAACATTTTAGAATATGTCATTGGTTTTAGTTTTAAAGTTGGAAGACACCGCTGCTTTAAGTCGTACCTGTGCATTTAGCACAGTACTCGTACTGATACGATTTAAGTAATAAGAAAATTGTTTAATATTTTACTTAACCTTTATCAGGTAATATCTAAATATGGCGAAGTATATAAATTATAATACTTGGAAGCAGGAGGATATGGACACAGCTTTAGAGAACCATCAGAATGGAGAAATAGGATTTAATGAAGCTTGTAGAAGGTTTAATATACCGAAGCCTACACTGCGACGACATTAAAAATGTTTGAATAAAAGAACAAAAGTCGGAAGATCAGACATGGAAGATGTGGAGATGGAGATGATGAATTGATGAATTTAGAAAGTAGAATAAAGAATATATTTGTGATATCTAAGTTCATCTCAATAATTTTCTAAGCTTTGTTTTTTTTTACTATCCTATTTACTTTGAAATAAGGTTTGACCTTGTACTTAATAACAAAAAAATGTTTTAGGCTAATCTCAAACTGAATTCTTTGTAATTTTTCGTTGTTCATGTGATCTCTGGTTTTTAAGTACTTTTCTATATTGTTTATTACATATTTAATAATAATATATATATTTTCTAAGTACGACTTAGGCAGTAGGTGGTACGAATTAGGCGACTAGGCGCATTAGTCGTACCGAAGGTATATTTTGGAATAATGTTAAATTACCTATTTTAATAAAACATTTATAAGTTTCTATGATTGTTGATTGAAAGCCAACTAAATAAAGATTCAATTGATGCAGAAGATTTTGTTTTATTTCAATTGCACTGAATATTACAGCATTATTTCCTTAGGGGGTACGACTTAAGCAACCTTACTCTACTTAGGTAGGTCGTACTCTAACTAAACACTTTTGTAGGTACCGATTACGTATCTAACTACCTAATACAGCGATCCGTTTTCCTAGCCTGCTGCCATAGCTGATGGGCTAGATGACGCTTTACAAAAATATATTTTCTGCAGGACCTACCTAAACCTACCTACTACCTAAGAAGACACCTAATGTATGTAGAATGATCATATAACTGTAACCCTGTAACTTAACAATTAATTTTAATTGAAAACTTGTTTCACTTTCATAAAACAGAAAACCTAATATTAACCTATTCGAAACACTTTTCAATAAAAATATTTTCATAATCGCACGCTAGTTTTTTTTGTTCCCCTCCACGGGAAGGGCAGAAGGATAAAAAATGCTCTGACGCATACTTCGCGCGCGCGATCGGAGTTATGTGGGACTCGCTCCGAGTCTACCAGAACCTCTACCCACAAAAAAATCCCCTGTCGGCTCGTGCAATTTTTTGCCACTCAGCCTTCATCTGAGCGACGGCCAATTGGAGAAAGAGGCCGCGCTAGCTGGGCCCAGAAGGGGTCACCCGCTGGGATTTACATAGCACTGAAGGTGCTCAAAGCACTGAAGGTGAATACATAGCACTGAAGGTGCTCAAAATGAAAAGTAAATAACAAAAAATTGAAAAATAAAAATGAATTAATTCGGATTTACTTAAGAATTTGAATTTACGTTAGAATTAGAATTTGCGGCCAGAAGGGCTTCGAGATCGGCTCACAGTCTGGTGGAAGAGTACGCTTGCGCATTCCTAGGCCTAGCGACTTTGAACTTCAAATCTAAGACAGGAGTAGTATATGAGACTGAATCACGAACTAGAGGATTGGGATGGGTTTCGGAGCGTTTGAAGAACGCTTCAGAGAGTGTTTTGAGGTGTTGTTGTACTGTAGGCAGTTCAAGATCTCTGTGCAAGTCCGCGTTACGCACGTACTACGGTGCGTTTGTGGCCCTGCGGCAAAAGAGGTTTTGAACTACCTGCAGTTTGTGCAGGAGGGAGGGTTTGGCGTGGGCAAAGATTGGCGAGGCATATGTCATGACGGGTCTAACGCAGACCTTGTAAAGTGTACGTTTGTTTCTGAAAGACATTTTACTTTTTATACCTAACATGCTATTTAGGCGGCGTAGGTAGTGACGGGCGAGTTTCGAAACTCTTTCGACGTGTGGCTTGAAAGAAAGCGTCGGATCTAACGTGACGCCTAAATATTTAGTACTGCGCTTCCAAGGGATGGGAATGCCTAACATTCGAACGTGGGGATCGCCAGCGGGACGACGGCGTTTGTGGTCGAAGCGCATCGCAGAACTCTTTTCAGGTGAAAAGAGATCTTTTGCGCTATTTTTGAAACCATACACCAAGGGCGTTTACGGCCTTTTGGAGTGTGGTTACAAGGTGCGAAACTCTGTGGCCTTTGGTATAGAGTGCGGTGTCGTCGGTAAAGAGAGCGAGTTCGACGCCTTTCGGCGGGATGGGAATGTCGTTGGTGTACACGGTGTACAGCAGACGGGCGAGGACTGAGCCTTGAGGGACTCCAGCCTTTATGGGACGAGGCGCGGAAAGCGTGCCTTCATGTTTAAATCGAAACGTACGTCTTTGAGAAACGACGCTATTAACCTGACTAGGCGATCCGGTAAGCCTATCTTGTAGAGTTTATAAACGAGACCGCTGTGCCAGACTTTATCGAAAGCCTTGGCTACGTTAAAGAAAACCGCAACTGTTTTATAACAACGCGGATAGAAACCGTCAAGTATGTACTCGACGATTCGAGGGACTTGCTGAGGGCAGGAGTGCTTAGCGTGAAAGCCGAACTGATGGGGAATAATGAGAGGACCGCCATCCGTTGGAAACAGATGGTTCCGCATTCGAGAGAGTATGACTCTCTCGAGAAGTTTAGACATTGCCTTGAGGAGGCTGATGGGTCTGTGATTAGCCGGGACGTTCAGAGGTTTGCCCGGCTTGGGAATGCCTATGACTGTCGCTTCTTTCCAAGCTTTTGCAAAGTAGCTATGGTCGAAGCAGGCATTGAAAATGATAGCTAACAAGGTAAGCACCTGTTGAGGCAGGTGCTTAAGTGCGTGGTTGGAAATTCCATCTACACCCGGAGCCTTTTTGGACTTTTGATTTCTAATGAGAAGCAACATTTCGGCGGTGATGGGGAGAGAGTCTCTGCGAAGGACTTCGTCCTCCACCGCCTGGATGTGTGAGGGATCAGCAGGATGCGTGCTGGGCGAGCATTGTGCGGCAATGCTGTCAGCGAAGCATTCGGCTTTCTCTTCGACTTCGAAGGCAGTAGTGCCATCGGGACGAGTGAGAGGAGGAACGTGAGAGGCGGTGTCTACGCGTAAGGCTCGGGCCATTCTATAGTACGCTTGGTGGGACGGAGAGATATTCGCCATGAGATTATTCATCTGAGCGTCTCGGAGTTCTGCGAGGCAAGACCTAACTTTACGTTGTAGCTGATTCGCAGCTAATCTATAGGTGGGCGTGCGATATTTCTTGGGTCTCCGGAGAGCCACGTTCTTGGCTTTAATAAGATTGCTAACGGCTAAGGGAAGCGTGGGTTTGCCTTGCTAGGCAACCTTTTCCTTAACACTGATGGCTGAGTTGATAGCATCAGTGAGAGAATTGTCTAATGAATCTATTTTATCCGGACTATCTATTTGATCGGGCGAGATCGCGAGCGGAGAGTTCGGGGCCTCTAAGGCCGAAACTAACGTATTTTTAAAGCCTTTCCAATTGGTAAAGGTCTTAGGAGATGTGACGTTATCGTCAGGCGGTCCTAGCACGAGGGAGACGGGGCGGTAGTCAGAGCCTAGGTCATCGAGCGGTTCGATAGGCCTGAGGTCGAGGTTGATTCTCTTGACTATTGCAAAACCGAGGATATCAGGAGAGTGGTTCGGATTGTCGGGATAGTGAGTGGGAGTGATGGGAGAGATTACATCTAAGTCAAGTGAGTTTGTGATGTCGAGGAGAGCGATACCGCTGGTGTTGGTTGATAGGCACGTCCAGTCAGTATGTTTGGAGTTAAAGTCTTAACATAATGACTGAATGGCCGAGGGCGAGAATGGCCTCAAAGTCGCTGCGGATTGGTCTGGTGCCACTGGGTATGTAGATTGAAGCTATGATGATGGTCGGATGACCAGTCATAGCCAATCTACACACAGTGGCTTCCATGTTGAGGAGAGGAGGGGTAGGACAGCAACGGGATCCTCTTTTGTAATAAATAGGAGTGCCGCCGAAACCGTCGGAGTTGGGCCTGTCGTTACGAATAAATGTGTACTTGGGTATAGCGAATCCCCTGGAGCGGTTTGGAGTTAGCCACGTCTCTTGAAGAAGCAATAAGTCTGGCTCGTTGTTCTGAAGGAACAGTTTGAGCTCAGGAAGGTTAGTATTAAGGCTACGAACGTTAAAAGAAACTAGGGATAAGCCCTTGGGTTTGATACGACCGGACGCGGGATTTGCGGGTCTAGACATTATATTGCTTATTTACGAATTTAAACAAAAAATAAAATTTATAACGAAGCGGCTAACGCATATAAACGCTCTTGAGGAAAGCGGGCGGCTCGCAGTTTGCGTGCGAGTACGGAAATTTCCTTAATGTCGACGTTTTTAATGACGTAGAGCTGGCAGCGGTGGCACTGCCCAGGGTGGCCGCGAGGGTTGGGGCGCTCGACGGAGATATTCCAAAGTCCGCAGATTGTGCGAGCCTCTCTGAAGATCTCCCTCGAGTTGGGAGTGTTGGTGAGGATAACTAAAGCTAGTGGATAACGCCTACCGTGGTTAGAGTGCATCTTGTGCACTGCTTCAGCCGGTAAGCCCTGAGACTTAAGGTCCTCGAGAATGTCGTCATTACTGAGTTCAAACGGGACGCCCCGTTGTACTGCGCGGATCTTACGCTCCTCCGGGAGGGCGTAGCTGTGATACGCGATTTGTTTGATCGATAGAACAAGATCGATAGTAAAAGACCGGAAGTCGTCGATGGTCGCCACCTGAATTTTAATTGATTCGCCAGCGTTGGCGGCTTTTAAGTAATTAATTTTGTGCTCTTTGCACAAGTTAGAAACCGCGGTCCAGCGCGCTTTTTCACGGAGGAAGACGGGCGGAGGGAGCTGAGGCTTCAGTGGGACGGGAGCGCTGCGCGACGCTGGCTTCGAAGGGACCGACGGATACGCGGTCACTTCGAGTGACATTAACGGCGCGGGGGTGGGTGTTGAAGACACCGGGGTGGGCTCGGGTGTTGAAGACACCGCGGCTTTTTTCGAACGCTTCTTAGAGCGTTTGGCAACTAACTGGAACGCGGGCTCAGGAGAGCCGGTTGAGGTGGCGGCGACCTACGAAGCTTCGGACGCGGCGGAGTCTGAATCGCTCCCGGGAGCGGTACGCTTCCTACGAGATGAGCGTGAGGATGAGACCGTCCATATCGGATGGAACGGGAGACGCGGGAGAGCTATAGACCTGAGGGGTCTGGACGTTGGAGGCCTGAGGGGCTGGGGTTGGGGCCGGGGACGCGATTGGTGCCTGCAAGGTTTGCGTTAGGATGTCTTTCGGAATGGAGACGCCTGCCGCAGCAAGCGCCTGGGTGAACGCGTTCGCGAAGTTAACGCTTAGCGAATCCATCAGGGAGGGTTGGGACAATTATATGTATAAATAAGTATATCTAAAGATGCCTAGTTCCTAAAAACCTAGCGAACCCTAGCGGTTAACCTCCCTACCAGTGGTAGGGGGGCTGGGGAGAATAACTTAAAACTAACCGTAGTACGCCGAAGGCCGCTACCTAGAAACCTAAAAAAGGGTACGCAGGTAAAGAGCTGACTGCGTTAGGGTCAATCTTTACCGACAGAAAGGACAAATACACACGAAGACACAGATATGATAAAAATAAATATGAAAATAGGAGAAAAATAAATAAAATAGAGAAGAGAAATAAAATAAAAATAAAAGGACTGGTTCAGTACAAATTCGTTGTCACCGTTAAGTATCCTTTGTACTGAAACCAGACTACTTACGCTGGGCACAACACAGCACTCAGCACAAGCACAACACAACTTAGCACAGCACTTTGAAGACTAAGGGGCTTAGTCGCAAAGAAAAATCGCACTTCGATAGCACTCAGAGGGAGTAGAAAACCCTTGAAAACCGTAGCACGGAACCAACACGCTAAACTGTGACGTCAGTAGACTGAGCGCCACGGAATATCGGGAAGGGACCGATCAACGGAGAACGGGGTTTTGCACGTCCGTACCGGGCGGCAATCGGAGCGAGAATGCGATCGGAGCAAGAATGTGCGCACGCTAGTAAACAGAGGGCGTTGAAAAATCGAACCAAATTTCGTGACACACCGCTTCTCTTCACGGTGGTAAACTAGCTGAGTCACCCCTGTGAGCAACGGCGTTCACCACCGTGTAGCGCGGGGTCGCGCTGCGGGGCTACCGGCGCGAGCCAGCCACTCGCCAGGCTGAGTTACAGATCAGAGTTGCACGCGCGTATCGTCTTGGTTTGTAGGACGTCATCCAGGAAACCACGCCCACTTCTTTTTTGATCTAAACGTCGTAGTATGCGGGCACAGGAACAAAGTAGGGGGGCGCGGCGTCGCAGGTGATACTCACTGTATCGAGGCAGAGTCGGAGCCGTAGGGGAATCATGTAGCAGTCATTTTGTTTAGTAGGTGCCTACTAAGTAGTTTTAGCTTTGTCGATATTTATAGTTTCACGTCCGATTTCAATAGTTGTCCCAACGGTCGTTATTTTATGTAAGCGCGGTACAGCCGAAACCTGACAACCAGCCAGAGTCTTTGCCCGCTTGGCAGTAAGGTAGTAATTACTTTGTAGATTTACATGATTTCATATTTGTCTAGTGCATTAGCCATTTTGTAATTGGTTGGTTGAATAACCAAAATTAAAGTAGGTATGTTTTCGACGGCCTGTTACCAAAGGAGATCAAGTGATATGGAATCTTGAGGCCTACAATAGTTGTATAGGTAGGTAGATACATGCAGGTAATTGAATATTTTAAAGAGTCGCACATATTTTGTGCAAAATTGAATATTTTAAGCCCATCGCTGTTTGTTCTATGAGCCCTCGATCTAACGGGGTTCAGGCCGTTCTTTAGGGGTTGCAGTCTACGTTCGAACTACGCCCGACATTATTTGACCGAGCCCACGCCAACGACAGCGTCAACACCCGCGCCGCAGTCCCAATCAATCCCAGTCAGACGCACGACCCAATTTCAAACTGCAAGATTCTGCTGCAACGGCGCAATACACGGACGACACACTAGGATATTTAGTATAGCAGTAGTAGTAGAAAGATACCATCTTATTGTGACAGATTGCTTCACTTCGAAATACCTCCTCTGGAAATTCGTCGTAAGCAGCAGGATCTTCTCCATTTGCATAAGTTACTTCACGCTAAGATTGACTCAACTAACCTGCTCTCACACATCAACCTCAATATACTAGAGGTTTTTACTCTTCAAATCTACAAAAACAATACCTCATATGTCAACCCCGTTGTAAGAATGTGTAGGCTGTACAACGATCTAGTAACATCCTCTCCAGAGCTTGATGCATTTTGCGACAGTTACAGGTCGTTTAAGCGCCAGGTCAAACAAGTGCTCAACTGAGTATCCACCCTTCATTCGTTTAACTATTGCACGCAATTCACAATATATGATATATTTATAGTCCTGACATTGATATTATTTACATTGTAATCCAGTTAATTATACAAAATTTTGTAATGTTATCTAATGTTGCATTGTAATTCAACTTTAATTCTATGTTTAATGAAATCTGTTCCCACAATTTAATTCAACTTGATTTTGTTCTTAAATATGTAATTAGTAATGTAATATTATAATTTTATTTAATAAAATCTATTTTATAATTTAATCTAATAGAATTAAAATCATCTTTGTTTCAATTTTATTTTTGTGTCATTTTATTATGAAGCTTAGTTTTTGTTATGCTGAAATATTACAATTTTAATCTTTATTTTAATTTTATTCAGTAATATTGTAATTCCTATTTATCATTTAGCTTTATTTTATGTAAAGTTTACGCACAAGTCATAATTCTGTGCACACAATTGTTGGGTACCGATCTAGATTTTGATTGTTTAATATCCATATTAATACATATACTTATTTCTTTCTGATTGTTACCTGTCTGTGTGCCTGAATAATAATAAATAAATAAATAATAATTATGTCAGTTTTTTATTAACTGTGTAACAAAAGTAATTTCGTCTAATTATCACTTATACGCAGATGATCTGCAAATATACCAACATTTTTCAGTTCAAGATGCTAATTCTGCTGTAATTTCTATTAATGAAGATCTCTCACGCATCAGTGACTGGGCCAAATCTTTCGGTTTGCTTATCGCCATATTCGAAGTTGCCTTGATTTCTCGACATTGCCGTTAGTTTGCTTGATGGAATCCCAGTTGATTGGTCCGATAAAGCAAAGAATTTGGGAGTGATCATTGATTGTAACCTAAACTGGAATGACTATGTAAATGAAATTAGCCACAAAGTAAATTTCTCTTTTCACTCCATTAAAACCCTTAAAAATTTTTTGCCACTATCTACAAAAATATCTCTCGCTCAGACATTAATTCAACCAATTGATTATGCTGATTCCTGCTGTTCGGATGCCACCGAGGAACTTTTAAACAAACTAGAGCGCCTACAAAACTTATCCATTCGCTTCATTTTCGGACTGAGAAAGTATGATCCTGTTTGGCTATGTGAACTTAGCACCCGACTTTTGGAAAATGGCTCTCCTGATGGTTTTTTTGAAAGATATGGTTAGAAGTAGATAGTAGTGAAGTTATTTTCGTTTGTAGTAGAGCCAAAAAAAAATTAAGGAACAAAAAAAATTCAGCTATCGAAAACGAAAAAAACATTTTTTTTGTGTCATGCCAGAAAAGGTTCGTTTTGGATTGTACTGCAATGTTTTTGGTTTGTAGTAAAATAATATTCACAGAAAAATTTACTTTTCACTTGAAAATTTTCCAATACTAAATTTACCACAAAAGTTCGATTTCAAAGAAAATCTTGTCCGTGTCCTCTTTTCAATACTAACACTTAAACTTTATAATACATGTAACTAACAATAATAATATAGGAATTTTATATAAATGTATAATATATATTTATACCATATATAATCGATAAAATCAATTTACTAACAATAAGCATTTGTACCTTATATCACACTTATTATATTTATTTAGTGTCTCAATTATTGTACAATGCAACGGCTTGCGCGTCTTCGGCGTCAACGAAGAACAGCGTTGCAACTGGTTTAGTTGGAGCCTGACCTGAGTTGGCGCCCTTTGGGTCACGCAACACAAACAAAACGACCTCGTGTTTCTCGCTAGCTATCACTATATGTTTTGGTTCTAAGCTATTCTGTATGTTTCTATTATTTATTTTATAATTTTTTCGTTTTGTAATATTTTTGTTTTGTTTTGCTATTGTTTTGCCTAAATAAATTCTTTCTTTTCTTTTCTTACTTAAAAGAGGAATCAAACCCTTGTATATTGTGCTTGATAATTGGTAAAGAAAAAGACATTTGTTCTGTATAATTTCAAGAGCACATTGAACGTGCACAACCGCGTGCACATACAAAACAGCACGTAAATACGGAGAAGACATTCAGTTGATTGGATAAACTAGGTATAATGATAGGATTAACCTCTGCGCCACAGCCGCCGCGCGCGCTGTCGAGCGCTCGTCTTTCGGAAACAGGCAACTTGATCGCGACTAATGCCCGCACGTGACGTCCGGGGGCTGGATGCTTTCCGGAAAATTAGCTTTATGACTTGGATGAGTATTTTTAGAGGACATGGTCATCATTGATGGCCGTAAGATAACATGAAACAGGCCAATCTGCAGCGCGTTTATACGAAGGACTGGATTGTCCGCGATTCCAGCGAAGTATCACCCACTTAATTGTAATTTTTAGACTCACAAAATGGAATTTTGTACTAACAATATTGTACTTTTAGTGGCCTGTGTAGGTAAATGAAATGTAGTGTATATCTAGATTGGTAGGCACAAACTACAAACGACCAAACTAAAAAAATTACCGAAGGTACATCGTGGTAACTAAGATTTTTGTGATCTTGGTTTTGAATATGTATGTACCTACCTAAATGAAGTTATAATTAAATGCAGAGGGTCCTCGTATATTGTAAATCATTGTAAGTGTTTTAAATACTAAACCTATTGGCTCAGAGGTACATACCCGTTTGGCTCCAGCCTAGACGTACATGCATTTTGGAGACATGTGTAGTTTTTATTCCAAAAATATGAAGTATTTCCACAAGTATCTAAATAGCTTTCATTAAATAAAACACTTTTTACCGGATATTATCGCGTATATTTTAGTTAATTTTATAATTAAAATTATTTCGACGTTTCGGCATCTTTGCAGTTGCCGTGGTCACGATAGACTGATATATAGATATACTAGATATACTAGATAGACTAGATATACGCGATAATATCCGGTAAAAAGTGTTTTATTTAAAGTATGTATCGTGAAAATTTAAGAAAAGATTTAGCTTTCATTATCTGAAACGGGATCCCCTTCGACGAACAGCTATGTGCATGATTTACATAATAAACAATTTTTGGATAGTCAAACGTGCCAATCTCTAGTGGTTCTGATTGTTCTGCAATTTGAAAGCGCTTCACTCATCAAAACGTAGCGCGGGTGCGTCACGGATGTCAGCTGTCCAGCGAATGTGTAACGATGATGTTTCCTTTCGTGAATTCGATCGCGGTCTGCTTGAATCACGATCTATTTAATAATATAGTCTTTATCTAATCTGACAGGTATGGAAATTGACCGTAATGCCTCCGCGAGCACGCGTGCGCTCCGAACTAATGCGTGTAGTTGAGGTTTATTGCTGGTGGAATTTATTTTGCTGAGGCATCGTGTGGAGCGGTTACAGCCCATGTTATTGAAACATCAACCTAGTTGGGCTCCGGCTTTAAAGATGTGTTCCTGCCATGTTCTGGCAATTAAATTAAACAATCGGAAGCAATTGCAGCAAAAGCCTAAGGTCCGCAACGCAATATTAACCGCATTATTAATCAACTCGGCAACAGCCACACCACTAACGACGTGGTTTCAAAAAAATCTAATCCAATGAGGTGGAGAAGAAAATATGAATAATAGAATTTGACGGCCAAGTGGCGTAATGGGCAGTAACTCATAAGCCGGAGGTCCCAGGTTCGAGTCATGGTCGGGGAATCAATTTGTGTGTTGACACAGATGTTTATTCTCGAATAATTGTTGTTTTTATTTATATTTATTTACGACGGCCTGTTTGGAGGTAAGTGCCCTTGCCTTCCATGCCAGAGGTCCTGGGTTCGAATCCTGGTAGAGGCAGATATTTTATTATATTGGCTTTCTAGTCATGGATGTGAATGTATGTTTATTTAAGTTTATTTCTAATATTTATACATGAAAAAAAAATCTTTGTGTGCTTATATATATTTCTTAAGTTTATTTATCCGTTATCTAGTATCCATAACACAAGTTCTTAATGATACTTAATTTGGGCTAGATAATGTGGTGTGATTGTTAGAAATATTATTAAATATTATTATTATTAAAATATGTATATGTTTATTCTGGGTTCCGCCCAGTTCGTTGTATGGTCATCCACAACAGAAGCTCTGCTTACTTTGACAGTTGGTGTGTTTTCTGGGGATTTATTTATATTATATATGAAATGTACCCTTGAAATACAGTAAACAAACTTGGAATACAAATCTGAGGTTCGGACGACGAGCCGCCTCATGCTGCAGGCAGGCGCGCGCAGCTTCGGAAGTGCATTCTGACTTCAAATTCTAATTTAATTTATATATTTTTTTGTAAGTTTTGAAATCTCAGTACAACCAAGCCGTATTGAAATGTTTTCTTTTCTTGGAACATGTTTTAAGCCAATTGTTTGGGGCCAATTGTTTCCTTAAGATTTCAAAAGTTTAGTGGTAGACAAGTCATAAATATCTGTAGCGACAAAAGACAAATCCAACTGAAGACATTTGAATGTAACAGTGACTTTTCTCAATAAAATGTCATGACGAAAGAAGCTACCTATGAGACGTCCGCAGCGAGCCGACGCCGCTTCACGCAGCAATTGACCCTAGCGGCTGACAAGGCCACTTCCTGCTGCGTCAGTATTTTTAGTCGCTCGTACTTGAGATGATGGGACGCGTCATAATCTGCTCGACGAATATTTTTTCCAAACTGAATGTTGCGATGCGATGGTTGAGGCCCGAATTCTTGATCGTCGTAAAATCTTTTTACATTTAGAACAGTCTCAAACAGACAACTGGTGCAGTACACA
This sequence comes from Marasmarcha lunaedactyla, assembly GCA_923062675.1. Lineage (NCBI taxonomy): Eukaryota > Metazoa > Arthropoda > Insecta > Lepidoptera > Pterophoridae > Marasmarcha > Marasmarcha lunaedactyla. The sequence continues at coordinate 21,292,838 of OV281360.1, read as the reverse complement.
TATTTAGAACTTTCAATGGATATACTAAATAAGTACAACATCTAAAAATATACCCTATGTATGTATCCATATTGTACAATATACCCTATGTATGTATCCATATTGTACAATATACCCTATGTATGTATCCATATTGTACAATATACCCTATGTATGTATCCATATTGTACAATATACCCTATGTATGTATCCATATTGTACAATATACCCTATGTATGTATCCATATTGTACAATATACCCTATGTATGTATCCATATTGTACAATATACCCTATGTATGTATCCATATTGTACAATATACCCTATGTATGTATCCATATTGTACAACCGTATTCAATAGGGAAACGTTCAGGGAATGAGGTGAATTCTCACAGAACTGAATTAATAAAAACCACTTTATTTTGCAACTTGATGTTTTGCTTGGTTACTCCCGTGCAGTCCCGCAAGCCCTCCCGCGTCCCGGGATAAAAGAAAATTTTCTGTAAATGGTTTATCGATTTCAACAAAAGAAACATATAAGCAGATAAAAGTTTTCTGTACAGGATAGATGTTTCGAAAATACATAGAATAATGAAAAAATAAAATAAAATAAGACTATGTTTTTGTTGGTAGTCATTTGTATGATATACAATCAGTGATAACGCCGGTAGAAACGTGTGTCCTACTACGTGGGTCTATGTGAATAATTTGTTCTTTATGATTTTATCATTTGCTTTTGCTCAACCGAATTCAAGCAGTTTCTTATAGCACACTGCAACAAACAATACTTGTTAGTACTTGTACGGGCCCTCGTTGCTCCGTATGATGCTGATGTCTTGATAAATAATAAAACTTTATACTTGCTAAATTATCTTGATAGGTAGTTACAAAGTGTGCACACGTAGCTAGTTATTCGTAAAAGTGAAAAATTATAAAGTTATGCGTCTATTTAAATGTTAGTTACTGCTGATCTGAACGTTTCCGCGTTTCGCTATACAATGCAAAGTATGTACTTTGCACAGTACTTATCAGGAATTGTGAGTTGTTTGGTCTGGGCTCACACTTCGTCTTGAATTAGCGTTAAGTAAGTGAGTGACTGTGGGGAGCCTCTTGTGTGATGTGCGGTTCGCAGAAATAATGAAATGGGTGTCTGATGATGCACGCCACTCAACAAGATATTTTCAGTTACTAAAGTCATGCAGAGCAAAGAGTTAAGGAATTTTTGCAAGTATTAGGTACGTCGTATCTTTAAATAACAAACGTACTGTGTAATGGAATGGACCCTTTGTTTGTTTGGAATGAGGCATCCAATAGAAATAGTTCTTCAAGAACGTCATTGTTTTGTTTGCCGATACAAATCTACATTATTATATTTTTTTCTCTAACTCAGTTTACATCTACCAAACCTAACTAGCTACCTGCGAGCTCCAACGCGTCTCGTAACAAGCGCACAATGCGCCGGCGCGAGGCGTGTAGCGTACAATGTGATTCAGTGCTATTGTTATGGGAGAAAAATTAGTTTCCCATCCCAGCCGCGGCCTCGATCCGATTGATTCTCCACGCCGATCTCTGCTCAATAGGAAACATCCGGAAATCAAAAACATTGTGAATTCAGTATCACATCCGGAGTTCCGCGAAATGGATTCGCGAAGCTACACTACTGTTGGCGGCGACCGGCCAGACTAACAGTTGCAGTCCGTTCTCTTGTGAGTGAGGGCTGGGGCCCCGTAATTAGTACATTGTTATTTGTTGTGGATACATTGGGGTTTTAAGGAAATATGTAGTAACGTTCAACTATCATCCAACGATCTGTTGATAAACACGAAGTGATTGCATCGGGGGAAGGCGAGCGGCTGTGGAGATTTATTCACTGTCAAGAGTTAATGCGTCGTGTCGGCGGGCGGAGCGCCGCGCGCAGTGACCGTCGCCGCGCGCCGCCGAGCGCACGTCCATGCCACGGGACCCTCAAGCCCCCAGCGGGCCTCAGAGTGAGTGCGAGCCTTCCAACGATATCAACGCGAGCGCGAAGCCCGGTCTTTGCTGCGTGGACGCCGATTGCCCCACGGCCGCCATGCCGCGCTTGCTGCGGCCACGCTGGTGGCGCCGTGCGCGCTGCCCGCCGCCGACCGACGACGCCGAGTGCCCGCCATCCGCGCACCAGCTCGAGTATGTGTTGGCGGGCTCATCACCACCTGCCGAGAGTGCACCCAACATGTACGACAGCTTTGAGGAGCCACCGCCTGAACTTGCCGCGCACCTCGCCGCCGACGCGCTGCGCCAGTCCGCCGCAGAGCAGATGCGCGCCGCTGCGGGTCGCCTGCGTCTGCTAGATGACTTAGAGGCGGGGGCACTGCCACCCAACGATCTGTCCCCCACCGAGCGCGATGTGTGCCTTTGGTGGAGCGCCTTCCTCGGCCGCGACGATGCTGTCCGTGCGCTGCTGACTGCCGGCGCGCGCCCCACGCATCATGACGCGCTAGGGCTCACGGCGCTACATGCGGCGTGCTTTGCTGATGCCGTGCCATGTGCTGAATTGCTGCTGGCTGCGGGCGCTGCGCCGGACTACGCGCCGCGTGGCTGGGCACCGCTACACTGCGCGGCAGCGGGTGGCGCGGCCGCTACGGCTCAACTATTGCTAGATCGTGGTGCGAACGTGGCGGCGGAAGGGCTGCTGCAATGTGCGGTCCGGGCGGACGCACCGAATATGGTGCGGTTGCTGCTAGCCGCGGGCGCCGCAGTGAATGCGGGCGAGGCAGGCGGCGCAGCGGCGCTGCATGTGGCGGCGGAGCTGGGTGCTGCACGGTGTGCGCGTGAGTTGCTGTCGGCACCGGGTGTGGTGGTTGACGCGCGTGCACGTGCTGGCGACCGTGAGGCTACGCCGCTGCACCTGGCGGCGGACGGTGGCTGCGCGGAACTGGTGGCACTGCTGCTGGCCGCCGGCGCGGACGCCACGCTTCGCAATCATCGTGGTTTCACGGCACTGCATGCGGCGGCGCGCGCGGCTTCGTTGGAGAGCGTTGAGTCGCTGCTGCGCGCTGGCCGCGCTGACCCTAACGCGCTCGATTTCGACCTGCGCACGCCACTGCACTGCGCCGTGGGCAAAGCGGACGCGGCATGTGACGTTATCGAGACGCTGGTGGCGTGGGGCGCGGACGTTAACCGCCAGGACGAGTACGGTTTCACGCCGTTGCACCTGGCGGCGCTGGACGGGCTGTCAGCGTGCGTGGAGACGCTGCTGCATCACGGCGCCGACGTCACCACACGCAGCAAGAAGGGTAACTCGGCGCTGAATGTCATCGCGCGCAAGACGCCGGCGTCACTCGCTATGATCACACGCAAGCTGGACGCGGCGGTGTCACTGCACCACTCGCACTCCACCAACCGCGAGGTCGAGCTGGAGCTGGATTTCCGCAGCATCTTGCAGCACTGTTACCCGCGAGAGATCTCCTACCTCAACACCTTCGTGGACGAAGGGCAGAAGGAGGTGCTTCTGCACCCACTGTGCTCCGCCTTCCTCTACATCAAATGGGAGAAGATCCGCAAGTACTACGTGGCACGCCTGTTCCTCAGCTTCATCTTCGTGCTGTGCCTCACGCTGTACGTGCTGACGGCGCTAGCGCACAACTGCTACAATGGCAGCAAGGACATGGAAGAAACCATCCAGGAGCAGGAGCTGTGTCAGAAGCAGTCCATCCTTGGAGACCTGCTGAGAAAAAACCCCTTTGTCATCGAGATGCAGTGGTGGGTGCTCGCCGGAATCACAATATTCGAGATATTTCGGAAGGTGTACGGCATCGCGGGCTACTCCACGGTGAAGCAGTACCTCATGCAGTCGGAGAACATCATCGAGTGGTTCGTGATCGTTAGTGTGTTCCTCATCTCCTACATTTACACCAACATTACGTACACGTGGCAGAACCACGTGGGTGCGTTCGCCGTGCTGGCGGGCTGGACCAACCTTATGATGATGATCGGCCAGCTACCCGTGTTTGGCACCTACGTCGCCATGTACCAGAAAGTGCAGAAGGAGTTCGCCAAGCTGCTCATGGCCTACTCCTGCATCCTCATTGGATTCACTATCAGTTTCTGCGTTATATTTCCCGATTCGTCATCCTTTGCTAATCCGTTCATGGGCTTTATAACTGTGCTGACAATGATGATTGGAGAGCTCAATTTGGATTTATTGCTTAACGAGCCCGACGGAAACGACCCGCCCGTCTTACTGGAGTTTTCTGCTCAGATCACGTACGTGTTGTTTCTGATGTTTGTCACCGTAGTTCTCATGAACCTGCTCGTCGGTATCGCCGTGCACGACATTCAAGGATTAAGAAAAACGGCGGGACTTTCTAAACTCGTACGGCAAACAAAACTGATTTCTTACATGGAGCTGGCGCTTTTCAACGGGTATCTGCCTAAGTGCCTCTTAAAGATCCTTCATTCGTCGGCGTTGGTGTCGCCGCAGGCGTACCGGGTGGTGCTGAGTGTGAAGCCGCTGAACCCAAGCGAGAAGCGGCTGCCGCGGGACATAATGATGGCGGCTTACGATATCGCGAAGATGCGGAAACAATACGGACACACTATCTCGTCGAGTGGCTCTACAGGGGGAGCGTATTCATGCTTCAAGAAGTACGAGAACAACAACGAGTGCGGGTACCGGGAGTTCGGGTACGGCGGCGGCGGGCGGGACCCGGTGCTGGCGGCCCTGGCGGCGCGTCTAGACGAGGCCGCGGACGGCGTGCGCGCGCTGAACAACGATATGCGCGAGCTGCGCAAATTGCTGCAAGCTCAGCAGCTCGTCCTACAGCGCGCGCTGAACGGCGCCGCGTCGCCGCAGCCTGCAGCGCTCGACGCCACCTCGCCACCGCCCGCACCGCACGACGCCGCTGTCACCTAATCGTCGGCACTCCGTGTCAATGCCATGAGAAGTATTCTAGCGCCGCGCGTTGTGCGCTCCGCGCTCCGGACTTAACTCCCAGACGTGATATTTTTTATATTTAGCTGTATATTGTTTAGGTAGGTAGATAGTAAGTTGCGCAGGACGTACCTAACACTGTGATCGTAGATTTTCTCGTGTTTTATGTGATATTTTTAAGATCATCAAATGATTCGTATAATAAACCATTTTTACATTCCGATGCTTAGTATTGTTTTATTGGCGGTGCAGTATGGATTGGTTCACCAAAGTTTTAGTGGTGGAATGTTCCACTGGCGAGCAATGAGTGCCGGGCCAACTTCGCTGAACAATTACCTCCGTGCAGTAATGCGGTGACGTCACGGGCTACGAGGCGCATTCATCTGGTTTTGCGAGCAACTCTCGACTGTCTCAGAAGGTCAATGTAAATAGGTCAGTATCATCAGTATCAGGAACTCATAGAACTAGATTCGTCTCATCTCATATTAAACCTTAACGTACTGACACTTTGCTAGGGCAATCGTCTCTAACAATATACTTAATAGTTTTATTGTATTTAGATGATAGGAACTGATATTGTAATACTTTAAGTTGTAATATTGTGGTAAGAAATATATTTTTTATTAATTTTAATAAATCCGAACTTTCCGACCATAAAGCGTGAATAAAAGCTGTAGTTTTTTTATATTTTATATTGTTGTAAATATTATTTTTATTATGTATCGGAATATTTTTTTCTTTTAATTCAATTCATTTAAAAGTGGGCTATGAAAAGTCAAATACTAATGTTAACTAAAAACATTATAGCATGTTATCATAACCCTTTTCATTTACCTACCTGCTGTAACAACAGAAGTAAGCTGTGCTGTGCACGGTCTGGCATTCGTTGTCTTTTTGAATAAACTTGATTTCTTTTATTCAAATATATTGCACTTGCTCGTTGAGCTACTGGTACAACGCGGAAACATTTGCCTGTTCGTTTATATCAGTAGATAAATTGTTAAACTGCAAAACTAATTTTTGAAAGTCTACCGAGGCCCTCAGTCATTCTTGTGGGGGCCTGCATACTAAACTATTTGAACTTTGAACTATTTTCCTATGGTACAAAAGTAAATATAGATAAATGGTTGATTGTAGCTTCAAACACACACACGCACACACATTACAACAACTGGAAACATTTGAAAGTACGTGTATTTGTGGTGTCGCCGAGCAGAGAGCCCGCAGCTCAGCGTCGCCATCGCAGGCAGCAAGGCGCTGGTGTCAGGTCACACAGCCGCGAGGAAGCGCAGACACGGAGAGACATTGAAAACAAAATATATATATTTATTTATTTTATTTATTTATTTAGGTAACACACAGTCATTATCAAACATATTTACAGATAGTGAACACAATTAGACCTAAGGTACCATTGTATAAAAAATATATATATATATATTGAAAGGATATTAGCACGCGCAAGTGAGAACATATGTGAAATGCAAACAATAAAACTATTACAAGTAAATGACTTGTTGTCGATACATGTTAGACTGACAAGTAGAATAGGAACAAAAATAAATTATTATACAGTTAATTTGTTTCAAGCAAACATAAACTTTTTTAATTTGATTTTAAATTTATTTAAATCACGTGAGAAATATCCACTGCGTTATGGGAATTACAATAGGAACGAGAACGTCTGAAGAAGGTATTTCTCGCATAGTTAGTATGGTAAGGTAAAATATAAAAGGTATCCTTTGTCGAGAAGAAGGTCGAGGAATTATAAAATTAACTTGACTGAGTAGGTGAGAATTAACTATTAATGTAGTTGTGTAATATGCATTGATTGCATGGGTGATTATTTTGATTAATAGAAATAAAAAATATATAAAAAAATTACGCTTCATTTATTTCGTGAAAAACGGCAATTTCATAGGTAAAGACCTAATAATTTACTTGGTGTAAAGGGTAACTAATTATAATGAACACGAATGTTAACGTATTTAATTTGATAAGGATTGATATCGTATCCGTCTAAATAGCTTTCCAATTACCACACTATGGTGAATCAATTTTACAAACATTAAAATGGGTGTGTTAAGACATGATAAGACCAGTTAGACATACGCCATGCCATCGCGGAGTTTTCTGTAGACCTATGAAAGAGGAATATTTCCACCAACCTGGTTTTGTTACGGCAGACAGCGTTTTGTCGAAAGCACCCAGTCGGATTAAAATTTTTCGAAGGGTTCAACTAATAGTATTTTATATATAGCCAATTCAAACAAAACGTTACCTGTCCATCCATCGGTGGAACGCGGTCAGACAAACAGACAGACGCGGCCGGGGGAGTTCGCTTTATGTATTATTGTACAAGTCTGGGACTTGGCCAAATATCGAGCTTGGATTTTGAAACAGTTTATTATTAGTTAATATGAATCGTAAGACGAACATCGCTTCTTTGTCGTCCAAAAGTACGAATTTTTTACAGTGGACTAGTAGATGAAGCTCAGGTGACGTTTCGTCGTTTGCAGTAAAGGGCCTCTCCATCGGCCGGGATATGCCAACTTGCTCCACGACTTACCCAGTAATTATCTTATCGCTTCATGAGTTTATTCTGTAAACTCGACAATTTTCAAATGGTGCACTCGCTTTAAGTGGACCGAAGAATAGAAGAAACTCATTATACTTGGCTAATGTCGTCAGTGGCTGTTTATGAATTTCCTTTGACTCAGCAATAATTTGAATCTCAATTTTCTTCAAGCGTGGTTTTACATTTCGTCCTTTGTCTGGCACAACTTTGAACGAGATAATAATATGAAGTGAGTGTAGCTATATTTGAAAGGATACTTTAAAAAAATTATTAACATTTTTATGTAGTTTTGTGTGGAGTCCTTCGCAATGTAATTTTATAAAATTCAACTATTTCTCGTATATTTAAGATAATACACAACTAAGGATAAGTACTTCACTTCAGTGAAATTATAACACTCGTAATACAGAATAATTAATGAATGCTGTGATGCCTAATCTGACATACGCATCGGGAATTATACTTCAGTTTAAATATGTTATTGGTGTGCTTTTTTTGTAATAAATTAACAAATAATACGTGGGTTAATAAATACAATGAGTATATTAAACACGTTTATTAAACCTTCACAAAAACCAGCAACAGATAGTAAATACAACGGAACAGACTCAGCTAACATCCGCGTGCGTCGGCGCTACCGCTGTCACTCTACGGCGGTGGCTGACTTACTTGCCACCGTACCCACCGGGTACTCATACATACATTCTAAACTAACAGTCCAAACTAACACAAAAACACTTCCATTTCTTTAGTTTAGTTGTTTGTTTGGAAAACTTTCCATTGTTCAGTGCTTAGTTATGTATTTTACAAAAGGGACGAATTTTTCCTGTTTTTTTTTATTACAATTTTACTATATTATCTTAAAACGTATATATTGCCTATAAAAAATTATACGAAAACTTGGCACATTCAAAACTTAAACCTACAATTTATTTTTATTTATTTGGAAAACATACGGTGTAAATATATCTATGTCGCAGGCGATCTGTTCAGTTTACCGGCCAGTCGTGACGTAGAATAGTTACAAAGCAAGGAATATGCGATTTGTTTCTTTGTGCCTAAACCGAGTAAATTAATATAAGAAATATTATTACTTATTAATTTGATAGCTGTTATTTAATTCTCAGTATGGTCGCAATGATACATCCTCTCTGTTCAGATCTATATAAAGTAGAAGGTGTGCGGGTGCAGCTCCAACTGCGCCATCTTGTTGAGGATGCGCGTGAGCTGGCGGCGGCGGGCGGCACGAGGCGGCGCGGGCGACGCGCGCAGCTCGCGCACGCCCCACAGCCGGTCCGCGATGTGCCGTGGCAGCTGCGGGGAGCAGCCACTTGAGAACATATCCACAGCAGTACAAGAGTATACAAGTGTAGTAGCGCTGCCGGCACGAGTGTTGCAGCTTGTGGTTCTATGTGTTTAAAGTAGACGGGTTTCGGATTCGCGGATTGTCCACGATTGAGCGGGTGGATTTGGCCTTTAAGAAAGTGCCCGATTGGGGCGAGTCCAACTTACTCAAATTTAACCCGTCAAAAACACAGGCGTGTTTATTCTCCGCGAAAAAGAGCAGTTTCGACCTAACGCCCCCTACCCAAAATGTTTCTGAACCCTTAACCAACCACTTAGGGCGTCTGGGCATAACTGTATCGTCCCAACTAAGCTTCGGGCAACAAATTGTGTCCATGGCTCAAACTGCTTCAAACAAGTTGGGAATCATCTCAAAGGTCCGACGGTACTTCAGCCTTGAACAGCTACTTTATTTGTACACAGCTCAAGTACGATCTTGTATGGAGTACTGTAGCCACCTTTAGGATGGTTCTGCAAAGTACCAACTAGAAGCGATGGACGCAGTTGACCGAAGAGCCCGAAAAATTATTAAGAACTTTGACCTCACCACCAAAAAACTCAAAGCCTCGACCATCGTCGGAAAGTTGCCAGTTTAGCAGTCTTCTGCAGATTACATTTTGGAGAGTGCGCAAATGCTCTTTTTGATCAGGTTGAACCCACACCCTTCTTGCATCGGACTACTAGACGCAGACAGGCCTTTCATCCTTTCATGGTAGATATCCCAAGAAGTCGAACCAAACGCTTCGATAGTTCCTTTTTGGTGCGGGTCGCCAAGGTGTGGAATGAATTGTCTGCGTCTGTTTTTCCAGAAAACTATAGTCCTAGTTATTTCAAGCGTCGAGTGAATATGTATCTCGTGGGTAGACGTGTAACACCTTCGTCTTCATCGTCACTTTCCATCAGGTGAGATAGAAGACCAACGTCTAATCCTTTTTCAATAAAAAAAAATTCAACAAGCGCAAACATGCTCGCACCAACCAGACTAATTCTGAGATATACTAGTGAAGTAACTCTCACTGAGTAATTTTATTAGATGTTGTGGAAGATAAAATCATAATTTGGACTTTAACTATTATTTAGTTGGATTGGAACCAGCTGGAACGCGTCGCGTGTTCACGATGTTGGTCAGGTGCATACTGACGCTGCTGCTACCATATGTGAACTGGACTCACCACGAACAGAGGGCTGCGCAGGATGGGCGTCCACAGCGGCAGCAGCTCGCTGAGCACGGTGGAGTGCACCGACAGCAGACACTCCAGCAGGCTCAGGAAGTGCAGGTTCACCGTCTCTGCCAGCTGCGAATTTAATAAAAATATGAGTTCAGGCTGACAGCGAGCAACGGAGAGAGCTATGTTTGGATTTTCACTGAAAGACCGTATCGTAAATGAGAAAACCCTTAAGCCCATTAATGTCACCGAAGTAGTGTGAAAGCTCGTGGAAGTGAAGCGGCAGTGGCAGGGTGCAACGTGCGAAGTACAGATGGTGATTGTTGATGCAGTGGTTTTCGAGTGGCGACCACGACCCGGAAGACGCAGTGTGGGCCCAAGCTTATCAAAGCAGCTGGAAAACAATGCTACAGGCTGCGACAGATCGAGTGATTGGAGATCCTTGCGCGAAACCCTTGGTCTGCAGTGTAAAACACACTAACTACGAAAATAGATGAAAAGTAAAAATTTATTGATAAAGTTCAGTTACAAATAAAAAATGTTTTATTAATAATGTTAAAAATATTATTAAAAACATATATTTCATTATTACATACGAGTATATAACAGCTAAAAAAGGCCATTCTCAATATTTCAATTTTGTAATCAAGTGCTATAGAGTGAATCTATGACCTTGATGCAATGTTATGGTTAGACCCACATTGAAAACCCTGCGAAGCAGCTTATTAGCCGTAGTCGAAGTCTACCGTGTAATAAGAACTTCTCTCGCCAGGAAACGAGATCACGTGATTAATAAAATAACTATTCACTCCACGGCCGGGGACAGAAGTAGCAGATGATGACGTTGCGCTGTCTTGTTGGACTCTAAGCGTATATGTCACAGCAATTAAGAGGTTTCCATCCTGTGAATTTCCCACGCAAATGCTGAACTACGCACTCTCCTGCAGTAAATAAAAAAAGATCATTCGTATTTAATATACATATTAGAACCATAAAATTTCACCTCCATTTCTAACTACAAGTTATGAAGAGAGATGCTGTGAACACAGTACTGACCACTTTGGACTGCACCGTGACCTGGAGGATGCTGGGCACCAGCTTGCACCAGAAGTCCAGCAGCACGCAGATGGTGGTGTTGTGCGGCTCGCTGCTCGGCGGACTGTCGTTCGCCACCTATTGTTTATTTATGTTTTTAATTGGACTGGAATGTTGTTAGTACAAATATTGTATCCCTCCCTTCTCCACGTACATACCGCAAGTACTCAATATACACAGAATTGTTTTAAAGCCAGATCATGCGGTTCAGAGGACGGAGCAAATCGGGTTATGAATAACTTCGATACCTTCTGCACCAGTACCGCGACTGTCAGAGTGGTTTTTACTTGGGAATTATTTTATCTCAAAAAGATACCAATAAAGTATAAATAATTATGTCATAAACATCTCCAACATTAGATCTACTATTAATGAAACCTGGACACTGCGATGCCTTAGTTGGATGCAGCGCGATTATTCGCGTTAGCTCGTGAACGGGTGCTGTTTGAGGGTGTTCGTTGTTTGGATACTTGGGGGGAGGAAGACTTGCCGAGCTAACAGATGCAGATAACAATAATTTTGTATAGACATAAAGAGACTTTGAAAATTTATTTTGAAAAAAAAAATACCCGTAAAGTTGCCAGTCATGCATTATTTGATGTCAGTAAGAACAAGTAATTGTCAATGTTGAGAAATAAATATTTGAATTTGAATTATTATGAATTTAGGACTTTTGTGTGTTGGTCTATTTAAACTTTGCATAATTTTATTTGTCTTAGTAAAGGTTCTATAAAAGTTAAATGAGTCTAATAACTCACAGTTTATTGTGATATTCAAGTTCATGATCTCACATAACCTATAAAACAGATAATAAATATGAACGGACCTCTTCTAAGTACAGCGTCCACAGCTGGCACAGGATGAAGGCATGCAGCAGCGCGTTCATCCGCTGCGGAGTCGCCTTGGTCTGCTCCACGTACGACGACATGATGGTCTGTGAGCAATCAGTATGGTTTGTACAAGGAGTGCTAAATATGACAACCCTTTTTCTGCCTTATGGTGAATACGATAATCTTTTAGCCTGACACGATCGATGAGAAACATTGTGTGAATAAAGTAGAAATGCATTTTCACGGCAATATTTTATAATTTAACATAAATACCTACAGCTGTCTCGAATCCTGCCGTCTGCAAGTTCTGTATGACACCACGTGACGAAGTTTGTGGACGTGACTCTTGTGGCTTCGTTGTATAATATTTTAATGAGAAAGTTTATGATCCAGATCGTTATTCCAAAGTTGTCCTTAAAGAGCTGACGCAATGGTACGTGACGATAATTTAGATATTGTTGTATTATTTGTTTATTTATTTCATCAAAAAAGAAAAAAAAGTAAGCATATATTTATTTATTACATACTTTTAAAAATATTTATTTATTATAGTTGATATAGATATAAGAGGAACAATTTCTAAGAACATAGATATAGTGGATTATCCAATAACAGGTAAACACAACAATTACAAATTTTAAACTCACAACAAGATTTATATAGTTCTAAACTAAAATCAAAACATGATGCAAAAAAAAAATGTTTTTTTTTAGTAACAATACTAAGTTATGACAAATTTAGAGCAAGTTAAAGCACATAACATAGTTTTACATTACTTAAATAGGTAAATTACATAAAATAGATATTCAAAATAAGAGCAAATTAAATCTAACAAGTTTTTTATGTGTGAAGCTAGATTATTATCTATTATATTCTATTATTATCTATTATATCATATATATATATATATATATATTATATATATATATATTACATATCTATTATTATTTTATATATATATATACATATATTTTTTACTCTCTTCTAGCTTCACACATAAAAAACTTGTTAGATTTAATTTGATCTTATTTTGAATATCTATTTTATGTAATTTACCTATTTAATTAATGTAAAACTATGTTATGTGCTTTAACTTGCTCTAAAATCAATTCAGAGTCATGGTTTTAATTTACCTAGTTCAGTGATAATATAAATGAGATTTAAAAGAATTAACAGAGGTGCAATGAAAAATGTCAACTTTGTTTACTTTACAAAGTTCGTTGTAGTATGTTATGTATTATGTTCGCCTCAATTCGTTTTGCAAAATTGGACATTAAACAGTTTATAGTTGCATAAACGAATTAATATAAATAAACGCTTCAATTAACCATCCGTTCAGGATTTTATAAAGAAAAATTTGATCTGACACCCATCGGCGATCAGAGAGAGAAACCATTTTGAAATATTTTAATCGGTCGTTATAGCAGAATAAAGTTTTTAACTTATTGTTATGGGTTGTCAAGAAAAACAAGAATCGCTTTTGGATTCGCTCTATTTTTTCAACATTACATTGGTATTGGGGATTCCAAATAACAGAGCAGTATTCCAATATAGACCTAACAATAGCGGAATACAGAACTTTAAAAGTAACAGTAAGTTTCATGGGTTTACAGCTACGCCATAAGAATCCAAGCAGTTTGTAGGATTTAGCAGTTATAAATTAATGTGCATATTAAAAGACAATTTTTTTATCCAAAATCACTCCCAAGTCCTTAATCTGGTCAACTTCTTCCAGTCTCGAATCTAGTAAGCTGTAAGATGTTTGCAGAGGTAAAATTTTTCTTGGAAATTTTATATGCTTGCATTTATTAGTGTTAAGTGGAATTTTATTCACTATTTTCCAGTTTAGTATGCTATCTAAATCACTATGTGGAGTCAGTTGGTGAGTTAATTGTTCTATACATTTTAAGATCATGTGCAAATAGTGAAAATTTAGAATGTTTTATAGCGTCTATCATTAATAAACACTAAGAATAATATTGGTCCTAAATGGGAACCTGATGGGGTACCCCTGATGCAATAGAAATGCATGAAGATTCGAATCCACACGTTATTACTTTCTGCGTTCTGTTCTGCAAATATGAGGCAAACCATTGCAGCATTTCACTATCAACACCAAACCTTTTCAGTTTGCTAATTAGTAAGTCATGCGGTAGTCAAGTATCGAAAGCTTTCCTTATATCCAGCATCAGCATTATGTACATTATATACAGCATCTATTTGAGTGTTTCTATCTGTACCATATGCTAAACCCGCAACGTATGACGCCAGATTAGAAGAAGTTGACATTTTATTACGAAAACCATGTTGCTGCTTTATGAGCATCGGTTTAATATGGTAAGAAAAACACTGACAAATTAAAGTTTCAAATATTTTTGCAAATATCGATAGTAGTGAAATAGGCCTATAATTTTGTATATCTTTTTTATCACCGCTTTTGGGAACTGGTACTATATTAGCACATTTCCACTGAGAAGGAAAGATGCCTTGTAACAGAGATTTATAATATAAAATGTGTAAAGGAGTTGCAAAGTTTTCGAACAACTTGTTACAAAGGTGGCTGGAATTTGATCTGGACCTTTGGATTAATCTATTTTTTCCAAAGCCCTTTCTATTAGCTAGAGTAATGGAGCTTAGTAGGTTATTGCAGTCAGGTATTGACTCGAAGGAATATTTGGGTGGATCGGTAACTTCAGTATATTCTCTGTATAGCGAGGAAAAGTAGCTACTGAATGCTTTACATATGGAGGTTAAGGTTGCATTTTGGTTGAACATCTGGTTTGGAATTGAGCTTTTTTGAGAACGTTTCGATTTTATATAAGACCAAAAGGGTTTCATGAAATTAGTAGATACTGTTGACTCTATGCTTTCAATATATTTAATATAGCATTCTTTGATAAGCGAATGGCATGTAGATCTGACTGACCTAAATTCTAATTTCTCCAAAGAATTCCTGTACTACTTAAACTTTCGCCTACAACGATCTTTTCTTTTGATAAGTTTAATTAATTCTGCACTAAACCAACTGGGGTAAATATTAGATCGATTCTTTGACATTGGGACATGTTAAGAAATAACTTTATTCAAAATATCATAAAAAATTTCGGTCATCGTGTCAATTGAGTCATCATATTTTCAAATGTTATTCCAATCTTGTTCAGCTACTTCCTTGTTTATAATGGAAGAGTCGGCCGCGAAACAATTTCGCTTAGGTGTGTTCTTTTATTTAAGATATCTTGCGATGGGGAAACTTAGTTGAATTTCTAATGGAGGGTGGTATTTGTCTACATTTACTAAAGCATCATGGCCTGGCTCTGTCTTAGCCATCATATTTGAGCAAAATACAAGATCAAGGATTTTATTGTCTTCATTACAAATAGTATTGATTTGATGTAGATTGTTAAGTGATAAGAAATCTATCATTAAGAAACCTATATTGTTGTTGAAAGATTTTGGAGGTAATTTACCATCATTTAGGAAAGAAGTGGGTAAAATATTTCAAATCAAACTGTCCTACATTATAATCACCTAAAACGAGATAGTTGTTCAAGTTGATATGGGATATAGCATCGCTCAAAGCATTTAATTGTACGTCTAGTTTCGAGTGAGATATAGGAGGAGGTAGGTATACAGCACAAAGTGTAAATTTATTTTGTCTGCCATGATGGTAACCCCTGTAACTCATTATGGTAACCCAGAGATCTTCGCCTCCGCTTTCGAGATGACATAAACGGTTAGAGTTAAACTTTTTGGAAACAGCCACTAAAATTCCCCCTTCATCAGATTTCGCAATGTTTGTAGAACCTCGATCTCTACGATAAATATTATAAGTGGAATTTAGAACTTCTGCATTAAAAACGCTGTCGTTAAGCCATGTTTCTGGCTACAATTACATCATAATCACAATTAAGACTGCCAAGTGCAACTTGTTCAGCTTTACACGTATACTTCTAGTATTCTGGTAATAAATATTAATCAACGACATTAGAGAAAAAAAAATGTACAAAATAATGATTATATCTAATTATTGCTTCGCAAGCTCAGTCAGCGTATCAGCACGTTTCAACCAAATCACAGGAAGATTAAATTAAAGTAGAAAAATTACGTAAGAAAACACGACCCCAACGAGTCGAAACATACTTGTACTGATGGTCTTTCTTGAAAATACAAGCCGGTGATTAGAGTTGTCGATTGTACGGCGATAGATGTTATATATATATCTGCTTCTTGTCTCCTCCTACTCCCAGGTGAGAAGAGTTGAGCATGTCATGTTTATTCTTCTTGTTGAACTGAATGTATGCAGCTAGAAGCGTGTCTCGTGCGCGAGGGGAAGACAACTTGACACTCACTGATCGAGGTCGAGTAGAAGACGGAGACAGCTTAGCCACGCGCGAACATGATTGAACGTCATTTTTTTCCATAGGACACGAGAGAATTTTACCCAATTGGAGAACTATTTATACCAGATTCTCATTAGAGTGTTCCGGAACGCATTGCATGTCAATATTACAGTCGCGGGCCTGCTGCTCTATAAGCGACAGTTTTATGTTTAAGTTTTTAATATCCTCCTTCATATGTATATTTCAACTTTCAGCTTTTCCGTTTCTGATTTAAGCAGGGAAAATTCACCCATCATCTCTTCATATTTACAGGACATGAATTCGACGGATTTAATTAGTTCTGAAACTTATGAATTTCAGCACGGAAGGCTACGAATTCACTCTTCAGCTGCTCGATCGACCTCATAACAATATTGTCTAATTTTGCAGATAACGATGTCTCAAGGTCTGCCAGCCGTTTATCGAAGACATTAATAGGAGGTGAAAATTGCGAGTGCAGGTTTATACCGTCACTTCTCACCGGTGTTTCGTCGTTGTTTCCCATTTTTCTTGGATGCTTACATGTCTGACATTTCCAGGAAGCCTTAGATTTAGTGGAATGCTAAGTGTAGTTTTCCTTAGACACTCCCACACAACTGCAGTGAAACGTACATCCACATACTGACCAACTTTGCTTCCCTGTGACACTTATGACGGTATTACAACCCCCACAAATGCTCATTTTGCTAAAGGCTCAAGGATTGTCTGACAGAATTCAAGTAGTTTTAAACCTCTGGATAAGACTTGTGGATAAGATTAAAGTTTCAAAACTGTAGTACCTAAGTGTATTTTTATTTTGCTCAAAAAATAAAAAATAACTTTTTTTTTTCTGATTATTGTTTTTATGATTTCTAAATAAATATCTTCTTGCTTCTTTAACTTCACAATAAAACAAAAACAAATACCAAAAAATAGTTCAACCATGCACGGTCTCTAGAATTTGAACCTCGACTTCACAGATGCGATATTTTGATTCATGACACTTACGCCACCAGACTATTCGCCTTTTCTTGAAGACGGCAAAATAATTTTGAAACAAATTAATGTTGAACGATTATAACGACTGAGGGTGAATTGAGAAAAAACATAACCTGCACTGTTCTTAGTTATTTGCACTAGAATGGTTTTAAATTTCACTTTTGGTTAACGTTTTGTGAACTTGTAAAGTAATGATTACATTTACATAACAGCCGCTGCGCGTACTCAGGAACGTTCCGTACTTGTTCACTTATAGTCACTTATTTCCGCTATTGCTGGACTACGAACACTGACACTAGTAATTATAGGCTTTATTAGCAAACATTGTAAACGCACGTTAACACTTTCTCGACTCAAACTTTGATTTTATTAGAATTATTTTTAAACAGCTGATGTTGCCGTGTTTATCGTAGACAGATGTTATTATTTAATATAATAAAATAATGTAGATATTTATTATTTAAGATGTTGATATACTGGAACCTGCACTTAAACACTTACGAAGAGCGATGTATTTTATAATTACAAAAAAAATGTGTGCAATAGAATGCCTTTGCGGCTGTACCTGCAGGTGGTCGCTGACGTGGCAGGCGGCGTGCGGCGGCAGCGCGTGCAGCGCGGCGCGCGGGGCGCACAGCGCGCCCAGCACCAGCCACGACAGCGTGCTCACGCGCGACACACACTCGCCCACCTCGCCTTTGCTGCGAGGGATCAGACAGCGCAATCATTTAAGCTAACGGCCATTTCAAATTACAATTAGTATCTATCTAATAATGTATTTGCAAGAAGAAGTCGAGGTAAATCTTTTGATAAACATGTACTACAGCATATCAATAGTTCCAATCTGGCTTCTCGATCTTAAGGACGCAGGTTAGTTTCCAGTGAATGCCGAATGTGAGTAAGCCGACTTCATCACGCCGACTGCTCGAATACTGAAGGAAAACGCTGTGAGGAAACTCACAACCTAAGAAATGATTTCGAAGGTCTGTGTCCAGCCTGCTGACCTGCAGCAGGCACTTCGCAGTAGCAGGACCACACTCGTAGTGGGTCTGCTGTCCCTGCAGTGGGGTTGTTAAGGTTATCGACCGCTTTCTTTTACCATTTCAGAAGGCATCATCTACTCCAATGCGATTGAGAGATGAGTCCCGCGACAAAAGTACTACTTGCAGTAAGTCTAACTCCGTTTATGTGAATCGCTCGCTGCAATGTACGGTGAGATATCATGTTATGGAAATATGACATAAATAAAACACAATAGCACAGCACACGCACCTGGTGGGCGGCACGTTGAGCAGCGGCGTGAGGTGCCGGCTGAAGTGCGCCTTGTCGTGCTTGCCGCGCTGCGCCTCGCTGGCCAGCTCCATGGCCACGTAGCTGGCCACGCCGCACTTCACCACGGCGCCCAGCGTGTCCTCGTTCAGGCAGATCAGGTTGCGGTTCACTATGGACTTTGATACTGAGCCCTGGTGAAGGAAACATGGAAACTTATTATTTATTTGTCTTCTTTATAGTTTTAATATATTCATGAACTGAGACGTCACTTTTATTTTACTAGGTCAATACTAGGCAAAGCTCGCAACTTTCAACATATGAGTATTTCAATGTGCATATCATTGGGTACTTAATAAAACATTATGTGAACTTACAAGTTCTCAATGTCACCTTTAATTTTTTACTAATACTATAGACTATCACTAAGTGCAATCTCCATTAAATCGTGTTAAAGTGCATTAATATTCGATAATCTTATTTTTGTACACGTAAGCTGCTACCAGGCTAGCCTCGAGTTCTGTTCACAGCCCACGCTGCCCCCTCCACCTACCTTAATGTTGTCGAGCAGGCGCTGGTCGGTGAGCACGTCGAGCAGATCGGGCAGGTGCGCGTGCAGCACGTCCAGCGCCGCCGCCGCCAGCGAGCGGTGGGCGCCCTCCCCCGGCCCGTCTGTGCTGCACCCGTGACCTGGGAAGTAGGGGAATATTGTATGCTCAAGTGCACAGCAAGCTTGATATTGTATGTTCACGATTTTTATAGAAAGAAAAACACAAAAGAAAAGTTATTAAATTAATCTTTATAATTGAAGTTATCAAACAGGCTTGACGCTGATTCAAGACAGGCGGGTGCACTGGTCCACATCTGACAAAGCCATCGATCACCAGCCCCACCAGCCTCAACTGCAACTTGCCGTTGGACAGGCGGGTGCACTGGTCCAGACCTGACGAAGCCATCGACCACCTCACCGACCGAACAGCGCGCAAAGAAATCTCACCCTGGGCCTTACCCTGCAGCACGAACTGCACGAGAGCCAGCAGGTTCTCGTCGGGGATGCTGGTCTTGGTGCGCAGCGCGCGCAGCAGCTCGTACACCAGCACGCGCACGCCCACCAGCCGCTCGCGCTCGCGCACGAAGCCTGCATGAAATTTCATAATTTTTATTTAACAAAATAATGGAAAATTGTGTTATAACAATATTTAAAACTCTATAGTTCACCTAAAAAACAAACTGGGTTATCAAACAGAAACATACTTTTCTATTATTTTGATAATATGATTAAAGAAAATAAATTAAACAGATATACTATAACTATAGTTTACTTAAGTGTAGTATAAGTTACATAAACTTTAGGTTTCCAGATAATGTTTGTCAAAAATATTCTGACAAATTTGAGGTTAGAGTCTCGAGGCAAAGGCAATCATAAAACGATGTTAAAAAAACAAACCAACCTTTGTGAATATTTCAGGAATTATGTATTCTTTATAGTAAATTAATGAAAACTACCTTTCATGCAAGCGTTGCAGACTTCACACATGAGGTCCAGGCTCAGCACGAAGTTCTGTATTCCGTAGCTGAGGATCTTCGAGATCGGCTCCAGTATGCTCTGTCGGGCAAACGTGGAACAAACAGTTGCTCACAGTCAGTCGGACTGTTGATTAGTTAACAATATTCAAAGATAACATTATTAAAGAAGTACATTTGTCAATCGGGTGTTGCGCAAACTTACTTAGCGAGTGTTAGTCACTTGAAACATCAATAGCCGGTGGCGCATCGAGACCAGATAAAAATACCCCAACCCTACTATGATTCTGACACATGAGAGAAATCTGCAGGGTTCCTGTGCCTGCGTAACTCCCCCGTGGGGATAAATTCACAATTAGCTTTCGTTACTTTGGGTAGGGATGAACGGTAAGCTATTAAAGTGTGGGCCTCTCCCTAGCCTGAGTGATCTTTGCTTTTAATAAACTTTCTTGGTATAATAATGTTAAAATTTGTCCAGAAGTTTGTCAATTCACCGATCACAATCAATGGCACAAGATATGGCATGAGGCTGCGTTCCTCTCTCACCTTGTGCTGGTGCGCAGTTGGCAGCCGCAGCACCTTAGCGCTAGCGCTGAGCAGGTTGGCCACGTCATGGAAGTGCGGCAGCTGCAGCACCACCGCCCGCAGCAGCACCTCGAACTGCTGGATGAAGGCGGCGCAGGCGGCGGCTGGCGCCAGCGACTCGGCGCCCACGCAGTTCAGGTACCACACCATGCTGCCCATGCAGGTCGTTACGGCCTGGGGGCAAAGGGTGTGTGGTTGGTAGTTTGTTATGTTGCAAAGTATTGCTTAAGAAATACAATTATGAAAGTTACATTTTAAGAAATAAATATATCATTCTAAAACAGGCGCTGACATTGGAATCGTTAGGTACGTGTAACCATAAATTTGCACCTATTCTTTCGTTGAAAAAGATCCTTTGAAAATGTTGGCGCTGAAAGCGCCTGCCGGCTTTAGTGAGCAATCGCGCAGACTACCCGGTCACCGCAGACGCAGTTTTTTATTTGTCAAATGTTTTTTTTATTCATTCACTTTCATGTACTTAGTGCAGTCAAGACGATATTACAAGCCTTGTTCAGTAAAAATTTAATATTCATTTAACCTCCTGTTTTTAATAAACATAGTCAGCTTCGAGCCACATGGAATCAAGATTTAAGGAATCAGCAATTAATACTGATTAATATACTGAGATCAAGAAAAATGAAGAAGTTCAATTTGCACGGACGCACGCGGAGGTCAATAGTGGAGGTCATTTATTGAAAATCTACAAAAAAGATTATGGGAGTGAATCGAGTCTGTATTTTTCGTTGTTATGCCTTAGCCATTAATTGTTTACTATTGGACATACGTAAATAGGTAAGAAAGAAACGTTATGTGACGGTAAGTCACCAATTACAAAGTGTGTATAACATTGTTAGATTGTTATGTTAGTCACTTGGTTCAATCTTTAAACTGTGTTGTAAAGTTGAGATTACATTTTAGATCTTTGTACAGAAAATACCACATTTCATTGTAATATTGGGATTAAATAATTACTTACATAACTTTCATCGTACTAACGTGCACCTACAACCATTTCATTTAGATTTAAAGTATATTATGATGTGGTATCTTTTCATAATTTGTATAATCGTACTTTTCATTTGTGATTAAGTATACAAGGCAGACAAAACATATTTGTATACCTACTTAACTTCTGTTAATTATTTGTGAACAACCTACTACTGGCTTACAACTAATTTACATGTTTTATTGTTGTGATAATTGTTGGGTTTGTTTGTAGCTATAATAAGTAATTTGTTTAAACTGTTGTATAAGCTTATTTTTGTATGAATTCCAGGAGTTGTGCAGCCATTTCCCAATATGTCAGAGAAAAGTGAATTGTTAAAGGATATGACAGAATTGACCAAAAAACGCAGCAGCTATAAAGGGCGTATAACAATTTTTACTGGTTATTTAAAATCTTTGGAAAGTACAGTACTAAACTCCGTGAGTTGGAATTGGGCGTAAGTAAGTTGGACTCATTATATGCTCAATACGATGATATTCAAACCCGGTTGGAATGTTTATATGACAATGTTGATCAGCAGTTAGCAGAACGGGAAGAATTTGAAGGTAGGTATTGTAAGATTTAAGCCAAGCGCAAGAGATACTTACAAATTATAAAAAGTCTCAATTACCTCTGCCTTCTGAATACGGGTCACGCAGTGGCAAGCAAAACCCTGTCGAATTACCTACCATTCAAATACCTGAGTGGTGATTGATGATGGTGAAAAAATGATGGTCGATTGGGGGCTTAACTTATAATAAAAGGAAGCGTGTTTTATGCGCAACGATCGTTTATTGACTGACTGATTATTACATTATATTGATACATGTAGGTGATGTAGGTACACACTACACCATCCCCCTTATTTTTTTTAAATTTAAAGTATGCTGTTTTGCCATTCATTTTAAATTAAAACTTTATCACCATAACATTAATTTGTAAAGTAACAATGTATGAATACTCGAACTCTTAATGAAATGTCATCCATCACCTAAGTCGGATAGGCATACGTTTCAAGCAAGACTAAACAATGTCTTGTGTTACAAAAAGGTGTTTACAATTAATAAGATTTGTTCCTTCAGCAAAAATAGGACACACGTGTAGAACGAGGTCTTAAAGGTAGCATGAATACCGTGTTTTAGTTACAATACAACTTGGTTTCTGAATAAATTGAAATATTAATAAAAAAATATCATGAACATTTCTGAGAATAAGAACTATTTAAATAATAATATATATTAACACTTTTAAATTAAAATATATGTTTAGCAATTTTAATACTATATATTTATAAAATTACAAATATTAGTAAAATCGTCTGCATTAATCACAATTTTATTCTAAACTAGAGTGAGGCGGCCTAATTTATATCTTTTACAAATCATTAACGCTTTATCACCGAACTATTCAATTTACAGGTGTCTTTACATTAAACGAACAGAAACATATTAACGATATCTTCAGGATGTATTAAAAAAAACAGAAAATGTATAAATCGTTGCACAGATTTTAATTCTTGGTTAAAAATAGTCCTTTTACATACTTATCTTTTTAAATGATTTTGTTCTTTTACTTAGGAATGCTATGTTACTAGTGTTACAAATATGATAATAATAATAATCATCGTGTATTATTCTAGGTACCTATTTATAAAACGATTACATAATGCCAAACATTGATATGGATAATGCACTTTTATGCCTTGATACCTTGCTCGATCAAAAGTGTTAAAATTCCCAAATTGTTTTCCCAAAGTACCAAATTCTTAAAAAAAAAAACAACAAATATATACCTAAAAAATTACTTTGCATATTGATCTACTAAAATTACAATGTAACAAGTAAACTCTAATGATTAAATCTTAACGGATATTTAAAAATAAATTTTATAATGGACTTTTTCTATTATTTTATATAGATACTTCCTATGAATTTAATTTCATATGACTCAACTTTAATTCCGAAAATGTTTGTTAAAAAAAATGAAAAACAGCACAATATATGAAAATAGTTAAAAATAATTAAAAAAGTACAATAAAGTTAACATAAGAATAATAACAGTTAATTCTTTACAACGTAATACAAAGTATCGTTTACAAAATTAATAATTTATTTATTTACTTGAGACAACAACAGTCAACTAGTAAGAATGACAGTTACAATTTAAACGATCTAACAATTTAACGAAAACTAAACAAAACTTATGATTGATTCAAAATATCATTAATAACATAAATTGTATAAAGGTATATCTTAAAAATATATCAATTATTTAAAAACAAATCTTAATTAGCTTTATTTTACAAAACCATCGAGCCGAACAACATCAGTTTCAATATTCACTTTACATAAGTAATATTTTGTAGGTTACTGCATATATTTATTCAGGATATTCAGAACATATTATAAAGATACATTTACTTCATATAGATATTAATTATAAAGATAAACATGAGATACACTTACATTCTTACAAGAACAAACTCTGTGGTTGCGCCTACCCAGCTTTTGAACCAGTACTAATGAGGCAAGAAATTAAGATATAACAATTACTATCAATGCATAATTAACGAACAATATAATAATGACAATTATTTATTAACTCTGAAAATAACACATAATAAGAGGGGATATTTTTTATTTTTTATTTTTTTTTATTATATATATTTTTTAATGTATAGTATATATAGTACAACACATTTCTTACACATCTTTACTTCTTTACCTTCTTCTATATTGCCATGTTTCAAAGCCCAACATACTTATTTACTTAGCCATCATCCCGATTATGTCCAATTCAGGGACTTTTTTATTGGTACTCTTTATTTCACACTTTTGTGTGTATGCAATTGCTTATTGGGCCGGCCGACCCCTTACTTTTTTTTGTATAAATAAGTAGGTACGTCAACATTTTATGAGTCGCGACTCCTTATTTTAGTTGTTATCATTACCTATACACAATGATAATTTATGTGCACTTCATAATATTTAAACAAAAGGGATACATTTTATTTAAGACTTTAAAGTCTCCAACGTTTCTCACGGAGAAATCTCGTTTCGGCCATGATCGAAATGAAGGACATGTCCCTGTGCACTAGGGTCTAGTTTTAAGACTTTTCTAAAGAGTCTCCAACGTGCTATTTTACAACGAAGGATCCATCACCCTGCGTTCCTACTAGTGTACCATTATGACTTATTTATTCTTAACATTTTCATAAACAATTCAAAACATTTCACAAACTCTCAAGCATTGAACAACCAAAACATTTCTTCCACAAACTCTTCATCATTTAACGACCAAATTGAATCCCTGGGTTATTAAGGTATCTTTAGTTCCTAGTTGATCAGGCTAGTCACATGAAGGATAACTTAATAGCCAAAGTATTCATGACCATCTTAACACGCCGTTAGCATTTCACCCCATCTCTTAAATATCTACATATTAAATTCTACGTTGTATACTTTCCCTAACTTTCAATCCTATAAGATCTATCAATTCTTTGAATCATACCCAGTCTTAACCATGATTCTTTTGATCTACAACATCGGACCTTTATAAGATCTGTCGTACGTTTTTACTAAGCTACAAACAAAAATAAAATATATAATTGCTTTATTAATTCATTAAAAAAAGTAATCATCATTTTTTTTAAACTCACGATACTTATGTTCATCAGAATGTCAAACAAACAGCTTAGTCCATATTTTTAAGAGATATACCTTATAATAATAAGTACGTTTTATGGGTAATTTTATAACTACTAAGAGTTTTTCTACAAAATAGTTCACAATATCACCTACTAATTAAATAGTCCAATAATAAGCCTTACAATGTATACGAAAATAAAAATAAAAGTATAATTATTTTTATAGTTACATATAATGTTTTTAGTTTATTTTGTTTTTTATACGATAATGCCTAATCGAAGTAGAAAAAATTAGAAAGTAGAATAAAATATGAGGAAAAATTTTCTATGAATTATTTAAGTAAGCAACTAATAAATCATAGTCGTTTGAAGAAACGTAACCTAACGCGCATACAGCGGAGAAGTATGAAACTGCACACTACAAACTGCTGACTCTACTTCTAAAGAAACTCGAGGTTTCTGTTGCTGAGCAAATACTGATCAGTAGAATGTCAAGTAATTTATATTTTAAATAAACTTAACAATTTTTCTTTAGACAAGTTATGAAATAATACGTTCATAACATGAAACAGGTAAATATTTTTTTTTTCAAGTGGTCAAATGACTAGGTATTTATAAAAAAGCTTTTTTTGAAGTTATTGTTATTTGATCGCTTTT
The DNA here is from genome assembly GCA_923062675.1 of Marasmarcha lunaedactyla. Classification (NCBI taxonomy): domain Eukaryota; kingdom Metazoa; phylum Arthropoda; class Insecta; order Lepidoptera; family Pterophoridae; genus Marasmarcha; species Marasmarcha lunaedactyla. Next base: position 21,266,911 of record OV281360.1, on the reverse strand, counting down.
AATTGCTAATTTCATCTCTGAAGATAATTATTTAGATAGTATGACCTTACATGCCAACGAGTAAATTTTAAATTATGAATATATAAAAAATGTAAAGTTGTTTTTATCAAAAATACATATTATGTTTAAAACGCAATGACTTAATGGCAGTATAGCAGTGGTTGAACAATACACTAACAGCACTTTATCACACAAACACTGGAATCTTGAGGATCCATGAGGCTCCTGTAGCCTGTAGTTTGGGTGCTTGGAGCTCCTGCAGCTTTGATAGCCTCTCTGTGCATCAGCCAGAAAATTGATGAGGCTGGTCCTCCAGCAGCCACAATCAGCACTAGCCAAGAGCTCCTTCTGCGAGCCACCAATCTGGCACTAGTTTCTAGCACTTAATTTCAGAGAATCCTTTGAATTTATTTCTCCAATCTGGCACTAGTACTTTATTCGGTCTCTTTTTAGTTCCCTTTTTTTTCACAAAATCCTTTTTATTTTATACCTTATATTTTTTTTATTGTCTTAACACGTCACAAATCTTAAACTATTATTTCATAACAAAAAATTCATAACATTATAAACATGTTCCCGTGCTGAAGTAGGTACTGCCGCAAGGCAGCACTGGCAGGGTCGCCATGCAATGATGGTCGATTGGGGGCTTAACTTATAATAAAAGGAAGCGTGTTTTATGCGCAACGATCGTTTATTGACTGACTGATTATTACATTATATTGATACATGTAGGTGATGTAGGTACACACTACAGTCTGGTTTGTTTAATAATTGGCTAGAGTTTAGGGATACCTTTACGAGTCTCATACACGACAATGACGACATTGACGACGTCAACTAATGCCATTATTTACGATCATGGATCATTGGAAGGGTCTGCTGCCGTTGTGATATCATCCATTGAGTTTTCGTCCACTAACTATAATGTAGCTTGGAAGCTCCTGTGTGGTCGTTTTGATAACAAACGATCGTTGATTCAACATCACGTAGCTGCTTTATTTAGCATAGAAACGGTCTCACGGGAGTCTGCAGCTAATCTTAAACACCTTTTAGACCAATTAAATAAAAATCTCCGAGCTTTGGATTCATTGGGCGAGCCTACCAAGCATTGGGATACCATTCTCATTCACCTTATGACTCATAAGTTAGACTCTAAAACTTATCTTGAATGGGAGGAGTATAAAGGTCGTTTGGATAGCGAGATACGTATCGAGCTTCAGCATTTCTTGGAATCCATGCGAATACGTAGTAATCTTCTTGATACGATAGAATTTTCCCGTCAGTCATGCCAAAATAACGCAAATAATAATAAACAATTAAAGATAAAGGCTATGGTTACAACACAATACAGTGACAGATCTAGTAATGTAAGTTCAAAGGGCTCATGTCCTAAATGCAGTGGCGAGCATAAGTTGAGTACATGTTCTCAATTTTTAGCGTTAAGTAATCAAGCGCGTCTGCAATTATTACCTACTTTAAAGGTTTGTTTTAACTATTTTTCGAAATCTCATTTTTCAAATAGTTGTAAGAAACAGGGCTGTAAAATTTGTAAACGCAAGCATTCAGTTTTAGTCCACATTACATATAAGCAGAAATCAGCTGTGCCTAGAGAGCCCACTGAAATTATAAGTGTGAAGCCCTCTAACACCGATCCAAATAACTTAACATAATCAGCGAGCGTGTCGTCCGCGAGTCTTGAAGTGAACCATCGCCGCGGGGACGTTATTCTTTCGACTGCGCTAGTTAGGTTGTATGATTCTAACAGTCGCGAACACATCGGCCGCGCTGTTTTGGATTCAGGTAGCACTTCCAGCCTACTGTCGGAAAAAATGTTCCGTCAATTAAATCTGCCTTATAGTCTAATAGATCACTCTGTAAAAGGTATTAACAATTCATCTACGCATATTAATAAAATGTGTCACTTGCGTTTATAGTCATTAGACGAAACATTCAATCGTAACATAAATTGTTTTGTGTTACCTTCCCTGACAGGTAATTTACCGAGCAGTACTCTCAACATTTCGTGCCTTGATATACCTGCTGATGTTTGTTTAGCGGATCCACATTTTCACAAGCCCGCATCAGTAGATATCATATTAGGTGCTGATCTGTTTTGGGACATTATAGGTTCGCAAAGAATCAATTTAGGAAATGGTAAGCCTATCCTTAGTGACACTAGATTAGGGTGGATGGTATCTGGTGCGATAGATAATAGATATTTTAAGCCATATCGGAGTAGCCCTATTCAATGTAATTATGTGAACGGTAATCATACAAGTCATAGTACTTCAAACGAAGCGATGCAAAGCCAACTCGCACGGTTTTGGAATTTAGAAGAAGTTAAAATTTCAAGCACTTCTAATTATTCGCCTGAACAAAAGTTGTGTGAAGAGCATTTAATAAAAAATACTACTCGCTTAGCAGATGGCCGATTTTGCGTAACAATCCCACTAAAACAGGACCCGAGCGTTTTAGGTGATTTACTGCAGCGAGCTAAGCACTGTTTTTTGTCGTTGGAACGTAGGCTTATTAAAAAACCGTTACTTTATTATTTGTACCGCGAGTTTGTGTCGCAATACCTGTCGACGGGTCACATGTCGGAATCTAAGTTTAGTTCCAGTTTATCCCACACCATGGCGGGCTACGTGAGAGCAGCACGACTACTAAGTTACGGGCCGTATTTAATGCAAGCTCGCTTACTACCAGCACTAATCTTAGTTTAAATAATATTCAACTGGTAGCCCCACCGTACAGGACGATCTGTTGTCCATTCTTTTGAGGTTCAGACAGCACAAATACGTCATTATGGGTGACGTAGAGAAAATGTATAGGTGTATAAATAATGTTACATCCTGATGATAGGTTTTTACAGAACATAATATGGCGCGACAACCCAAATCAACCTCTTAAGGCATTTGAATTAAATACAGTGACTTACGGTACAGCGAGTGCACCGTACCTTGCTACCAGGTGCCTCAAGCAGCTAGGACTTGAATGTAAGGACAATCAGATCGCGGAAATCATCCTTCATGATTTTTACGTTGATGATCTCATGAGTGGAGGGGATGATTTGAATGTAGTGCGGGACATTCGAACTAAGGTGACGGCTACTCTCGCATCTGCCTGCATGCCACTAAGGAAGTGGAAGTCTAACGAACCACAGTTAGTGTCAGAGTCTACTGAGTCTATTCACAATTTAAATATTGGGGGCAATGAACCATGTAAAACTTTAGGATTAGGTTGGTTACCTAAATTGGATGAGCTATATTTTCCGATTGGCACATCAATAAACATAAACGTAAAATCAAAACGTGACATATTATCAGCAATTTCGCAAATATTAGATCCTTAATATTGGGTCTTGTGTCTCCAGTTGTTATTAAATTTAAAATTATATTGCAACAACTGTGGTTGAAAAATTTATCTTGGGATGACCCCTTACCATCGGAGATTCAAAAAATGTGGTTAGAGGTAGTTAAGGGTTTAGATGTTTTAAAGAATTTACGTGTACCACGCCGTGTAATAATAGATTCGTTCGTAAGAATAGAATTTCATGTGTTTTCAGACAGTTCTGAAAAGGCCTATGGTGCATGCCTGTATGTCCGCAGTATTGACAATAGCGACAGAATTTTAATCCGTTTATTACTTGCTAAGAGCAGGGTAGCTCCTATTAAACCTACCACTATTCCTAGGCTGGAGCTTTGTGGAGCTCTAGTTCCTGCAAAGCTGTATGAAAAAGCTCTCAGTTCGTTAAGAGTAAATGGGCCCGTCCGTGCTGTTTTACGGACAGACTCCACGATTGTATTGGGTTGGCTTAAGATGTTGCGAAATAAGTTACACACATTCGTTCGTAATCGTGTGGGAGACATTTTAGAAAGGACTGGTAATTGCGAATGGCGACACGTTCCTACCGAGCTGAACTCGGCGGATTACGTGTCACGTGGAGTCAGTGTCAACGATATACATTCTATTGATATGTGGTGGTCAGGGCCAGCCTATCTAAAGGAACCGACCAGTCATTGGCCTTCTATGTTGGTTGTTTCTGAACCGCTTCCTGAAATGCGGTCTGCACAGAAGAGTTTAGTTACAAGTTATAATACTCAAGAATTTAATAACTTCGATCGTTTTCCGAACTTTAATCGGCTAAGGCGTGCAGTAGGGTGTATGATACGTTTTATTGAAGCATGTAAAGGAAGACATGCTACAACAAATTTTCTTACTGAAACTGAATTAAATAATTCTATAAACATTATTATTCGCTTGTCTCAGAAAAAATCCTTTCCCGAATATTATATTTTATGGCAAAGAAAAAAGCTACCAGCTAAAAGTCCTTTGTTAAAATTTAATGTGTTTTTAGATAAAGATAATTTAATGCGGGTTGGCGGTCGTATTGGTAACTCAGATTTTACATATGATGAAAAATATACCTTATTATTACAGTCCACACATCGATTTACACAATTATTATTTAATTATGAGCATCTGAAACTATTACATGCTGGACCGCAAATATTATTAGCCTCAATAAGGGAAAGGTACTGGCCAATCGGTGGCCGTAATTTAGCAAAGGCTACTTATCGTCGTTGCATTCGGTGCACGGGAATGAAAGGAAAGGTTGAAGCTCCTATTATGGGTGATTTGCCGCGTAAGCGTCTTACTCCCGGTGGTTGCCCTTTTGAAACCGTTGGTGTTGACTATGCGGGCCCTATTGATTCCGATAGTCTTCAAGGACGTGGTTGTCGTATTGTAAAGGTATACATAGCGATATTTATATGTTTCACTACAAAGGCCATACATTTGGAATTGGTAGGTGATTTGACAAGTAATAGTTATATCTTTACTTTACGGAGATTCATTGCTCGTCGCGGAAAACCACGCCATCCATACTCAGATAATGGAACCTCATTTGTTGGGGCATATAATGATTTAGCCAAGTTTTTAAAGCAAAATTCCGACGCTTTGTCCGATGATCTTGCAAATGAAGGTATAAATTTCCATTTCATTCCTGCGTATTCACCACATTTTGGTGGCATTTGGGAAGCGGCTGTGGAATCCACTAAATTTCATTTAGTTAGAGTGCTAAACTTTTAGAGTTTCATGGGCGTAATCAAACGAACCTATCGAGATATCAACGCACTGAACAACTGCGACAGCACTTTTGGTCACGATGGAGTAAGGTCTCTGAGCTGCAAAAACGTACAAAATGGCAGACTCCATCTAAGCCTCTAGAGATATGTAACGTAGTACCAGTAAAACACCAAAACTCTCTTCTATGTTTATTTTTTCGGTAAAATTTAAAATATACAAAAATGCCAAAAATTTTGGCTACGCACACTCGTGAACGTAAAAATAAATTATAGGTTTCTTAAAAAGAACTTTGATTGTAGATAATAAAATATCTTAACTATGTAATTTTGAATAATAGACTCGGAAAATAATAAATAAATAAAGAATAAGAATAAGAATAAGAATAAAATTTATTTCCGGAAAACTTACATCTAGGAATACACAATAAGAACTTACAAATTTATTACTACGATAAACTACATAAATATCAATTATAATATGTGTCTAAAAATTTACAATAGATACTATAATTATGATAAGTCATCATATCGGTTTATCATGATCTAGGGTAACAATAACTAGGCAAATACCTAAACTAAGTAATTATGAATTACCTGTTTTTTAGGTACAAATTATTAAATTAAGTACAGTATGCTGTATAAACATTAATTCTAAATCTAGTAAGTACATTAACAATTAAATGCGCAAAGTGAATATTACATAAAATGTGTTTCATAATTCTCGTCCCACTATAAACATTAGAAAATAATAATAATACTAATACTACACGAAAAAATAAATAAAAATACAACAAAAAATTAATTAACATTTTGGAGACATTAATTATCTTATTTTAATACTATTAATAACTTCTCTGTATCTTCGTAGGACATACTCAAAAGTGATGCTCGGATTATTCGTTTAGTGTTGTTGTAGGTCAGAGGATATATGCCAAGATTGGTGTTTAATCTTTTATATAGAAGTGGTCCTAGGAAAATGTAAAATCTGGAAGAAAATGCCGTTTTTGTGCTTTGTGGACAAACAATGTCAAGCCGTCTTTTGTTAGCTGTTTGTGTGCTATAGTTAAGGGTGCTATGAAGTTTTAAAGTTGTGCTCATTATAAATAACTGCCTGACTGTCAGTACTTTACACTCTTTATAGAGAAGTTCAGTGGAGTAAAGGAAAGGTCGGAAATGGGAAACTTTCAAAATTGCTCTTTGGGCTCTTTCAACGTTAAGGAGAAGAGTTTTAGCTGCTCCGCCCCATGACGTAATACAGTAATTTAGTATCGACTGACACAATGCAAAGTATACCTGCCTCATAAGTTTAGAGTGTCCTATGCTGCGCAATTTTTTAAAAACAAATATTAACTTGCGTATTCTGTTGCTAACCGCATCTATGTGTAGTCTAAAAGACAGAGTTTCGTCTATAATGACACCTAGGTATTTTATTGTTTTAGAAGCAGTAATGTGAGGACATGAACACGAATGATTGATTTGATCAATACAATAGTGCGCGTATAGGTTAGGGTTTTCTGAAATTGATTTTCGCATAGAAAACTGGATGAAATAAGTTTTGTCTGAATTTAGAGTTAGTAAGTGTTGCTGTAGCCACTTGTTTACTACATTGAAGCCTCGTTGTGCAAGCTCATATAATTCTGTATCTGAGTTTGCAGAGAACAAAAGAGCTGTGTCATCAGCAAAAGATATGATTTTACCACCGTTTATTTTCAGGTTACAAAGTTCGTTAATGTATATTAAGAATAGTGTGGGACCCAAAACACTTCCTTGAGGAATTCCATATTCCGTGTTTACTAGGTCAGAACTTAGGATATTTCCTATTTTTACACATTGCGAACGATCGTGTAGGTAATCTGCAAAAAGTTTGTGTTGGGTTCCCCTTATACCTAAATTTTCAAGCTTATTTAATAGGATAGGAATAGAAACTGTATCAAAAGCTTTGGAGAGGTCTAAGAAAATTCCCATAGTCCGATTACCTTTGTCAAGTTCCTGGACTATGTGGTTAGTAAGATCAAGCACCGCGTCGGCAGTTGACAGCTTGTGCCTAAAACCGAATTGTGTATTTGACAGGATGGACTGTTTCTCCAAGTATTGAACAAGTCTGTTATTTATAATTTTTTCTAAAACCTTTGAAATGCCTGTTAATAGTGAAATTGGCCTGTAATTAGTAGTTTGATCTTTCTTGCCATTTTTGTGAATTGGAATAATGACAGCTTTCTTTAGACATTTTGGAAAAATGCCGTCTTTTAGGCACTTTTGAAAGATATAGGTTAGTGGGGTGCAAAGGATGTGATGAAAGAGTTTTAATATTTTGTTAGAAATATTGTCCCATCCTATTGCTGAATCGTCCTTCAGGCCTTTGATAATTCTAGATACCTCAGTTTCGTCAATATCTAATAAAACAAATGAATTTAAAAAGGAGCATTTAGATAATTGATTGTGGGACGTGAAGAACGGCGAATGCGATTTATGAAGCATTTTTTCAGCCAATGATTTCCCAAAGTTAGTAAAAAAATTATTTACTAGGTTAGCAGATTCAAAATGCGATTCAGATGATCCACCGCGCAATAACTCTGTAGCGGATTTATGCTGCTTCGACAAAAACGTAACATTTTTAATAAACTTCCAGACCCTTTTAATGTTTGTTCCCGCCTTTTCTAATTCATTTTTATCGTAAGTATTTTTTACTTTCTTAAGAAGAGCGTTACAAAAATTTCGGTATCTTTTGTACGATATTTGTAATATTAAGTTATCAGGCTGAGCTTTGGCCTTCATATGTAACTTATCCCTATGTCTCATGCAGCGAATAAGCCCCGGGGTGATCCAAGGCTTAATGTTGGTAAATTTTTTACTTAGACGAGAGTACGTAGTATTTTGCAATATGGCTTTTTGTACCTGTGATATAAAGTATGTCATACAATAATTCGCGTCATCAGAATTGTAAACAGTAGTAAAGTCGATTTTGCTTAAATCCGCTTCAAGGTTATGTAAATTAATTTTCGAACTATTTAGTGAGCAATTTGTTAGTTTAGGCATTTTACGAATTAAGGTTAGTAAGGCGGCCTTGTGATCAGTAATTGTCGAGTTAGTTACAAAGGTTAGTGACGGAAAAGTAGTTTTAAGCATAATATGATCTAAACAAGAGCCACTTTGATGTGTAGGTAAAGAATGGGCGGGAAGTAGTCCATGAAATGAGCATAGGTTAAGATATTCCTGTCCACAGGAATCCAAATTCTCTGGTATGATATTGATGTTTATGTCGCCTATTAAAATTATATTTTTAAATGATTTTAAACTTTGTAATACGTTTTGCAAAGAATGAATAAAATTACTTATATTTTTAAATGAAGGAGATCTGTATATGGCTAGAATTGCGGTGTCTGAACCTACTTTGATAAGTAAGCGATTGCATTCTAACATGTTTGGTTCCTCGACTGATATGTTTAGATCATTTCTGGCGTAAACTACTATCCCGTCGTTTTGGTTGTAATTTTCCTTGCTGCTGTACAAAACGTACCCTGGCATGGATGGTAAATGACAATTTTTAGCTAACCAGCACTCGGTCAGGATAATTATATCGTTGCTAACATTAAGTCTATGTTGGAAAGTACTGAAATTATCAAAATTCTTAACAATACTGCGTATATTTTGTGTAATTATTGTAAATCGGTTATTGTAACGGGAAATGTACTGACCACAACTTTCAACCTCACACAGTTTTGACTCAGATACAGAGAAATTATCTAAGTCATTATTTAAGTTTTCAGCCATTATCTCTATTAACTAATAAAAGATCTAGATAAATATTTACAGATGGCGCTCTTAGGCGCCCTCATAGTCAATTAAATTTATGTACCTTTTTTCTGCAATATTTTTCGCAGGACAGTCTCCATCGCCCGTTTTGTGGTTGGACGGCTTTTTAAAATGCAGACATGTGGCGCATTTTGGTGGATCTCCTCGTTTTTTACACTCCTTCATTGTGTGACCTTTTTCTCCGCAATGACCGCAAGTGTCTTTTTCTTCACGACAAAACTTAGCTGCATGTCCATACTGCTGACATTTAAAACAACGTGTTACTAGGGTATAGTCTCGGACTGGGCACGATGACCAATTTACAAACAATCGGTCTTTACATATCAGGGCTTTACGAATATTGGCTGAAACTTCTATAACGTAATTACAGGTCTCGGTGTTCTTTTTCCCTGACTTATGACTTAACTTGATTGATTTTAAAAAAGTTTCAATGGTCATGCTCTCAGATTTTTCAGCCAAGTTTTGGTGGTAAATGCAGCTAAAAACTTCAGATTCTTTCAAGGCCGACGGTACTCCGATGACTACAATTCTAGGCCTGCGCTTGTTGGGTTCATCAACGGTAAAACCAGAAGATGTCAGTAGTGCCGATTGCTTAAGCTTTTCTATATCCTCTTTACTCTCTGTGCTTATTATAACTCCACCGTTTCTGGTCTTGCGTAATCCCCTCACTTGTAGTTTCATGTCTTCAGGGCAGATGATTTTTTGGACAAGCGATTTTGTTTCATCGCTCGATTTCTTTCCGTCACTTGGATAGATAGCTACCGAGCTAACATTCCTGGGCAGGATGAGGTCCTTAGAGCTTTTCTTTAACATGTCTGCGAACGATATTGTTCCCGTCACTGGTTTTGGACACTGTTCGAGCGACTGCTTGAGGGCACAAATTTGTTTTGAGAGGTCTCTTTCTTCATGAAGGGCTTGCAGGTTGTTATGGGCTAAAATTGTTTTTTGTTTTAATGACTGGTATCTCACAGCCATCTGAGATGTTCCATGCCCAACTTTTCGGCAAAGATTACTGACTCTCATTTTTTGCTCGGAATTCAATTTACCGCCTTCAGCGATGACGCACACTTCGTTCAGGCATTGCTCGATAGTTGTCATCCAGTTTTGGATCTCAGGCGTGGACAACAACTCGTGGACTTGTTCCTCTTCCGGGGCGCCCCGCGGGACAGGCCGCGGCGGGGCGACGGGCGCTGCGGCGACGCAGGGAGGCACGGGCGCCGGGGAGCGCGTCGGGCTGCGGCGCGTCAGCAGGCTTCTATTGAAGGGACTACCTTCCATTATTCCTTTTTATTTTTTAACGTTATAAATACATTATAAATTATAACACAAAAACTTATATCATTCAATCAGACACAAAAGGCTTGCTTCCGCCTAATACTAGGTCAAGAAATTTTTCAGTTAATTGTTTATTGTACTCATTAATCAGCACGTCCGATCACTTCAGATCACAATAGATTCAAGTTGCTTTGATGGATAATATTTCGTGACTGACTTGTCAAATCAAAACATTGCCGTTCTCCGACACTACGTAATTCCTAGTTTAAAATTACGTCGGGAACGACAAAAAAAATAAAATTTACTGACAAAAAGAGGTCGAAATAGACAACCGTCACAATACCCCGGGGGCCGGGAAAAAAAAATCTGAAAGATTTTTTTTAGTAAAATTTCAAATTCAAACCAAATCAAAATAAACCGCATATACATATCGAATTTTAATATTTAATCTGCTAAATGAAAGAACAATCAAAAAAAAATAATAATTAAAAGCAAAATGAAAATTAATATTAACATCCTATAGAAGAATTTTTTTGAAAAAACATCCTGTATATATGAAAAAAAAAAAAATAATACTGATATATTGCATATCAACAAGTTATTTAATAGAAAAAGAAAACAAAACAGACGAGAGAGAGAAAAAAAAAATCCTAAATAATTATCTTAAATTACATGGTTCATGAATGATAAAATTTTAAACATGTTCCTGGAATATACAATGTTAATATACATCGTTCAACTCCATCAACGTACATTATAATTACAACATACATTCTCTTTCATACTAGTCTTATTCCAACTACTGGAAATAAAACATCATGCAGTTAGAGTTGCTTATGAGGAATCGTATCCTAAATAAGTCAACTCAACAGAGTTGAACGCAACGGCAAAAGGCTTTAATAGTTGCCATCCGCTGAAAATATTAATAGCTTATGGCTTCTTTAACGTGTCGCTAACTCCCGCACGGTGATTACTATAAACAAGTTTCAGTCAAAGACTGAAATAAATATGCCGGAAAGAAAAGAAAATCATAGCCAGTCGTGAAACATTGACTTTTAAATAAAATCCAAGGGTCTTTTGTGAAGTAATTAAAATACTTATATAATAAACATATGAAAATAATTCTCACGGGAAAGTGATTCAAGCGTATAAATAATACACATAGGTATGGTTTAGTTTAACGAGTTACCTTAATAAACGCTCGTGCAGAAGGCTTAATTTTACAAGTTGCAAACCGCTTGAAAAAAAATTGAGAAAAAAAAATTGATAACATTTAACAAATTATACTATAAAGTATAATACAGATATTGAAAATAAGAGTTTACACTCCTAGAATTGCAAATATTAAATAAATTACACAATAAGTTAACCTAATACTACGATGATGATAATTAATTATAAGTTTTGACCAACGTCAATGTTAATGGTATAGCCAAACGATAATGAGGTGCATAGAAAAAAAAAAATAAGACAAAAAGAATCGGCTTATGCTCGCCGTGAGATAATTAGCAATAATTATATATGAATTCATATAAAGTAATTGGTAACAACCAATCTAGTCACTCAAAGAAGAAGTTAAACGCGGTAGAGGTTTAATGTCTCTGATATGCCAACGACCTAATGGGTTATTATTCATATCCACTAAATCGTAAATTAATGGTGAAACTTTATTTGAAACTTTACATTTAATAAATTTGGGTGCAAACTTAGCACAAAAATGTTTTTTAGAGGAACTTATTACATGGTTTCGCCTCCAAACAATATCACCGTTATTAAATTCTAAATTCTGATGATGTTTGTTATAATAAGTTGCATTATATTGATGTGCATTAAATAACCGCTTCTGTACTTCGGAAAAGATAGGTATTAATTGTCCTATGTTTTCAGCATATACATCCCTAGGACTGAAAATTAGTTCATCTCTGGAATCTTTATTTTTGTAGATAGATCCACATGTAACAGCTTCTCTACCAAATACTAAAAATGATGGAGTGAATTTTGTGGTTTCATTAACCGCAGTATTAATAGCAAACTGTATTTTGTTTATATAGGTATCCCAAGTTCTGTGATCTTTATCTATAAAAGCTGCAATCGCCGTTACAATAGTTTTATTGTAACGCTCAACGGTGTTAACCTGTGGACAGTAACGTGGGGTGTAATGTATTTTTGGTATGTTGTAAAATTTAAATAATTCAGATAATTCTGTACTTATCATTTGAGGACCATTATCTAATATAATAGTTTCTGGAACTCCATAAACCATAAAAACTAAATTGTCCAATATATGGCGAATAATAGAAGCGGTTGCATGTTTTATTGGAAATAACAAACAATATTTGGAAAAACAACAAGTAACTACAAATAGAAATCTATTCTGCTTACGTGAAGTAGGAAGTGGACCTATCAAATCTATGGATAAACATTGGAAAGGGCGTGAACAATGTTTGGGTTTGCCCATTAAACCAATTAAGTTTTGATTTTGGTGCTTGGTAGCTAAACAAGTCTCGCACTTAGCAATAAACATGGCTACGTCTTTATACATGCCAGGCCAAAAATAGAGATTTTTAATTCTATGGTATGTTTTAAAAGTACCAAAATGTGCCGTTTGGGGAGTAAAATGATTTTGTGTAATAACAGATTCCCTAAATTCTAATGGTATTACTTGTTTCCAATTAAATTCAGAGTTAAATAATGTGTTAGATCTACAAAATCTAAACAATTTATTATTATGAATCATGTAATCCGGAGTACTAGAAGGAAATGATAAACATTTATTATAAATTGCTAAATACCAAGTGTCTTTAGTTTGAGAAGTAGAAAAATTAATTAAATCAATTGGTTTTATACGTGATAAAGTATCTGGTACGACATGATCTGAGCCTTTTTTGTGTTTAATTACGAAATTAAACATAGATAAACGAATACTCCACCGAGCTAATCTGCCAGTAGGATTATTTAAATGCATAAACCACTGAAGGGCTGCGTGATCAGTATAAATTGTAAATTGTAATCCATTATCTAAATAACAACGCCAATGCTCTAGTGCCGTAATAACACTTAAAAGTTCACGTTCAGTGACTGAATAATTCTTTTGAGCGCCCGTAAGTGATTTACTCATATAAGCAATAGGTTTATCAATATTATCGACTTCCTGAGTTAACATTGCGCCAATGCCGTAGGAAGAGGCATCACAATGAACAGCAAATGGTTTAGAGAAATCTGGGCATGCCAGAACTGGTGTACTAATTAAAGCTTGTTTAATAGCCTTGAAAGCAATTTCAGCTTCATCAGACTACTTAAATGGAGGTGATTTTTTGCTTGTAGAAGTTAATTTAGTTAACGGTGCTGCAAGAGTGCTTAAATTAGGTACAAAACGTCTGTACCAGCTGGCAGTACCCAAAAAACGTTTGACCTCCTTAGCAGATTTTGGAGTTTGTATATCAAGAATAGCTTGAACTTTTTTAGGATCCGTTTTTAAACCATTTTCATTAACTACATAGCCTAAGTACTTTAATTCTTTCCGGAAAAATGAACATTTTGGAAAATTGACTGTGAGATTGGCATCTGAAAGTTTTTTAAGAATTTTAGTAAGTATATCGACATGTTGTTCAAAGGTTTGAGAGATACAGACTATATCGTCGATAAAATAGAAAACATTATTATCATTTGTAAGATCATTTAGTAGATTTTCAATGAATCTTTGTTGAGTAGCAGGTGCATTAGTTAAACCAAATGGCATAACTTTAAATTGAAACATTCCTCGGCCTGGAACATGGAATGCAGTTTTGAGTTTATCCTCTTTTTTTAAGGGAATATTCCAAAACGCTTTAGCAATGTCAATAGATGATATAAATTTAGCATCTTTAAGGTTATCTAATATATCAGAAATGAAAGGAAGTTTGTAAGCATCTTTTTTTGTGATATCGTTTAATTTACGACTATCAATACAAAATCGCCAAGTACCATCTTTTTTAGGTGTAATAATAATTGGGTTCAGCCATGGGCTGTCACTGGGTTCAATGACATCTAATTGTAACATATCATCAACTTCTTTACAAAGAGCTTTTTGTTTCTCAGGAGAAAGTCTGTAACAGCGTTGACGAATAGGTGGATGGTCTCCAGTGTCGATGAAATGTTCGACTAAATGAGTACGACCTAAAGGTTTACATTCAGTTGAAATCAACCTAAACTTTTCCATAATTGCATCTGCAATAATTTTTTGTGTATCTGTTAAAGAATGGTATTCATGTAAATGAAAGTTAGGATCTGTATTAATGAGAAAAGATGAGTTTAAATTTGAAGGTTGTAATGTGATATTACTAAGAATATCCGGAGCAAGATTAAAAGTTTTCCAAAAATCAATACCCAAAATAAGTGATTCAGTGATTTCTGGGATCACATGAGCTGTAATTAACGCAAATTTATTGTTATAAAAAGTAGGAAGAGTAATAATGCCGATAGAAGAAATAGTTTGTCCGTTTGCAACATTACCTTTTATTAAACAGCTTTTTTGCATAAAAAGACCATGTTGTGATAAAATTTTATGAGAATTATTACCCAATATAGTGATAGCACTACCACTATCTAAAAGACCATTTAAAGTTAAATCGTTTACTTTTATATGTAAATAAGGACGTTCAAAATCTGATGTTTTATTAAAGAGGAGAGCACAAGTGTTATAAGATTTAAAAAAAATTGTTAAAGTTTTTAACCATGTATCCCAATCTTTTTTGTCAAAATTTGATGATTTAATACCATTATTTTTGTTTATGCACTCCTCGTAATTTAGTTTTTTGAAATCGACTTATTACAATTAGGACATTTACTAGTAATAAAGTCTTTTTTTCCACAACGAAAACACACTATATTAGTGTTAGTACAGTCTTTTAATAAATGTGTATTAGATCTACAACGTGGGCAAGTGAATTTATAAAAATTCTGATTTTTATTAATTGCAGCTACAGTATTAGGTAATGGATTAGCTACAGCTGCTATGGAATTATATGTACAAGCTTTAAAAGGAAATTCAGGAATATATGGTTGATTATGTGAAAGTAGAGTATTATTATACGATTTGTTATTAGAATTTGATGTAGAAGGAATAGGAAAAGAATGATAATGATCTGGTGGTGATGATGAAGAGTAGTAAGATGTATTATTAGAAACTTGGAGAATGCTTTCTGTAAATTTGCATGATTCCAAGAGGGAATTTACAGTATGTAAATCAGTAGGTGAAAGACGTAATGTGAATTCAGGTTTAAGATTTCTAACAAGAGTATTAATTTTTTCTTTTTCAGACATTGGTTCCAAGAGCTTTGAAAAAAGAGATTCCATTGTAGCAAAGTAGATGATAATTCTCTCATTATGTTTTTGTTTACGAGCATCGATTACTTTTTTTAGTTTATAATCGTAATCGGTAATTGCAAAATCATTCAACAATGCCGATCGGAAAGATGACCAGTCATTAATAGTCGACTTTCTAGCTCTAAACCAATCAAGAGCAGATCCAGATAAAATATCATAAATATGTGAGAATAAAGATTTTTCAGAAATATTTTTTATTTGTGAAAATTCTTCAAGTTTTTGAATAAAATCCTTTGGACAACCTTCACCTTTATAAATAAATCTTTTTAAATCATTGTTAGTTCGATTTTCTGTAATTTTACTGACCTTATCAGTTAATGCTTCGAAAAAAGAAAGGGGTTGTAGATTAATATTTTGTATAGATTCTGCGGAATGATATGTGGAATGTGTTGGTGATTTTTCCAAATTTTTAAAACGTGAGTCTAATTGAGTTAAATCATTCCAACATGAATTTATTAAATCTAACTGCTCTGAAGATAAATCTGATGTAATGTCAATGAGGCCTAATCTTGTTCTTATATGAGTTAAATAAGGTGAAATTTTTTGTTTCCTAATAGGATAAGAGTTTATACAAGCTTCAACCAGTTTTAAATTTTTTTTAATGGTATTAATATCTTCTGAAAATTCTTCAGGGCTATTTTGTAAAATTTCTGTTTCAGAATCTACATTAATATTTAATAATAATGATCGTAGTTCGTCTACAGATTGCGTCGAAGAAAAATTTATATTTCTGATTTTTAATTCATAAATTATTTCAGGTTTATTTAATTGTGAAAAATTCATTGCAAAATCAAAAAAAAAAATGTTAAAGTGAAACAAATTTGTTAATAGTCGTTATGCAGAATAGAGCCTTAAAAATATACGTATTTTCAAGTGATGAAAATGAATAGAAAATGTTATTTAAATAGTGAAATTACTGGGTTATAGAATGTTGTGTCTTCAGAAAATTTCTTCAAGGATATTATAACGAAAGAAACTAAAGAAACTTAAATGTCTGAATAATTTAGCAGTATTTTGATATATTATAGTAGATATATTATAAATATATTATAGTGAATGTTAATGATTGAAAATGGTAACAAATAAAGTTTTATGCCTGACCTCAATAATAATTATAAAAAAATTATTTTTAATGTTGCAATTCTTCTGTTGATATAGTTCCTCCTCTCTTCTCCATAAACTACGTTTGAATATTCGGGCGCCAGTATGTAACGTAGTACCAGTAAAACACCAAAACTCTCTTCTATGTTTATTTTTTCGGTAAAATTTAAAATATACAAAAATGCCAAAAATTTTGGCTACGCACACTCGTGAACGTAAAAATAAATTATAGGTTTCTTAAAAAGAACTTTGATTGTAGATAATAAAATATCTTAACTATGTAATTTTGAATAATAGACTCGGAAAATAATAAATAAATAGATTCAAGTTGCTTTGATGGATAATATTTCGTGACTGACTTGTCAAATCAAAACATTGCCGTTCTCCGACACTACGTAATTCCTAGTTTAAAATTACGTCGGGAACGACAAAAAAAATAAAATTTACTGACAAAAAGAGGTCGAAATAGACAACCGTCACAGATAGACTCGTTAGTGCTTTTGAAAGAGGACAATTTACTGCCGCTTAAGTGGATGCTCGGTCGAATTCTAGCAATATTTCCTGGTCCAGATAAAGTCACTCGTGTAGACGAAATCAAGACGTCTAGTGGAACAATCAAGAGGTCATTCGCTCGAATTTGTCCTCTTCCGATCAGTGATGGTCTTGGTGACCATCCCGATTCCCGATTCCCGATTCCCGATTCCCGATCAGGTGTATCTTGGTTGAAGGCAAAGCCTTCAACGCCGAGGGGTATGTTGGCGCTGAAAGCGCCTGCCGGCTTTAGTGAGCAATCGCGCAGACTACCCGGTCACCGCAGATGCAGATTTTTATTTGTCAAGTGTTTTTTTTTATTCATTCACTGTCATGTACTTTGTGCAGTCAAGACGATATTACAAGCCTTGTTCAGTAAAAATTGAAGAATCCTGTTTTTAATATACAGAAAATCATACCCATAAAGTATATCTACCACAATCAAAATTAAACTTTAAATACATGACAATAATATTGTAAATAACAGTATGTTACCTCAACGGGCAGAGTTTTCTTGGAGTTGAGATGCTCGACGACGAGCTGCAGCGGGCCGATGGGGTACAGCTCCGTGAAATCCACGAACGACTGCGCGATGCTCTTGAATAGCATCGTGCGCTGTTTTTCTCCTGGTTGGAATATTTGTTAGTTTTAAAATTGTAGTTGTCTTTTTGGTTAATTATTTGCTTTTAACAAAAATAAGGGAACATGAACATTAAGGGTTTCATTGGCTGTGGTGTCCTAAAACCTTACATGAGTTAGGACTTCAGTAAAGAAGCCGACGAAACACCTGAGCCTGAGGCCGTCATCAGCGGTCACTCACCCGGGGGCGGCTGCAGCAGCAGCTGCGGCGCGGCGCGGTGCACGCACACACACAGCAGCATGCAGCGCAGCGTCTGCGCCGCCACCAGCGCCGCGCCGCCCGCGCCGCCCCGCGCCGCGCCGCCCGCTGCGCCGGCCTCGCCCTGCCACCAGTAGCGGGACAGCTGCATCACGCTGAAACGGAGTACAATACAAGTATAGAGATTTCTGTTTCTGTTTGTGAAAAAAATAATAATTTAATAAATACTTGGCGCTTGGCTGCGGCGTGACATTAGCGCGCACTAGCTGTCACGTGTGTGTTTATTTGTTTGGGTACACCAACAGTGGACGTACAAACATATTACAGTTTGTACATTTTTTAATGGTACTTATTGTAGTATGGTCATTAATTAAAGGCATACACTGCATTAAATATACACGTATCAGTGCAGCGTCTTCAACAAATCTACTTTGCTATAACGCAAAAAAAAAATGAAAAAAATATCGAAAATTTGCTAAAAAATTTGAAACGATAAGGGTGGCTTACAAATTAATCACTTTAGAACTCAGTTTTTAAAATGAGTGAGGCTGTTGCTGAAAGTGCAGTGTCACGCGCGACGTGCAGTGACCACAGTATTATACAGCCTACACAACCTGTAGTCGTGTAGGCGAGTCGTGGCCGTCGCGTCGTCTGTGCACTCGCACAACTCAGTGGCAAATAAAAATACTTCTGTCCTGGAAGCGGTATGTGTTCTTGGAACACGGAACTGCAATGGAGATAGGCCGTAGGGAAGGTGTTCCCACTTTCAAACTCTCCTAACTTAAGTAAGCGAAGCGAAAACTCAATGACTCAGTCTACAACCTTATAAAAAAACGTATTATTTTAAGATTTAAGACAAGTTTAATCGTAAATGTCGCATAGCAATGTAACTTCTTTGTAACTTCCTAAACTCGGTGATACAGTTAATAAGATATAGGACGCGTATGCTTCAAAATAGCTTTTGAGGTGTTTACTTTTCAAATTATCTTAAAATAATTTTCCCTCGGAGATCTCTGACCTGCACTATTCCAATTGAAAAACAAGAAGACAGCAGGTAAATGCACAAAGGGTAACAAACATACAATTCAATAACAAAAACGAAAACTATGCAAAACACCATTGACAATAAAATCCAAGTGCCCACGACTGATGAACCGTCAGCTGTTGAACCTTGTCAATCCCGCAGCACCGAAGGATACTATATTTCCAAGGTTTATTTTATTTTTTTTTTTTTTTGCTGCCGAGGCACCCTCGCGGGAGGGAGGTGGAAGATGCGTCATGCATACCCGCCCGCAGGTAAATTCCTCTGCGGGGGGGTTATGTGGGACTCACCAGAATGGCACCTACCCACTAAAAACCACCTGTTGGCTGTAGTTATTACCGTTAGCCTTCATCGGAAGCGACACCCGTCGGGAAGTTGGGCGCGCTGGCAGAGACCCGCTAGCGGGTCTTCCGCCTGTAGTGAAAGTTGCACTGAAGGTGCTCAAAGGGACATGAGTTGGTGGCCGTTCTGGGCAGCCTCCGGTGAAGCCGGGGCTGGGCAGAGGTCGGCCGAAGCATGATTTAGGGATCAATTCATTTAAATGAACCTACAATGAATTGAGAAGGGAACTATGCTCCGCCAGAGCTAGCAAACGCTCTGTCGGAGTACGTGAAGCCCTAAGTTTACGGGCTAAGACTGCGATTTCACTAACATCGATATTTTTCATAGCGTCGCAGACGATACGCATTCGTCTGCTACGGAGGATTGAGGAGTGATATTGGATGGGCAAGGAGCCGGGATGGGATTCGATGCGGGGCGCTGCCTCCAGTTTTCTGGGGCAGGCCTGGATTGTGTAGGCTTAGCAGCCGGAGGAACCCGGCTACGCAGCGGCGGAAAGTTTTCTTGGGAAAGGCGCGGAGCCTGTTTGGGTGCCGCCCTCTTGGAATTGGAGCGCATACAACGGGGTGCACGAGGGCAGCCCCTGTAATTTGCGGTGTGGCCGGACTGGCCACAAAGCACGCAATCGGGAGGAGAGGGAGTTTCAGGAGTGCGATTGCACTCCTTAGTGAAGTGCGGGACCAGGCACTTGACGCACCTGGGCGGTGCGCGGCAGTTGGCCGCCGCGTGCCCGTACAACTGGCACCGGTGGCACTGACCGGGATGACCGCGGCGATGAGGTGCCTCGATTGAGATCCCAGAGAGGCCGCAAATAGAGCTAACCCCTTTCAGGATTTCTCTGGACTTGGGGACGTTGGCGAGAACCACCAAAGCGAGAGGGTGTTGCCTCCCGTACTTGCTGTGCATTTTATGCACCGCGAGTGCCGGGAAGCCTTGGGACTGCAGATCCTCTAGGATAGCCTCGTTCGATAATTCGAACGGGACTCCCCTGAGTACCGCTCTGATCTTACGCTCTTCTGACAGAGCATAAGTGTGATAAGCATATTGCTTATCGGTGAGGAGCTTAGTCAAAGCTCGGAAATCGTCTATCGCCGAGACAGTGATTTTAATAGATTCACCCGAGTTTACCGCTCGGGTGTAGTGGATCTTGTGCTCATTGCACAATGTCGAGACCTCAGTCCATTTACCCTTTTCCCGAAGGAAAACGGGTGGTGGGACCTTGGCCTTGACAGAAGTTGGGGCCGGAGCGGGTGTTGAAGACACCGGGGCAGCTGGCGTTGAAGACGCCGCAATGGGTGTGGGGACGGGCGTTGAGGGCGCCGGGTCTTGTTTCGAACGCTTCTTAGAGCGCTTCTTAACAAGCGTGAAAGAGGGAGACTCAGGGCCAGTTGGGGTGGCGTCCGAGGATGACTCGGTCGCGGGTGCGCGCTTGCGTCGCGGAGGGGCGTCTACTTCGCATTCCATGTCACTGGAGGAAGGGGACGCTGGAGAGCCTGAGACCAGAGGGGTCTGGGGGACTGGGGTGGCCTGAGGGGCCATTGGTGGAATTAACGCCATGATATGCGGGATAAGAGAATCAAGGAAACGAAACTTATCAGCATTTAAAAACATGCATTCAGCACCGGTACTGTCAAGTAGCTTCGTCCTAATCTCATCAGAGCTTAGGGAAGCCATTGCGGAGGGGTTGGGGAGGGACAATATATGAACCTAACAACGATGACTAACTTCCTAAAAACCACCCTACACGCAGTAGGGCGGTTGAGAACGACGCGGATAACTCACTCGAGCACGGCACTTGAAGTCCTGGAACAACGAATTCCCGTCGACGAAGCTCACGTTCCACGAAGTACGGTTAACAAGCCACTGATCGCCGTGAAAACGGCGTTAGAAACTTATTAGAAGTACGGTTAACGAGCCACTGTCCGCCGTGAAAACGGCGTTAGAAACTTAATACGGTAAACAAATATGAAATTTGGGTGCTCAATTAGCGCGGGGGCTAAAAGAGCGGGAAGGCGTCTGCGATCGACGTGCGCTCGAGAACGCACGCAGACCGAGACTGGTTCCAAGGTTTAGTAACTGTTTCGGATAAAAATTAATGTGGAATTATTTGCAAGTGTACCCACTTGGCAGTAGCGTTGAGCGCGTGCGGCAGCGTGGGCGCGGCGCAGTGCGCGCCTCGCACCGTGAACGTGCACAGCGCCACCAGGCACAGCCCCAGCTCCTCATCGCTGTAGCACTCCCAGCGCGCGCCACATTCTGAGCCTATGAGGAAAACGTCCGTCATTTCATAACTTCATTATTGTTGCCATTTTTTGTCATATTGCTTCTCTTCTATCTATGGGTAACATTACACAATGTGTTGAGGGTGAAGGCTGTACGTATTTTAGAGGTTAGTAGTACAGTAATTTTTATCGATAAAGTATATATGACATTTGAAGTCAAAACTTAGACCCCTCCATATGGCAGCAATATTTAAATTTTTCATTTTTTTAAACGAGATGCAGGTACGTAAATTGCCATAATTTTAAAAATATCATGTAATTGAGATTGTTTTTGTAGAAAATGGTTAAAACTGGAAATAGAAATATGCACCCCAAAACTTTGTTTTGGAATTTATTTATTTTGATAGCGGTAGAATTCTTGAAAAACAATTTTGATATTGTATCCAATAAATTCATTTTCATTAAGATAACACTGCTATATATGCACCGCGTTAAAAAAAATTTTGGGCTTAAAATGGCTGCCATAGATCTATTTCTTATCTTTGTTTAGTAACAAAGGTATAGGAACACCTGATTATACCATTGGGGTCTGGCTCTTAAACATTTTATATAAAACAACCAATATGAATTTATGAAAGCTCGTTCCACTACCACCAATGGTATTGCCGTTAAATTAATAAATTAACATAATGACAATCATGCAATTCAGAACGAGTTCTTATAGCTTTAATGTAACTCTTCAAAAGTAGTAAAGTTACGAATCAGCATGTTACAAATTGTAAAAACGAAACATAAGGCGGTAAGTAGTAATGACAAATACAATGAAAAATGACTTGTACATACATCTATACTCGGCCGTGGCGATGGGTCGTGAGGAGCGCTGCGTCTGCGCATTCTTGCGGCCATCGTCGCGCCACCACAAGAGCGATGGCTCCACTTGGGCTATTAAATTTCAAGTGAATATAGAAATAAAATCTTCAATAAATAAATGAATCTAAGTGTTATGGATGACTATAGAACAAGTAAAACTTCCATTATTGTAAAAATACATATGTAAATGGCTGATGCTTCAATACATTGTGTTGGGTATATGTTCAAATGAAATCAAATTAAATATCTTTATTTATGCCAAAATTATAAATATTTACAAATTTAAAATATTTTACAACGTTTTCTTATATAAAGCAAAAATTTATTGTTTCTTTCCATGAATTCAATGTCTGTGACGATAATTTCGTAGTGGCGCTGAATTAGCAAAGGTAGAAACAAAAGATAAAAATGGTAGGTACACTAAGCTTCGTGTGATCAATAATTCGTGAAAATGTTCGGTGCGGTTCGTTGAAAATGATTCGAATATGTAAATCCCACCACATATTGGATTTATGTTCGTCTTGCACCAACAGTACAGAAGAACTCCTAGTTCGCACATATATTGAAGTCAGGAATTTAATTACATTTAACTTCCTGGAACGAGTTTGAATGTGTCGTCTCTAGCCCTCACAGCACGAGGGTGAGGGGTAGAAATATTGTGTAAACAAGTTAATAAACGTCATATGTGTTAAGCCTACAAATCAAATGCCAGGCAACTGGGAACTCAAATAAGAACACTATTGCCTAAACTACTGTGTAACGTAAAATACAAAAATTGAAAAAGGAATGTAGATTTACGTGTGAGCGCAGGCAGGTGCGGGGGAGATTCCATTTGCGCCGCCTGGCGCGCCAGCCGCCGCGGGGACCACCCGCGTGATCTACAATAAACTTATTATTTTATATATGGCGTAGTATAATCAGAAAAGGCGCACCATTGCAAACGTACGGGAGTCATTGCGAAAAGTCCAATAGTAGAAGATTTCGCCATCATTCTAAAACGTTCTTTGTTATTTTCGAAAAAAAACCGACATCGATTTAGATGGATAGAAACATAAAATCTAATTCTTGGTTGAAGCTAGTACATCAAGTGCTACTAAAGCCTGTTTCAGTATGTTTGCAATAATACGTTGTCCCTATTCATACTGCGACATATACAATATAAAATGTAATTCATGTATCATACCTCCCATATATTCCAATATTTTTAATCATTACTAATTTTAAACAAATATTTAAAGTTCTAGAATGTAACTAAAATTATATATGTTTCTATTGAAATTAATTTTAAAACTAATCTTTATCTTTATTTAAGTTAAAATAATTTAGTTATCTGCCCTGCCTTGAGGGCGGAAAATTCCGAAAAGAAATGTGATGAGAAGAGGATCTATAAAGTCTAAGAGTTTATACAATTAATCTATCTAACTTCCACTTGTCCCACATCTCCTTCTCACCCGTTAGCGTCAGCAGTCAGCTTCTTCTCCAGCTCCAGCGGCCTGCTGGGCAGCTCGGGGGCCGGGGTCTCCACGTCCGAGGCGCTCCATTCCACCTTATCCGTGACTTCTTCTGCAATTTGTCATTTAAAATAGTCAACAGACATTCTACAGTCATTTCAAACAACAGTTCTCAGATATGGAGCCGTGACAACAGAGATATACAAGACAGTATAGTTTCTGTGTTGCATTCAAAAGTTCTTTAATGAGTAACAGTGCGATATAACAAGTTATACAGTAAATAAATAAAATCTGAGCACGCTCAGATTTTGATACACTTTTGTGAGAACAAAATAAATCTTTGAAATTATTTTTTTAATGCACCAAACATAAAAATCGACACATCATCATCTTTACATTTTTACTTAAAGACATCCAAAGTACGTAAAAATTTCTAAAATCATGTCTTAAAATCAGCGTGCATACCTGGTTGTAGGCTCAGTGCTTCTCGCACGCGGTCCACCAAGGCGTTGAACACGGGGTATGGCTCCTTGTTGGGTTTAGGCCCTATGGGCAGCAAGCTGAAAATTCATCAAAAAAAAACTTAAAAAGTAATCGAACGGAGAGTTAACTGAGTTTATAGGAATCGGAGAACGTAAATGTGTGTTGTTGTTGATTTGCTGTTGCTATTAAAAAAAATTTACAAAAACAAACCCTAATTGTCATATTGACTTAAAAATGTATTTGACAGATGGTTGAGTAAAAGGAATCTCCATATCTACAGATATTGTAAATTATAAAAGGGGTGATTGGGGGTTTTAACTATATCAACACCACTTAAATACCATCTTATCATTTTCCACTAAGGTACAGAGTATATTCGTATTTAAAAATCTTAGAGACTACATTCACAATAAACCTTTCATGCCAATGTAAAAGGCCATACATAACGTCATACTGCTCCTGCTCTTCCCTATTAATTCATTACTTATATATTCATTACCTTCCATACTAATGGAAGCGGAAAGAGCCCAACCTGCCCTCCTCAAAGTTGTAAGACGTTTTCCTTCCCGACACCGAACTACTAAAGTATGCAAGGAGCGCAAAGTCATTTCAGTCTCGGTCTGCGTGCGTTCTCGAGCGCACGTCGATCGCAGACGCCTTCCCGCTCCCTTAGCCCCCGCGCTAATCGAGCACCCAAATTTCACTGGTTGTTGCCGTAATAAATAATTTCATAGTTGTATACCGTAATAAGTTTCTAAAGCCGTTTTCACGGCGGAAAGTGGGTTTTAACCGTACATCTAATAAGTTTCTAACGCCGTTTTCACGGCGGAAAATGGGTTTTAACCGTACATCTAATAAGTTTCTAACGCCGTTTTCACGACGGACAGTGGGTTGTTAACCGTACTTCGTGGAAAGTGAGCTTCGTCGACGGGAATTCGTCGTTCCAGGTGCCTCGAGTCTTCGTGTTCGAGTAAGTTATCCGCGTCGTCCTCAACCGCCCTACTGCGTGTAGGGTGGTTTTAGGAAGTTAGTCATCGTTGATAGGTTCATAGTAAATATATTTATATATTGTTGTCCCTCCCCAACCCCTCCGCAATGGCTTCCCTAAGCTTTGACGAGATTAGGGAAAAGTTACTTCTAAGTACTGAAGGCATGTCTATAAATGCTGATAAGTACCGTTTCTTAGATTCGCTTATCCCTCATTTCATGACGATAATGTCCACAATGGCCCCTCAGGCTACCCCAGCTCCCCAGACCCCTCAGGTCTTAGGCCCTCCCGCGTCCCCTTCCTCCAGTGACATGGAGTGCGAAGTAGACGCCCTTCCGCGCCGCAAGCGCGCACCCGCCACCGAGTCATCCTCGGACGCCACCCTAACTGGCCCTGATGAGCCTCCCTCTTTCACCCTTGTTAAGAAGCGCTCTAAGAAGCGCTCGAAACAAGACCCGGCGCCCTCGACGCCCGTCCCTACACCCCCTGCGGCGTCTTCAACGCCATCTGCCCCGGTGTCTTCAACACCCGCTCCGGCCCCAACTTCTGTCAAGGCCAAGGTCCCACCACCCGTTTTCCTTCGGGAAAAGGGTAAATGGACTGAGGTCTCGACATTGTGCAATGAGCACAAGATCCAATACACCCGAGCGGCCAACTCGGGTGAATCTATTAAAATCTTAGTCTCGTCGATAGACGACTTTCGTGCTTTAACAAAGCTCCTCACCGATAAGCATTATGCTTATCATACTTATGCTCTGTCAGAAGAGCGTAAGATCAGAGCGGTACTCAGGGGAGTCCCGTTCGAATTATCGAACCCGGCTATCCTGGAGGATCTGCAGTCCCAAGGCTTCCCAGCACTCGCGGTGCATAAAATGCACAGCAAGTACGGGAGGCAACACCCTCTCGCTTTGGTGGTTCTCGCCAACGTCCCCAAGTCCAGGGAGATCCTCAAAGGGGTTAGCACTATATGCGGCCTCTCTGAGATCTCGATTGAGGCGCCTCATCGCCGCGGCCATCCCGGCCAGTGCCATCGGTGCCAGTTGTACGGGCACGCGGCAGCCAACTGCCGCGCACCGCCCAGGTGCGTCAAGTGCCTGGTCCCTCACTTCACTAAGGAGTGTAATCGCACTCCTGAAACTCCCTCTCCTCCCGATTGCGTGCTTTGTGGCCAATCCGGCCACACCGCAAATTACAGGGGCTGCCCTCGTGCACCCCGTTGTATGCGCTCCAATTCCAAGAGGGCGGCACCCAAACAGGCCCCGCGCCTTTCTCAAGAAAACTTTCCGCCGCTGCGTAGCCGGGTTCCTCCGGCTGCAAAGCCTACACAGTCCAGGCCTGCCCCAGAAAACTGGAGGCAGCGCCCCGCATCGAATCCCATCCCGGCTCCTCGCCCATACAAACCCACTCCTCAATCCTTCGTAGCAGACGAATGCGTATCGTCTGCGACGCTATGAAAAATATCGATGTTAGTGAAATCGCAGTCTTAGCCCGTAAACTTAGGGCTTCACGTACTCCGACAGAGCGTTTGCTAACTCTGGCGGAGCATAGTTCCCTTCTCAATTCATTATAGGATCATTTAAATGAATTGATCCCTAAATCATGCTTCGGCCGACCTCTGCCCAGCCCCGGCTTCACCGGAGGCTGCCCAGAACGGCCACCAACTCATGTCCCTTTGAGCACCTTCAGTGCAACTTTCACTACAGGCGGATGACCCGCTAGCGGTAAAGAGTTGACCCTAACGCGGTCAACTCTTTACCTGCGCACCCTTTTTTAGGTTTCTAGGTAGCGGCCTTCGGCATACTACGGTTAGTTCTAAGTTATTCTCCCCAGCCGCGGGTAGGGAGGTTTAGGTACTAGGTTTGCTAGGGAACCTAGGCATTTTTATATATTTATATATAACATATTGTAATTCCAAGCCCTCCAATGGACCTTGTAAGCATTCTTAGGTCGTTCGCCCGGGCGCTCGTTGCGTCCGGCGCCAACTTATCAGATGACGTAATAACGCAGGCCTTACAGGCATCTATCGCATCCCCGGCCCCTCAGGCCTCAACCCCGGCCCCTCAGGCCTCAACCCCGGCCCCTCAGGCCTCCAACGTCGAGACCCCTCAGGTCTACAGCTCTTCCTCGTCTCCCGCCTCGTCCGATATGGACTGCGAATCGGTCGCATCCTCTCACGCGTCGCGTCGCAAGCGTAACGCTCCCGGGAGCGACTCCGAACCCGCGTCTGATACGTCGTCAGATGCCGTCACCTTAACCGGCTCTCCTGAGCCCGCGTTTCAATTAGTCTCCAAGCGCTCCAAGAAGCGGTCAAAGAAAGCTTCGGTATCATCAATACCCGAGCCCTCCCCGGTGTCTTCAACACCAGCCCCCGCGCCGTTAAAATCGCTCGAAGTAACCGCGTCTCCGTCGGTCCCATCGAAGCCAGCGACGCGCTGCGCTCCCGTCCCGCCGAAGCCTCAGCTCCCTCCGCCCGTCTTCCTGCGTGAAAAAGCGCGCTGGACCGCGGTTTCTAACTTGTGCAAAGAGCACAAAATTAATTACTTAAAAGCCGCCAACGCTGGCGAAACAATCAAAATTCAGGTTGCGACCGTCGACGACTTCCGGTCTTTCACTAGGCTTCTGTCGGTCAATCAAATCGCGTATCACACCTACGCCCTCCCGGAGGAGCGTAAGATCCGCGCAGTACTACGGGGCGTCCCGTTTGAACTCAGTAATGAAGACATTCTCGAGGACCTTAAGTCTCAGGGCTTCCCGGCTGAAGCAGTGCACAAGATGCACTCTAACCGCGGTAGGCGCTTTCCGTTAGCTTTAGTTATCTTGTCTAATACTCCCAACTTGAGGGAGATCTTTAGAGAGGCTCCGTCGAGCGTCCTAACCCCCGCGGTCACCCTGGGCAGTGCCACCGCTGCCAGCTCTACGGCCACGCAGCGGCTAACTGCTCAGCTCCCCCCAGGTGCGTTAAGTGCCTGGATCCACATATAACGAAGGAGTGCACTCGCACTCCTGAATCCACTTCCCCCCCTGCCTGTGTGCTGTGCGGCCAGTCCGGCCATTCAGCTAACTACAGGGGTTGCCCGCGCGCTCCGCGCTCCACCGCCAAGAGGGTCACGCCTAAACCGGCGCCGCCGCTCACTCTTGCTAACTTCCCGCCGCTGCGCAACCGGGGTCCCCCGGAAGCAAAGCCCGTGCAGCCGACGCCTACTCCGGCTCTGTCCTGGAGACAGCGTCCGGCCGCTCCACCTGCACCTTCCCGTCCTACCCCAGCTCCCGTAGCTTCCATAGGGCCGCGTCCCGCTTTGTCATCTTCACCTCTGTCGTCGTTGGCTGAGGACATGAAGACCGTGTTCGACGTCATTCAAAACGTCGATATTAACGAAATTTCCGTACTCGCACGCAAACTGCGAGCCGCCCGCTCTCCTCAAGAGCGTTTATTTGCGTTAGCCGAGCATCACTCGCTTCTAAGTTCGTTGTAAATTCTTATTTTTGTATAAATTCGTAAATAAGTAAATTATAATGTCTAGACCCGCGAATCCCGCGTCCAGTCGTATTAAACCCAAGGGCTTATCCCTAGTATCTTTTAACGCTCGTAACCTTAGCACCAACCTTTCCGAGATTAAACTGTTCCTTCAAAACAAAGAACCTGACTTATTCCTTCTCCAGGAGACATGTCTTACTCCAAACCGCTCCAGGGGATACGCTATTCCTAAGTACGCGTTTACACGTAACGATAGGCCCAACGCCGACGGTTTCGGCGGCACCGCTATGTATTACAAAAGAGGCTTCCATTGCTGTCCTCTCCCTACCCCTCCTCTCCTCAACATGGAAGCCACTGTGTGTAGATTGGCTATGACTGGTCATCCGACCATCATCATAGCTTCAATCTAC
Source organism: Marasmarcha lunaedactyla (assembly GCA_923062675.1). Lineage (NCBI taxonomy): Eukaryota > Metazoa > Arthropoda > Insecta > Lepidoptera > Pterophoridae > Marasmarcha > Marasmarcha lunaedactyla. The sequence goes on along the minus strand of OV281360.1, from coordinate 21,237,622 downwards.
ATACCTAGTGGTGCCAGACAAATCCGCAGCGACTTTGAGGCCATTCTCGCCCTCGGCCATTCAGTCATTATGTTCGGAGACTTTAACTCCAAACATACTGACTGGACGTGCCTGTCGACCAACACCAGCGGTATCGCTCTCCTCGACATCACTAACTCCCTTGACTTAGACGTCATATCCCCCATCACTCCCACTCACTATCCCAACAACCCGACCTATTCTCCTGACATCCTCGACTTTGCAATTATCGAGCGAATCAATCTTGATCTCAGGTCCGTCGAACCGCTCGAGCTAGGTGCTAGGCTCCGACCACCGCCCCGTCTCCCTCGTGCTAGGTGCGCCTAACGATAACGTCACATCTCCTAAGACCTTTACCAACTGGAAAGGCTTTAAAAATACTTTAGTTTCAGCCTTAGAGGCCCCGAACTCTCCGCTCGCGATTTCGCCCGACCAATTAGATAGCCCGATTAAAATAGATTCAGTAGTCAATACTCTCACTGATGCTACCAACTCAGCCATCAGCGACAACGTAATTATTGCTAAGCAAATCAAACCCGCGCTTCCCTTAGCCGTTATCAATCTCATTAAAGCTAAGAACGCGGCTCTCCGGAGAGCCAAGAAATATCCCACGCCCGCATATAGAACAGCTGCGAATCAGCTTCAACGTAAAGTTAGGTCTCGCCTCGCGGAACTCCGTGACACTCAGTTTAACGATCTCATGGAGAATATCTCCCCGTCCCACTAAGCGTATTATCGAATGGCCCGAGCCTTACGCGTAGACACCGCCTCTCACGTTCCTCCTCTCACTCGTCCCGACGGCACCATTGCCTTCGAAGTCGAAGAGAAAGCCGAATGCTTCGCCGACAGCATAGCGGCACAATGTTCACGCAGCACGCAAACCGCGGATCCCTCCCACATCCAGGCGGTGGAGGACGAAGTTCTCCGCAGAGAATCTCTCCCTGTCACCGACGACCCCGTCACAGTCTCTAATGATAAAAATCTTGCTTCTCATTAGAAAGCAAAAGTCCAAAAAGGCTCCGGGTGCAGATGGAATTTCCAACCACGCACTTAAGCACCTGCCACAGCAGGTGCTTACCTTGTTAGCTATCATCTTCAATGCCTGCTTCGACCATAGCTACTTTCCAAAAGCCTGGAAAGAAGCGACGGTCATAGGCATTCCCAAGCCGGGTAAACCTCTGAACGTCCCAGCTAATCACAGACCCATCAGCCTCCTCAAGGCAATGTTTAAACTTCTCGAAAGAGTCATTCTCTCTCGAATGCGGAACCATCTGTTTCCAACGGATGGCGACCCTCTCATTATTCCCCACCAGTTCGGCTTTCGCGCTAAGCACTCCTGCCCTCAGCAAGTCCATCGAATCGTCGAGTACATACTCGAAGGATTCTATCCGCGTCGTAAAAAAACAATCGCGGTTCTCTTTGACGTAGCCAAGGCTTTCGATAAAGTCTGGCACAGCGGTCTCGTTTTTAAACTCTATAAAATATGACTACTGGTTCGCCTAGTCAGATTAATCGCGTCGTTTCTTAAAGAGCGTACGTTTCGATTCAAACATGAAGGCACGCTCTCCGCGCCTCATCCCATAAAGGCTGGAGTCCCGCAAGGCTCAGTCCTCGCCCCTCTGCTGTACACCGTGTACACTAACGACATCCCCATCCCGCGGAAAAGCGTCGAACTCGCCCTCTTTGCAGATGATACCGCCCTCTACAATAAAGGTCAATCGATCCCGTATAACATCACCAGACTCCAAAAGGCCGTAAACGCCCTCGGTGTTTGGTTTCAAAAATGGCGTATCGATGTCAACCCAGAAAAGAGTTCTGCCATTCAATTCGACCACAAACGTCGTAATCGCCGCAACGATCCCCATATTCGAATGTTAGGTATTCCCATCCCCTGGAAGCGCAGTATTAAATACTTAGGCGTCACCTTAGATCAGACGCTTTCTTTCAAGCCACACGTCGATAGAGTAATGAAACTCGCGCGTTTCTACTTAAGCCACTTAAATAGTATGATAGGTAGAAAAAGTAAAATGTCTTTTAGAAATAAACGTACGCTTTATAAGGTCTGCGTTAGACCCGTCATGTGATATGCTTCGCCAGTCTTTGCCCACGCCAATCCCTCCGTCCTGTATAAGCTGCAGGTAGTTCAAAATCTCTTCTGCCGCAGGGCCACAAACGCACCTTGGTACGTGCGCAACGCGGACCTGCACAGAGATCTTGAACTACCTACAGTGCAACAGCACCTCAAAACACTCTCAGAATCGTTCTTCAAACGCGCCGAATCCCATCCCAATCATCTTGTTCGAGATTCAGTCTCATATACTGCTCCTGTGTTAGATTCGAAATTCAAAGTCGCTAGGCCGAGAAACGCGCACACTGGCGAACCAACGCAGTTAACTTTAGATCTCGAGGCCCATCAGGCCGCAAATCCTAATTCTAACGTAAATTCTAATTCTAACGTAAATCCGAATTAATGCAATTTTATTTTTCATTTTTAATGTTTTTATTTTACCTTTAATTTTTTGAGCACCTTCAGTGCTATGTAAATCCCAGCGGGTGACCCCTTAATGGCCCCGCTAGCGCGGCCTCTTTCTCCAATTGGCCGTCGCTCAGAAGAAGGCTGAGTGGCAAAAATGCACGAGCCGACAGGGGGTTTTTTAGTGGGTATGGTCCTGGTAGGCGTCGGGACGAGTCCCACATAACTTCGATCGCGCGCGCGGAGTATGCGTCAGAGCATTTTTTATGTCCTCCTGCCCTTCCCGGGAACCAAAAAAAAAAAAAAGCGCAAAGTCCTCCCGTCAGCAAATATACTCTGTCTCCAACGCTACCTTCGTACATAAGGTTGTTCGTACTCGCACTAATTGCAACCTCTCGCGTGAACTCTCCAAACCTAGATACAGCAGGCTATTTGCTAAAAGGCATTTCAGCTTCGTAGCACCAGTTATTTATGCAAGAGACACGCAGATCTTGAACTTATTACTTACAAAAAGCAGGCTTTCAAATAAACCTTTTTGTACAAACTACATTTACTTGGCATCGATTAATTCGCAGTCATAGCAATCAGATGTATTACATCTTACTATGTACTTACAAACGTGCACTCGCCTTTCTTTACATTATTACTTACTTAAAATCAACACTTTTCTTTAATTGTTGTGTAGTAACTTAGCTCGGTAATTTTGTTTATAGTTGAATGTAACGCTAATGTATTGTAGTTTTTAGTTGTAATGTACTACAATGTAACGGAAGAAATTGTAGCCCGTAGCACAGTATTCTCAAAACTAGGCTCTTAAGACTTATTTAAAGTTAAATAAAAAATTTTATTATTATTACTTATATTAAAGAACAAAAACTGTGTGACCACGACTTACATTCGGACTGGTTGCAGAGGATTGGTTTCTGTCCATACTTTAGTAAGTAGGAACAGAAACTTAACTTATTTCTCAACATTGACAATTACTTGTTAAAATCCTTCATGTAGAAGAACTGGCAAGAAACTTCACCAACACCCTTAACTACTGGGGCTAAATTCCACCACCATGCACAATAGTACATAATACTTAACACAAAACATTTTTTCGTTTGTATTCAGTCCGAAGGTTTGAACATAGTTTTTAAACCAAGTGGCTACTGACTTCATTGTACTTGGTAGCGATGTGTCTCTCTTTAGTTGATAGCAGATTCAGCCATAGACGTTTTGATTAGCTATATTGCCATTTATTGATTATCGACGAATGTTCCGTTGTTGGCTGCAGACCTCAGTCGCAACTGCTTTGTTCCAGGCATCGCGCCGCGCGCCGCTCTCCCTTCCGCATCGCGCCGCGCGCCGCTCTCCCTTCCGCATCGCGCCGCGCGCCACTCTCCCTTCCGCATCGCGCCGCGCGCCGATCTCCCTTCCGCATCGCGCCGCACGCCGCTCTCCCTTCCGCATCGCGCCGCGCGCCGCTCTCCCTTCCGCATCGCGCCGCGCGCCGCTCTCCCTTCCACATCGTAGTTGTTACTTTAGTGGCGCCTCAGACTTATCTCAAGAAGCAGTCTCGGTCTGCGTGCGTTCTCGAACGCACGTCGATCGCAGACGCCTTCCCGCTCTTTTAGCCCCTGCGCTAATTGAGCACCCAAATTTCACTGGTTGTTGTCGTAATATATAATTTCATAGTTGTATACCGTATTAAGTTTCTGTGTGGGTGTTTCGGCGGACAGTGGCTCGTTTTTTTTTTTTTTTTTTTTGCTGCCGAGGCACCCTCGCGGGAGGGAGGTGGAAGATGCGTCATGCATACCCGCCCGCAGGTAAATTCCTCTGCGGGGGGGTTATGTGGGACTCACCAGAATGGCACCTACCCACTAAAAACCACCTGTTGGCTGTAGTTATTACCGTTAGCCTTCATCGGAAGCGACACCCGTCGGGAAGTTGGGCGCGCTGGCAGAGACCCGCTAGCGGGTCTTCCGCCTGTAGTGAAAGTTGCACTGAAGGTGCTCAAAGGGACATGAGTTGGTGGCCGTTCTGGGCAGCCTCCGGTGAAGCCGGGGCTGGGCAGAGGTCGGCCGAAGCATGATTTAGGGATCAATTCATTTAAATGAACCTACAATGAATTGAGAAGGGAACTATGCTCCGCCAGAGCTAGCAAACGCTCTGTCGGAGTACGTGAAGCCCTAAGTTTACGGGCTAAGACTGCGATTTCACTAACATCGACATTTTTAATAGCGTCGCAGACGATACGCATATCGTCTGCTACGGAGGATTGAGGAGTGGGTTTGTATGGGCGAGGAGCCGGGATGGGATTCGATGCGGGACGCTGCCTCCAGTTTTCTGGAGCAGGCTTGGGCTGAGTAGGCTTTGCAGCCGGAGGAACCCGGCTACGCAGCGGCGGAAAGTTTTCTTGAGAAAGGCGCGGGGCCTGTTTGGGAGCCGCCCTTTTGAAATTGGAGCGCATACAACGGGGTGCACGAGGGCAGCCCCTGTAGTTTGCGGTGTGGCCGGACTGGCCACAAAGCACGCAATCGGGAGGAGAGGGAGTTTCAGGAGTGCGATTGCACTCCTTAGTGAAGTGCGGGACCAGGCACTTGACGCACCTGGGCGGTGCGCGGCAGTTGGCTGCCGCGTGCCCGTACAACTGGCACCGATGGCACTGGCCGGGATGACCGCGGCGATGAGGCGCCTCGATTGAGATCCCAGAGAGGCCGCAAATAGAGCTAACCCCTTTCAGGATCTCTCTGGACTTGGGGACGTTGGCGAGAATCACCAAAGCGAGAGGGTGTTGCCTCCCGTACTTGCTGTGCATTTTATGCACCGCGAGTGCCGGGAAGCCTTGGGACTGCAGATCCTCCAGGATGGCCTCGTTCGATAATTCGAACGGGATTCCCCTGAGTACCGCTCTGATCTTACGCTCTTCTGACAGAGCATAAGTGTGATAAGCATATTGCTTATCGGTGAGGAGCTTAGTCAAAGCTCGGAAATCGTCTATCGACGAGACAGTGATTTTAATAGATTCACCCGAGTTTACCGCTCGGGTGTAAAGGATCTTGTGCTCATTGCACAGTGTCGAGACCTCAGTCCATTTACCCTTTTCCCGAAGGAAAACGGGTGGTGGGACCTTGGCCTTGACAGAAGTTGGGGCCGGAGCGGGTGTTGAAGACACCGGGGCAGCTGGCGTTGAAGACGCCGCAGGGGGTGTAGGGACGGGCGTCGAGGGCGCCGGGTCTTGTTTCGAGCGCTTCTTAGAGCGCTTTTTAACAAGGGTGAAAGAGGGAGGCTCAGGGCCAGTTGGGGTGGCGTCCGAGGAAGACTCAGTCGCGGGTGCGCGCTTGCGGCGCAGAGGGGCGTCTACTTCGCACTCCATGTCACTGGAGGAAGGGGACGCGGGAGGGCCTAAGACCTGAGGGGTCTGAGGGACGGGGGTGGCCTGAAGGACCAGTTTGGAAATCAATTCCTCGATGTGAGGGAGAAAGGATTGAAGTGTTTGAATCATTTTAGGGGTGCAGTAAGCGCTTTTAGCGTCGTGAGCAGCGACCAGCTGATCTTGAATCTCCCTAATGCTTAGGGAAGCCATTGCGGAGGGGTTGGGGAGGGACAATATATGAACCTAACAACGATGACTAACTTCCTAAAAACCACCCTACACGCAGTAGGGCGGTTGAGGACGACGCGGATAACTTACTCGAACACGGAAACTTGAAGTCCTGAAACGACGAGACCCCGTCGACGAAGCTCACGTTCCACGAAGTACGGTTAACAAGCCACTGATCGCCGTGAAAACGGCGTTAGAAACTTATAAGAAGTACGGTTAACGAGCCACTGTCCGCCGTGAAAACGGCGTTAGAAACTTAATACGGTAAACAAATATGAAATTTGGGTGCTCAATTAGCGCGGGGGCTAAAAGAGCGGGAAGGCGTCTGCGATCGACGTGCGCTCGAGAACGCACGCAGACCGAGACTGCGATGCAGTGGCTCGTTAACCGTACTTCTAATAAGTTTCTAACGCCGTTTTCACGGCGGACAGTGGGCTGTTAACCGTACTTCGTGGAACGTGAGCTTCGTCGACGGAATTTCGTCGTTCCAGGTGCCTCGAGTCTTCGTGTTCGAGTAAGTTATCCGCGTCGTCCTCAACCGCCCTACTGCGTGTAGGGTGGTTTTAGGAAGTTAGTCATCGTTGATAGGTTCATAGTAAATATATTTATATATTGTTGTCCCTCCCCAACCCCTCCGCAATGGCTTCCCTAAGCATTAGGGAAATTCAAGATCAGCTGATCGCTGCTCACGACGCTAAAAGCTCTTACTGCACCCCAAATATGATTCATACACTTCAATCCTTTCTCCCTCACATCGAGGAATTGATTTCCAAACTGGTCCTTCAGGCCACCCCCGTCCCTCAGACCCCCCAGACCCCTCAGGTCTTAGGCCCTCCCGCGTCCCCTTCCTCCAGTGACATGGAGTGCGAAGTAGACGCCCCTCTGCGCCGCAAGCGCGCACCCGCGACTGAGTCTTCCTCGGACGCCACCCCAACTGGCCCTGAGCCTCCCTCTTTCACCCTTGTTAAAAAGTGCTCTAAGAAGCGCTCGAAACAAGACCCGGCGCCCTCGACGCCCGTCCCTACACCCCCTGCGGCGTCTTTAACGCCAGCTGCCCCGGAGTCTTCAACACCCGCTCCGGCCCCAACTTCTGTCAAGGCCAAGGTCCCACCACCCGTTTTCCTTCGGGAAAAGGGTAAATGGACTGAGGTCTCGACATTGTGCAATGAGCACAAGATCCATTACACCCGAGCGGTAAACTCGGGTGAATCTATTAAAATCACTGTCTCGTCGATAGACGATTTCCGAGCTTTGACTAAGCTCCTCACCGATAAGCAATATGCTTATCACACTTATGCTCTGTCAGAAGAGCGTAAGATCAGAGCGGTACTCAGGGGAGTCCCGTTCGAATTATCGAACGAGGCTATCCTGGAGGATCTGCAGTCCCAAGGCTTCCCGGCACTCGCGGTGCATAAAATGCACAGCAAGTACGGGAGGCAACACCCTCTCGCTTTGGTGATTCTCGCCAACGTCCCCAAGTCCAGAGAGATCCTGAAAGGGGTTAGCTCTATTTGCGGCCTCTCTGGGATCTCAATCGAGGCGCCTCATCGCCACGGTCATCCCGGCCAGTGCCATCGGTGCCAGTTGTACGGGCACGCGGCGGCCAACTGCCACGCACCGCCCAGGTGCGTCAAGTGCCTGGTCCCTCACTTCACTAAGGAGTGCAATCGCACTCCTGAAACTCCCTCTCCTCCCGATTGCGTGCTCTGTGGCCAGTCCGGCCACACCGCAAATTACAGGGGCTGCCCTCGTGCACCCCGTTGTATGCGCTCTAATTCCAAGAGGGCGGCACCCAAACAGGCGCCGCGCCTTTCTCAAGAAAACTTTCCGCCGCTGCGTAGCCGGGTTCCTCCGGCTGCAAAGCCTACACAATCTAGGCCTGCCCCAGAAAACTGGAGACAGCGCCCCGCATCGAATCCCATCCCGGCTCCTCGCCCATACAAACCCACTCCTCAATCCTCCGTAGCAGACGATATGCGTATCGTCTGCGACGCTATAAAAAATGTCGATGTTAGTGAAATCGCAGTCTTAGCCCGTAAACTTAGGGCTTCACGTACTCCGACAGAGCGTTTGCTAGCTCTGGCGGAGCATAGTTCCCTTCTCAATTCATTGTAGGTTCATTTAAATGAATTGATCCCTAAATCATGCTTCGGCCGACCTCTGCCCAGCCCCGGCTTCACCGGAGGCTGCCCAGAACGGCCACCACCTCATGTCCCTTTGAGCACCTTCAGTGCAACTTTCACTACAGGCGGAAGACCCGCTAGCGGGTCTCTGCCAGCGCGCCCAACTTCCCGACGGGTGTCGCTTCCGATGAAGGCTAACGGTAATAACTACAGCCAACAGGTGGTTTTTAGTGGGTAGGTGCCATTCTGGTGAGTCCCACATAACCCCCCCGCAGAGGAATTTACCTGCGGGCGGGTATGCATGACGCATCTTCCACCTCCCTCCCGCGAGGGTGCCTCGGCAGCAAAAAAAAAAAAAAAATATCTCAAGAAACTAGCCCTAAACGTAAGAGAAAAATCTCGCACCTTGAGGAAATTTTATATTCTGGAGTTGTGTAGCTCTCGCCAAACTCTACTGTCACGAAGTTTACCGTCGGTGTGAAGTGAGTGCTTGTACGTGGTAGAGATGACCATGTCTTTGATAATGATAATTACTTAGTAAAAAGTATTGCCCTTTAGGAGCTGAAATAGTTTGGTGGCCTCGAGAAAACGGTATACGGCCACAGATGATAAGTTTTGTGTTACATATGTACAGTACAATAAGTATTTGTTGTGTATATTAATAAATGTAAAATTGATAAATATGAAGACACGCGGTGCACGCACCGTTCAGTCGGTGGCAGCGGCGGAGGCGCGGCGGGCGCGGGGCGCGCGGCGCTGGCGTGCCAGCACACCTCCATGCGCGACAGCGGGGACTCGGGTGACGCGTATGCTGCTACCACTGCGGACAGAGGAATCCATTGCTCACTATATATGCTTGATATAAGCATTTTCAACTTGAGCCTCTGAATACTGATAATAATTTCCAATAAAAATTATGTGGGCAGTAATTAATTAAAATCCAATATTTAAGAAAATTTGCATTGTAAGAAAATTCATTAGTCATTCACTTTAAAATACCACATCCTTGATCAATACATCATCACCAAATTATCATCATACATTTAACTATGGCCTTGGTATCTACGCTAAACATACATAAAAAGGAGATCTAACTTCCAGAATTGTGCTCAATTCATCCACCGAACGAAAAAGGTTAATGTCTTGAAATCGTTTAGTTTCAGGGTCAATGCACTAATGACGATGTTCAGACATCATGCTACATGCAAGGCCTCCAGCGGTGGCCATGTGGGCCGGGTGCACCAGCAAGCGCACGCACTGACCGGCAGGCGGCGCCATGTGCGCGCCGTGCGAGCCCGAGCTGACCGTCTCCGGCGACGTGCTGCTGCCCGCTGCAACACATCATCATCATTCATAGTAAATTAATCATTTCTAACGAAAGTGATATTAAAAATAGTTCATGGGGATCACTATCATGGGGATAACTAGGTGAGCGTATTCTATTGCATTCGAGACATACAAATTGATGATAAGAACCATCGTAGCATCGCAAATCTCTATTGAAGTTGGAGGTTTTGATAATTAAACATTACATAATTGAACGTGTATAGTAGTAGAACGTGTAACTCATAGGTACAAACATAGCCCAGGGAATAGTAGAGAAGCTTTCTTTTTTGCTTATCCCTTGGGGACGCTATTCCTCGGGAACCCGCTAGCTTTAAGAAAAATTATGCGTAATAAACAGGAGGTCTTGTTGGGCTGTCGGGCTCACTGCTGCTGCTTGGAGTCAAACTAGGAAGATAATACGAGTACTTAAGTATGCTACCAAAATATTATTTAAATGATATTTAGTAAACTAAGATCATTTAAATTTAAAAAGAAAGTAAATATTGCTAAACTATGGAGGGTCGCGAGTACCCACGGGTGCTGCTGCTGAAGTCGGCAGTGTCGGTACGTGGCCGCAAGGTCTGCGTGGCGCGGTTAAACACATCGATTTTACAATCAATTTAACCAAAATATTTTTTGTTCAAAAAATAAAAGTTTCTTTTGCTTCGAGCAAAGATCAATGTCCGTGTACTACATTAGTGATGATTCCAGTAACGTACCAACCACCCGCTTCTGCTTGGCGAGCGCCTTGGCGCGCGGCGAGGCGGCGCGCACCGCCAGCTGCTCCGGCCACGCCTCGATGTCGTGTGACGCCGCGCTGTGCCCGCTCGATTTGCTGCACAGTGTTGTTCAGAATATTGTACCAAATCATTTGTCAATAAATAAACATATGTTTTAACGGTCCAGTATCGTAGTGGGTCCTGCCGCATACGCCGGAGGTCCCAGTTGAAGTCCTGGCCGGGGCATTCATTTGTGTTGAACACAGACGTTGGTTCTCGGGTTATAGTTTTTTATATTTATATATGTATGTTAATCCTGGGTTCCCCCTAATTTGGCATATGGTCATCCATAATACAAGCTTCGCTTACTTTGGGGCCATACAGTTGGTCTATTTGTAAAAAAAGGTTGTTATATACACCAAGAGTTCTATGTTTGTTATGGTTGTATTTTGTGCCGCTGGCCGATCCCAAAGCAACAAACATTAATCATAATTGAACGTAGAACTCCTAGAACATCTCCTAAGATGTTGGAAAAATCGGCTCTTAGTATATTTACTGCATAAGAACTCATTTGAAACTGTAACTACGGCCAATAAAGAGCGTTTTAATGTATGATATAAAACATTACAATAATATGAAAAATGTATCAAAACTTTGACTTCAGCAATCACGGTTCTGCACTCCTTATGTTATACACAAACGAGAGTTTATTCGAGACCTAGGAAACACTGACATTAGACTGCAGTTTCAAGGTAAACGAGTACTCTTACAGATTGGAGGAGTCGCTGCCGATGGAGACGGAGGAGCTGGTGGACAGCTGGTGCGCGGACCGCGAGCCGCCTGATAGCTGAAACAGGTCAACCAGTATAGCGACTGCGGGTAGTGTTAATGTAGAGACGTGCTACTCTATCGACCAATCACGAAACGTATTCTGCATCGCAATATCAACAACTTGACTAGCGATAGCCACACTCACAACTCCCCGACAACACGGAAGGGGAACCAGGGGAACGGATGGTTAAGCTCTAAGCATTAATTATTTTTTTTAGGTTTTCTTTGAACTTCTTCGAAAAGTAACATACAAAGATAAACTTCCGAATTGGTAATTTTTGTGTGGTTTTGTTTATGACAGAATTAATTGTACTATGTAATTGTTAGAGACTGGGGGATTGAATGTTAAATATTTTAATTATTTTATACAGTTAGTAAGGGATCGTAAATGCTCAGTAAGTTTTTAAAACGATTTTACGCTTGAGCGTTTCGTTTTATCCAGTATGGAATCTACTGAAAGTACTTTCAGTATTAGGTCATACATATGAAATTGGTGTTCTGTCGTACTGGCCACTTTGATCTGTATTATCTCCTCTTTGGTTGAGAATTTATATTTCAAATGTATACAGCTATTAACTCACGCCTTTGTGTTTCAAAAACCGTAATTCATTTGTTTTTTTTTTTGGTTTTTTCTTTGCGTCACTTAGTTTACAAAATGGAAAACTTGAAATATCGTGTTATTTACGAGTACGAGATCCACCGTAGCACCAGTGCTGCAAACGGCTCGAAGTATTAATGCTGTGTATGGCGAAAGTGTCGCAAAAGAAAACAACGTTTTTGTTCTCTGGATTTCAACCTGAAGAACAAGCCCCGTGAACGGCCGGAGACCAAAGTTGGATCCATCGCAAACCAATGAAACGGTTTTTTGAGCGAGAAAATAATTGATAATCGGTCGCTTGCTTGTCTGCAGTGGGACTGCTGTGTAAACACAATTAATTAAATTAATTTACTGTAAGGGTAAAATCATATGAACTCACAATTTTCGCGGAAGGTACATTCGGCAAATGTGGAGCGTCCAGCCTGTCGTGCTCCTCGAAGTGGCATGGCTCGTCAAAGGATCCCTGGATATGGAAACCACGGTTATCATGTTATGCTTATAATGTTTTTGAAACATAAATATGCTTAAAAAGTAGTATTCTTGGGTAGACCTGCTTCCTACGCCTGTGGGTTTAAATTGAATTCCTGGTGGGTGACAGACGGATGCTTGTCTATACAGAATGCAACATCGTTGTGGGCCTCTGGGTTTATTTTATCATAGTCTTTTACATGAGTTTTGTTCACTTTGGGGCCACATATTGGCTGAACTAGTCTGAGTATTGCATGAGCGGAAGCGACTCACGGGCGCGGTGCTGCCGTGCACAGTGGTGTCGGACTTGTCGCTGGTCTCCGGGATGGCGATCAGCTCGCTCTCCGACGACTCTTGCTCCAGGCTCCACTGCTGGTACCTGCAGGTGTTACATTTATCTACCGGTTTAACAATTGATGTGCTTTGATGTAGTTCCTTTGAAGTAATAAATACCTGTGTAATAAAATATTATAACTTTCTTGTTCACACACTACTTCGTAAATATAATATTAGTTCCCAATTTCGGCAAACGGTTTAAAGTAGGTGATGCCTTTAACGCTTAACACAGTGACACATGAATGCTAAACTAAGGTACTACCTATGTTTCGTTTAAATCTGGCTGTAAGTTTACTATTGTGAAACAATCAAAATAGCTTTACCAGCATCCATTTATTGTATAGGTATAATTATTTAGCAAATTGTGTCTATCCTCCTCGAAGTAACACCTTTCACACCGCAGTCTCAACAAGAACCATGCCGAGGGACAGGTTGAGGCGCTCGCGCCCTTACTTGTGATGCTGCTGCGGCGTGTGCTGCACGTGCTGCGGGTGCGGCGGCGAGGCGCGCGCGGGGTGCGGTGCAGGCGCCGGACGGCCCTCTTGTTCCGTGTGCAGTGACGCTTGACTCGTCTCTGTGCGGGAGGAGGCGCTTGGTTACGGTGGTAGAGGCTAGCATAATGATATATTATATTGCCAAAAATCAAGCGTCATTGCAAAAGTTTATATACATTCTGTATAGATAATACATAATTGGTAATTATAATCGGTCAAATAGTTTTTTGCCTGTTGTTTCTCTTTCTTGAGATATCTCTGAAAAAATAATGTAGTCAAATATTTACTGCCAATTGACGAAGCGAGCTACCTTATTTAATATTCATAATTTTCGTGATCGGCACTTTGAAATAAAATATTTATTTCTCAATATTGACAATTACTTGTTCTTATTGACGTCAAAAAAAAACATATATCTACCACCAGTTCCAAAAAACCTTTGTGAACAAGAACTGGCAAGAAACTTCACGGGTATATTTTTTTCAAAATAAATTTACAGAGTCTCTTTATGTCTATACAAAATTATTCTTTTCTGCATCTGTTAGCTCGGCAAGTCTCCCTCCCCCCAAGTATCCAAACGACGAACACCCTCAAACGGCACCCGTTCACGAGTTAACGCGGGATCCAGCCATCGCCCTCCTCAACCATACTTCTTCTTCACTCTTACTTCCATTTATGGATCCTGTAGCTATGTCGGTAACTTTAGTAAATTTACGGTTAATTTAACGAAGCGCTCTCAATAGCACAAGCTTTCTAAGAAGGTAGCTGGGAATGGATGGATTTATAATGTCCCCAGATAAACATTCCAACTGTTTGTATGTTCCAAAACTTGTGGTATGAATAAGCATCAGCTTAGAAAGCACAAAGCTAGCGTACTCGTGGCCAGGCTTACGTCCAGCAGTGGACAGCAATAGGCTGACTACGACTACTTTGAATAGTCTTGTACCTCGAGGCGCATGCCCGAGGTGCGTGCAGGGCGGGATGCGCTTGCAGACGTGATGCTGCGCGTCCAGCGAGTTCAGCACCACGCGGATCATGCCCTGCACCTGCTGCGCTAGCGGCTCCACCGAGTAGTTGTACTGCAGGCAAGGAAAAGAATGGTCGTCAGTTGGCAGCGAGAAGCGAACTGAAGATTATGTGTCATGTTGACAAAGTCATTCCTATTTTCTCTGCTCCTCGTGAGGAGTGAACAAATTTTGGAGAATTATTTATTCTTAAATCAATCGTCACGTTGATGACGCATGTCAGTACAAACCATTCGCAGGGGGAGCAGGGCATTAATGCCTATTTATTTTGTTGTAGTGTCACATTAAAGTGTTGTACCGAGCATGTAAGTTAGATTTAAATAATAATAATAAAAATAAGCCGTGTGTATTAATATACCGCAAGCGCCGATAGCGCCGCTCAGGGCAATCTGAAGCGATTTATTATTCATTTACTGTATTGTGTACTAAATTTGAAAAATATGCAGATAATATCATATGTAATTGTATGACAGTTGTTAATCATGACTTTTGCTAGCGCGTGTTTATGTTGTTTTTTATATAATGTGTCTTACAATTCATATGTTTCTAAAAGTGGAGATTTTTAAATGACTCTTGTTACTTTGAACATGTAATAGTCAATAGTCTTCCTAATATAAGTAAAATAATAAATAAAAATAATAAAGTTGTGTGTGACCGCATGAATTTATTTGCCACGCGGTATTTCTTAATTTGCGATAACTCGTAAGATATTAATTGAAACTGTAGGTATGGTTTAAAGCGCAATTACATGCAATTACAAATAATGTATTTAATTTGATTAGGTTTAGTATCGTATCCAGCTGAATAGCTTTCCCATTACCACATTATAAATAACCAATTTCTGAAACATTAAAATAGGTTTAATAAGCTATTATTGAAAGATAGATATATGCCATTGCGGACTTTTTTGTAGAAGTATAAAAGAGAAACAATTCTTCCATACAATGTTTTGTCATAACTCAAAGGGATTAGGCAGCGTTTTCGACTAAAGCTCCCAGATGGCTTAATTTTTTACGACATCTTTAACAATCATGATCGTATATCAATCAATTTTCACAAAACACATAAACCTGTGAAAATAAACAGGTGTACAAATAAACAGGTTAAGGTACCTTGTAGAGCACGACAATGAGCGCCATTAGCCAGTGCCGGCGCACGTGCGGCTGCAGCGCAGCGAGGGACGCGCTCGCGCCGCTCGAGCAGCTCGTGCCCACGCAGTACTGCGGCAAATAAGTTTGAAAAGCTTAAGGAGTGCCCTTCGTAATGGCGTCATGAAGGAGAAAGTAATTGGCGTACACGTGCAATAATTATTTTTGTAATTCGCATGAAAAGGTACACGTGTACCTATATGGACGAAGCGATGTGATAACCCCAGTAGCTTAGAACTTTGCCAATATATAGCATCTGGAGACTAATCTTTCTGTTAACGTCGAATTCCCATTCGTTACACTGAAATTTTTTCAATAAAGTAAACAAATTACGGTATAATGTGATGATCAAGACATTTTATGATACAAAACAAAACGAATAAAGTATGTAATATTACCTGTAACAGCATCAACGTGGGCTCGGCGATGACGGCGCCCATCACGTGGTTCTGATCCAGCACTTGCGGCAGGTTCGCGATGAACGCGTTGAATATTGATGATTGTCTGCGGGATGGAGGGAATAAAGTTAACAAAGCCTCTCAGGTACAACATTCTTTCCATTATAAAATTGGTTAGAAGCACATAGTTTGATACCTCAGCGTAAGCGGCGTGATGTGGAAGTACTTGTCGGCCATGTTGTATCCCAGTAGGTGGAATAGGTGGCGCAGCACCGCCTCCTGCTGACTCTTGGTGGACTTGTCTTCTGTGGGGTGCGCTTGGTCTGATCTGCGTGGGACAAAATTTGTTTGTCCATGTTTTAGTTAGTTATAACTTAAATGCTTAAGTTAGCTTATGCTTCTTTAATTTATTTTATACTTCAAAGCCAGGCGAGCTGCTGTATGCACATGAGCTCATTAGCCTTACACATCGCAAAACTTGTTGATTAATTAAACGCTTCATTTGGAATTACCTGTATCATTGTATCATTGTAATTCTAAAGGTTGAACATTATCTCTATGCGGAGCACAGATCTATTTGCACAATAATTGAAATAAGTATGTTTATAATAAGAGAACACCACGATTTTCGTAAAAAGAAGAAGGGCAGTTTAATTTTGAGGATATTGGAAATCCTCACAAGAACCAGTAAACAAACCTGGATAAGAACTGCATCAACAAGAAAACCAGCAAGTTGGTGGTCTCCTTGTCTGCCTCCTCGATATCCTCAGGTTTGGGCAGTGCGGACGTCGTGGGGGCATCCTCCGCGCGACTTGATGCCGAAGGGAACTCTGGTGGAAGAGGAACGGGTTTTGGAAGAGATAAGGCATAAGTAGTAGAGTTATTCTACTTTCTTTATATGTTTGTCAGTAAACTAAAAGCTAAAATTCTTCAAAATTAAACTTAAAATATTGATCTCTCAACATTGACAATAACTTGTTCTTATTGATGTTAAATAAAGTTACCACCTGTTCGGAAAAACCTTCGTGAAGAATAACTGGCAAGTAACCTGGAGGGTATAATTTTTTCAAAATAAATTTACAGTGTCTCTTTATATCTATACAAAACTATTCTCATCTGCATCTGTTAGCTCGGCAAGACTCCCTCCCCCCAAGTATCCAAACGACGAAAACCCTCAAAGGACCCGTTCACGAGTCAACGCGAGATTGCTCCATTGCCCTCCTCAACCATATTAGAGGGAAGTGAGCGACCCGTCACCCGATGTTGATGTTATAAATATTATATAATACCAAGTTTATATAAAAAGTTGTTTCTCCTTATATTTGGTAATCTCTGTAAATAACATTGCGCGAGTCCGGCTCATAACACAGAATACACTCACTACATAGAGTGGCATCCATGGTAGTAGCCCTGTCTCATACGCCGGACGATCCAGGTTTGTTTCGAGTCCTGGTTGGGGCAATCATGTGTGATGAACACAGACGTTTGTACTCTGGTCATGGTTTTGTATATTTATATATGTATATTTATTCTGGGCTCCCCCAGTTCGCTGTTCGGTCATCCATAACAGAAGCTCCGCAGTGTGTGTGACACTGACACAGTGGTTGTGTCTGTCTGGGAATGTATTATTACTAATTGAAACTTAAGGTTGTGAGTTTATCTTATTTTGAAAGCAGTTACCACTACTACCAATGTTAAATTAGCCTAACCTAACTATCAGCCGTTCAAATAAATGCTTATGCATGCTGATGTAATAATTTCTTGGGCGAGCAAACAGTGCCTAGTCTAAAGACGTACCCTTATGCTGCGGCGGCGCGGCCAGCAGCTGCCCGAGCCCGAACTTGGATGTCTTGCGCTTAAGCAGCGGCGCCGAGTACTGGCGCGAGTACACCTTCTCGCGCTCCGGCACGACCTCTGTGGTACAAACTGACAGAGGTAAGTGAGCCTCTCTAGACCTAAGGGTGCGGGGCGATCTCGGTGGCTGCCGCGTGCACCAATTATATGAAACAGTTCATTAAAGGACTGTTTTAACTGTTACTTCGAATGTGTGAGCCATGTGTGTGTGTGAATGAGTTAGCCAACCTGTGAGAACCACATCTGCCTGCAGGTTGGCATTATTGGGTATAATTAATTTGCCTCTGAAACCACTTCCAACGTCACAAGAGGCTAATGGTAACGTAGTGAGATACCAAAACATGGAGTGTCTGAAAGTATTGCCTCTTATGGATGTTTTACCTTATCGAACATTCGAATGTATCAAACCTTATTTGCTCGTGAAATATGATAATTTTAACGTAATTGAAGAAAATGGTCATTGTAACCACGTGCTTTCTACAAAAGCAGTTTGAAACTATATTTTGTCTCGTCGAGCAATAAACACGAAGCACGTGCGCTCACCGTGCTTCTGGTCGGCGGGCACGGTCGCGGGCGCAGATATAGTCCTCTTGTACGGCCACTTGGTGCCGAAGGACGCGGACAGCAGGTTGACGTCGCGCGACGAGCTCGAGTTGAGCGCTTCCTGCGCGCGCCGCACCTTGTCCAGGTACGACTCCACGTTGTCGTTCGAGAGGTTCAGGTCTGAGAGGTTCAATACTTATTTTATCATCGGCTAAATAATACGTATGTATCGGAATATACATTTTTGTGTATCTGCAACTAAAATAGGCCTTCCCGGAAATCATTAATGGATCAGCCTCAATGTAGTTTAATAAAGCTTTAGCTCCCATATTTTCGACTGACTCCTTTATTTTGAATCCCCTTAATCTTAGCAATTGTAGCAATTTATTATGAATTTTGTTTTTACTGAGGACTATAAATATTAATAAAATGAAAAGTATAAATATACATATTCCGTCTAACATACAAAACTGTTTGCCTTTTTAATCAAATAGAAGCTTCATAATTTTGTATACCAGGTATATATTTCTATACAAAACTATTCGCAAAATTTAAGTTATTAAAACATTTTAGTCAAAACCCTTAGTTTTCATCCCACAAGTGTTTTATGAAACCTACTCGCCTCTGTACGTGTGAACATTTAGCGTGTTATTGTGGATGTGAGCCTCGAGCATCAGACCCTCCAGCCGGTTCAGGAAGAACTGCCAGCCGAGCACGCGGCGGTCGGCGAGGCAGTTGTGCAGCTGGTACACGCTCTGCAAGATGATGGGCCGGTCCCAGATCGAGCGGTCATACTGCGACTCCAGGCACGCCAGCATTAGCTGTGGAGGGAGGGCGGTGCAACAAATAAAGTTAGTCTTGGAATGCTGACGCTAGCCTTTCATGCATAAGAAAATGAGGAAATCTCAATTACTGAAGTATAGATATAATTAGTGATTACATGGCTCCTATCGTTTATTTTTAGAAGTCAAGGGTCTTTGAGTCTTGATTCAAAAATAAAACTAAATATCTTTTTTCACAAAATCTACTCGGTCACCCTTTTATAAAATTAAACTTTTCGGAAAAGGCTTTCGCTTTAGAAACTAGCATGGCAGTCTCTAATCTCCTAAGCTTGTACTATTAATGAGTGCGTGTTACTTACGTCAATGGCATGGTCGTGGATAGTGCCGATGTACAGCGTGGCGCGTTGAGCCACGTACACGTTGATGTCATCCATGGCGGTGATTAGATAGCAGAACGCTGTAGCCAGCGAAGTTTGCAGTGGCACCGAGGACAATATCGGGGATGAGTCCATGAATCTACAATGCAAAGTTAAAGTATGTATCACTATGAACAAAAGAGAGATTGTAGTGACATTTCAAAGCAGTTGATAAGCATGCTACACTACATCCTATACATAGATTATTATTATTGACTAAGACAAAGTTTCGCAAAGATTGGCAGAATTATAATGGATGCAGATTTAGACTAGCGAATCAACAATTTGAAATGTGTTTCTCTTTATTTGTAACCTCCTCTCACCTTATAATAACCGCCACTCTCTCCACAGCAGTGAAGCGTACTCTCTGGTCGTCATGGTGGAAGTGCTTCCTCACGAGGCGGCAGAACACGCTCGCCCCACCCGGCAGCGTCACGCACTGCAGCAGGATCGGCACGGCTACGGAGCAGATGTGGGAGTGGGATGCTTCACAAACGCTCCATAGGCTGGGAAGAGAGGTGATAATTAAGTTGGGAAGCATTATGGTTGAGGCGGGCGATGGCTGGATCCCACGTTAACTCGTGAACGGGTGCCGTTTGAGGGTGTTCGTCGTTTTGATAGTTGGGAGGACTTGCCGAGCTAACGGATACAGACAGGGCAGGATTTAGAGGTCTGGAGGCCCTGGGGCAATAAAGGAGTGGAGGCCCCAAGTTAACTTCCGAATAAAATAAAAAATAAATCAAGTAATGCGAAACAAACTCAAAGCATTAGAATTAACACGTTAATAAACAATTAATAATAGTTTGTGGACATATTTGTGTAAGTTTTTACTTTGTAGAAGTGTTAATGATTACAAAACCCCATTTAAAAAAGCAGGAAAGCTTTGCGAAATCAATTTTCTTATTAATTTCTATTGTGGGGGCCCCATTCTTGTGGAGGCCCAGGGCTGCAGCCCCGGTTGCCCACCCCTAAATCCGGCCCTGGATACAGATAAGAATAATTTTGTATAGACAAAAAGAGACTTTATAAATTTATTTTGAAAAAATTATAGCCGTGAATTTTCTTGCCGAAGTGCTTCTTCACGAAGGTTTGACCGAACTGGTAGTAGAGTCATGTTTTATTTGACGTCAATAAGACCAAGTAATTGTCAATGTTGAGAAATAAATATTTGAATTAGAATTTGAAGCCAGGAAAAAACGATTTCGTGTCTGCGCCTATAATTCACCGAACCAGAAGGTTTTGAGTAATTGCTATATGCCGAAAGATTAAAAATTATGTATGCACGCAAAATGGTGCATACGAGTATACACGTCAAAAGATGGGTAAGGTGATTTTGAAACGCGACTCAATCGGTGTGAAGTTTTAGTTGTATTATAAAAAAATTTTAAAGTTGGATCCAACAAAATTAGCTCTTTTAATAATTAAATAAATCATAAATAATTTGTAAATGCTATTTTCATTTTAATAGGTAAGAGACTTAAAATATATAGACACAAATAATTTAGACATTGGTAGTATTTAGTCATTGTATTGTACATATTTGTTCTTTCTCCCATAAATTCAAATGTCATTATTATAACTTCATATTTGAAACTGACTTCTCAATAAGCAGATGCTCCTGGCACCACACCAGGAAGCCCTCGTGGTGCGCGAGCGCCGCGGCGTCCAGTACGAACACCTGCAGGCACTGCAGCACGTGGTACACGACGTCTGCGCGGCACGTCAGCTTTAGCTCCTAGAGGAGAAGATAGAGCATTAAGAAAGTCCTCAGAAAAATAGGCCTTCTGTGCTCATACGAGCAAATAGAAATCATTAATTTTCACAAAACTGTTTTTCTTCACTAAGGGTTGTTTCACCGACACCGCGAGACCGTTGCACAAGTAAGGTAATTTTTTTGAAGAAGTCTGTAATTTTATTCATTGATATTCTAAGTTGCCTAAACTGAAAACTAATCGAACTAACATCAAGGTATCCTATATTCATCCTGGATGAAAAATGTTTAAAGACATTCTTAAATACATATTTATGTACAAATATATATTAATACACATTACTATCTAACCTATCTATATAGTACATATATAAATATGTAACATATGGTTTGTAATTCTGCCGTACAATTTATAAATACAGTGAGTGCATTTATGAAAAAAAAAATTTTTTGCATATTATAAATCTATGAAACGAGATCTCTGTAAAACAAAGACCTATTTTCTTATATCTCCAATAACAGCGGTGAAAAAAGAACCAATAACACAGTCAGTGAACCCTTTCCAAATATATCCTTATGAAAAATGCAGTCAGTACTCTCGCTGCAAATAATTTAGAGGACATTATAATTATTTACTTTTAAATCTTAGTATCAATACAGTGAGAGCAAGAGGTGTTCATTATATTAAGGAATATGTCAAAAAAATATATGTTATCCTTACCAAAACTACAGTGAGAGTACTTGCCACTTTCATGCTTAATTTGTGCTCAAAATTAAATTGCAAAACGATTTTAAAACGCAGTAAGTACCACTCACTGTGTTTATGCTAAGGGTCGTAGTGCGGGCGATCAATAAACTGATCGTATAACTGCATGAATATGGCGGAAACTATCTGAGCGAGATAACGTAATGTAAGAATGATAGTGTAAAAGCGAGACAAGTATATTGTTCACTGTTCGGCACGGATAATGCGTTCACGTGATGCACTTGGATCTCATTTACTCTCATAAGTCCAAATACATTACTTGCCTGAAAACAAAAGAATACCAAAAAGATGTGCAAACCTCAAAGACTTGCTCAAAAGATGACGCGGAAATAATTTTTTATTCAGTACATTTACAAAAAGTTATTATGCTGCCAAGAATGGAACAGTTCAAATCTGCTTTGTTTTGTCCCCGAATCATTGGATTCAATGAAAGTTATGTTCCCTTGGGGCCTTGCACTTCATCCAGAATACCT
This sequence comes from Marasmarcha lunaedactyla, assembly GCA_923062675.1. Classification (NCBI taxonomy): domain Eukaryota; kingdom Metazoa; phylum Arthropoda; class Insecta; order Lepidoptera; family Pterophoridae; genus Marasmarcha; species Marasmarcha lunaedactyla. Next base: position 21,215,531 of record OV281360.1, on the reverse strand, counting down.
TTCGCAGCTATTTGGCCTTAAACAGTTTCAGGTCGAGGTCAAGAAGACATTATTTCAACGTTTAGAGCTTTCTTGATACACGTGCGTGATTTTAAGCATATCGTTCTGTGGATGGACAACTGTGCCTCTCAGAACAAAAATTGGGCCATGTTTTCATTTTTGGTTTATATTATTAATAGCAATGAGATTGGCTCTGATACAATTACATTCAAGTATCTGGAACCGGGGCACACATTTATGTCCGCTGATAGTTTCCACCATCAGGTGGAATTGGCATAACAGCACAAAAAAATCTATGAATTTGATGACTTTGAAAAAACAGTCAAGCGAGCAAATTCCAAGAAAAATCATGTGAAGGAGATGAACATAGTGATTTTTTTTACAACAAAGATTTTTCTTCCCAGGCCCGTTTAAAGAAAAGAGAACCGAGATGCTACTTAAAAGATGTCATGTCGGTAAAAGCACAAAGGGGTCAATTTCATTTAACATATAAAACTTGTCACTCAGGAACTGAACATATATTGGATTTCCTTGTAACATACATTGTAAAAAAAAAAACGTTTTCCTGAAGTTTTCCCAAAATCAACTCCACGAGGAATTACCACAACAGGAAAAAACTAATTTTGGAAAAATTGGTTCCCCTAATGCCTGAAAACAGGAAAATCTTTTGGTACAATTTGCCCTCAAATTATTAATAACTTACACTTACCTAACTGCACTTTATTTTTAACTATGTACTAGTTTTTAAGAAATACTGTAAACTTAAGTTTTCATGTCTCAATTATAAAAAATAAATTTCTTTAATTACTTAAATTTACGTTTTTTTTTCTGCGTAAATGCAGTGAGATATCATACTGCAAACTTGTATTACTAAAAACAGATTTCACTTAGTATAAACACAGTAAGAAGCACTCTCATTGTATTTATGGGTTGTTTTGCCCAATAGAAAAGTCCCGCTTTCCCTTGTATAAACACATATTTAATTATTTTTAATACACTAAAGCTATTTAGTAGATTTTCATTAAATACAACTTCCTAAGCCTTCATTTTATATCAAATAAATTCATTTACTTAAAAAAAAACTCATACAATTCATGACATAGTAAAAACACTTTGAAACTTTGAGCGCCATTTACTCAAAACTAACAAAATGCACTCACTGTATTTATAAATTGCGCGGCAGAATTGTTGTTGTAAACAATAGGTTTGTTATCACCTATCTTACTACCCTCACTTTGACTAGATTCAAAATGCTCAACTCTTCTAAATTGAATAAAAACATAATGTTAAAATAGTCCTTCTTCCTTGAGGAATGATTCCAAAACATGATTATACCTATTGCTTGACTACAATTTGGCAACGTGACACCCAGTATATCCCAGACACCAAGTATTATCTATACTTGGTGTTTTTCCCTTTTTCAGGTTGCGCTCCATTCACTAACCTGCAACAGCTGGTGGATATACTGTAGCTCTTGAGGCAGCTCGTCGATGCAGAAGTGGTACTTCCCTGAGGGAGCCCAAGGGTTCTCTGCTTCTTCTCCAGACCCCTCGCCTGCCTCTTCTCCTGGAATATTTGGGATGGAACCCTGTTGGAGGAGATGGGAAGATAAAAAGGATTTAGATATTTTCATTTGGCAATAAAACTGTTTTGCTATCGTAGTTCCATGAACATGGAGTTCAATGTTGAGTTTCTACTCAGTGTGCTCGTGGAGTTTTGCAAAGCTTTGTTACTGTATTGATAATCACCTCATTCACAATAAAATACTAATAAGTCCACATCGATCTTGTGTTGTGCTAAAAAAAGCTTTTCAAGGCTGTTAGTTTTATCATTAAAATAAGTTAGACAAAGATTATAAAGTTTCTTTCCTGAGAACTGTGGCTCCTGAGATATCGTCAATTTGACAGTTGACAGCAAACGATTAACCAGTTTTCGTTATTCGTAAGTTATTAAGTAACCAAACATATCTAGTTAATATGTTTTTGCTAAATTTCACAACTTTATTGTATTTTAATTCTTTTCGATAAAATACACGAGTGAGACGCGCCTTATACAGGGTGACTTTATTTGCACTACGGGGCACTGGCCTCCGACCACCACAAAAGTTGCTTGCAATAATTATTTTCAAATACACCATAGACCGAAAATAGAAAAAAAGAACTCGACTCTGCGTATGAATCCTGCGCTTCACGTGCCTTCTTAGTAAACAGCTCCCGGTATGTTCTTATTTTAAAGCAAATTATATTCAAAATAAAAATTATAAATCCCCTGACAAACGCACCAACTGTACGGCCACAAAGTAAGCAGAGCTCGTGTTATGGATGACCATACAGTGAACTGGGCGGAACCCAGAATAAACATATAAATATCAACAACCATGACCCGATATCGAAAATCGATGTTTATCACACAAATGAATGCCAGTACCAGGACTAGAACCTGGGACCTCCGACGTAGGAAGCAGGTTATGTTTGCAAAGAGGATTAATTTATCGAAATGAATTGAAATTTAATATATTAAAATGAAGCTGGTCCTGGACGGTCTCCCTGATGAAACGCACTGGGACACGTCGAACAGTACAGTTTGCTGCAAGAGTTTATACGTTATTAACATTACTAAGTACAGATTTCTTTAATCCATAATTAGAAACGCCTAAGTCAACGTTTGACACTGCTGAGTTAGGCGGTAAGGAATGCTTCTTAAGTAATGTTGGGTTAGTTTCGCCACGAACATCTTATAGATATTCAAGATTTTCGATCCCTGTCGTCGCACTGTTGCCTTCATAAAGTTGGCACGGTGTCCCGAGGCGTAGGCTAGCGCTTGTAGACAAGAGTTCTTTCTGTCTGGGTGTAAATACCCCAGTCAAAGATGTGATTTATGTGTTTGATAACTGAGAGCTTCGTATATCAATTACGCTGCAGCTATAAAAATGAGCTAAAAAAACAAGTACATCAAAAGTGCATCTATAAGTTTTACCTACTTAAAAAAAAACACAAACACATCTTAAAGCTACCATCAATTACAACATAAAAAAGCCAAACCAGCCGCTACGAAGCTCCTAAACTTTAATTCTGGAAGAAAACGAGATCTAAGCTTCGAAAGCTTCGCATGCCAGCAACACTCACAGCCGCAACACTCTGGTGGCAGTCCGCCAACTTCGCGGTGCATTGCTCGGCGCGAGCGGCTTGCGCGGACGCCATGTCTAGCTGCTCCGTAATGGTTTCGACAGTAGCTGTCATTATCTGTTTTAGAGGACACGCAGTTAGGAGGCCATAGTTATCAAGCGGCGGTAGGACGCGTGGTTCGTTACGCAAACATTTAGTCTTACATTTTATTTTGTATGGAATTGGTTAAAAGGGAACATTTTTTTGGCATATATATTGTATGAAAAGGCAATACAATACAGGCAAATATCTTTTTTACGGACTGTGCAGTTAATATTAATCTTGATAATGCAGATATTTTAAACGTTCAAACTTTTTACATATATTTGAATCCTAGAATCAAACTATGTTTTTCTTAGGACGTCGTCTTTTTTCATCCTTTGGTCAAAACGTACTTATTGATTCAACATTAATAATACGTGACCCTTAAATAGTACGCTATCATGAAGCTAGTTGTACCCAAACACATGTTCATCTTTCAACCAATCCATGCTGGTATTTCTTTTATTTATTTAATTATACAAAAAAACTTCAAAAAAGAACGCTACTTTTATTTTGATAAAAGCTGAACATATTCCGCAATGATAAGTATGCTACACCTTGGAAGTATCAACACATTTGCTGTAAATGCATAGAGAGGGATGGAGAGTACAGGATGACTTCAAACAAGAAGGTGACACGATTTTTGACGGTAATTTAGCGTTAAAAAGAATAATTGAATACCCTCCATTCGACTCCACTTTGTAAAGTTACACTTTGACCACATTCAGAAGAACATCTCGAAGCAAAGACAAGAATGTAGAAGTAGTCCGGGCACACTTCACGCGTCTTATTCTTTATTTGTGATGCGTTCGTTTGTTGAAATATATTTCAAGAACCAAGTAAAGATTTGATATTCTGTATAGACATTTAGTTGGTATACACCTGTATAGACCTTTGTTTGGTTCGTTGATATCATATCACACAAACTCTCCACTGTATGGAACAGTGAAAGCGGGGATCTGTTCACCTCCTCCGTCTAACTCACGCCCATCGACAGAAACACCAAAAGCGAATGATAAATTAACGAACGGCATTAATTAAAATGAGATGGAAAGCTACGTTAATTTATATTTAATAATAATATTACTTATACTTACTATAGACAACTATTAGTATACGTACTATAAAGTAATTAAAAAGCAGATCGTGCGGAGTCTCGTGCACTCGTGTTGACAACTTGGGGGGAAACACAATCTCCATTTATACGTCTTGTTATATAACTTGTTATATACAACATATAAATATATTGTATTTTTCTGTAGACTATTTTATTAAAGTATTATTTATTAAATTAAGTAATTAATTATTAAAGTGATTTTAAATCAAAATTGAAATCTGGAATATATTTCGTATTAGGTATTTGCAAATGCATGCCACCTAAGTAATAATTTGTTATAAATTACATTTTATTTGTTCTCTCGTAAAAAGGATGAAACATTATGAGCATTCTTTTTCTTTTGACAGTTTTTAACTAATTTAGCTATGTTTTTATATTATAATATCTTATATTATCAATGTAGGGTTTATTGTAATTTTTGACAAACACAAATGTGTGTACAAGACTCTAATTTCGCAATAAAAATAAAGATCTATAGGTACTTTTAGTACATACGGATCCAGTTCTTACCAGTCTACTTTAAGTTACAAAATAAAAAAGTTTTAGATCTTTGCAAATAATACTTGGTTTTATAAATGGAACCGTCCAATATTGTTATGCAACTACGATCATTGAATGGCCATCTCATACCACTAGTAGATTGTCATTCCTAATATTATACGAGGTAATTATCATTCAATCAGTTCTTTTGCAAAAAGACTTATTTTAAAGAAAACCTCATCAAAATGAATGTTAGCGACTGATCTAGGAGTTGTACGTCTTCTACTCGCACGTATCTTGTACCACACATATTCCAGAGGTATCTAAACGATTATTGATTTGAATATTCTAATAATAATCTAAAACAATATTGAAGGTTCCATAGTAAAAATAACAATAAATAGAGACATACTTGTGTGTCGGCGGAGGACTTAGTGGGCGAAGGCTCCGAGCCCACGTCGCTTATGAGTGATAGTTGCATGAAATGTACAAACTATACAACTATTACAACAGGGAATACACCGGGAAGGCACGGCACAGCAAGGGCGTTTCTGATTGTAACCATGTAAGACATTAAGTTAAATATTTACAAAAAACCATAATGAAATTTGCTGTCTTGAATAAGCAATAACAGTCAGTAGTAGGTTCTTTGAAATAAAGGATGGTAAGAAAGTCTGTACGAAACAGTGTCCAACGCACGTATTCAAGGAAAATTTGTGCTTTTTGCGTAAATTACTAATTATTTCTAGTGCGATTAAGACCGATAGCCATGATTAGAATCGTGAACGCCGATACTTTCTTGAAACTCTGATTTAAAAAGATTAATAATCATGAAAGACACCGATCCAATCTAACAGAAAGTAACACATCATAAAAATAATTTCCTAAATAACTATTTCAAAACACACTATAAATATATACTTTTCACAAATATTCAACTAATTTATAAATAACTACAGCTTTACTCTCTGTTCGACAGTTAAATGTTATTTAAAGGTATATTTTAAAACAAATAAAAACATCCATATTTTTTTTATCTTACCCAATACTGGGAGCGATTTGAAAAAGAAAAATACAAAATCTAATTGCCCTTTGATTAGAAATGATTGGAGATGGATGAAAAAAATACGAACAAAATATGGATATTTAGATGAAAAACGGAAAAGAAGCTTTAGAAAGAAGGATTATTCACATGCAGAGTTCCATATAAATCTAACGAGAATTCCCTTTGAAGTAACGATAAGTTAAACATTGAATAAACATGCTTTCTAATGCTTTATGGTCACATGAAGAAGGAAGCGTATTTGCTTGTCTCGTCCACAAGCTGACAACGCCCACAAGCAAATACACTCAACACAAACACAAATATTAACATTCAAAATAAATAAAAAAACATAACGTAAATTTTAATTACCAGTAACATTTTCCCGACATTTAGCGCGGCTTTTGTACAATGATAAGTATTGAATTCTTTCATCATGGTCTTAAAATATTCGTTGGGTGATAATATCCTAATAACACAAGAAACACAACATGTTTTTGAAATTTAATTTCAGTTATTTTTTTGAATTGTCAGTGATGGCTATAGTTAAATAAAAGTAGGAGTTATTGAGATGATTACTTACATGAGGCATGTGAACCAGCACCCCACCCACAGTCGCGCGGTCAGGGATCGAGTGGCTCTGTGGTGGAATATCAGTTTTCGTCAATTTATTGTAGTTGGTTAGTAAAAGACCATTTCTACAAAGTGTGCAACATTGGATCTTCACAATTCAGACGAAACTGTCAATCAACTAAATTAAGTTAAAAAAGAGAAGTAAGCTCATAAACTCTGATCAAAACCCACTATACTTCACTACCTCGAAGATCAACCTCGTCTCTAACCCCAATCGGATAGGTGTAATAATGCAAGTCCATTGTATCATTTGGACGAATTTTAAAAAAAAATCTTAAATTTCCCCTACATCTGTGTACGTTTCAAAGAACAAAAATGATTAAATAGAAATTTGTTTTGGTTTCTCATTTTGATTCTCCGAACTGCTCAAAGTAATCTGAACTTACAGTCAACACGTCCGACGAGCCGGGAGTGCCGCCCGACTTGCTGCGCTCCTCGTCCGACTGCCCGCGGCGGGACGGCTCGTGCCAGTAGTCGTCCACCGGCGGCTGCGGATGTTCAAGTCGATTTCATTAACAGTAGATGGCTACTGTGAGAACATGCTTTAAGATTCCAACAACAAACATATTTTTTACTGGAATGGTGAAACTTGGCTGCAGCTTTGGCAGACTTAGCGTTTACGGTCCACAATATTGCTATATACCTACCGAAGAACACTTTAAGGGAACTGAGAGCAGTTTTCTGTCCACCCTATGTTCGCACTGCCGGGTACGAGTAACGCCAGAACTAACCTCGTGGACGAGCGCGGTGACGAGCGCCACACAGAGCTGGTGCCACAGCGACGCCGCCTCGCAGTAGTTGCAGCCGCCCTCCGCCACGCACGACGCTGAACAACCGCGCACATTAGCATTTGTTCTTTTTTATAATTCTCTATTACAATTACTTATTTGTATCTACTTATAAGGGACAAATAAGTAACAACAGTCGAGAGACGAGAGAGAACATTGAGAGTCTTCTAAGAGTCTAAGGTTTGACAGACTTGTAAAATAAATTGTTTTGAATTTAAACATTACTAGATAATTATTATAAATATTTGCACGCCTGTTAAGGTTGAATATGATTGTACTTCCAAATTATTTAATACTATTGTATATTTGGATCATGTTCAGCGAATGAATGTTTCTTTCTTTCCTCATTCCAAGTCCATGTGTTGGTAGTAGAGTTTGTTCTGTGAGGTTGTCGTTGGGAGTGGTACTGCAGTCCTTCCTGTTTGGACCGCCATAATACCCAGGTTTGCGTGGTTGAGTTCCGGGCAAAAGCAATCCCGATTGACGCCTGCGCTCAGCAGCGCATCATTCATCCATACATCAATAAACCACAATATAACCAAAAATCCGCGGGTGGATCACGTCATGTACAGACAACTATGACGGAGCTATAAAAAACTGAGATATTTTATTTAATCCAGATTTCTCCACCGGCACTTTTTTCTAGATATATAGTATTGAGTTGAAATTTGGCAAGTTTTTTCTCCTCCAAAGTTTAAAATAAATACACCAACAGGTTTATTTATTTAAAACACTCCTAAATCTATTATTGAAAATATTTGAATTGACAGCTATTTCTGTAGTAATTACAAATGAAACAAACATAAATGACAAGTGACACACCATGCAGCTGGGTGTTGGCTTGGTTGGACTTGAGCATGAGCCGCAGCAGCTTGGTGGCGTCGCTGCTGACTGTGGCTATGTTCACGCGCCGCTGCTGCAACTCCATCTGGAAGTCGTGTTTGTTGATAAGTACGTCCTTGCTATGGATCACCTTTTGCTAATAACGTCAGAGCCATTTGAACGCGTTTTTGGGAAAGAATTGACATATTGGTGTTATGATTACTTAAAAATAATAATTAGAAAATATACGTTTTTAAAGGGTGATGAAGATCATTTTAATTCCGTTAGTATTTATTATTTTCTCTCAACTACATGATTCGACTCAGCAACTCTCTAATATCACCAAGTTACCTTCTGGAGATGTTTAATTATAAACTTTTTCTATTTCTTCGAATAACCGTCATGTATTGTCTATCTCACCTGTTTCAGCAGAATGTCCAGCATCATGATGCAACAAATGAGGTTGTCAGGTTTCTCTTCGTCATCAGAGCCGTCCTTGGAGTCATCACGAGGTGAACCTCGCTGTTTTATGTTTTCTGTAACAAGTAAATTAAATTCTTTTGTACCCTTTTTAAGTATTCGATGGAGAATTTTTTTATTTAAACTTACGGCTACACAGCAACAAATGGAACAATAAAGAAGTCTCCGTAAGTAATGGCCAAATCGTAGAACATAAATAAAATTAGTGGATCGTAAAGAGAATTAATTTATTTAGCACAGGATTCACTTTAAATTATCGCAATTTACTCATAAGACATACAATACAATAGACAATGTACAAAGGTTTGATTTACCGAATAATTTGGACTGTTGGCTGCTGAGCTTGGGCTTGCAGATCTTCTCGGGCATGTTGACGACGCAGAAAATGAACAAGTCAAACAGCTGCGTCATCGGGATCTTGATCTCCAGCATGGAGATGGTCTGCAAATGTAGGTTGCAACAGGTCGAGGTCTAATCAGGATGATTTGAACGTTGATAATAGTTTGAATGCAATTTAAACTTGTAGTAACTTGTTCAAGAACGATGAAGAAAACTGGATATCCACCGTTTTAAAGCCAAAGTGACGATTTACTCTGTGTAGTTGAAATTTAATATCTGTAATTAGGGCAAATAAAATAAATATTTGAGCTAGATTTTTTAAAATCTTTTTGTCGTTCTTGGTACATAATTATTTTAGTTAGAAAATCCGTCTTAGTTGAAAGGCAATCATGGTTTTGATATAATGCAATTGGATCGGAGACACGAGTATTTCTGACGTCAAGTTAAATTTTTTTTATTTAATTGTAATTGTAATACTTGCATCATCTCGTCAAAGTTCGTTAAAAAAACCTTAAAGACTTCGGTTTTTAAAATTCATTATATGTAGACCGAACGGAAAATCTTTCACTGCGTCATAAATGAAGTCAGAATTTCCACATTTCAAAGACAAAGACAATACTTACTTGTAGCCAAGTGAGCGGCTGCATGACGGTGTCGGGGGTAGGCTGGTCGCCAACCTGAAGGCGGTGGAAGCGGTACAGCGCCGCCTCCTCCATGCCACACTCCGGACCCAGCAGTTTGCTCAGAGGCACCTTCAGTTCGAGTATCTCCTGGTGGAGGAAGATTGAGGGTCAAGAGAAAACTTAACTTGGTGGTAAAGAATGCAGGTATTTTCTATTATCAGTTATTTGTGATGTGGATTATTTGTTATATTCTCGTATATTTGGCGGCTTAGAAATGTAAGAAAGACATAGGATTTACTATACTGCAAGCCTTGAGCGGTTCCAAGCAATCAAATCTAAGTCATTTATTGCGCAAAGTATGGTATTTTTAGGTTATTATTATTTTAGTTTTATTATTATTTTATAAATTATTGCAAGTTTAGAGCGCACAATTTGCTGTGGAAACAGCACGCAATACAAATTTAAAGTTACATGCAAGCTTAATCAAGTTTATAAATCAACAAAATATGTTCTAATGTCAAAATATAATTTTTTGTCAACAAAAAAATTGAATTGAATAAATTTGAATGTGTAATGAAACATTTAAATTTAAATTGCGATATACTAAATGTCATTTCCTGCTTTTTTTTGTTTTTTTTTACAGCGTTTATTGCATCTCAGTCGCCTGATGAATAATGTTGGATATCGATTCGGCGATACTCATTAGTGTAAAGCGTTTTCCCAGAAAAAAATGGGCCGGGGAAAGTGTACTTGATCAATAATGCATACTCTACTGTATATTTGTGAAAAAACCTGTTAATACTGTATAAATAATACAAAAAGTTTTTTTGTTACCTGCAAGCTTTCCTTTGCAAACAAAGCTCTGATTACATTTAGGCTGTACCTTCTGAGAGATTGTCGAAATTACTTTAAAGTTTGTTAACGATAAACTGGTATGCAATAATACAAACAAATCCCCAGACAAGCACACCGACTGTACGGCGCCAGAGTAAGCAGAGTGTGTTGTGGAAGGGCATGCACCGAACCCAGAATAAACATACATAAATGTAAACAACCATGACCCGAGAACCTGTGCTCATCACACAATGAATGCCCCGGCCAGGACTTCAACCTGGGACCTCCGGCGCATGAGGCAGGGCTACTACCCACTACGCTAGTAGTTCGTCTGATGTACATACAAAATTAGATACAAAAGTATTGTACCTACCTTATCGGATACATCAGTGCAAATGGCTTCCATCCACGCCGGCATGATGTAGTCCCAAATAGACTGCGTGATGATGCCGTACGGAATCAGACAATACAGCCTGCGGGGTAAACGTGCATTTCAGTGCTTGTTTTTACCACTTCAACCAGGTAATAGACATTAGATAATATACTTCAGTAGCGTTAGAAAACGATTTCTTTACTTTTCAATACGCCGAATCTGTAACACTAGACTTGACAATAGATTAAGAAAATCGAGCATGCTTTGCACGCGTGGGTTCGGATCCCTTCCTCGACACCAGTGAGGTGTATGAGGCGAAGTAAAAGACCGTTTTGATTGACTGCTCGTTTATTACTGGTCGCCCGGTGCGGCGGCACAGCGCGCGCGTTGAATGAAGTAGGTACATACATATCTATTCAATGTTAATATGATTTACATTTAAAAACACGCGAATTTCTGAACGTGAATTTATAAAATACTAACAGTGAGAATCACAGTAAGGATCATATTCATGTTCTTTGTCCCTATCTAGTGGACATCGACCTGACAAAACCTCAGGACAATGAACTAATCCGTGGATTATTTGTACTTATTTCATAGTATTCTCGTCCATGTTGTCACACTAACCGACTCAGTCCGTCCTTCAAATGATGCGTCTTGCTGGCGAGGTTGTCCCAGTGGCCCGCCTGGCGCGTGTAGTGCGGCGGGTTGGGCAGCAGACACGCCACCACCACGTTGCGGTGGCTGGCGGCCACGTTGCGCACCCAGCCGACCACGTGCTCGTTCTTCAGCTTCTCCACTGTGTTGGCTATTTCACCTGAGGGAAATATGTAAAATAAGAATATTATAGTGGTAGACATTGAAACAAAAATGAAATGACTTAATTTTTTATTTTTTTTTGGTGCCCCTACACGGGAAGGGCAGGAGGACATAAAAAATGCTCTGACGCATACTCCGCGCGCGCGATCGAAGTTATGTGGGACTCGTCCCGACGCCTACCAGAACCATACCCACTAAAAAACCCCCTGTCTGCTCGTGCATTTTTGCCACTCAGCCTTCATCTGAGCGACGGCCAATTGGAGAAAGAGGCCGCGCCAGCGGGGCCCTTAAGGGGTCACCCGCTGAGATTTACATAGCACTGAAGGTGCTCAAAAATGAAAAGTAAATAAAAACATTAAAAATGAAAAGTAAAATTGCATTAATTCGGATTTACGTTAGAATTAGAATTTACGTTAGAATTAGGATTTGCGGCCTGAAGGGCCTCGAGAGCTAAAGTTAACTGCGTAGGTTCGCCCGTGTGCGCGTTTCTCGGCCTAGCGACTTTGAATTTCGAATCTAACACAGGAGCAGTATATGAGACTGAATCTCGAACAAGATGATTGGGATGGGATTCGGCGCGTTTGAAGAACGATTCTGAGAGTGTTTTGAGGTGCTGTTGCACTGTAGGCAGTTCAAGATCTCTGTGCAGGTCCTCGTTGCGCACGTACCAAGGTGCGTTTGTGGCCCTGCGGCAGAAGAGATTTTGAACTACCTGTAGCTTATACAGGACGGAGGGATTGGCGTGGGCAAAGACTGGCGAAGCATATGACATCACGGGTCTAATGCAGACCTTATAGAGCGTACGTTTATTTCTAAAAGACATTTTACTTTTTCTACCTATCATACTATTTAGGCGGCTTAAGTAGAAACGCGCGAGTTTCGTTACTCTATCGACGTGTGGCTTGAAAGAAAGCGTCTGATCTAAGGTGACGCCTAAGTATTTAATACTGCGCTTCCAGGGGATGGGAGTACCTAACATTCGAATGTGAGGATCGTTGTAGCGATTACGACGTTTGTGGTCGAAATGAATAGCAGAACTCTTTTCCGGGTTGACATCGATACGCCATTTTTGAAACCAAACACCGAGGGCGTTTACGGCCTTTTGGAGTCTGGTGATGTTATACGGGATCCTTTGACCTTTAGTGTAAAGGGCGGTATCGTCTGCAAAGAGGGCGAGTTCGACGCCTTTCGGTGGGATGAGGATGTCGTTAGTGTACACGGTGTATAGCAGAGGGGCGAGGACTGAGCCTTGCGGGACTCCAGCCTTTATGGGCGAGGCGCGGAGAGCGTGCCTTCATGTTTGAATCGAAACGTACGGTCTTTAAGAAACGACGCGATTAATCTGACTAGGCGAACCGGTAAGCTTATTTTATAAAGTTTAAAAAGCCTTTTTGGACTTTTGCTTTCTAATGAGAAGCAAGATTTCATCATTAGAGACTGTGACGGGGTCGTCGGTGATAGGGAGAGATTCTCTGCGGAGAACTTCGTCCTCCACCGCCTGGATGTGGGAGGGATCCGCGGGTTGCGTGCTGGGCGAACATTGTGCCGCTATGCTGTCGGCGAAGCATTCGGCTTTCTCTTCGACTTCGAAGGCAATAGTGCCGTCGGGACGAGTGAGAGGAGGAACGTGAGAGGCGGAGTCTACGCGTAAGGCTCGGGCCATTCGATAATACGCTTTATGGGACGGGGAGATATTCTCCATGAGATCGTTAAACTGAGTGTCTCGGAGTTCCGCGAGGCAAGACCTAACTTTACGTTGAAGCTGATTCGCAGCTGTTCTATATGCGGGCGTGGGATATTTCTTGGCTCTCCGGAGAGCCGCGTTTTTAGCTTTAATGAGATTGCTAACGGCTAAGGGAAGCGTGGGTTTGCCTTGCTTAGCAATGATTACGTTGTCACTGATGGCTGAGTTGATAGCATCAGTGAGAGTATCGACTACTGAATCTACTTTAATCGGGCTATCTAATTGGTCGGGCGAAATCGCGAGCGGAGAGTTCGGTGCCTCTAAGGCTGAAACTATCGTATTTTTAAAGCCTTTCCAGTTGGTAAAGGTCTTAGGAGATGTGACGTTATCGTTAGGCGCGCCTAGCACGAGGGAGACGGGGCGATGGTCGGAGCCTAGGTCATCGAGCGGTTCGATGGACCTGAGATCAAGATTGATTCGCTTGATAATTGCAAAGTCGAGGATGTCAGGAGAATAGGTCGGGTTGTTGGGATAGTGAGTGGGAGTGATGGGGGATATGACGTCTAAGTCAAGGGAGTTAGTGATGTCGAGGAGAGCGATACCGCTGGTGTTGGTCGATAGGCACGTCCAGTCAGTATGTTTGGAGTTAAAGTCTCCGAACATAATGACTGAATGGCCGAGGGCGAGAATGGCCTCAAAGTCGCTGCGGATTGGTCTGGAGCCGCACGGTATGTAGACTGAAGCTATGATGATGGTCGGATGACCAGTCATAGCCAATCTACACACAGTGGCCTCCATGTTGAGGAGAGGAGGGGTAGGGAGAGGACAGCAATGGAAGCCTCTTTTGTAATATATAGCGGTGCCGCCGTAACCGTCGGAGTTGGGCCTATCGTTGCGAGTAAACGCGTACTTAGGAATAGCGTATCCCCTGGAGCGGTTTGGAGTAAGCCATGTCTCCTGGAGAAGGAATAAGTCAGGTTCTTTGTTCTGAAGGAACAGTTTAATCTCGGGAAGGTTGGTGCTAAGGCTACGAGCGTTAAAAGATACTAGGGATAAGCCCTTGGGTTTAATACGACTGGACGCGGGATTCGCGGGTCTAGACATTATAATTTATTATTTACGAATTTATACAAAAGTAAAAGAATTTACAACGAACTTAGGAGCGAGTGATGCTCGGCTAACGCGAATAAACGCTCTTGAGGAGAGCGGGCGGCTCGCAGTTTGCGTGCGAGTATGGAAATTTCATTAATGTCTACGTTTTGGATGACGTCGAACACGGTCTTCATGTCCTCAGCCAACGACGACTGAGGCGCAGAAGACGGAGCGGGACGCGGCCCTACGGAAGCTACGGGAGCTGGGATGGGTCGGGAAGGTGCTGGCGGGACAGCCGGACGCTGCCTCCAAGACAGAGCCGGAGTAGGCGTTGGCTGAACGGGCTTTGCTTCCGGGGGACCCCGGTTGCGCAGCGGCGGGAAGTTAGCGGGAGTGAGCGGCGGCGCCGGTTTAGGCGCGACCCTCTTGGCGGTGGAGCGCGGAGCGCGCGGGCAACCCCTGTAGTTAGCTGTATGGCCGGACTGGCCGCACAGCACACAGGCAGGGGGGGAAGTGGATTCAGGAGTGCGAGTGCACTCCTTCGTTATATGTGGATCCAGGCACTTAACGCACCTGGGGGGAGCTGAGCAGTTAGCCGCTGCGTGGCCGTAGAGCTGGCAGCGGTGGCACTGCCCAGGGTGACCGCGGGGGTTAGGACGCTCGACGGAGCCTCTCTAAAGATCTCCCTCGAGTTGGGAGTATAAGACAAGATAACTAAAGCTAACGGAAAGCGCCTACCGCGGTTAGAGTGCATCTTGTGCACTGCTTCAGCCGGGAAGCCCTGAGACTTAAGGTCCTCGAGAATGTCTTCATTACTGAGTTCAAACGGGACGCCCCGTAGTACTGCGCGGATCTTACGCTCCTCCGGGAGGGCGTAGGTGTGATACGCGATTTGATTGACCGACAGAAGCCTAGTGAAAGACCGGAAGTCGTCGACGGTCGCAACCTGAATTTTAATTGTTTCGCCAGCGTTGGCGGCTTTTAAGTAATTAATTTTGTGCTCTTTGCACAAGTTAGAAACCGCGGTCCAGCGCGCTTTTTCACGCAGGAAGACGGGCGGAGGGAGCTGAGGCTTCGGTGGGACGGGAGCGCAGCGCGTCGCTGGCTTCGATGTGACCGACGGAGACGCGGTTACTACGAGCGATTTTAACGGCGCGGGGGCTGGTGTTGAAGACACCGGGGAGGGCTCGGGTATTGAA